>OY282516.1:75759123-76959123 GCA_958296145.1 Hydrotaea cyrtoneurina | reverse complement strand
TGGTTATTTTTTAAATCATTTAAATAATTTGTAAGACGGTCCTTAAATCTCGAGAATTTGGCTATTTTTTAAATCACAGAATCCATGTTATTTTTTTGAAAAAAAGAGTCGCACACATTTTTTTAACGTTTTTATTTAAACAAATGTGGAAGATAAATCTAGTCGGCCAGAGACGAGTTGCCTAGCTGTTTGGATCGGCTTTTTTTGGACTAACAATCAGGCGATGCCCCTATAAGTGCAATGCCCTGCGTTAGCGATAGGAAAGACGGGTATTGGAGGAAGGAAAGAGGGAGTAGTGTTTGTTGATGTTTGCCTTGAATTTGATAATGTCATAGCAGTCATACTGTTCCACTTAGGAACAGTTCGACTGAAGAACGAAATTTTCTCTATAGTGCGTCATCCGGTCAACCGGCTATTTGACAATGAACGGATGAGTTTTTCCCCTAAAATTATTCCCGAAGAGATATGTTTTAATATTCCAGACTTAACAAGTAAAAATGATTTTGAGTTTTTGTGCGACAATACAAAATTTTAATACGCTTGTATTCTCCAAATCTAATCTTCGAACCTAAATCTAAGTCATAAGATATAGACGTTGGACAAATTATAAATTGGTTTGTGAGAGATACTGACAGCATGTGCGACTTATCACACAACAAACCCACCTACTAAATGTCACCAATGGGGAGAGAAGTCAGTAAGTTATGCATAACTTCTCTAGAAAGTTCATTCGCTGTTCGGTGCCGGCATTATATAACAGGTCCTGGTCAGTGAGTATACAAAGCAGGATTGCTGATTTCCAAGAAGTTCCCTCTCTATTACTATTACTCCATGGAATGTTGAGGGAACTACAGAAGACCAATTTAGATCTTCTATATCCGTAGTTAATGTCATTCGATATGAAATTCGATATTGTGAGAAAAGGAGGCCACAAAATAATTTCGAGTTAGTTTGTATTTAAAACATGTTACTAAAAATATTTCCCGACAATTTTGAAATTATCTCTTATCACGGATGACTCAACGAATTGTTGCGCAAAATTGCACTGAACAAATTGCTAGTATTGATGTTCTATGCGATTAAAACGTTACTTAACTAGTCAAATTGTGATAAGAACGGTTCCATATCGCTGTTCATCGATAGGAAATTTATGGGCTACCGGTTGAAATAAAAGAAAATAATGTACTTCAAATGTGATTTCAACTACTTACGTACAAAGAGAATGCTGGACAATTTTTACACAGTGCGATAGTTGTGCTTGTTACCAATAGAAAAATACATTTGTAAAGAAATTGGGATTAAACGAAATCACAAGATCTCATGATATTCTCGATATACAAGGCTGTGCACAAGGTGAATCTTTCGAATGGCTAGACAATGTGTAGCTTTAAAGAATCCCCCTTCATTATAGTCGGCTACAAGTTGTTAAAGTTACAATCTCAGAAATTGGACAGGTTTGATACTTTTTATATCACCATGTATTGAAACGGGGTGCTCACATCATGTGTACTCCTAAAGCCTAACTTCACTTCAGAACACCGTGTAACCCTTTTATTGGAGTAATTTTTTTTCATCCTGACCAAATTCATACAGTTGGAAAATATTTCAATGCAAAATTTTGTGCAAAATTGATCGACGCATTTCATCAATCATATTTTTGATGAATATTTCAATTTTAATAAATCAACCGGTTTCATAATACAACTATAGACTACAGATATTAAATCATTATTTACAATAACAACAATCATTGAATACGAGCAGCACTCGGTGACGTATGATTAACAATTATTATCTATGGAATATGGTTAAAGGGTCATGCAATTTATCACAACGATTACAATAACACAGAACGAACACAGTTAGCAAAATAATAATAAAACACCTCCTTCACCCCTTAGGGGGGTAGTGAGGCTGCCGAGTTAATTTCATAGACAATTAAGTCAAAAGGTTATTAGCCATTATTAGGGAGGTGTTTTCAAACATTTAACTATGGCTAGAGTGTACGAAAATGGTTATGGTGGGGATTATTGAATGTTTTCCACATTTATTCTTTTCAATCTTAAACTCAACTCACCGCCTTTATGTATGGTACGAAAAGTTAAGGCATTTTCCAGGTTTATGAAAATATTACTCAGTTTGGAGTGGTATTTATGAAATAACAACAAATCTACGTGCGTGTGTGTTTTTGTTTGTTTTTGAACCCAGCCACATTTGTTTTTCATTTTTTTGTTTATTTGAGTGCATGATGGAGAGAGAAAAGTTTAAAAATTAAAGTAAATTCAATAAAAAATTTAAAAATAAAAACAGCTTTTAACAAATTCAAAAAAGCAACCGCCTTAAAGTATGTTATGGAAAAAGAAATTGTACTAATTACACTTAACATATTTAAAGCTTTTTCTCGTAGGTACAAAAGCTTACTGTTAACTGGAACCGTTAACAAACTCATCAAACGTATTTTGGGGTATTCATGAACTGACGTATAGCACTTTAAATCAATTTTCAAAAAGCTTTTGTTAAGAGTTACTACCAAAGACCATTTAATACACGGATGCCTCAAGTTGTCTGCTAAATATTGTTAATATTGTCAGCATAAAACCAGTATTTTCTCTGATCTCCTTTGTAAAACTGTCAAATGGTGCCATGCGTATTACTGGCATCTAGAGTGTGCTTCCGAACTAATGCAACAGAAAACGTCTTGCGAGGTCTGCCCTATGTATGGACTGTGTTGCTACTAAAATTAGAAGACATTTGAGTTATTCATGAAGGGTCGCACATCAACCAAAATATCATTTAGATATACAATACAGATCAGGCTTTCCCAAATGGTGGAGTGATTCTCGCCGGCGCATGAAGACATATACATATGTTATTTATAACCAACATGTTGGAATATGTTTTTGTTTTAGTACTTTTATGCCTTTGTACTACTTTCTCATCCCTGTTCAAGATTACCAGCCCTGTTGTCGATTATATGTTGTTTGTTTTCATAGTTATAGTTTTAGAGTTTGTGTGCAGTGAGTTCCATTGTTCGTTTAATAGAAATTATATAAAAAAAACATAAATTAGGCTATTTAATGAGGATTCTCAGTTATAATCAAGAATGAAGAACAGCAAAGTTCATTCAAACGTTAAAAATAAATATTTAGAAACAATATTTTATTTCGTTTTGTTTAATGCAAGCTAATAAGATCAGGGTTTTTGTTGTTGTCAAATGGAGAGAAATGGTGGGTCAGAGAATATTTTATTTTGTTTGGTTGGTTTTAAGGTGGCATAGTAATTTTTTTTTTGGGGGAGGGCCTGAAGAAGCCTTGATACGGATGATTATGTCTGACTGTTTATGAATTATTCTCTTGCTTTTTATGAATACCCATACGGTTCATGAATACCCCCACTTATGTTATCTTAACAGTAATCAGTAATACCGAAAGTGTGCAAATCATACTTACAATTTTCACTTTTCGACAATTGATTCACGGAAATCGTATCCAAATTTCCTCCCAATAGTTGGGCGACAATCTCTTCCACATATTCACGTATTTTCTGCTTTTGTTCAGCGGTTATCAAAGCTGAATTGGCACCAATTTGACTAACACTCTCAAAATCTACAATGAAATAAATAAATGCATTAGTAAATTCAGTTTTCCCTCTTAACAAATTTCAATTTGAAAAAAAAAAACAAACGTACGTATTGAACTATCGTTACATTCACTTATGGGTATGAAGATCTCACTTCTCGCTCTCATGGGATAGACGAGCTTTTGTTGATTGAATGATATTTGATCGGCTACCCAGGATGAGGTCTGGGCCAACGATTCCTTGGATGTCTGACAGAGTTCACATTCCCATTGGGCTGTCTTAGGTAGCCAGTCGGCACATTTGATACTTCGACAAATGTGCTTCTGGCATATGTAACATTTAACAAATCTGAAAAGAGACAGAGACAGAGAGAATAAATTTAGTAATAACTTTATATGTAGAATAGATTATGTTATTTGAAAATTTTTGTGCATGGGAATTATTTCAATAAATTTTGTTTTGCGGCAATCAAACATATTTATTGGAATGTTGAAGTGTATGGAAATATATTACACTGATCCTGGGAATGGATTTTGGTAGTGAATCTAGAACAGATTTCGAAGTTTAGACAACGGGTAACGTTTTTGATATGTTCATGATTTAAAATGAACCCCTTTAAGATAGTCGCCAAAGCTGTATCCAATTTAATTCGATTGAATATCCTGACAATGCGAGTCTGCGTATTTTACATATTATTTCGTGAGGGTACATGCGGGGAAAATTCTCTTAAAGTAGCGATGCAAACATTATGTATGAATTTCCTAGGCATTACTCACAATGTTATTGCTGAATTTTTTCGAATTTAGTAAAAGAATCTCAAAATACCTGAAGCGGGGAAAACTTTCAAAAAACTTGTGTGCTAATTGTGCCGAATTGTTTGGTAAACGAATCTCAAAATATCTGAAGCGGAGAAAAATTTCCAAAAAAAATGTTGTGTGCCAATTTTGCCCTTTGTTATGAATATTGAAAAGTTCTCCAATAGTTTAGATTACTCACGTTTTACTGTCGTCTGGATCAATTTCTGCACAGCAGACATTGCATAAATATTCCGCATCCACAGGTTTCTTCTTTGTTTTTCTATCTGTGATTTTGCTGTAAGAAAAAGAAAACACATTTTAGAATCAAGACCTTCAAAATAGGTAAGATGTTTTTTCGTTTGTTTTTATATCCAGACTTTAGTTCAGAAATGCTACGTGACCGTAAGGGTCATGCAAAGTCGTAGTCCAGTATAGATTTTTGTTTTTGATAAGTGTAATTAAATAAAATAACATTTAGTTTAAATAAATAAAGACACGTACAGCATAATTGAACTTTATGTAATTTGAGAGCATTTACAATAATCGGATTGTATTGTATTTTTTCTTTATTCTGATTACATAAAGTCTAATTATTTGTTGTTTGCGTGTAACTCCAAGCTGAAAGCTGGCATTGGCATTGACATTTGACAAAACACCTGACAAGGGCAAAGACCGTATAAAGAGCAGACGGCCCATGTCGTTGGGTCAATATTTCAAAGAGAGGTCATATCTGCTTCTTTCTACGAGATAACTAGTATTTTCTACGAAAAAAACAGTATTTCTTTTGATATTACTTCAAACGGTGTCATTCTAATTATTGAGGTCTAGAGTGGACGGCCGTGGTGTGGTCGGTAGTGTGTGCGAATGGCAAAGATGTCATCAATTATGTGAAGGCTTTCAGAGATTCTTCAACATTATAAGATCAAGAGGCGTGTGCAGTATAGTTTCTGTAATCAAATAACCAAGTCAAATTCGGAAAGTTCCAATTCACAGTAGGCCATTTGTATGACTCCCCTTTGAATCTACCTCTTGTGTTCACACAAGGCAATTCGGTTTCGGCAATTTGTGTTCTCATTGTTGCCTTTCAAAATAATCTGCAGCCAACTTCACACTACAAAAAACACATTTTCCTTACCTCTCTGACTCTATTATCGATAAAGTGAGAATTGCGGCAATAAAAATTGTCCAGTGTGAATGGAGACTAACATAATTGCTCATAGCTACGGCATTTATCCCCCGGATGTCGGCAATAGTTTTTCGATATTAAAGCATACGATTCATAAATTGGTTCTCAGAACTGCGCCAATTAACCACGGATTTTCTTGAAACACATTTTAGTTTCTGTGCAAAATTGTGAAATTTTTAAAACTGAAGTAAATTCAATTTCATTTTATAAACAATTTTTTTTTTCAATATTTTTTTTTCAAATATTTTGTTTAAATCCATCGCACTTTCTATAGGACATTACTACTCTTATCCGATATGATAGGAAATTACTACTAATAAAACGTGTGGTCTAATAAGTTTTCATTAATTTAAATCATCTGGTCAGTTGTTAGGCTATTCTCAACTTAAGAACAAATAATAAAACAACATACGACAAGAAAATAACGCCAAAACATTTTTAATTTGCTTATAAAACTGTTTGCTATCAAATTTCATTCATAAATAGAAATGGACAATTTTGCACAGCAGCCCATAGATTTATCTTATTCCGGCGCATCGCCTTTAAAAACCCAACAATGCTGTGTTTTATTTGACAGCGATTTTTATTTCATTAAAAATTTTAGCAAAAAAAAAAAACTAGCATATCAATGAATCCGTTCCAATTTGCATTATTTAAAAATAGAAGAAATTATCGGCGAAATTTTGTTTTTAAAAACAACTCTCTAAATTCTACTGATCTACATATATCTAAGAGGTCTTTAAAAGTTTTGTAGACAAAACAAAAAAAATATTCGCTTATTCTTCATTGAACTACGACACAAAATAGATGAACACTCTGCCCATCGTATCGTCACAGATCTTGAGAAGCGTAGCGAAACAAAAACGATTTAAATGAATGCGAAAATTAAACCGAAAACGATAAGCACAGAAAAGAATACGTGTAGAATGAAGCCCATCACAAATTCAGAGATAAAGGTTTTTGAACTCTCTGCCGAAGGTTAATTTCGGATGTTCGCGATGAATAAAAAAAAATTTAATGAGTAAAACTCTAAACGGAATGTATGAAATGCAGTCAGGCTGAAATTAAAAGCAAAAACACATAATACGAGGGCTGAATGAACAGTTGGGACCAAGCGTATAACCGGAATCAACGAGTGGTTTTATTTTCAAATACGTTTTATCATAAGATATGTTACAGATTTTTCAGCCTGTAGGTACTCCATTCGTTGAATACCCCCCGCCCGATTTCTTCTTTTTTGTTCATTTATTGTCCTTAGCTATTATACGAATATTTTTTTTCTTTCGGAATTAATATTCACCAAACTCAGTTTCGATTTCGTTGAGATTCAAGTCCAAAACAGACAAACTCTTGATTTGTGATCAATGGGAACAACTTTATATTTATCGGTCAATATAAAGACTGAGAAACAGATTGCACGCAAAACATGAATATTCTATTTTGGGACGTTGTTCTAGACTAATATTTCACGTTCTCCCCAGTTATCTATTTCTTATATTCATTGCGACCAATCTACTCGACCGAGGCGCTTAATTTACAAAAGTAATTTCGCCATTTCTGTCTCTCAATGTCAGACAATAGTTTCAGAAGCACAACTTGTTTTCTGAAAAATAATCTATGCTGTTTTTATTTTTGAGGAGTTTGTTTGGATGCTATAAAATTAACATTCATTTGAAATCATTTACTTCGGCGCGACGTGTTCATAAAGAATCACAATTAAATTGGCACCGTAATCGTGCGAATCTAAATCAAAATCAATTCGAAGAAGCTGCAAATGTTAAGAAGATAATGAATGAAAAAATGCAGAGGATTTTATAAACAAAAGCGTTTTATATAGAAAAGGGTCGTAAACAAAATCAGCCCGATTCTGAATAACAATTCCGGGGGAATTTCTTCACTTTTCCTGTATTCCAAATAAAATCTCCCCGGAATTTTTTCTCCTATTCTAAACGAACTTCGAAAATGGCCATATTTTCCCGGGGAAAAAAGTTCATAATGATGTGATGTGATTTTTTGGGAATTATTCCGCAAGGGAGTTTTGATTTAATTTTTTTTTTTTTTTGGATGATTAACTTTTTTTTTAGTAAACTGTATGAATATACAGAAAAAGTTTAATCTGAAATATATAACAAGTTGTTTCCAATAGCATTCTAAATATTCCAAATGGTTGGATCGTGACACACACCGCCCACGTATAGAATCCTCAGCTCATGATCACATACCTGTAAAGTTATTTTTAATTTTTGGTGAAAAATCAATTATTGATCATTCCGAAGAATATCTTGAAATTTGCATATCTTCTCCTTCAGCGTTTTCTGCTTCAGCTATCTTCGCACACGCAACACTGAACAATTTTGTCTGGTTCTTCTTTATATGTTTGCTTTGCTTGCTTGTTCATAAATATAATTTGCAAATTGTTACCCAAACAAAACAGCTGACTTCGACTAATCGAAATTCTCTCTCCCATATTACATAGCAGGATTTTATTCTGGGGAAAAAATAAATTCCCCGGGAATTATCTCGGGCTGAATGTGAAAAAAGAAGAACTTTAGAATTTTCAATGCAAAATCTAAACACAGAGGCCTAAGTACACGTCCATGCTGTAGACTCTCAATCACAGTCACTCAACAGATATTAACAGATATTCTGTGGTGTTTTTTTTTCTTTCTAAAAATACACTTTTTTCACCCTCAAAGCCATACCTTACGTTCGACCTCGCCAACATTCGAATTTGGAAGCTATCGGTTCATCTCAAAGCTGTTCAATTTCGATTACGATTGGTAATCAATTAGATTACTTTAAAAAATAATTGTATTGAGTATATAATCCTCTATTAAACAATTTGTGATAACTAATTGGTTACAATTACAAATAATCGAAAAATAATCAAGATTACTTCAAATTACTATAAAATAATCGAAAAGAATCAGTGCACACGCGTTTTGTACGAATCACGCAAGATCAAACGTTGATCATTAGACACGGCGGCGTGTATGAACGTGAGCAAACGGCTACTTACGATGTCATCTCTAATAAATATGAATGAATTCCACAAGCATATACAAGAAAAATGCTACAAGCTTCGCAATATTAAAAACTACAAACAAAAATCGTATACAATAAAGAAAAATATATCTCAAACCAAATACTGGTTGAATTTGATGTGGACAAAAATTTGCCTCATCATATTTTTTAATGACATTAATCAGGATTACTGGCGATTACTATAAATTACTAGTAAGTTGTAATGCGCCTATGGCGCCCGTTAATTTGCTTGAGAAAGTATTTGTTACTTAATTTTAAAAATTTTGTAAAAAATATTTTGTAAAAAAAAATTTCGAAAAAAAATAAAATTTGTGGAAAAAAAATTTTGTTAAAAAAAAAATTTTTTGTGGAAAAAAAAAATTTTGTTGAAAAAAAAATGTTTGCTGAAAAAAAAAATTTTTGTTGAAAAAAAAAAATTTTGTTGAAAAAAAAAATTTTTGTGGAAAAAAAAAACTTCTTGAAAAAAAAAATTTTGTGGAAAAAAAATTTTTTTTTGAAAAAAAAAATTTCTTGAAAAATTTTGGAAAAAAAAATTTGGGGAAAACACAATTTCTGTACAAAAAAAAATATTATTTTTTTTATTATTATTATTTATAGAATTATTATAGAATGCCTATTTAAATTAATACGTACTGCGTGACAGAGTCAGTGAATCAGGGAATCAGTGAATCAGTGTCGAGGGTAAATATATATTAAGATCAGGAAGAATCAAAAGTAATCTCTGAAAGTAGTCGGTTTATTTTCTGATTACTTTTGATTCTTTTTAGTTATTTATAGTAATCGCAAATAATGCTGATTACTTTTCGATTATTTGTAATTGTAATCAATTATGAGTTTTGAAAAACTGAATATAATCGTCTGCACCTCTACAAAATATGTAATTTAATTAGTAATTATTACGATTAGTAATCATTACTTAACAGCCGTGATTTATCTACAGATAAAACATCCACAGTAAGGAACTCTGTTAGCTAAATTTGTCGCCATACTAAAAAAATAATCCTACTTTTTATTGAAATCCCAAAGTAAAAAATAAAATAATTGTTGAAAAACACTCCGAAAGTTGCATAATCTTTTACCCTCATATTTGTCAACTATTCGCAACTGCAACTGCTTGCGCCCCTTCCTTCTCATTTAAGAAATCGTAACTGCAATTAGATTTATTGTGCATATAATTAAACGCTTCAAAGGTTGAAAAGATTGAAAAAAAAGGGGAAGTTAAAAAAAACAAATTAGCCACTCTTTACAAAAGTAGCTGCCAAAATTCCACTTGTCGCAGCATGTTTAATGGCGTTGTTGCATGCAGCCACCAGTCACCATCCACTCTTAAGCTCGCTGTAAATATGCGGTAATACTTCTGGTCACTGCCTCCCGCATTACAGCATCGCGGAAACAACAACAACAACTACCCAACTACCCAACTACCGAGCATATCCATGTATGCATGTTGGACCATCCAGCCAGCATCTGTCGAATGCAGGCAGGCATGCAGCATAGCGTTCATGCATTAGTATCGAAACCAAACTGGACAAAAAAAAAACTGAAAAAATAAGCTGCTCAGCATAAAAAAAAGTTTTGCGTGCTTGGCCACTTTTCTTTTGTGTATGGAAAACTGAAACTTTTCCAGCCACCACTTTGGTGGTGTTGTTTTCGTTGTGTGGGTTTTTTTTTTTACTGCAGCGGTTATGACACAGAGCTATTAGAAAAACGCGGAAGTTTTTCGCATCGCACTGTGATTTCGTACCCGAAACTGGTTGATGTACTAAAGGTGTGTCTGAGTGTGTGATACACTGAATTTATAGATTTTGAATTTGTATTTTTAGAAAACAAAAATATTTCCGTGAAATATATTTTGGAAATGTTTTTCAACAAAATATTGTTTAGGAATGAACAAAATCAAACCGTTGTATAAAATCATAGCCCAATAATAGCAAAACAGCTAATTAGTATTTTTTATCATTTCGACAGAATTCTAACTAACAAACTCATTGTTTACATTCTAATTGTTTGTTTACTTTTTTAACACTGTTTTTTTTTTTAAATTTTCCAGTCCATTTTTCTCCGTGTTGTTTTGAATTGAATTTTACTATTTTGTAAAGTTGTCCGTTGTAAAATTGTCTCGCGTTCCTTGCTCCTATTTGGTTCGTTTGACATTATGTCTTTTTCAAGATATTTTTTTCCCCCCTAGAATATTTGTTTGCTGTTTCCCACTTTCAAAAGTGACCCAAGAATGATAGAAACAAAGATTACGCCATCCCGCGTGAAAATTTGAAATGTTCTGCGCAGATTGGGCGAATGACGTCTGCGTAGTGTATTCCTATTGGCAAAACGGTTTCAATTGCAGGGTTGCTAACAAATGTTCCAATCCGAAACTTGTCACTCGTTGTAGATACACACAGAGTGGGCAACCCTTACAAGGGACTAACTACGTCATCTAGCGGGAAATTATGCGCATAGCTCGTTAACTATCGTTCGAAAACAAAAAATAAATAAAAACAAAATAAAATCGACTTCTAAATCATAATTTTCAGAATAAATATGAAAATTTCAGCACTTTTGTAAAATAAATATTTCTAAAATTTACGATTTTATAAACAGAAACATATTTTCCCAAAAAACTTTTGCTCAGATCGCCAATAGTGCGTACACATTTCCCTTAACATTCCATTGACAAGCGAATGCAAATGTGTTCAGCTTCAAACCACTGTGCGTACATGGCCACAAATTACTTAACAATAATAACAAAAAAACAAAAAAAAATGAAAGGCGTTTTATTACAAGTTTTACGTGTTGTTGTTGATTTTTTTTTCGTTCATGATTTTCTTGATGTTTTTATTTGTAGTCTTGGAATTTTATTTCTTTTTGTGCTTAATTATATTGGTTGGTTGTTGTTGGTATAGGTAATTAGAACTAAATTAATTTTGTTTTACAAAAAAATATCACACAAATAAATAATTTTTTGCCACAATTTACAATACTTAAAACTAAACAATGAAAAGCATTGTTTCTTTATGTGTTGGAACGTAAACGTAAACATAAACTCTAGTAACTCTAATTGCTAGCCATACAATGTGGTAGATACTTAAACTAAAACCTAGACTTAGACGAAACATTTCGCTATGGTCAGTCAGTCGTTTAACTTTTAAACTTCAGCAGTGATAAACCCCCCACAAACTGTGCGTGTGTTGATGTGTGTGTGTGTGTGTGCAATAATGATTAGCATAAACAAAGAAAATGAAATTTAAATAAATAATTATCAATTATTAACAAAACATTATTTGTAATTAATCATTCCCGTACGTGTAATTACGGTGTTTAAATGTACGGATGATTTCATTTCATTTCATTTTGATTTGGTTTTTCTACTTTCAGAACAAAGCGTATTTATTTTGTTTACTGATTTTACGTTAACTTTTGAATAGTTGTGTGAAGTTTTTGCTTTCAGGTTTTAGCAGTTTTTTTTTTTTTTGGCTTGAAAAGTTCATTGTAACGCATTTGTTTTTTGACATTCCCCAAATTGGGAACATTTTGTGCTTTTGTTGTTTTCTTTCTTATTTTTTCGTGAAAGGCTTTTGTTTTCAGTCGTACACTTTCTGCATATAAAATGCCTCATTAAATTTATCACCGGTCCAATAAATATTTACATTACGACATACATACATATTTGTTAGATTAGACATACAAAAATATATAAAGTAAACAATCGATAACAGTGAGCATGATTTAAATAGGGCCGCCTTCTTAATGGCCCAACACAAAAAACACAAAATTTTAAAATGACAAAGAACCATAAAAATCAAGCTTTGATAGTTTTACAGATAAAAAAATTCATAAAACACAAAATTGTAGAATTAAAAAAAAAACAAAATACATATCGCACTCTGAACACAAAAGGGTCACAACTCAAAATTTTCCAAAACCGTTTGTTTTTTTTAAAATGAATTTGGAGTAAATTCCTTTCACATCACTAAATTTATGAACTGGAAAAATACAGTTATATCTAATTTTATGTTAACTGCGATGCTTCTTCAAGATGAACTAAAGCGAATTATTTTTAGTTGCGTTAATGCGCTAGAATTTTGAGTTGTGACCTTTTTGTATTTAGGGTGCGATATAAAATGTAATCTTTAAAAGCTTTCGGGAACGAAACGAAAAAACCCATTCGTTTTATAAAAACAGGC
This sequence comes from Hydrotaea cyrtoneurina, assembly GCA_958296145.1. Classification (NCBI taxonomy): domain Eukaryota; kingdom Metazoa; phylum Arthropoda; class Insecta; order Diptera; family Muscidae; genus Hydrotaea; species Hydrotaea cyrtoneurina. Next base: position 76,946,335 of record OY282516.1, on the reverse strand, counting down.
TGTGAATGTTTGAGTCGTCTAACGTGGTGCTTGAATTCAAAAGCCCTGTCCAACAGGAACTTTTGCCTTAAAATAGGGGGCACATGTCTTAGCACATAGAAACACATCTCTTTCGATTATTAACTATTTTGCTACAGAAGGGATTAATTTCATGTGTGTTTTGCAACGAAAGAATTTATTTCGCAAATCTACCGTGGGCGATATTTTCCATTGATATATCACATGAACTTTTGCACAAAAAAATATTAATTAAATTTAAATCCAGTGCTTTTGTTTCTGTTACTCGGAGTCGAAACCATTTAATATTTATATTTTTTCGTTTAAATAGAAATCGTGTTCAGTAATCGGTCCGGCACTGTTCCATGGCAAATTAAACAACGTTTTCCATTTGGTCTTCATCACTGTGAAACTTCAAATATCCAAAAGCAATAAAGCTAATTTGAAAAAAAATTAATTTATACAATTTCCGTTTACATTTATTTTAGCGCTTTGTCATGCAGATGACTGCAATGGACCCGTGAGAGTAGCACAAGTTCCGTAGCCCAGAAACAAAAACGCAATTCACGGCGAAAGTCATAACAGATGACGCCTTCTGGCCAAAATTGTGGTAGATACGGTGTTTTTATGATAATTAATTTCGTTCTCAAAATGTTTAAAAATTAACATGATTTTCTCTCTTAGACGTATTTCGTATCGGTCTACACATGATTAATTTTTTTTCTTTTTGGCGCATTAATAAGTTGACGATATAATTTCATTCCATATCATCCTACGAAGAGGTGAATAAAAATAAACTTAACACTTTCATCTCACATTGGCCTTAAAATCAAAAGTGTTTGCCTTAAAATTCTTTAATTCACACCTCAAATGTCATTGAACGAATATAAACTGGTTCCAACATATATTTCTTTGGTATTTTCATATTTGAATATATCGGACTTTAGACAAACTTCTTATGCAGTTTCTTCTGTTGTCGTCATTTGAATATTTAATGCAAATTGAGTCATAGAATAGTTTTCAGATGACGGTGAAGACTTCCGGCGCCGATTCATTATTCAATTTCAGAGGATGCTAGCTATACACATGTCGCACTGTATCGAAAGTTTGTTTTTCATACTCATACCAAATACTTGGATACTATTTTTTTTTTTTTTTTAAATAAGAGCCTTTTTTTGGACACACGCACACACACACATTCATTTACAAAAAATATTCACTGAAAATATCTCAAAACGCCGGCTGTTGAAGGATGTCCGTTGTAAAACTGTGGTTCCGCACTGCCCAAGGAAGAATCACTGGAATGCTGCATCACCTGCTGCTCCTGTTGATGTTGTTGCCGCTGGCGATAACGCATCTGACGACGCGCCATCTGATCGTAATTACTGCTTAAATCCTCATAGTAAATGTCCTCCTCCTCTTCGTATTCATCCGAGCCGGTATAGTCGGCATCGTGCTCCATGAAATGATTGGAGCGCGAGAACAATGAGTTGGTCATTTTCCACAGCACCACTTCCAGGGCACAGACCATAAAGAGCAGGGAGAAAAGTAGGGCATGCGTGTGATCCCATAATTCGAGTTTATCCCAACCGCCAATCAGGGATGCCGTTATAATCATATTGAACACGGCGCGTATTGGCAAACGGTTTAGTTTGGTTACGATTTGAATATTTATGAACTCTTAACACCAACAAGTTAATGACGCTCTCGCGTTAAAACATTTTAGGAATTTTTTACACGGTTTTTCTTTTTTTTAACGATCTTTTCGTTTTATTTCTTTTTGTTGTTTGTATGGTTTTATTTTGTTGGATTTGTTGGCGCTTTAGTGATTCGATTCCACGCTTAACGAATTTTTCAGCACAACTTTCTCGCCCGACTGTTACTTTTGTATTGAAATGTTTTGAAAATGTGTTCGTCATAGTTCGAGCTCCGTTTGCTGGTTGTTTGGCGCTATCGTTGGTGTTGTTGTTATTTTGTTTTTTTGCTGTTAATGTTTTCGAGTGATCGTTAATTTTTAACCTGTATATTAGTGTCGATCAAGTAGCGAGTACCAAGTTGTCGGTCACTGGTCACATTTAAAAGTTAGTAGAGAATGGTGTAGTCTGCCATTGGGGTGTCAAAGAACTCTCTTCAGAGTTGATGTTTAAGTACATAACAAAAAAAAAAAAAAATTGTAGCAAACTGGCCACCATGGACTCATGAAGTTCCACTCTACAGCAATTTTTTGCCTTTTCCACATTTACAGGTGACGAATTGGATGTTTCGCAAAAAACGCAATTAATATTCATTTCTTTGTATTTCCGTATTTTTTCTTCATGTACATGTCAGCGTATACTTACTTATTTCCCTTGACATTCCATGAAGGAACAGACGGGGAACAGACTCTCGAATCAGTGAGCTGTGTACGATATAATTTTGTATACTCACTGACCGGGACCTACTGTTTAAAGCCGGCTCCGAACGGCTAATGTTTGTCTAGAGAAGTTTTACAGCGCTTAGAGAATGCTCTCTTACTCGCCAAGTCGCCAACATTTACGAGGTGGAAACAGATGGTGGAAAAATGTTTGATGGACTTACCCGGTTTCGTACTCGGGTTCTTCTGTGTGATAGTCGCACACACTACCTACCACACCACGGCCGTCCACTACATGTCAGCGTATACGTCCCATTAAAAATGAATTCTAATAAAGGTTTTCTATTTTTACATAATTAGTAATTCTTAGAATTACAGCAATGCTGATGGGATATTGTCGTAAAAGTGATTTTAAACAAAACTGTTTTGACAAATATATTCAAGAATTTTAGGTTTTCTAATATTATTATGTAATGCGTTTTGGTTGTTGTTATTTCATATTTAAATCAGAACGACAACCACCACGGAAGGAGCAGTCAGAGAAGACCGAGACCCCGGTGCCGAGACTATTGGCAATTATTTATTAAACCGACCATGGCCAACAACATTTGTTTTAGAGCCAACTTATACAAAGTATATCAATAGGATTTTAATCTACAGTAAGAGCTCGATAGGAAATCAAGCCTGTTGCACTTGCCGAGCCCCAAATTTATGTGTTTAAATATTGAAATCGAAGAATATGGGATAAGAAAACAACGGTAAAATAACAGTTACAATACGCTCATTCACAATGGACAGAGTCGTACAGAGAATAATATTGAAAAGGGAGCATTTGGTATAACCATGACCTCCAAACAAAATACCTAATTTCAGTGACGACCATTTTTCTTCGAAAGTTGCACTTATAAAGACCTTAATGTAAAGAAAGTGCCGTTTGCTTTAATCGGGGAGTTGCAATAATCGAACTTTTAATGTAGTAATTTTCTTACATGAAATTATGCTAAAAAAATTCCAGAAATAGATTTCCATAAAGGAGTTTAAATCTTCTTAATATATATTTACCCTCGACACTGATTCACTGATACACTGATTCACTGACTCTGTCACGCAGTACGTAGGAATTTAAATAGGCATTCTATAATTTTCTATAAATAATAATAATAAAAAAAAAATATTTTTTTTTTGTACAGAAATTGTGTTTTCCCCAAATTTTTTTTTTCCAAAATTTTTTTTTTACAAAAATGTTTTTTTTACAAAATTTTTTTTTCAATAAAATTTTTTTTTCAACAAAATTTTTTTTTTCAACTAAATTTTTTTTTTCAACAAAAATTTTTTTTTTCCACAAAAATTGTTTTTTTTCAACAAAATTTTTTTCCATATTTCAACGGGCGCCATAGGCGCATTACAACTTACTAGTTATTAAATATTGAAGTATTTTCAGTTACACTAAAGAAAAGAACCTTTCATAATAAAGATTGAAAATACTTCAATATTTAATAATTTAAATTTCTTAATGCAAATCTATTACTGGAATTTTTTCAGAGTTGTATTTTTCAACGATTTTCCATAAAAGTGGAGGAAATGAATTATAATGGACAGATGTATTTTTCATAATATTTTTAAGCCGCGATTGATGTTTACATTTGTTGTTCCAAAAATGTTATTAAAAGTCCGCTCTGAAAGTAACCGAGTTGTATTTGTCTGCAATGATTTGGTGTAAACCGAAAAAATGCAACACTGAAAGTATGCGATTTTCGCAGATTAAACAAAAAATATTGAAAAATAAATTCTTACGAAATTGTGGACGGCAGTATGGGGGCGACTGTTAGCTGTAACATTCTCATATTTCAAGCAAATGTCAATCAACTAATCTATCCCTAAAATATCGAGCCCTAAAGTCATGTAACGAATGTAATTCCTAGGCAAACATATTTTTTTTTTTATTTAAAATTGTTTATCTTCTTAACCTAAGTTATCACAGAATTTACAGAGTTTTAGTTGTTTCACTTTTCATCTAGAATTATTGAATATTTTGTAGAGAAGGAATATTTATTATTTTAAATTTTTTATCAGATTCAGAGGAAAGTTATATTTTAAAAACCTCTGATGTATTAGGAAAACATATTATTGTTAAATCGATCCGACGACATACAATTTTCTTTTGCAAATCCGAGTACCCATATTCCCAAGTATTCAGTATTCAGTTCGTTCGAAATCGTACAGCTCTAATGGTCTCTTAACTGTGCGGCTACAAACTTCGTTATAATGTTACTGTCCGAATCCAGTTTGCGATCGAATGTCTACCATTCAATGTTTTCTACATACACACGATTTCGTTTCGTTTCGCGTAACGTCTGTGCAAATAACGATTCAGTAGTGAGTGTATTTTCCTATGTATGGTGGTATTGTTTGGATTTCTACAACCGGGCATTTCAATACGGTAGTGATGGCGGCGTCGGCGGCGCCACCACATTTCAAATGAAATTTTAGCCCTTGGCAGCATACAACTCGGATGAATTGGGATCTATCAAAAAGTACATTAATTGTGATTATTGAAAATCTACAAAAATTGTATTTATTCGTATCGTCGACCACAACAACAGTAACAATTGATGTGCTGTGATATTTATTGTTTGTCTGTCGTCTGTTTTTGTTTGTTTTAATCTAGTTTTATTTCTTGTTTATACACATTTGTTGATTTCGACAACCAGCACATACAATCGGAATATTTTCACATTGTTTGTTTGTTTTAAATAAAAAAAAAATTTGAAATATTAAAAACTTAGATAGAATCAACTTGTCTTCCATAATGAAATTAACTACGTATTTGTGAGCCTGTTTCCATTGTACATAGTTAATTATATTGCGATTATTGCTGCATCCCATATAATTTCGTAGAAAAATGTTTATTTGTTGCGGAATACGTATTTGGCAAAATAAGAATTGCTCAACTGGTGATCAGACGGACCAAATTAGCAGCGTAGATTTGGTAACTTAAGTAAATGAGTGTGTGCATTTTGTGGCTTTTTAAATATTTGATTCATAATCTTTGTTCCGAATTCACTTCTCTAACGGTTTTTTTTTTTAGGTAATTTTGTACTGAACCGTTCGGAAATCCCATGTTTTTGCTTCCCACAACCAGCATATGGCAAAATATATTCTATTTATCTAACTTGGCAAAAATATATTCTAATTACGGTATTCGTATCACATTTAAAAGTGGTGCAGGTTAGGATAATAATAATTATTTGTTTATATCAAGGTTAAGTCCAAAATTGCATTTGCTTAATTTCCCATTCCAGTCTTCGGCGGCTACGAAATCAATTTCATTTTCTTGTAAGAAATTGAGTTAGCAATTAGTACGAATTTCTCATTATGGGACGGGGAAATTTTCTCCAATCAGTGAGCTGTCGCTGACTGGGATTTACTGTTTTTTGAAAACGGCTACGAATCAAGAATGATAGAAACAATCGTTACGCCATCCCGCGCAGAGAAACATATGTTCTGCGCAGGTTGATCGAATGACGTCACGCTTAGTGTATTCCTATTGGCTGATAGTCAAAGTGGTTTCAATTACAGGGTTGTCAACAGACGTTCTTACGCTGTGTTTCAATCTGAAACGTCTCACTCGTTGTACATACAAATAGAGTTGGCAACCCTTACAAGGGGCAAACTACGTCATCTAACGGGAAATCATGCGCATGACGTAATCTTTCTTTCTATCATTCTTGGCTACGAATGACTAATGCTTTTACAAAAAATTGTTTTAACTGGCTGAGAAATTATTCTCTTATCTTGTAAAGTCACCGGCATTTACGAGGAGGATAGGAACCTAGGTTTTATTTTATAACAGTCACAGACCACGATCGAAAAAATTATTTTAAACTTCATGATAATAATTCTCTTAAGATGAGAAAATATTTTCAAATTCTATTTGGGTGTGTTCATTCTTATAAAGAAAAAATACCGGTTAATTACAAAAATGGTAGAGGCAACTAAAATAAAAATGCATTCATTTTTAATTTTTTCTTACAACCACATACAATCAAAGTAAGTATTTTCCGTTGTTGCTAGAAATTATTAATTATTGATTGATATAATAAATGGTAGATGCAACTTATTGTTGTTTAAACGTCTGGCGTTGCCATAAGAAAGTGGAAGATAACACCAAGTTGGATAACACTAAATTGTATTCTAGTGACCGATTCCTTGCAATAAATAAGATAGTAGTTAAGCCACCGATTTTTAAAAGTGTATCGTTGTTTTCATTCGATTTCATAGTCGGACAATGTTTTCTGCTTGACATTTTCGCTAGCTAAATGAGAAAATTTCACGACACCACAAACTGGTACAATCGTAAAAATATCAAGCTTGTACGCACAACTGACACAATCGCACCACAAGCCCATACACGATCAGTCAGTCGACTGGCACAAATTCTTGATTGCGCCAGTTTTTGACATGAGACCGCATCTAAATATGTTTTCATAAACTCATACATGCGTAGGAAACAAATTCCAAATATTAGCTGATACAAAAAACAAAACAAAACAATGTTTAGAATATTTTTATATTGAAAAAAAAAAAAAAAAAATGCTCCAGGCCAACTGCTAAATATTAACAAAATCATCCATATTTGCATAATTTTTTTCATGCGGGGTAAAAACCAGTTTACCAAATCAAAATTAATCACAACACTTTTTTTTTTGGCGTTATTTAAACATCTGCTGTGTTCCATGACGTGTGTTCTATGTTGCAAAGTTCATATTCTTTTCGGAAGTTCAGAAAATTAATTTTATGATCATCCTTTATAGAGACAGGGTGACCTACACACCGGGTGCCCCAGAAATAATCAGCTTGCAGAATTCCGGGATTTCGAATTTGTTTTTTTTTTCTAATTTAAATATGGAAATTTGTATTTTACATTAGCTAGTGGCAAAACAAAATTCATCGACAAAAACGTTTTTTACATACGACTTTCGAAAACAGAATTTTTTCAACCTTTTTTTTTAGGCGGCTCCTTTAGCAAATATACGAGTTTATTAAAATATTAAAGACGCTAATTGCGAGATATCGAACGGTATATTTAATTCCACATTTCAAGTTTTGAAATTTTGATTTCTTGCTAACGACCAGCAACCACAAAACCCGTTAAAAATCCTATACTAAAGTCTATTTCAGAATTCTTTGTTGTTGATTAATTTTTAAAATTAATTTAATAAAACATAAAAAACAAAAAAGTTCACTTATTTTTGTTTTCGTTATTTAATTCAGTTCTTTTAGATCTACTGTTTCATGTGAACAAATGAATTGGCACAAAATCCAAACAAAAAAATAGGTGGCTGTGGGAACTCAAACAATCGGAATTTTAGTTTTCAAAGATTTTTAAAATCTGTCCAACACCTGCCTTGAAGTTTCCCCATCAATTCGGGATTTTTGAATTCTATGAATTTGGTGCCACGTGATTCGAGGGGATTTGCCTTTTTCGAACTTCTTGTAAATATGTGCTGTGTTCAATATGAAAACAGAAAAACAGCTGTTACGACCATGACCACGACAGCTGTTTTTGATTTGTAAATTAATGTGTGTGAACATTTTTGAATATTGAAACTTAAAACTGAAAAAAAGGCTGGCAAACCTTTTATTAGCCGCGGGTTTCAATTGTACAACGACGCAGGAGAGAACAGAGGATCAGAAGACAATATTTGCGAGATGCCGCCAATGCATTGGACATTTCCGTCTCGGCGTAAATTTGGCAATAAATTGCCACTTCTTCAGCCCAGTCAAATATTTTTGAAGTAAAAAACCTTCGTTAAGAAAAATTTATGAAAATACAAACAATTTTTTTTTTAAATTTTATGAATACGGGTGATAGAATATTATTAGATTTGACAAACGGCTCAATAATTGTGTGTAATTTCATAAAAAAATTATCCCTCTAAGCGGCCAAACGGAAATACTGGAAAATCCTTGCAACCTGTTGTTTTTACAAACAAAATATTTTTTTACGAAATTAGAAGATTAAAATCCATTCCCACGTATTCATAAAAATTTTAAAAACTTTTGTTAAGAAAAATGTATGAAAATACAAAAACAATTTTCACACATTTTTCTTATATTTTTATGAATATGGGGGTACTTTTCAAGATTTTTGTATAAGGTAAACATTTTCTGATTAAAATCCATTTTTATTGTGATTTACTTTATTTATTTACATGTTCTGCGAAAACTTTCAGTTTTTAAATTTGGTAAATAAAGCAGGCAAAAAATAAAATCAAGGTGGGGTTAATTGACAAAGTGAAGATTTGCAAATTAAATGTTTATTAACATGTTAAGATTGGAGTAGAAATTAAGTTTTTTATATATTTATTACAATAACAAAAATTACAATAAACTAAAATATAAAGGGCACTAGCAACAAAGGCCATCGGTCTGCAATTTAAGAATTTCCCACCCACTTGGGAAAATGCCTCTCGGATATTAAACATATTTTGAAAGGGGTTTGCAAATACCGACACATGTATCGCTCAGATTCCAAATGTGTTTCATCACCCATGACGTCAACATTTTAAAACCAAAAGTTATTCCACACATTGCCCGACAGACTACGGTTGCCTATGAACAGAACCTCCGGTAGTTTGAAAAATCGAATACATTGTTTTCTTGCACAACAATGGATTCCGTTTAGAACCTGACCGTGATCTCTTGATAATTAATAATTTACATAAAACACGCTTGACTGAGTGAAGTCTATTTGCGTCCCAATACGCACAAGCATGACAATGATTTTGCATTAATTCAGTGAAAGTTAAAATTAAAATTAAACGCTAAATTAAAATTGGAGATTTTTTATTTTTTTTTGGCAAACCTTTCATCATTTAAAGCAGTTTTGATCTGAATAGAATGCAGACCAGTTTGAAAATGCAATGCAAGACAAGTTTGAAAGTTGTTTGAAAGAAAGCAGCATTTGCTAAACTATAAAATAGCAAGAGAAAGCGGATCTCGGGAAGTTCGTTGAACTGTTACTGGTGTTTGAAACTACCCTGCGATTAGATAGTAAAACGGACAGAGTGTTTTCTCCGAATCAAGAAATGGTACAGTATATCGAATTGGAATGAGGTCTTCCGCAGAGACAAGCCCCGATATGCGCCATGGGGCAGCCAGCATTAAAATATATGATCTTTGGTAAAAGGGCGTAACATAGCCAGTGTAGATGGCAGACGTCTAAGACGTCTTTGTCCACGGACGTCTGTTTGGAGACGCATTGCTGTGGCTGCAAACTCCAGATGGCACTAATTCTTTCCAGATATTCAAAAGCTCCTTCAAAGACAAATTCAAAGGTGCCTCCATAGTTTTTATTTAATTACCTAACAGCCCCATTAAGTTGGTGTAAGTTTAGTTTCGATGCGTTCGCCAGATTTTTCTAAAATCGTTCTTTAACATGTGTATTCAAATTTGTAAACACTCTATTTGAAACGATGTTGCCTTAGTAATACATGATTGATAGTGTTTTCTAACATTCCATTTTACCGATGATTTCCACTAGATAGGTTATTTACTAATATTTCCGAATCATAAGCGATCAGTAGCACTGATCGACTACACTGTGACGTCACAGCTGGCAACGTGTTAATGCGACGAGGTTGTTGCCTTCAAGTGTAGAACAACAAACATTTCAAATGTTAAACTAAACATGCATAGTTGTATGTGCTACCAGTTATCTACCAGCTGCCAGCTAGCCACTAAATCTTGAATTAAGTCTAGTGCCAATTCATTTGAATATTTTCTGAAGGTGCGACGGTGAGTGTGTGTGCCCGCAACATAAAATGGAATTGAAAGAGATTCAATTAATGAATGCAATGAAATTGTCCTAAATGAATTGGAATGACTTTACAATGATGATGATGATGTTGATGACTCACTTTAAATTGATCTATTATACTAAGAATATCATCAAAGCAAACTCTTGCATCATTTGTATTCAGCTGAAGCTTCTGTTCGAAGCTTCTATCAAAGCCAAACTCTGTGAATAACTTTGTAATATGGTAAAAAAGAAAAACATAAAACAAGTTTTAAAAATGTACAGACACACACACGTGCCCCTTAAAACACCTTTAATTAGGAAGAAACGCACAACTTTTCTAATTTACATATTTGAGAAAAATGTTAATGTAAAAAATCAGCTACGACGCAGTGTGGCTACAGAAATTTCGCTAACTGAATAAAATTGAAAATTATAAAATTCGGTTTTTTTCCGATAGAGAAATTAAATTATTCCCGTGACTAAGTGCAATCTGTAACAGATAAGAAATTACAGAATTTTACGTCATTTACATCACAGAATTTTACGTCATTTACATCATATGATATGAACAGCTTGAGCGGAAACATGTCGCCTTTTTATCGGGTCTGTGACGAGCTTTTGTAGTAAACTTGTTGTCGTAGACAAGACATCGATGTAGCGATGTATGTTCCCGATTTAAGAATTTGCGACAGTGTGATCCAGGCACCACGCAAATGGGAGATCTAAGTGATGTCTAGAATTTGCAGACGAAGTGCAATTTCTGTAAATAGACCTTGGTAGTCTTAGTAGACTAATGACGCCCCACCATTTGTGAACGTCTGCTCCAGATTGAAATTGATCTGATTCCTACATAGTTGCTGCCCTCGTCAAACACAATATAGAGGGCAGATGACCTTTGTTTATTTGCTGAATGTGCGTCTGTACTATCTAAAGGGTGTTTTTTTTTTGTATAGAATTAAAGAACATTAAGTTGGCAACACTTTTCTAACTGCCGGCCATTTTGTCAGCTGTCAAGTGATTTATGTTTAGTTTGGTTTGACATTTGATTTGGACATTTACATGAATGGACTGCCGCCATGGCACATTAATAAAAGGGCAATTGGGCAACAAAAAAAAAATGCAGATACAACCCTGGGTATTTTGTATATTGTCAAATTCTGATATATAAATGGCAGACAGCTCCACTCGCGGCACAATTTTTTGCGAACTATAACATTATTTTTAATATTTTTGAGAGCACCAAATTGTTTTGAATTGCATTCGACATTTGAGAAAAAAAACTAACTGCCTGTTTCCATAAAACGAATTTGTTCGTTCGTTACAAATTGTCAAAATTGAAGGCCCAATAAAATGGATTTTTATCAGTAATGACCGCTAATTCCGGGATTGTTTTCCATATGTCGGTATCTTACATATATCTGAAAATCAGAATTGAATAATGTCTGAAAGGCATTTTATAACGCTTCCAATATTGACGATTTGTAACGAACGAACAAATTCGTTTTATGGAAACCGGCAGTAAAACAGCAATTGACATGTAAAAAATAATTTTGTCAATTAAAATTCTGTCAAAATGAAAACAATTTTAATCTGGACGACGCTTCCAAATTGGACAATTTATTTTGAAAATCATGGTTATATTCGAAATACGCATAGCGAACTGCGTCTATTTTACCGTCAACATAATCATCTATCAGAGCAAAACGTTTGGTAATTTAAGAATAGTTTCACGTTTCAGACCAGTGAATTGGCCTCCAAGATTGTGCGATTTAACGCCACTAGACTATTTTCTCATGGGGATATGGCTATCGGCGTGGAGATAAGCCCGACACGATTGACCACTTGGAGGACAACATTCGCCAAAGATTAGGCTAATCCCGAGCCAGCCTTGGCGGTCATATGCCAGAAGTCCTATTTAAATCATAATGGCAGATGATTATCTTTCGAATAAAATAAATTTCATGTCAATTTAAAAAATGCATCTTTCTTTTATACCATTTCAAAGTTCTATACCGCCATAAAAAAAAAACACCCTTTACATGTCTCCACGTCTCTCCTAGCAAAGGTGTGTCTGTCAAAAAGCTATAGCAGACACTTTAAGAAAATGCAACATTTGACTTAGGTTGCCTGACCTCTAGATTGTCTTTGCCTTCGTCCTGTCTTAGAGATTTTCCCCTCTGAGATGAAATTAATATGCGGGATTGTCGGGATTTCCCAAAAAGAAAAACCTATACGCAGGTACTCTTATGTTACATATGTATATGAAGACATGTGGGGTATTTTCCTGAATCACATTACCAGTTTTCATTTTCACATTAATTATTTTTGAGTTTCTTTTGTTGCGAATGACTCTTCAGATTATCAAGGCTTTCCACAAACATCTGATATCATTCATTAGACTTTTCATTGATTTTATCATTTTCTATTAGAAGATACGTAAGTATTAATTCATTGCTTACATGGCTGAGTTGTTGTGAGTTGTTTGTTGTTTTGTAAATATTTTGTAACGTTTGAATGAGAGTTTTCAATGTCAGTCGACAGACAAGATAAAAAAAAAAGTTATTGTTGCAGTTGGCAACGCTCTACTGTACAGGCGGCCTAAAAGTATGCAATGATATTTATGTTGATCTCACATTGCCCACTTACTGCAATAGGGTCACAATTCAAAATTTACTTGTATTTCTTTCTTTAAACAGTAAATCTCTAATTTAAGTTGATTTTTAATTTTAATAATTTATTCTTTTCTCCATCAGGAGGTGTTATTTTGGTATTCAAAGAAAAATGAAATTTTTTTGAGATAAATGATCGGATGTTTATTTCACAATAAAGAGGAAGGTATGCCGTTAATAATGAAAAACAACAGCAGCCAAATGGCCAACACGACCACGCTTACAGGACCATATCCTTTTCATGACATTTTCCATAACCATAACTCTGGATAGGCTTACGAATTTTATCTTTAAGGTCTTGAATCAACGCTGGGCTGTTGGCGTAGACCTTATCTTTCACGTGGCCCCAAAGGAATAAGGCGCAAGGTGTTAGATCACAAGATCTCGGTGGTCAATTGTGATCACCTCTTCGAGAGATAACACGGTCCGGAAACTTATTGGTTTTGCGAAATGTGACTGCAAGATTTTCACCATTTTTGTAGTGAATTGTAATAATTTCAATGCGTTGTTAAAATGTGTATCGTTTCTATGGTGAAACGAGACAGATAAAATACTGACCAATGACAACAGCTTGCATTACTAATTTATGATAACAAAAAAAAACAAAAAAAAAAAACATGAACAATTATCGTATGAACATTAGACGACCATAAACACAATTTACAAAAAAAAAAAAATATATGAGATAATCTGGTTAATTCATTCATAAGTTTTCTTTAATTACTTTGATAAGAAGAAACCAGTTTATATATTTGTGATTGGCTTGTCTGTTTGGGGCCCTAACCGCCGCACTAAGTTTAAAATATAAAAAATAGAAAGCAGGGCTACAACAAGTTTCTTCTTTGGCCGCATGGGACTGGACTGCGCTGATTACCGATTGTCGTGGTGCATGCCCGGCAAGGTACGATTAATTAATAGAGTTATACGTTTAATGTGATTAGAGTTGGCTGGCTGGCTGGCTGGCGGCCGCTGTCACATTCCCATTTATTTCCCACATCAAACTGAAACTCCATCATAAAGTCTAGTTTTAATAACTTTTTTTTTTATAACTAAATAGAAACAGAAAACAACAACAATATTAACAATATTATAAAACAAATGCCACCAATTAAGTTCAACATCAGCGTTTGTAGTGATGACCATGAAAATATAAAAGCAAACACAATCTGCTCCGAAACCCCGGGTCATCACAACACACATTTTGTTTGTTTTTATTATTTAAACTGATTTTCATTTAAAACAAAAGGAAAAACAAAAACATTTATTTTCATAGCTGGCTGGAGCCGCATGAAAACGACAACAGCAACAACAAGAACAACACTAATTCAATATTAAAATTTCTCACTGAGACAGTAAGTTGAAGGTCGTCGTATGATCGTTGTCGATGTTACATTGTACTCGGTTTGATGTGTGTTGTCTGCCAGTTACCTGCCCGCTCTTGTCATACCAAACAAAACTAAACACAATGAAAAATGCGAATATGTTTTTCCACAAGATTTCCAATGCACAGTGGCAACAAGCAAATTTGGAAATGTTTAAACTGAACCACTTGAAACGTTGGTATGAGGGGCTTCCAGCAAATGTTATTTACAGTTCAATCGTGTTTTAAATTTTAAGATTGTGATTTTAAATTGGGAACTCTAAGGCCCAATAAATGAGTCAGAGTTGATCTTCGTTTTTCGTTTAAACTGAAGTTAAAATTGAAATTATTTTTTTCAGTCAAAGTTTAACTGCAGTTTAATCGGCCAGTATTGGGCGTTTAAACGACAGTTTAATAGCCATATGATTGTGGTTCAACAAATTCCACAAATAAAAGTAAATTGCATAAATAAAGCTGCATGTATTTTGGTTGATGCTGGGATTTATTTCCCACCACCACCAGTTCCATACATGTGTCTTTTGCCCGTGCCAATGTTCATTTAGCAGAGATTTTTAATTCTCATATTTTTCCTAAAAATCGTGTGTGACCAAAATCCACTAGAATCTTAATATATATTTACCCTCGACACTGATTCACTGATACACTGACTCTGTCACGCAGTACGTAGGAATTTAAATAGGCATTCTATAATTTTCTATAAATAATAATTTTTTTTTTACATAATTTGTTTTTCCAATTTTTTTTTTTCAACAAAATTTTTTTTTTCCACAATATTTTTTTTTTCAACAAAATTTTTTTTTTCCACAAAAATTTTTTTTTCAACAAAATTTTTTTTTTCCACAAAAATTTTTTTTTTTTCAAGAAAAAATGTTTTTTTCAACAAAATTTTTTTTTTCAACAAAAAATTTTTTTTGAACAAATTTTTTTTTTTCAAGAAAAAAATTTGTTTTCAACAAAATTTTTTTTCCATATTTCAACGGGCGCCATAGGCGCATTACAACTTACTAGTAGTTAAATATTATTTTAATTATTCACCGGAAACACAGGTTTTCTGCTAAAAGTCTGAGTGTTTCTACATCAACAGCTGAAAATGAGGAGTATTTTGACTAAACACTCAGAAACCTATCTGAAGTTTAAACTCAGTTTTATGGGAAACTGAGTTTTACATAATCATGGCTTAGCTACGATCTCATTTACTGGCCATAAATACGCATAGCAAATACACAGCATCACAATAAACCCTTGCAATACAAATCTGTAAATACAAAAGTTCACATATAGATGGCGCCACAAGAAAAAAAATGCTGTACAAAGATCTACAGTGTAGAATCTACACAGACGCCCAGAGTCGTTTGCGATATATTTCCTAAAGAAATGTATATTTTCAGCATAAAACCGGTATTTTCTCTGATTTCCTCAGTAAAACTGTCAAATGATGCCATGTGTATTACTGACATCTAGAATGTGCATCCGAACTAATGCATCAGAAAACGACATGGTCTTTGGATCATGATCGTTAGGACCGATAATATAGGAAAACTCTGACAGACGTCCTAAGTCAGATGAGAACGTTTCCTATAGACTACAGTTATGGTTTGCTCTAAGAGTTGAACTAGTGGCCTGCAAATTGACAAAAGCTATCTGTCAGACTGATGGAAAATTTGACAAAAAAAACGTATCGTCTGATGGCACCTGTAGTTTCTAGATTGTTATGATTTCTAGCGGTAAAAAAAAAAACTACAATTCACGGAGGCTGTCTATAGTAAATCCCAGGTTTAGAAAATCTGATGGGCAGATGAGGTTAGAGATATGTGTCTTTCCTCAACAGAGGTCTGCTACGGCTCTTTCTACAAATGCGACAAAGACTATCTAGGGGGCAGGCGACCTATGTCTGATAACAGAGGCATTAGTTCGGCTGCAAACTCGTTGCTCGAGTTTTAGTACATCAGCAAACACTAGATGTCACTATTTGTTATGTAGTGTGGCAACTATGCTGACAGCAATTCATGATCCAACACTGAGTTGTGAAATTCAGCTGTCACTTTTGATTTTAAACGAACCTTTCAATTGCCCGATCAGGTACACGCTTTTCTTTTTTCTTAATCAAGACAAAATAAAAAGAATTCAAAGCCCCAATTTCCATTCCTACTAGAGGCTAGATGGTCTGTGTCAACCGGTTTATCCTTGGACAAAAAATACAAATTAATTTTGTAATGTAATTAATAAAAAATAAGAAAACCAAATTTCAATAAAATAAAAAAAAAAAAAAAAAGAAAAATGTAATTCAATCATTGCTGTAGGCTAAAAATATAGTGGGAAATACATTTCTCGTTTAAGAGACTTTAGGTTCAGATAAATACAGTGTACTCTCCCATAAGCGGCCACCTAAGGGACTGATAATTTTGTCCGCTTATGGAAACAAAGAGTACACAAGAGGACAAAAGCTCTGATTGTAGTGAAAAAAGTGCCCGTTTATTAGAGGTGTCCGCAAGGAGAGAGTACACTGTAGTATGCACACACACATACATCGGTTCGGTGAATTATTCTAAACCGATCGGTCCATAGATGACACTCGAAATTATTTCATTTCCTTTGTAAAAATTTGATATAAGAAAAAGTAATGGACACAATTTTAATAATTTTTGGAATTGGGAAATCATTTTTTATGTCGTTGTTGTATGTTTTTCGGCTTGCCAAGCCACTGTGTAACGTATGGTTTGAATTAATTAACACAAATGTTGTTTGTTGTTGTTTTTTGCTTTTTAAATTGTACAACCGATGAAAGGAAATGCATCATAATATTTGAAACACAATCTCAAAACCGCTGGTATTGTAGCGAAAAATCATTTAAAAAAATATGGCAATTTTATGGAAAATCACCAAACAAACACGCAGAGTCAGTCAGACTGAAAACTCAAACTGAAAAACATACCGGATTGTAGCGTAAAATTCGATGCTGGTCGTCACACTCATTACAACACATGTAAACTCTTTTAAACACACACAGGGGGAAAATTCATTTAAAAAAAACACTTTAATTGCCTTTTTTTTCTTAATTTCCAAAGTTATGTACTTTCTTGTTTTTGCTAATAATTGTCCGGGATTTGATAAGATTTTAAACAGAAAACACCGCCACCAACACCGTCACCGTTGTCGTTTGAACCAAGTTCGCTACGCATGTCAATTGAACTGAAAGCCATTTCCACCGTACAGGTGGATTGGATTGGATTGGATGGTCGGACGGATGGATGGATTCTTGGCTGTGAGTGAAACGATGCCAACAAAACCGCTGGCATTGCATGAGAGTGGTGGTAGGAGGGGGAGAGTATTCCACTTGGCTGTCATTGACTTGTTGGCCAGACATTTCACCGGTTATGAGGGTGCGCTGGCGCAGCTGGCGTTCCCTCATTCGATCGATTCTATTGAAAGTGACTCCGTAGTATTCGCTGTTATTGACGAGAGGTTATGGCTGTTGCCCCGTGCAGGAAATTACACCAAAAACCAGTCACTCTCTTAAACCAAATTCAAACATATGTATGTACACAATAACGACACATTTAACAAATTGAGTTTGTTTCTTTGTTTTTTTTGTTGGTGTATTTGTATTCTAATTGGCATTTTGTTCGGTTTGTGACCATTGACCAAAAAAAAAGAATTCATACGCGTGTACTCGCCTGTGGGGGAAAGTGCTAATAGAAATTTCATGCTAACCAAATTTGGTTAATAATTTGTCTTCTTTAGAATTTTGTTTCAGAAAGAGAAGGAGACAGAGAGTGAAAGAGGTTGTTGGGCAAAGAGTCAGCGGAATAGAGTGGTCGATTATTTATGTGAACTGAGTATTTGTTATTGTTGTTAATTTGTTGAAATCATTAAATTCACAATTGTTTATGGTTTGAAACTTAACTAAGCCTGGGTCATTGAATTTAAAGCACACTGTTAAAGCGGACGTGGCTACCACTGGAAAAAGTACACCATTCCATTAGATTACAGACGCAGAGCTCCTTTCACATCAGTGAGATCTGCACAATAAATTTGTATACTCAGAGGTTTTAGAGAGGTTTGTCAAGGCTTACGAGTATATGAAAATGAATCGATTACTTGTGGAGGCGCCACCTTCGAAAGAGATTAGTCTGACATCGCGGCCATCCAGGAAATTCCAATGTTTCACGGCACCAAAAGGAAAAGTCAGGCCACAGCTCGCATCTTGCTCACAGTCCTTTCTATTCCATCACATTGACATCGTCAACACTCAGATTTTTAGCAGAAAACCGGTGTTTCCAGTGAATAATTAAAATAATATTAAACTATTCTAGTGGATTTTGGGACACTCAAGAGTTGTAGAGAAAATATGAGAATTAAAAAACTCTGCTAAAAGATACATGGAGGGAACTGGTGGTGGTCGGAAACCAATTCCAGCTTTATTTAATTTTTTTTATTTTGGGAATTTGGTGAACCAAAATAATGTTGATTCTTCTTCTCAAGCCGAAGGCGCAGTTTGCCAATGCTCTCTCATTAGATTGTATTGTAATTTATTATAATACTAGTAAGTTGTAATGCGCCTATGGCACCCGTTAATTTGCTTGAGAAAGTATTTGTTACTTAATTTTAAAAATTTTGTAAAAAATATTTTGAGAAAACTATTTTGTAAAAAAAAATTTCGAAAAAAAAATAAAATTGGAAAACAAATTTTTGTTGAAAAAAAAATATTTGTGGAAAAAAAAATTTTGTTGAAAAAAAATGTTTGTTGAAAAAAAACATTTTTGTTGAAAAAAAAATTTTTTGTTGAAAAAAAAAATTTTAGTGGAAAAAAAAAATGTGGTCGAAAAAAAAATTTTGTTGAAAAAAAATGTTTGTTGAAAAAAAAATTTGTTGAAAAAAAAATTTTTGTTGAAAAAAAAATTTTGTAAAATAATAATTTTGGAAAAAAAAAATTTGGGGAAAACACAATTTCTGTACAAAAAAAAATATTATTTTTTTATTATTATTATTTATAGAATTATAGAATGCCTATTTAAATTCCTACGTACTGCGTGACAGAGTCAGTGAATCAGTGTCGAGGGTAAATATATATTAAGAAGATAATTTTTTCCAGTAGTGGACGTTTAAACCGCAGTTAAACTTTGACTGAAAAAATGAAAATCAATTTAACTTCTGTTTAAATGGAAGAACGAAGATCAACCTGGACTCAGTTATTGGGCCTAAGATCATAGAATTGGTTTTCTAGGATTTTCTAAACTCCAACGACATTTTTCCATGCTAGAATGTGAAAATTAAAGTAAAGTAAAGTAAAGTAATTTCTAAATTTCAACTCCAGGACGTTTAAACCGCAGTTAAACTTTGACTGAAAAAATGAAAATCAGTTTAACTTCCGTTTAAATGGAAGAACGAATTTATCGAAAGGCTATGGCTGTGATGGAATATCTCCTAGAATGTTGTGTGAGTGTAGAGAAATTATATCGCCCTTTTTGTCATCAATCTTTAACTGCATGATTGACACCTCTATATATCCGGATAGGCTAAAACTTGCCAAAATTGTCCCAATTCCTAAAGAAAACAATGCAGCTGAATTACATAAATTTCGGCCAATTGCTTTATTGCCAGTAATTGATAAAATATTCGAAATCATTTTGCATAGACAGTTGTCATCATATTTAGGAAATAATAATTTATTGAGCAGATTTCAGTATGGGTTTAGAAAAGGATGCGGGACAGAGGAAGCTATGGTGAATGTAATCAACAATATTTGTAAAGGTTTAGACGGCGGTGCTAATGGTGTGGCCGGTATTTTCTTTGACTTATCTAAAGCGTTTGATTTAGTTGATCCTACAATTCTTATTAGGAAGTTAGAATATTATGGAGTTGATGAATCTGCTTTAAATCTGTTGCAAAGTTACTTAACAAACCGTAAGCAATATGTCGAAATCGAATCCTGTAAGAGTAGTATTGGTCGAATAGAGTACGGTGTACCACAAGGTAGCGTTCTAGGTCCACTGCTATTCAGCATATATCTGAACGACATTCAAAACCTTGGTCTAACTGGGAAACTATATATGTATGCAGATGATATATGTCTGTTTTACCCGTATAGGAGTGATATAGTTTTGAAGGCATATATGGAGAGAGATGCGGCAATAATCAGTGAGTTTATACGGTTGAACAAACTTGTTTTGAACGCAGAGAAAACTAAATTGTTGAGATTCCGACCTTATTTGATAAATAATAGTCAATTTAGTATTTTTATTGATGGAATGCAAATTTTTGAGAATGATTCAATAAAATACCTCGGGATTCACCTTCAAAACAATCTTTCGTGGGATTCTCATATACAATACCTCAAGAGAAAGGTAGCATCGGCTTTAGGATTGCTCTATAAGTTCAAAAATAAATTCAACAAAAGGACAAAGCTAATGGTGTATCAGTCTCTGATTCACAGTCATCTTAACTACCTTCCTATAATATATGCAAGCAGAAAAAGTAATGAACTTAAATCCCTGCAGAGAACTCAGAACAAAGCTATAAAAGCAGTTTTTAATTTGCCTCTAACATATTCCACAGTCTCATTGTACAGGGATATTTCACAGACGGTTCTGCCCATTTGCGGGCTATACAAGCTGCAATTACTTGTGTATGTTTTTAAATCTATCCATAATATTGGCCACCATACAATTTCGTTTGAAAGAAATCAAACAAGGTTTTACACCAGAAATACCATGAATCTGAGAACAGTAAGATGTCGATTAGAGACTACGAAACAGCGCGTTGAATATATGGGAACTTTTGAATTTAATTGTCTCCCTCAAGAAATTAAAGAAATAGGTCGAATTTCGGCGTTTAAGAGAACATTAAAAGACTATTTGCTTCAAGACCTAGAAACACTTCTCATGTAATACCTATGTATATATTAATTATAATCCTATAAATAATATTGTTACTTTTTATTTATTCATTTATTTTTTTTTTTTTTTTTTTGTTAAGAGTTGTTATTGAATCTTGTAATATATTGCCAGCTCGCCTCAATAATGTCCAAGTGGCGCTGAGGCATGTTTGATTATTGTATATATTATATTCGTAAATAAAAAAAAAAAAAAAAAAAAAAAAAAAAGATCAACTTGGACCCAGTTATTGGGCCTAAGATCATAAAATTGGGTTTCTACGATTTTCTAAACTTCAACGACATTTTTCCATGCTAGAATGTGAAAAGTAAATTAAAGTAATTTCTAAATTGCAACTCCAGGCAAATAGCGCTTAAACTTCTTCTATAGAAGTTTAAAAGCTATTTGGAAAGTGAGATTGGAAAGTAATCTTTTATTTCGACATTTTTTTCTAGACGTCGTTCCCAAATATGTCCCGACTCACACTAGGCACTTCTCAGTTTAAGGGAAAGAGAGGTAAGGGGAATGGAAAGGGACAAAACATGCTTCGTATATTAATACTTTTGAAAGTCATTTGTAGTGGAAAAGGCAATAATGAAAACAGAAAATTGCCGACAACGAATTACCTTGTGTGAGCACAAGAGGCAAGTTCAAAGGGGAACCATAAAAAGTTGCCTAGTGTAAAAGAAATTACCCGGAAAAAAAATACATTTTTCCTTGGGTGTAAAATTTCTTTTCCACACCCAAAGAGTTCTTTGACTTATTGGTTTTTTGTAGTTCGACAAATGCTTTGTTTCCTTCCGTAAATTATAAACAAACGCGCTGTTTATTGAGAGACGTGATTGGAATTGGAAATGGAAATGATCCAACCGCAAACAACACGACCAACATCAACACCGGCGCGCTGGTTAGGGTGACCATATTAGCCGTTCTTTTTCGTTTTGTTTTATTGGCAACCCATAAATCATACGAAGGCATTGCATGCATGCATTTTGATTGCAGGCCGTTAGGAAATAAAGTTAAACTCTGTAGTTGCAGCTATTTAAAGATTTGTGGTAGCTGTTTTTGGTGTTGGGATCTAAAACAAAATAGCGAAGCGAGACAACAACAATGTGTAAGCGTAAATTTCCGGTTGCAAAACTTTAACAACAATAAAAAAAAAAGACACCTTTCTAAAACCGAACTAAGGTCTCTTCGTTGCTTTAGGAAGGAAAAACAAATTAGATTTATGGTAAAATATGAATGACACGATAATAATTAAGTTAACGACGGACGGACGCATGAGACTGGCACTATCTGTGCATACGTTCGTAAATTCGTATATGGATATCGTAATACAAATCATGGCACACCACATTACTTACGTTGTATCTTTGCCATGTCATGGGGATCGTAAAACCAGCCAACATTTGATGGAAAATAACGCAAATTGCAATTTTTATTATTCACCACTCGAATTTTCACCGACGCCGTCCGTCCGCCCGTCCATGGGCCTGTCTGTCCGAGTGTGTGTGAAATGTAAATTAGTCGCCTTGTTGCTTTTCATGCGTTTGCAAACGTCTGATATTCGCGGGTATTGTTTTACTTTGATGGTTTGAAACACCCTACGCGCCGTGATGGATAGTAAAATTGCTGATGTTAGTAGTGACGGTCTTTGACCGAAAGGGAAACCAACATAAGTATACAATATTAATAAAAGTCCTTGATGTAGTATACAATTTTTGAAATGTTTATGTTGGACAGATCACAATTAACACTCTAATGAAAACACAATTGCAGCCTATCGTCCATCCTTCCATCTATCCATTAGCAAATACGTCTATCCGAAAACCTGTCAGACCATCTATTCCTACGCCTATTGCTTAATCTGATCCTCCAAACACTGTGTGGGTCAAATTCGTTACGGGCCCATCGTATACCAAACAAATAATCTACAGGTAATTCTAAGAATATTTCACCAAGAAATCATGGGTCTAAAATTGAAATAAATCCCTAGCTCGCGCAAATCGGTTCTTATGGGAGAACAAAAAATCAACAAAACAAGTAGCGAAAACGAAAACTACGGGAAATTGTATGAATATTTTACAAATAAACATAATATTGATGACAACTTTTACCAAAAAAACCATGTTCAGTATTGAATTCTGGCAAAAAATCGAAAAAAAAACGATGCACAGTGGCCCTTAAACCATTTTTTTTTATATTTTTTTAGGTTTTATTTTTACAAATGTGGATGTCAGTTTTCAAATTTTGTGGCCCAGAAACCCAGAAATTTTTGTAGGTCAAATTTTTTCAAAATTTTTTTTTAGGGTTTTTTACGGTAGTCCAGAAACCAATTTCATTGGTCAAATTTGTTGGGCGGACAGTGGTCCAGAAACAAAATTTATCGGTCAAACCAATTTTTCCCGTCAATTTTTTTCATAATTTTTCTTTTTTCAAAATTTTGATGTAAATATTTATATTGGTCCAAAAACCAATTTTATCTGTCAAATTTTTTCAAATATTTTTTTGTCATTTTTTTTTTTTTTTAAATTTTTGAAGTAAATATTTATATTGCGCGCGCAGTGGTTAATAAATCAATTTCATTGGTAAAATTTTTCCATAATTTTTTTTGTACGTTTTTTTTTACAAAATTTTGATGTAAATATTCATATTGGGCGGACAGTGGTCCAGAAAGAAAATTTATCGGTCAAATTTTTTTCATAACTTTTTTTCATAATTTTTCTTTTTTCAAAATTTTGATGTAAATATTTATATTGGTCCAAAAACCAATTTTATCTGTCAAATTTTTTCAAATATTTTTTTAAAATTTTTGATGTAAATATTTATATTGCGCGCACAGTGGTCAATAAATCAATTTCATCGGTCAATTTTTTCCATAATTTCTTTTACATTAAAAAAAATTTTGATGTAAATATTCATATTGCGCATTATTAAAAAATTGCACTTTTTTCAAATTTTATGTGATATTTGAAAAAATTTAATTTGATTTCCCCAGTTTGTCAAACTTTAAGAGATATGGTAGTTAATTTAATTTTTGTTATAAAGTATGATTTCATACCTTTACTAAGACGTCAACATTTAAATTTGTACCCAATGTACTTTGGTTGAAGAACATACTATAAAAAATAACGATTTAAAAAAAATAAAAAACGAATTGAGCGAGCTGGGGATTTTTGGTTAGAATCATGGTTTCTTGGTGAAATATTCTTAGAATTTCCCGTATTCCGACGTTTTTGCCAAAAGGTTTGTTGATTTTGTTCCTCCCACACAAAATTGACCCGCTCTAGTGTGTATGTCCAAGCATTTCTCCTTCAATTGCTTTACTGTCCATCCACGCATTGTCCCTCCAACTGTGTTCATCTGTCCGTTTTTGCATTCCTTATCCCCTTAGTATATATACACCCCGCTGTCCGTCGTTTAATTTAACTCTCTGACTTCATTAATTGTGTTTAAATTCATAAAAATATGTCATACAAAATAGTAACCCTCTAACCGGCCAAACAGAAATCCTGGGATATCCTTGCAAGTTGTTGTTTCTCACAAACAAATATTTTGTACGAAATTAAACTTCATGAAGATCGCCTCAGGGATGTCTTGCCGGTTGGAGGGTTAATTGGCCTGTCGTTCGTTCGTTTATCTATCCATTCGGATATATTTTGGTCGGTCGACCATCCGTCTGTGCTTTTTGTGCATCGATCCATCCAACTATCCTTTCTACCATTTAACTTAACTGACGGCTGTCGTTCATCTGCCCATCCCTTTGTCTTTTCATAAACCTATCTGCCATTGTATCCAGTCACTCCTGTTCAACATAGCCGAGTCCTTTCGTCTATGTATGTAGGCTTATCAACCGATCAGGACGTTCATAAGCCCACTAATAAATCAGTCCTTCTCTACATCGAACTGTCCTGCCATCCATCCATTTGTCGGGCCGTTCTTATAACCTTCCGTCTTTGCCTCCATCTGTCAGTCCATTCTCTTATTTTTATAAACCTTTCAGTGTTGGCCCAAAATTCGTCATTTTCAAGTTCACAGCCTGTGAAAACGCATCTGTTCATGGTGTATTAGAAACCAAGAGCTGCAGATTCGTTTTTTGAGCCTCCTGAAAAATGTTGACTCTCTCTCTCTCTCGTCAGACGGTATTTCCTTAGTTGCTGAATTCGGCTCTCCTGTGTGTCCCCCCCCCCCCCCAGTTCCTGAGGTAGAGCACCCCATGGTCGTCTATATCGGCCTTTAACATTTCATTATCTATTCCAGTGTGTCTGTGGGACTGGGGAAATGGCAAAGGGGAGGGGGATTATGGCAAACGTTTGTCTTAAGTGTGGCGGAAGCCTTCAATTTGTTTTTAAAGGAAAATATTCCCCACTTTTCTTTCTGACGAATGTACGAACGTACGTACGGACGTTATAATGACATTTACGATTATGTCGGTGACGGTTTTTCTTGTTGTTGTTGTAATGGCTTTTCGTCGTTCCCCATTTCATTTGGTATCGCTGTTTTTTTTTGTTTCTTCTGTCATAATTAATTGTGGTAAAAAAGAGACACCGAATAAAGACGGCAAAAAACAAAACCAAATAACAACAAAAAAAAACAGCTTAAAAGACACTTAAGAGGTGCTGAGACATGATTGTTTTTTTAAAAAATGCAACATTATAATGGTCTACGATCATATCGGTCGTATGCGGACGGTGTGGCTTTATGGGGATGTTGGCTATGTCGCACTGCTTTTTCTTGTTGTTGTTGTTGTTATTGTTGTGTGCTCCAAAGAAACTGTTTTAATTTTTTGTTACGGGATGGAAAAACGACAACGGCATTTAAATGGAGACATTATGTAATATGATCCGTAAACGAATGGAGTGAGTACTGTGTTTTTTTTTATCGAGAAAGCTACCTCAAAAGTGGTTGCCTGTGGCTGGCCGAGTTATGGATGAAATCTATATGGGCTTTAGTTTTCTTGAGCTGGTTTTCCTGCTTTGACGCCATAAAAGGGGATGGTTAAATTATTTTGTTTATTCGCAATGTAGTTTACAGAAGGTAAATGATATCGGTGCTAAAGAAATATCGGTCGCTTACCCAAAATAGTTTTTCGTTGTCTGTG
This sequence comes from Hydrotaea cyrtoneurina, assembly GCA_958296145.1. Classification (NCBI taxonomy): domain Eukaryota; kingdom Metazoa; phylum Arthropoda; class Insecta; order Diptera; family Muscidae; genus Hydrotaea; species Hydrotaea cyrtoneurina. The sequence continues at coordinate 76,920,158 of OY282516.1, read as the reverse complement.
TTATGAGGATGACGCCGCCAATGAGGCCCACCACGGCGGTTATGCCGGCCACCAGGTTGTTGCAACGCATCGGTGGAAATTCAACGATATTAATTGGACTACGCATTTGTCGTTGTTGGCTGTTTGGTTGATGAATTACCTAATTTTTGTGTATTTCAATCTTCGTTTGGTTTACTTTTATTTATCACTAAATGTTGATTTTGCTATTAAAAAAAACACACACACACACACACAGAGATAGAAGAAAAAATTCAGAAAACATTTGCAATCAATCACGTGTTTTTAAATATTTTTAAATTTCTATACATTCTCTGTCACTGTTATTGCTTCAATGTGTATTTCTTTTTTTTTGTATTAATATTCACTTATTTATTTTTTTTATTCGATATCCACTTTTTTTTGCACTTTTGCCGAGACTGAGGCCTCCTTGATGATCGCTGTATCTGCTGATTAACGACTCATTCACGGCATATCTGAAATTTCTTCATTTCCTTTTTTTTTCACATTTCAATGTTAACCATTCACTTGTCGTTTGCCGTAGTTAACGCAGATAATAATCGCGTATAATTTGTCGTTTTGTTATCGTGTATTTTGTTTATTTTGATAAGTACGTACTTTTCTGGTATACCTTAGGGTGGGTCGACTAAGGTAATGGTTCTTCCCAAAAAAAAATCTCCAAAAAAAAATGTTTTTTTTCATAATTTTTAGGTTATACAATGAAAGCTCTGGTGGGCGGACACCGACGGTCGAAGTGGTTTTGTCCGTCCACGGGAGATCTCCGGGCAAAGGAGATTAATTTGTTCAAAAAATACCGCATGGGACCGAGAAATTTGTCCGTCTACGGGAGCTGTCCACGAGCAGAGCTGTTACTGTATTTAATTTTTTCGTGTTTGGTGAATTTTTCATATGAAAAATGTGATAATTAGGGTCGTAACCCCAACACATTACAAAAACAAAATCGCGTGCGGACGTGATATATGAATATTTCACTTTTATTTGGGGTTTTTTCACATTTTAGGTTGGGGTAATATTGCATAATGATAAATCACCTCTAAATTTGGGGCGATTGTTCATACTTTTAATTTTTTTTTTTTAAAATACACTTTTTCCAAATTTACGAAAATCTATTGTTGTATTTTTTGGGTATTTTTTCATAATATTTGCGGGATTTTGTATTGAGTAATTTTCAAAAATTGTTTTTGGGGGATTTTTCAGATTGTTTGGGGGAAATTTTCTAATTGAGCTTTTGGGGGGATTTTTTTCACTTATTGGGAATTCTTCGTTTGGGGCATTCTTAAATTTTTTTTCCGCATTTTTCATTTGTGTTGTTTTTCATAGAGCCTAAATAAATGTGTAGGAATTAAATGAGGAATTTTTCTTTGTCCATTTTTGGGCGCATTTTTCATGTGAAAAAATTAAATGTTACCCAAAAATTATGAAATACATCAATTTTGTCATTATAAAAAAATCTCCAACTTTTTCATTATGAAAAATTCCCCAATTTTGTACGATTTTTTTTTGGGATATTCTTAATTTTTTCCTACATTTTTTCATTCTTGTTGCTGTCACTGACAGTGTACCGAAAAAACGAATTTTAGTTAAAAAAATATTTTTTTTTTTAATTTTTAAAAATTTGAACTTCATAATTTTTCTCTACGATTTTTGTTTGTTTTCAATTCAATAAAGGTCCCACTGCACATCGTATCATTTTACGATTATTAATTTTTTTGATGCGGCACTGCGTGAGCTTATATCAAGGTTCATATTTTTAAATATAGTTTCAATACAATCTGAACCCACTCACTATTGAGATTCGATTTCTTCCTAATCGGCTGTGTTGTATAGAGTTTACTAACATTTATTTCAACACACCCTAGAGCTCTGGCTTTATATGGCTTGCTGAGTACATTGTTCTGGTTAATTAATTGTTTATCGCCTTGGTGCTGCAACTCCAATAAATCATTGGCCTACATGGACAATTGCCGAGGGTCGGTTATTTCGGACAGGGCCTTAAAAGCTACAATTGGAGGCACTCTATCAAATATTGGAAACAGAAATCGAAATTCAGAATTCACAAAAAAAGTGTTGCCACTGTGTTAGACTTTGATAGAAAACAATATAGCTTAACAAATCAGTTTTAAGAATTCGTTTAGTGATTATTTGGGGAAAAAAATTCCTCAAGGCCTGCAGCGGTCTTAATTCGACCCTGTTCTGTGCTGCACTATATTTAGTTAGTTGGGAAATCTAATCTCCTAAACATTCCTTATTCATATTCAGTTTATTGAGATTTTATTTGGACTATACACCTGCAGATATCCCAAATATGTTGGCTGATTAGAATGTCCGATGTGGTTTGTCATAAATCTTACAATTCGATCCTGTTATCCAGGCGTAACTATCATGTTTATTCGACACTTGTGTAAAATGACAATGAACTCTTATAGGAGGAACATTGACAAGAGTAAATTGCCGGAACTGCTCTTTCCAAATAAAATAGCAGATGGACTTTATCTTTTACCCAAATACCAGAAACATAAAGGTTTGTGGAAAAGCACCTAAAGTTGTCATACAACACATATGTTCTGGTCAGGGCTGAACACAAGTTCTGGTCCCACAGGTAGTCAGGGGCCTGGTGATCAGATTCCGACCAGAAGGCAAAAACCCCAGCCTCCACGTTAATTTGTTGTTATTTTTTTCCGATCACACAAAGTGATTACTTAAGTATTAAACTCTTGCTCGTCAGATGTTCTTTCTCAGACTGCGTAAGACATCCCATTGGGGTTGTAATGCAAAATATGATTAGAGTGTATTTTTTCCCGGTTAATGAAAGGTTGGAAATAAAAGAAAATCCAAATCGATTCAAAGGGAGGTATTTTCCAATTTAAGTACTCGAGGAAATTCCAAAAGTAAGAAACAACAAAGCCAGTGATTTGAATATTAAAGCGATTAGCATAACTCCTTAAAGTAGGCAACACCAAAGTCAATGTTTCAAATACTACAAGTAGTCAACGGAAATACAAATATTTTATAAGCGGTATCTCACAAACTAAAGTTCTCACAGAGAAATAAATCAATTGTCTTGAACTGCACAGATCACGCTTGTGTCACTTAGGTTATTGTAAAATAAAAGTGTTGCGGTCAAATTTTTAAAATATATTTTCCATTAAAAGTTTTTTAAATATATTTTTAAAAATTTCTTGAAATTGGAAATATTACTAAATTATTTTTTTTCAAGAACACATAATCTATAAGACCTAAATTGTATTTCATCAAGGAGAACTTTTTTATGTATGTATCTCTGTAATTAAAAAGTTTAAACTTCTTTTTTTTTCAGGAACTCAAAATCTATAAGACCTAAATTGTGCATCTCTGTAATGAAAAAAAATTGATTTAACTTTTTATCAGTTTCCTTTCCTTACATTCGCTTTCCATTTTGGTCGACATTGAAAAACTTTTATTTCCTACAAAACGAAATATTTTTTTTTTTCAGTTTCAAAACAATATTCGTTATCAGCCACGCTCACTATGTGATTATTGATGGCCTTTGATTGATTGCAAATAATTGACCAACCATTAAATACGACGACCGCTGATAAGTGACCAGCAAGTTCAGCACAAGAAAGAAAAAAAACCAGGCACCACGAAAAGAAATCAAGAAAAAGCGCCACAAAAAAAATTACGATGGGTTACATAATGAAAGTGGTTTAGATACCAACAAAAAACACAAATAAAACAAATTGAAACACAGCTACTAAAATAAACACCAAACCCTTAAGGTTTGTTTATATTTTGTTTCGGCGAGGTCTGTATTATTTATTGCGAAAAAATAATTGGGTCAATATTACGACAACACGAATGGAATAATGAGATCAGTTGTGTCGTTGTATGGAAGGAAGTGACACACACCATGTGCGTTTCAATTCCGAAACGTTACACCACCAAACAATTGATATGCGGTGAGGTTCATCAAAATATTTAACATTTTAATTGCAGCGAATACAATTACACAAAAATAAAAAATTTGCCATAGTTTCGAGGGGAACTTGAAAAATTGTTGTCACAGAAGACTTGAGAAAGGATTTTTACAACACAGCGAGCTATTTCTTTATCTACGAAACAAACTAAGGGAATGGACCGGGAAAAGAAACACTCACATCCCTCATCTCATGCTATCGGTGTTTTGAGGGCAGCTACATATGTTGTGTTTTGAAGGAAAGTCTTACTGACATCTACAGTTTTTTTTAAATGCCGTCGAAAAAAATACACCTTTCCTATGTACAGTGACATACAGATGTCAGACTTCGGGCACGTGGTCTCTAGATAACACTGTGCAACAAAAGAAAAAAACCAAAGTATTTATCATGAATAAGCAATATGGAAATTCTGGGGTAATTTGGTCGTCTGAGTACAAAATGGTGGACATTTTTATTGTGATTTTTAAAAAAAAACAAAAATTTCAATTTCCATTTTTTGTGACATAAATTGTCATAACTGGAAAACCGACTTGTCCGATTTTGTTGAAATACATTTTAAAAAATTTACACTTTTGTTATCTTCTTTAACTTGCCATTACACGTACCATTACTTTGTTGCCAGTTAAGTACATTTATTGTCTTCGAAACAAAAGAAAAATAACGAAAATAATGTGAAAAAAAACTTAGGGTCTACATGTGCACGTGCGTGTTCATTTGAAAAATGTCATCGCCGGAGTAACTTGTCTCAAGAATGGTTGCCTTCGCAGTAGTAAACAAAAACACAATGTTGCCCTAGACCACCAATTGTCAAAGCATTTGCGAAAAAGTAGGGAAAAAGTGTGGTAGGTAGTGAGTACGACTACCACACCGAAGAACCCGAGTTCGAAACGGGGTAAGACCATCAAACATTTTTCAGCGGCTGTTTCCACCTCACTTTGTAAGACTTTGTAAGAGAGAAATCTCTAAGCCATGTAAACTTCTCTAGAAAAGCATTTGCCGTTCGGAGCCGGTAGCTACCGGTTAGTGAGTATACAAATATATCGTACACAGCTCACTGATTCGAGAGAAGTTCCCCATCTATTCCTTCATGGAATGTTAAGAGAAATAAGTATGGACAAGCAAATTTGCTGTCAAAAAGACGTCAACAGTTTGTTTTTTTATACTTCAAACACGTCTGAAGAATTCTTTATTGGCAATAAAGCACAAATTTTAGCTTTGTTTTTAATACGACAAAACGGTCAAAACACAATTACACAATAAAATCTAACGTTCGTTACTGTCTGCTCGTTTCAAATTTCACTGCCAATGAATTTTCGTTGGCAGTCGACCGGCCAGTAGCAAAATTGTGGGTGTATTTGTAAAAAAGTGTGTTGAGTATTTCGAACAATCACTGACATAGTAATGGCTGCATTTATGTTTTTGAATCCGAATTAATGTTTAAGAAACATAAACAAATTTAAGTAGAAAAAAAATTATATTTTTTGTTTAAGAAATTATAGTTTTTTTTGGTAAAAAATTATATTTTTTAGTAAAAAATTATATTTTTAGTAAAAAATTAAATTTTTAGTAAAAAATTATATTTTTAGTAAAAAATTATATTTTTTAGTAAAAAATTATATTTTTTTAGTAAAAAATTATATTTTTTTAGTAAAAAATTATATTTAAAAAATTATGTTTTTTTAGTGAAAAAATTTATTTTGTTGTTAGCAAAAAAATAAATTTTTAGTAAAAGGATTATATTTTTTTAGTAAAAAAAATTATTTTTTTTGTACAAAAATTATATTTCTTAGCAAAAAAATTATTGTAGAACAAAAATTATATTTTTTTGGTAATTTTTTTTTTATTTTTTTGTAAGAATTTTGTAACTTTTTTTTTTGTAAGAATTTTGTAAATTATATGAAATTATAGTTTTTTTGGTAAAAAATTAAATTTTTTTGTTAAAATTTTTATTTTTTTTTAGTAAAAAATTATATTTTTAGTCAAAAATTATATTTTTTTGTCAAATTTTTTTTATTTTTTTAGTAAAAAAAATTCATGAAATTTAGGAAATGACAAGAAAATCCCATTTCCGCTAGTTTATCTTACAATTAAAATGATGTATAGATCAACGAATTCATGAAGGATTATCGCTTGTAGGGGCCTTCACTAAATTGTGAATAAAAGCGAAAATCGTTTATCGATTTCAATGACCTATAGAAGTCGTTATCGATTTACGACAATTTTTTGAAAAACAAAATGTCTCCCTTTCTTGTACTCAGGGGGACCACAACACACTAGGGACACATGGATGATTTGAACATGTATTTTTCACAGGGCTTTCTGTGAGTCCGACGACGCTTTCTACTATTTGACTCAGTAAATTATTTCTACTCGTCTATCATATACGCTAAGAAGGAACATTGGCCGAAGTATTTGAGTTGAATGTGTGATTTGTTGCCTTTAACATATTTTTATGGTCAGATTGATTATTTTGATATCGAAACAGAGTCAAATTACTTCTCGGTAAAAGTGTAAATGACTTGGTATTATCAACATTTCAAACAAAAAACAAATGTAAGTGACTCTGTAGAGCCCGATTTGTATTATCTATATTTCAATTCCTTTCAGCTTCACTTTATATTTTAATCATTTTTTGTTTGGAAGATTTCACTAAATGTTGAAATGTACAGCATATCTTTCAATTGAAAAGCATTTCACATTCGCCATTCCAGTAAAACCGCTGAAGATAATATCTTAATTATCACTATTCCATTTCCATGTTGTTTCACTTGTTTTCCGTTTGTTTCTTCATTACTATTATTATCCCCCCGTCTAAGGGCCGGCCATTAACATTTTTTTTTCCAAATTATTTTTGGATTATTTTTTTTTTTTTGCTATTTTTAATTTACTAATTGAAAAAACGTGATTGCACATTTAGTTTAAGTTCTGGTTTCTGTTGTTGTTGTTATGTTTAGTTTAGTTTAGTTGTAGTATAATCTTAGTACCCCGACGTTTCCACTTGTTAAATGGTCGCAATGCTCTGCTCTGGTGTCATTGGACGTGTGTACGTACGTAGAAGCGTTACGTTTTCGTTGGATGATGTTTCGCGTTTGATACCGAACTCTTAATAGTTTTGGCCTTAATGTTGTTATACCTTTTTAATTTCTCATATTCCAACTTTAATTATTATTATGTGTGTATTTTCGTTTTGTGATAAGCCTCGACGTCGCCGCCTTCGCCCATCCGTCCGCCCGTCTTCGTCAGTTAGATTGATAAACAAACAAAATGCAAAAAAATAAAAATATTTATTCATTTAAAATTCACAGATAAGTGTGAAGTTCTTGGCTGTTGGTATTTCTTTGGAGCCGTAGCTTTTGCATGAAAAAAGCTTTTTTTTAATGAGTTGTAAAAACTGTTATGATTTTTTAAATTTAAAAATTTTTAATAATTTTTTTTAGTTAATTATTCAATTGATTTTGTTTAATATTTTTCTTTTTTTTTCTTTAGACAAAAAAAAAAGCGAAACGAAACAAAAAATCTGTGCGTTGCGTGTTTGGTACAAATACGGAACTAAACAATTGTCAGTCGCCGTTGTCGTTTTCTCTATTCCTCCATTTCTTCGCAACCCTTAGCAAACAAAGAATGACAGAATAGCATAAGAAAGGGGAATAAAGAAAAACTAGTATACGATTTACATTTAACATGAAATATTAGACATTAGTCTGACAAAGTCACTGGAAGGAATCTCAGTGACAGACAAACCACGAAAAGGTTTCACCTGCCAGCCTAACTGAATACCCCCCACCCCCGTCACTGTAAGGTGGCCCTACCATTCCAGTCCAAACCCATCAGCAACAGACGAACATTTTCCAATTGGCTGCTTAGACACTCAGCATTTCCTCGTTGTGTCGTCTTTTGTGTTGGTTTGGATGTCGTCAAAATATAGAAATTCTTTTGTTTTTTTTTTGTTTCCACAAAATGTGATTAGGGAGGAGGAGAATGTCAGAGTGTAAATAATCCGAATGCATAACAATTGAAACAAAATACTGAGTCAATAACAGACATTCATACACGTATCCGTATTTACGTGCAGAAAGAAAGTATCACGATAAGAGCCGCCAACCAGCAAACAAGTGAATCGTTTGGACCTGATCGGTGATGTGAGAAGTCCGTTGACAAAACTTTAAGTTTATTTTCACATCGGGGAAGTTTATACAATGTACTAGGGGAAGACAATAATTTTTTATGTCACATCTCATAGACACAAAATATTTCTATAACAGCACCATCTAGCGGTATAGAGGGATTAATAGAGCAGAGGATGAGCGGTGAGATTTTATAGATGGCAGACGGCAGATTGAGTAAAGACAAAGCTTGCGAAATCTTTCGAAAGATATTCCCCACTATGAATATTCACAGCTACGCTTCTGTTACCGCACTTAGAGCGCAAACGAGCGTGAACTGGACCATAGTGGACCAATGTCTAATAGAGATTGCCCCATACTGGTCTAGGAAATCGTATATCCTTACTTGAGGATACACCGCGGTAGATGTCACATATTAGATCGAACATTGTTAACATTTAATTACAGTTTATTGTAGTAGGGTTTAGGTTAAAGAATTTTATCATAAATTCATAAACTGAATTTATTAGAGCGTTTATGGGTCACACTCTTGATGTTCGTCCCAACACGGATAGTCCGTGGCATTGAAGAAACACTCTGCGATTGTCACCACGGTAAAGGGTGAAGACAAGTGTATCATTAGGTCAGGACAACTTAAATAAGTGAGCTGTGAAAAAGCTATACAAAAAAAAAATACCCACCACACGTCCAGTGGAACCTTTAAAGTTAATTAAAGGTTTTAATTAATAAAGTGAGACAGCAAAGCAAAATGTGCATTTGTGCGTTTTCCAACTGTGACAACAGACAATTCAGACATTTAATGGACAATTTACGAAATGTTTGTTTGAAAATAAAAAAAAATCAACAATTTTTTGCAACTTCATGTCTCTGTTGTCTTTGCAATTTAGTTATATGTTAATGCAAAACAAAAACCGACATAAATTTTTATGTTTGCAATTATGATTGGCAAATACTGAACACAGTTACGAAAAATAGCAAAATGAAAACAGAAAACGGAATTTTCAACGGAAAATGAAAAAAAAATAAAAATACAGCAAACAAAATCGGCGGGAAAACAAACATCGTCATCCACATGATCATCGTCATGTGACAAATGTTGCAAGGTTTTAGGTTTTGGGTGGCACTGCATGACCCAACCTCAGTATCCGACTGAATGTGTGACGCAGATGGCGATGCCAATGACGATGATACCCAAGTTTTTTTTTATTGTATTGTAATTTTTCTGGGTGATGTGTTTCGGCGTTTTTGTTGTTGTCTGCCATAGAGACTGTTTTGTGGGTTACAATTTTCAAGTTACACTTAACATTTTTTTTTGTTGTGTTTTTGTTTTGTTTTCATTATTTCGAGTTTAAATTAAATGCAAACACACACATTCATGCAAACTGGTAGACTAGAGGTTGTAAAAAACAAAGAACTAGGCTTGGCATGACATGCCACATCAGACACATACCTAAAAATAGATGCACTGAAAGAAAAAATAACAGATTTTTGGGCAGACAATACTTCCAGGAGAAGTTGCACAAATCCAATGAAAAATTACGTTAATGCCAAGAAATATGATTTTATTAATTTAGGAAAAAAATAGAGTAAACAAACAGAAACAAAACAGTACGAAGAATGAAGATCAACAATACATAAACAAAATTAAATTTTGAATAAATTAAAAAATATAAACTAATATTTTATTTATTTGAGCTCGAGGTAAATAAAATACAGTGTACTCTCTCATAAGCGGACACCCAAGGGACTGAGAATTTTGTGTCCTCTTATGAGAGAAGTACACAAGAGGACTGAAGCGGATTGGTAGTGAACAAGTTGTCCGCCTAAGAGAGGTGTCCGCAAGGAGAGAGTACACTCTGTTAGTCTATATTCATTAAAAAAAAAGTGGAATACAAAGATATACACCCATTTAAATTAAAAAATATTTAATAATTTGAAACTTGCATCAATGAAACTATTTCACACCACCAATGAAATAATTTCACTACATCAGTGAGCATTTTCAAACGACTCAATGGCGTCGAAATTTCGTGTTCGACGAACACAAACATAACATGGAACTTATGAGAGCAGAGAGTGTGTGAAAGCAAAAGCTTTCATCCGAATTAGATTTGTCAGATTCAGAGGAGAGCGAAAGATATGAAAGAAGTATCATTCATATTTTCTCAAGTAGAGTTTGTGACTCTGATCACAAGTCATAACAGCCGAAGTCGGTTTTTCAATTTTTATTAGGAGACTTGTCCAATTGTCATTGAAGATTAAAAGTCGGCTTTTTGGTTTTCAAATCATTACAATTACAACTACTTTATTAAAAAAAAATTTATAACGGGTGTTTTTCAGGCCACAGTTTTTTATCAGATTTGGACTTTTTGACAGCTGTCACTTGATTTAGGCTCAGTTTGGTTAGTAATTTTATAAAAAAATTAAAAAATTATAACGGGTGTTTTTTAGACGAGTGGTTTTCAATCTGGCCACACTTTTTCCCCAGTTGGTCTTTTTGACAGCTGTCACTTGACTTATGCTCAGTTTGGTTAGTAATTTAATAAACAAAATTCGGAGTTGGTTATTTTTATCAGCTGTCAGTTGATGTACGCCCAGTTTAGTTTGCCATTTTATAAAAAAAAAAATATAACCGGTTTTTTTAGACGTTTTATTTCAATCTGGCCACACTTTTACCCCAGTTTGTCTTTTTGACAGCTGTCACTTGATTTATGCCCAGTTTGGTTTGCCCTTTTATTAGAAATATTTATAACGGGTGTTTTTTTTGGCGTGTGGTTTTCAATCTGGCCACACTTTATTCGGAGTTGGTTATTTTAAGCAGCTGTCACTTGACTTATGCCCAGCTTGGTTTGCCATTTTATACAAAAAAAATTATAACGGGTGTTTTTTTAGACGTATGGTTTTCAATCTGGCCACACTTTATTCGGAGTTGGTTATTTTTGGCAGCTGTCACTTTATTTAGGTCCAGTCTGGTTTGCCATTTTATAAAGAAAAAATTATAACGGGTGTTTTTTTTATACGTATGGTTTTCAATCTGGCCACACTTTATTCGAAGTTGGTTATTTTTGGCAGCTGTCACTTGACGTCTGCTCAGTTTGCTTTGCCATTTCATAATGAATAGATTTACTCCGGCCACCGATAACGATTTGTCACAAGAAAATTTTGTTCAGCAATGTTAACAAACAAAATTCTGGCCGATAGCCTTTGTTGCTACGGCCCTTATATTTTAGTTTATTATAATTTTTTATTATAATAAATATATAAATAAATAAATAAACAAAATTGTCGCATTTGGAGTAACGAACATCCACAAACCATTGTTGAGACGCTGTTGCAAGCTCAAAAAATCACTGCTCGGTGTGGTCAATGGCCACATGGAATAATTGGTCCATTATTCTTGAAAAATAAAGCCGGCCATAAGGTTACAGTGAATGGGGAACGCTACAGATGATTAATGACTTTTTTGTGCCTGAATGGGAGGATGTTTAAGTGGACGACCTTTGGTTCCAACAAGACGGCTCTACATGCCATACAGCCAACGAAACAATCAATTTATTGAAGGAAACTTCGAGTCGTTGGCCTGTGGCGGGTGCACCAATATCGTGCGATCGTACTATTTTTTTGTGGGATTATGCGAAGTCGCTTGTCTACGCCCGGCACCATTGACACCTGGGAAGAGAATATATGCCAACACGCATACACCGCCACTATGCGTATTATAAAATAAATGTTTCGGCATACATGACAAGGTTGATCAGGGAAAATATCTTCATCAATTACAATGCCACCGTACTGAATCATGACAGACAACTCTCCTTGTATCGGTTGGCAATTGAACACCATCAAGCATCGGTTTCATCCAATTCCATTTAATTTAACCGCTAAGACCGCCTACCATAGTACGGAAAATCTCGCTTCGCGAAAGGTATTTTCATTTTTATCTCTCGTTTTGTTACTCACACTCAGAGACAAAAAAAAATAATTCTCGTGAAAGTAATTTTTATCTACGAAAGTTATCTTTTTTATCTCTCATGAGTGATCAATACATGCTTTAAAAGTATTGCTCTCTCTAACGAAAGAGAAGAAAAGATAACACTCACTCATAAAAATAACTTTCACGAGAGTTTTGTTTTACATTCTGAGTCCGAAAGTTAAATAAAGATAAATATTAAAGAGAGCACGCGAGAGACAAGAAATATAAAAATACTTGTGTTTGGAAATTGACGCAGGTCAGTCTGTTGGTTTGAAAACAATAAAAAAGAAAAAAAAATGTTATCCGCTGAAAGTTTAATTATTTGTTATACATATTTTCGTCCCATTTCGCCGTTGTAAAGGGATTTCCTAAAAATGCAGTTGATGACGAATATTTTTTCTCATGAATGAGAATTAATTTCTAATGAGTAGATATAACCCTCGCGCGAGTGCTCGGTAGATAAATCTCGTGAGTGAAAAAAATAATTGTTCTCTTCATATTTTAAATTACTTTCACGAGAAAAAAATATTTATCTTGAGAACAATTTATATTTATCTTTGAGGAGAACAATTTTTTTCTCATAAGGTATTTTTCTCTTGTGAAGAGAATAAAAATTTAGTACTCTCCGTACTATGCCGCCTACAGATGGACATCACTAACAGTTATTTCTAATGTTTAAAGCGTTTTATTTCTAAGGGTTAAAGGGATAATTTAATTAACCTCTATGAAGTATTGCCATTGCAATGAAATCGATTTAATTAATAAACAAAATCATTTATTACAATAAAAGGTGTTCGGTTGAGTATTTTTGTTGTTGTTGTTTTTCTTTCAGTGTACGTCGGTACATATGTTTTTATGTATTTAGGTATGCGAATGTTTTCTAAATTACCCCAGATTTGAAGTTAGTTGGTGTCGCATGATTGGGGTTTTTCTCTCCTACATTACAAATATAAAAATAAAGAGCGTATTGTCGAAATGTCTGCATGTGTATTTATGAAGAATTATTCCAAGGGAAATTGTTCTTTTGTTTCTGTGGGCATACGGACTTACCTTAATCGATTTCTTATGGTGCAGAAATGTTCCCGTTCACGTTCCAACGCCAACAATATCCGCTGGCATTGCTGTATGCGCTTGTGCAGCTGCATATCGCCGCTGTCGAGCAGCACCCCGGCGATGCCGCTGTCGAAGCTGCAATCGAGCAGAGTGGGACTGCAACTGCTGCTCTTGCCACTATCCGAGTTACGTGAGGTATCTTGAAGATCTTTCGTTGACACGACCGCTGCCGTTGTTGTTGTTACCTGATCTAAACTTGTATTCTCTATGTCCGCCGCGGAGAGGCTCAACAAGTGTAGCGGCGATAGTGGTGGTGCTGGTGTTGTGGGGGAGTTTATGGAGGATTCTTGTAAGTTTTCCAAAATTTGCAAAGACATTTTATTCATGTTTCTTTTTTTGTTTTAACACTCTGTTTACTCCTCTTGTTTTGGTTGACTTTTTGTTTGCTTTTAAATTGAATCACATTTTCTTTTGCTGATTTGATTATTCACTTTCTTAAGGCGTGTTTCTCTTTTTTTTCTTAGCACTTTTTCCGCATTTTCTTGTTACGTTTGTTTTGGCCACAACTACTCCGTCCGCTGGGTTTCTTGATTTTGGCGTGGCTTTTTTTTTTTTTTGGCTATAAACGCCGACTTTTCTTGTTGTTGTTGTTCAAGAGATAATTTCAATTAGAGTGTGTGTGAATGCTTCTTCTTTTTTTTTTTTTTTTTACTAATTATTTAACAAATGTTTATTGTTGTTGTTATTGTGCTGGTGTTTACTTGTTTTGCCGTGGTGTTTATTTAATTTTTATCGCATTTAAATATTTTCGTTTTATTTGGTTGTTTCTTTACAGAGTATGACTATTTCAGTAATTTCGCTTCAGTCGTTGTTGATATCAATTCTCCAGCGCCATCATAATCGAACTGAAACGAAGTACAGAGAAAACTTTAAATTAAATACGTTTCTTTTGTTGTGATTGTTAGTGTTTTGAATTTAATTGCATTGCATTTTATACATTTTATACATTTTAAAGAGAAAAGCATTTTTAACAAAAGTCACGTTTTGTAAATTGTATGGAATTGCTTTGAAATCGTTCACAAACGTTCCAGCAAACAATCGACTCAAGCTATTCCCACCGACTAAATGGGAATGTCGTCCGATAAACGGGCACTGACTAAGCAACTCCGCTGCTGCAGCTGCTGCTGCTCCACACCAACCAAGCGATAAAGTGGAATGTTTTAAAAATACTCCTGTTCGCTTTATGTTATTAGTGAATAAATCATGAAATTCTAAATTCTTCGCCTTGCTCATCTCGATTGGAAATTCAGCCTGTACGCGATATTACCTACAATGCCAGGGTGACATTGGTATTTGACGGTGACGCTGACGCTGACTGTTTACATGACTCTTTCGGTTGGAGTCGTAAAATGTCAGTGCTTTATCGGTGTTTGTCGCCGCGTCTGATGGCGCCGTTTCGTGTATCTCGTGTTTATCTTTGAGTGTGTCATTGTTGCATTGTTGCTATATTTCTTTCTTTCTTTTTTTAGATATTTAAATATTTTGTTGTTGTATTTAAATATGTTTTTTCTTTTTCATTATTATAATGAAAACTTCATTCATAATTAGCTGAAGGGTGTGTCATTGCCCCGCTCAAAGGTAATACGCATTTTTGTTGGTTGTTTTTGGGAATCTCATTGATATAGATTTGAAAAGGAAATGGGCTGGGTGCCGTTTTTTTTCTTTTAGGTTTTGAAATTGAAAACTTTTGTTATCACCCGCATGATTATTAATAAATGACCCATCAAAGTTATCCGCATTTCTGCGCCATAAATTGGTGCAGAATTCTTTTAAGCGGTTGTCAATCACAATTTGTACTAAAATCTAAAGAAAATAATTGATAAATAACACCGTGTTACAAAAAAAAGGATTTTTTTCCATCCTATGAACCAAATGCACATATTCGGAAAGAGGGGAAAAAATAAAAATACACGTGTATCGGCGATTTTCATGTACACGTCAGATTTTTTTTTTTTTAAGTTTGAAGTATAAAGCTCGTAGTGGCCTGTGTGAAAGCCTTTCGACCGATTTTTAAACCTTTTGCAGTGATCCAATCGAGCTGATTTTTGGCAGGCAGACTCGTGAAAATGTCTGTATCAAATTTTTTAAAAACAATTTCTATCAATTCTCAGATTTTCCTAATTTTTTTTTTTTTTTTTTTAAATGGTTATCGTTTTTTTTTAAGGTTTCAGTTCAAAAAACATTTTTTTTTCGTAACGCTTAAGTAGTTTAAAAATTTGGAGTCTCTTCAAGTTATGCTAAGAAAAGTGAAAAAAATATTTTTTTTTCAAAAATAATAAAAATTTGGGGAAAATCTGAGAATTGATAAAAATTGTTTTTAAAAAATTTGACGTGATACAGACATTTCCAAGAGTCTGCCTGCAAAAAATCAGCTCGATTAGATCACTGAAAAAGGGTTAAAAATCGGTCCAAAGGCTTTCACACAGGCCACTACGACGTGTACATGAAAATCGCCGATACACGTGTATTTCTATTTTTTATTCCCTTTCCGAACAAGTAAATTTGGTTCATAGGACAGAATGTGTGTAACACGGTGTAAGAGAAAAAAATATAAATTTTTAGTATTTTCACAGTAATAGCCCATTCTCTCTTCCATTCATTTGCATTGGGTTTATTATCCATTATCCATCTAAGTCTACAATCAGCCGTTTGTAGTAGAAATTCAATGAAACTGACATCAACCGTGGACCAGATCGCGACATATTCAATTCGTCGTCGTTCACAGCAATACAACCTTTCCTACAACACCGATCAACGAATTTTAAGGCCTATTTTGTATACGACTACAACATTCAATTGAGACTCGAGACCATTTGCAGCGCTGCACAGTGGCTCAGAATCGCTTTTCGTTGAACCAAACTTAATGTTTTGAATCGATTGTGATATTTGGTGGACAACTCCTTACCCTCTGCATTCTGTTGAAGCCACAAATAATAATTGAGCTATGCAAAAGTTTTTCGCACGGCTTTGAATGAACTATGAACTACCTAGTGCTCTCAAAATTCAGGTGACAGTGCCGTCTTATTGAGTCATTAACATCATTTTCAGATAAGGACTGGGCCAATCGGCACCACATTTCTCAAATTAAGAATTTATCTGCATCCAAAAAAAAACAATCGCATCCAAAATTTTGTGGCTAAAAAATCATAAAGGTGATTTTTTTTTTTGCAGGGGATTTTGATCGGGCCACGTCATTGAACCAAACATCTAATGGTAATGGCCCGAAAGTGCCTGTCAAGTGCGTCTTTGAACCACTTCTATCCACTCGAAATATGTGGTGATAAATCTAACGACTTTTTCTTTATTATGACATTTGAGATATTTTGCTTCACATCCCCATTCAAGCAAACACATCCAATAAAAACGTCAGTTCATTCTCCATAATTTAAGATTTTAATCTGCTGTTTCATTGTTTTTTTTTTAAACATTCTACGGAGTTTATATTCGATTTATTTTTTGTATTAATTACAATACAAAGTAAATTTATATTCAAATGTTGGGTGCAAGGGTAAACCGGGTGACACAGACCACATGGCTAGAGGGAGGCAGTTTACATTTGTTACAACTCGAAATACGGATCTCAGATCTCGTGAACTAGAAATGTTCTGGAACAGAGTATAACTCTTAATCGATTTTTTTCGAAAGAAAAAAAATGTTGAAAAAAGAAGTCGACTTTTGATTACGAAAAACTCCAGAAAAGTCGATTATTTGGTGTCAATTTTTTGAAAGTATTAACAAGTTTATAATATTTACGCATAAAAATATTAATACACAGTAAATTTACTACGTCCAGTACATCGTAGCTCTTTAGGCTATCGGCCTGCTTTAGGCAATCGTCGTGAATAATTCTTAGAAACGGGACGAAAAAGAGGCCAAAGCATACCAAAACGGTATAAAAAAAGTACAAAAGGGGGGGAAAAAAATGTGTGAAAAAAATGTAATCGACAATGCCCCGATCTAAAACAAAATCGTTTTTTTGCAATGTTACGCCGCCACCATTGCCATTGGCTCAAATTCAAGGAAAATATTAAGTATGTGCTGTTTTGCGTCAGTGATTTTTTTTAGTATTTCAATATTTTTTGTATTGCTCATAAACTCTTTAAATCAAACTCTAGGTAATTAGAGAACGGCGAGACATTCAATACAGCTGAACGAAATCCAAATCGGAATAAAAAAGGGAACAAATAAAAAAAGGCCAATGAAATTTTTAGCAACAACAAGTGGATCATTGTTAGGAAAGAGTCAAAAAAAGGGGCCAAAACGGGGTAAAAAAAAGGTACAAAATGATGAAAACAAAAATGTGTGGAAAACATTTTACTCGACAGGAATGATTTTTGGAAGAAATGGAAAAAGGGAACAATGAAAATCAATTTAAAAATAACCACAAAAGGGCGAGAATTAGGAATATTCACGGCAACTGCAGTTAGAATTTATTTGTAAAGGGGTTAAAAAGGAGTAAAAAAGTACAGAATGGAGACAAAATTAAGAAAAATATTTCAAAAACTGGACAAAAAAGATAAAGTGACCGAGCCAGGTAAAATACAAAAAGTTATAGAAAGGGCCAAAAAAAAGTTCGAAGTGTACCAGAAACGGGATAAAAGTAGGGGAAAAAGTTGGGGGAAACCACAATGTTTAATAAAATGGAACATAAAGGGTACCAACACAGGTAAAATAAGGAGGATGTGGGACAACTTTTTAAAAATAATCATAAAGGGCGAGATGTAAAAAAGGAAATTAATGTTAGGAAATTGTGCCGGGCTCGACAACAGTATTTGCACAAAAAAAAAATAGAAAAATTCACCTATTCCAAATTTAGGTCTATCGCCAAAAATTGAAACAATGGGATAAAGGTTTTGGTCCAGTACAAGCTAATTTTTTTTTGTAAGTTAATACATGTTACCTTTCTATAACCCTACCTTAACGATACACTACTCCTTCATAATGCAATTCTTAACCCTGTCCATCACCCAACAAGCAAAGACAATGTTAAACTTCTCCAACTTCTAACCAAATGATAAATTATTTGGATATAACTACGTGCTCTTTTACTCTTACTCTCTCGAGTTTATTTTCTCAAAATGATTTATGTTTAGACTAGAACAAACTTGGGTTCGACAGAGCATTCGTCTTATTTTGGCTTAATGAAACATAAAAAATCAAAAAAACATAACCTACAAGGTCAAAAAAATTAAAAAAAAAAGAAAAGGTTTAACCTTTTCCCCCCTGTTCACTTCCATAGGTAGAAAACCGTTCAAAATGTAAGGTAAAAATCAACTACAACAATTTACCTAAGATCTCAATAAAGAACTTACTAGAACATATGAACCTCCTAGGAATGGCGTGTATCAATTCACATTTGCTTTCTAGAATAACATTATCCAATTTTTGGAGCGTACACAGAGCTAAAAATACCACATAGGATCAAGAAGGTTTCCTTCTTAAAACGTTTGATGACGGAAGGGCGAGAGAGGAGACTAAAACGAAGAACTTTTTAGTTGAAAACCTTCTTGATTTTATGTAGAAAATCATCTTAATTTTATTAAGACGGAAATCACCTAACTACTAGACGTTTCCTTCTGGTTTTGCTTTTTTTCTCGTTTTTTCCGTTATTTATCGGCAAAATATTCCAAACAAGAAGGAATACTTCTAAATTTGGGAAGAAAGCCGTCTTAATTTTATTAAGACGTGAATCTTCTTGTTTTTATAAGATTCCGTCTAATTTTTATTAAGAAGGAATCCGTCTTGGTTTTATAAGATTCCGTCTTATTTTTATTAAGAAGGAATCCGTCTTGGTTTTATAAGATTCCGTCTTATTTTTATTAAGAAGGAATCCGTCTTGGTTTTATAAGATTCCGTCTTATTTTTATTAAGAAGGAATCCGTCTTGGTTTTATAAGATTCCGTCTGATTTTTATTAAAAAGGTTTCCGTCTTATAATAAGACGGGATTCTTCTTGGAGAAAAACCATAGAGAAATCTTCTTGACTTTGTTCTATTCTATAGGGCATCTAGGCGGATCTTTTTTCTGTGTGTATGAGTAATATTATTTTAAAAACCCTCATACGTACAAGTGGTTAATTCAATTGAATTGATATAATTTTTTCTTAAAATAGCTCGAACTAAAAGCCAATTGGAATTTTATTAGCTGTCACCCTGTCGAAAACCTCATGTAGCGGTGAATGGTTCGGAGAGGTCGGAGTGTTTGTAATTCTATTGCTTTACGACAAGAGCTACAACTACGCCTCATGGAGTAAATCAAAATTCCAAACGGATTGCTAGATTTGAGCCTGAGAAAATAATCAGTTTTTTTTTTGTAAAAATGACACCAATCTTTCGGGGGCCCATAAAACGAAAAGTGCATGACTTTGGGCAAAACTGGGGCAAAACGGGTCTATTTTTGACTTTTTATCACGTAGTGGTGCCCGTATATGGTTACATTCTTTTGTGTTGCACTGTGTTATCAGCCACAAAAACTGCGGACAAGACATACGATTCACGATGACCTCATCTAAAAACCTCTCACTAGAACGCATTTATTTTTGATCCATCATTTGAAATGTCCTTCATATATATAGTAGAGATTATGGACAACATTGCATACCGTTTAAATTGATCTCAATACATCCGCCGTGCGTCTCCTTCTCCTTCATCTCCTCTGCATCCCACAGCATTTTTTCAATGGCAAACATACAAAAAAAGCTGCCATTACGATGAGTTTGGGTGGTATTGTTGTTGTTGTTGTTCACAAATTATGCACGCAATCTTCATGACATGGAAAACTCAACTGAACATGTGGAGTTTTTCCTCTTGTTGGCCATGGTTTGCGCTCATATGGCCGTCTGTCTGTCTAATGATGTCTTGACCATAAACACTTGGATTCGGTGGCGGTGGCTCGACACCAAGCGAACATTGTGGCTTACACTTGATGTTTTTTTTTTATCATTTGCTTCGTTTTTTTTTGTTGTGTTTTGTTTTATAACACATTTTGCTTACAACAAATAGACGGAATTCATATGCAATTATTATTATATTGCGATTATGTAATTATGCGAGCAACAAATAACCGCCATAAATAACTATTACGATGATTAAACATGTTTTGGCCTGTGTTTTATGGTAATACAGAGAAAATCGCCCAAATGCATGTTGCAGTTTGCAGACATCAGGCAACAAAACAGAAAGTGTTTTCGTTCGTCCATTCCCATGTGACTCGTCGATCAACTACTCGTATGAGAAATAAATTGTCTAAATTGAAATTTAACAAATTATATCGACATTAAGCGACTTGCGGAGGTAGTTAAGAAGAAGTAACAAACGTTTCTACAATACATTTGGCCAAAGTAACATTAAATAACAACACCTGCCTGTACGACGTACGACTTTAGCAAAAAAAAAATAAATTAACTTTTAATTAACATCATGTTTTGTTTAAATAAATAATCGAAAAATAATAACCTCACTCACGACCACACAGACAAACACAAAAACCCCACATCACTTGCGATTTTCAATTAATTAGTTATAAACAAAAGAAGATAAAAATAAACAACAACGAAATAATTACAAGATTAATGAATTCCTTGGGTACGATCGACTCGCAAACAAAGACCGGTGATTCTTTCTGACAGGAAATCTAAAGATGACCACGAAGCATTTGTCGAGCTAAACTAACATTGAACTTGAAGTGAAAGGAAGCTCCGCATCGAAAGGCTGCAGTTAATTTTGCTTAATCGATGACTTTGTTTGTATTCAAAATTAAAACAAATAGACACGGAATTTAAAAATGAAACCCAGTTTTTTTCTAAACGCAGTTGGGAGAATAATCATGTGGTCATAGGAAGATACAAAAATATTGAATGAATGAAATATCTTATGTGAACTAATCGGTGTGGGTATCGGTTTTTGTTGTTGTTATTATTATAATTCATATTCGTCTGCATTTATACGTCGAAGATCCAATTGAAAATGTATGTTCTAAAAAAGGGTTATTAACATTTTATTTAAAACAAATTATCTCAGATGATCCAATAGTTTTTCTCGACCGACATGCCAAAATTTCCCAATTTCTCCACAGTGTAAGGTAGTTCCATTAATATTTCATAAACTTTTCTCACAACAGCGAAATGTGGACTATAGAATTGTTATGCTCACCCACACGTACCCACTCATTAAAGCCGGCTCCGAATAGCTTCCCAGGGAAGTTCTACGTGCCTCCGTGATTACTCTCTAAGTCATCAAGGTGTCTTTCCAAGATACGAATCGGGAGTTGTTGTGTGATAGTCGTTCGCACTGCCTATCACGGTCAGCAAACACTAAAATTCGCCTACCAGAAAAACCGAAATTAATAACTATTTAATTTCGTGTAACAGAGAAAATGCTCCATTAATATATTCATCAATTCTAGAAAACGTTAAATTCAGTTCATTCAATTAGTATTTTATTCAGTTCTAGTAATCTTTTAATTCCGTTCATTCAATAAATATATTAATCAATTCTATTAAACATTTAATTCATTCAATTAATATATTTAACAATTCAATTAATCTTTTAATTCAATTAATATATTAATCAATTATATTATTCTTTTAATTCATACAATTAACTTAATCAATTCTATTAATCTTTTAATTTAATTAATAGTTAATCAATTCTATTATTATTTTATTTTAATTCATTCAATTAATATATTTTATTAAACATTTAATTCATTCAATTAATATATTAAACAATTCAATTAATTTTTTTAATGCAATTAATATATTAATCAATTCTACTTAACTTTTAAGTCATTCAATTAATATATTAAACAATTTAATTAATAATTAATCAATTCTATTTAACTTTTAATTCACTTAATAACTAATCAATTCAATTAATCTTTTAATTCTATATCATTCAATTAATATATTAATCAGTTCCAGTAATCTTTCAATTTAGTTCATTCAATTAATATATTAATCAATTTAATTAATAATTAATCAATTCTATTTAACTTTTAATTCACTTAATAACTAATCAATTCAATTAATCTTTTAATTCTATATCATTCAATTAATATATTAATCAGTTCCAGTAATCTTTCAATTTAGTTCATTCAATTAATATATTAATCAATTTAATTAATAATTAATCAATTCTATTTAACTTTTAATTCACTTAATAACTAATCAATTCAATTAATCTTTTAATTCTATATCATTCAATTAATATATTAATCAGTTCCAGTAATCTTTCAATTTAGTTCATTCAATTAATATATTAATCAATTCAATTAATAAACTAATCAATTCTATTAATCTTTTAATTCAATATCATTCAATTAATATATTAATCAATTATTTTAAATTTTTAATTCATTCAATTAATATATTAATCAGTTCAATTCTTTTTTAATTCACTTCATTTAATTAATATATTAATAAATGTTAATAAACTTTTAATTCATTCAATTAATTTTTTTAATTGAATTAAACTATGTAATGAACTTGCTCTTAACGTCAATTCGCATAGTGACAAACATTGACATCTGTCAACTGGTAGACTTGAGTAAAGATTATTTTGAAACGGATCGGATCGAAACAGTTTTTAATACCAAACGTATCTCTCTCTCTCTCATTTAGGAATGTTAGCAAACACAACAGAATAAACTGATTGCTTCAGAAGAAATTACGCAAACAGATCGAAATTATTCTGTTTTCAAATAAACCTTTAATTGCCCCAAGCAAATTAAAAAAAAAAGCCAAATGCTTAGCAGACAATAGATTACTTTTTTTTAAGTGAATTTCCAATACATTACTTCTAAATGTATTTAGAATCGGAGATAGATTTATATATGGATACAATTCGTTTGAAAGCTTTCAGAGTTTACTTTAAACTATTGCACAATTGTTTGTTAGCAAACTGAGATGAAATCCGGCAAACGGATGAAAACATATAATCGTTACAAACAAATTTATATTAAATATCAGTTGCTTAACATACAATGTAATAATAGAGATTTCATTAAAGCTCAAAGACCGCCCTGCAAATCTTATTAAAAGTGGAGAAACCAGATTTATTTTCAAAAATACGATTAGTTTGGCAAATATTAGAATCAACCAAAAGCTGTTGCACAATTCCCACTCTCTCTCTCTCTCTCTGTGTGTGTGGGGCCAAGACTGGTAATAGTTACTCTACAGACCACCCAATTGCCAGCAGTTATGCTTAGCAAGCACATTTTCGCCACCTTATTTTGTACACAATTCACCTCAAAACACTGAAAGTATTGGCCGAAGGGAGGCAGTCGATTAAAAACCTATGTGGAATTATAATTATGTTTGTGCTCAAATAGCCGCTGGGCGTTGGTTTTTTTTTTCAGCCTAAGCAGTAAAGCGTTAAAATGGATTTTTCTGTTTGTATTCATTTGAAATATAATCTTTTTGTCATCCGAGGAGTATGTCGTACATACACACACATACATGGAGTTACGGACCCAGATAGCGATACGAGCGAGTACAGATCCATTGGAGAATTATCCTACGCCTCAGTCTAGAGACAGATCAGAGACGAGCATTCAATTCCCCCATTTCTTCTTTGTAATCTGAAGCTGTGAAATGTTGTTGTTTTTTCCAGTTGTTGTTGTCACGTTCATCTACGAAATTATGAGGTGGTGGGGTGCGGTGAGGTGAGCGAACGCTCATGTTGCTGGAAACGAAAAACCTAAGCATGTGTGACGACGTTGACGACTGATGGACTGGCTGGGCACATGGGACGGTGTTGGTGTGTGCATGAAAAACCTGACGAAGCATTAAATAAGCCATAAACGTTGTTGAAACTACAGTCAGACGGACGGGCGGACGAACGAATGGACAAACGAACCGGTGGTTGGACGTACAAAACATCGATTTGGGTTTTTAGTTTTTTTTTGCCACATTTTGCTGGCTTCGTATTAGAAAGGGGAGGCGGAGGGCGTTTTTTGTTTTATTGTTGGGGGAATGAATTATTAATGGATTGTGGCTGGTGGCGGTGGTGCTGATTCTGGTGTCTTCCTTCTTTCACGCTTGTGTGGCTTTCATTGATCTTTTTCTTGTTTTCGGCTTCGCTGATGTTGAACTTTACTCGCAGCAC
Source organism: Hydrotaea cyrtoneurina (assembly GCA_958296145.1). Lineage (NCBI taxonomy): Eukaryota > Metazoa > Arthropoda > Insecta > Diptera > Muscidae > Hydrotaea > Hydrotaea cyrtoneurina. The sequence goes on along the minus strand of OY282516.1, from coordinate 76,895,870 downwards.
TTATAATACAAATTCCAACTTAAACTCATTTGTTCGATCACCCTTAGGCCAATTTCATTCATGTTCTTCCTCCATTCCATCCCCACGCCCCACGATGTCGATCGATGTTGAGTTTGCTGCTGATGATTTTCTCTTTTGACGTTTTGATGATTTGAATTGAAATCCAAAATAAAAAAAAAAACCATAACCCCCCGAATTGTTTTCACTGTAAATTCTTCAAAAAGGTTTAAGAATTTCTATTTGCCCCCCCCCCCCCCCTTTTTGTGGTTGCTTCTTCTTTTGTTTGGTTAGTGTGGTTTATGGTGAAGTCTTCATGTTTATCGTTGATTTCGGCTGTGAGATAAGTTGAAATCTTGTTTGATTTAACCTACAAAACCATAATCGTTAGAAAGTTTTTTTTTCCCCCCCTTTTCAGCTGTTGAAGTTAATAAATCACCAATTATTTGCAGGTCTAAATAGCACTCGCATAGACCGACAATCAGACATATGGACAGGCACACATGTGGCCAGACGAAAGTGATGACTTTCAGCAAAAATGTTGTTTTCTTTCTCACTTAAAGTGATCGGATCATGTCAGAGGTGTTTTCTGACAAAAAAATAAAATACAAGATAAATGATCAAAGACATCTTGGTTTTCGGGGTGGGAAAATTAAATTTCATTTCCGGGGGAATTTTGGTGAGAGATTATAAAGATTATTATAAAACAACAAGCGAATAAATAGTTAAATAGTTAAAAGTGTTAAAAACATTTCTCGCAAAAAGTGTTGAGCAACTCCTGTAATTGTTGGCATTCGATTTAGATATGATCACATAGTGGAAATCAAATCTGGGCCAAGCTTAAGTCGCGATTGATTTGTGAAGATGTGGAGCTGCATTTTTGGGCGCTCAACACATCTTACGAAATTGAATTGTTGATGCAAAATTGAAATCACAAAACGAAAATTTTAAAATCAATCAGCAGTCAATATTTCAAATTTCAAAAAGATCGAATACGTGAGGCTGTCGAGAGGACATAGGGCAGCCACTTCGCCAGTTGGTTATGGAAAACTTCATGAAAAGGATATGGATATGGTCCTGTAAGCGTGGTCGTGGTGGCCATTTATAACACAACATGTAAATATTTTTATAGGGGCCCCTTTTTACCAGTGACGGCCCGGTCCATTGCTGTCAAAATCCAGCCCTGTAATGCTATAGACACTACGTTTTTTTTTGTCGTGTTTTTTTTACATTATTAAGAACATTAACTGACAGATCGCTTATAATTAACTCTCTAACATTAAGCAATTAAAGAACAAGTTCTTTCAACATTAACAATTTGTTATCATCCAACGAAATCTTGAAAACGCAAGTACAAATTGCCTCCATACGAGTAGGTCAGACGATATTAAAACGGTTTGAGTTTATTTTATCTAAACAGAACAAGACGCAGATATTCCGTTCAGAAACTGAATTCAGACGAAACTGGAACTGCCGACATTTTGGCAATTGTCCCTTTTTTCCTTGGCATTTCTTGCCATGAGTGTTGTTCTTGTTGTTGTTGTTGTTGATTTTAGTGTAAAGTGGAAAAGTTTCCAACCGGTCTTTAATATGTTAATTTTTCTTAATTTCATGTTAAGTTTGAAAGAATAAAAAAAAGCCGCTTGTCGCTTGTAAACGAGCATTAACACACTTTTTGGAACTGGAGATTTGTGTGTGTGTGTGTGTGTCTGTTTTAAACGTATTTTACGCATGCAGGTAATGAGACGGGCATTACTATTATACCCGGTCACAGACAGTGCCAGAGTCAGAACGTGAAGACAGGCATTCTACATCGACTTGTTGCTGTAGCATTCCAATTTTGAATGGTGCTAATCTTTACATCATTAGTTTACTTGGCCAAATAACTATGATGATGATGATGACGACGACGATGATGATGATGATGATGATGGCCAACTATTAACTTTTGCCATGTTCGTTCCAGTTTCTGATGTGTTTAAATCGAACTGTAGCGACGACGATAAAGACAACGGCGGCAGTTGTATTGTTTTCAAGCCGCGCTCATAACCTTAAGTCTAATTGCACGTAATAATTTGTGTTCGATGCAAATCTTTTGCGCCTGCTGATCGCTGCTGATCCCAGTTCAGTTTCATGACACAAATCCATGCAACCGACAATTCCACTGCCAGCAAACATTGGCGGTTTGGCGAAATATGCAATTTTGAAGGTAATTGATTGAAATCAAATCAACCCAACTCGAAGCCAAATTCATTTCAGCCAAACCCGTCAGTCACTCACTCTCTCGCCAACTCAGCCAGCCAGTCATCCGTCATAAGACAAAAATAAAAATGGTTGTAATAACAATAATAAATTATGTATAAATTGCAAATTTTCACACAATTGTCACGATATGACTGACTGGATGACTAGAGGGGGGGGGGGGGGGGGGTTTGTGGCGAACTGCCTGAAAACTAATGACAGCAACAACGATCACAATCTGTTCATAATTTCAATATTTACAGATTCCATGAAAAAAAACAAAAAAAAAACTAAAATAAAACTGAAAAAACTTGAAATTAAACACTAGCGTATTCCCCACAAGGGTTAATATTTAGTTAGTAGGGGGAGTTAGTAAAGAACTTGCAGGGTATCTTGAATCACAACAGGCAACATTTGGAGCTATTTTAATGTGAATTATTCCTTAAGGATATCCAATGGGAAGAGAGAAGAAGTTAAAGCGTCGTCAAGATCGACGATGTCGAATCATGTATATCAGAGTCGATACACTTATTAATCCATTCATATGGCGTAGAGAAAAGGATTCAAAATATCAATATATTCGAACTCAGGATCCCTTTCTATCTTAATATATATTTACCCTCGACACTGATTCACTGATACACTTATTCACTGACTCTGTCACGCAGTACGTAGGAATTTAAATAGGCATTCTATAATTTTCTATAAACAATAATAATACAAAAAATAATATTTTTTTTTTGTACAGAAATTGTGTTCTCCCCAAATTTTTTTTTACCAAAATTTTTTTTTCCAAAATTTTTTTTTTATAATTTTTTTTTTACAAATTTTTTTTTTCAACAAAAAATTTTTTTTTTTCAAAATTTTTTTTTTCAACAAAAATTTTTTTTTCAACAATTTTTTTTCTATCTTAATGTATATTTACCCTCGACACTGATTCACTGATACACTGATTCACTGACTCTGTCACGCAGTACGTAGGAATTTAAATATGCAATCTATAATTTTCTATAAACAATAATAATAAAAAAAATAATATTTTTTTTTTGTACAGAAATTGTGTTCTCCCCAAATTTTTTTTTACCAAATTTTTTTTTTCCAAAAATTTTTTTTTATAATTTTTTTTTTACAAATTTTTTTTTTCAACAAAAATTTTTTTTTTTCAAAATTTTTTTTTTCAACATAAATTTTTTTTTCAACAAACTTTTTTTTTTCCACAAAATTTTTTTTTTCCAAAAAAATTTTTGTTTCCAACAAAATTTTTTTGTTGCCAGTTGGATACAAATATTCTCTTCGAAACAAAAGAGAAATATCGAAATGAATCTTAAACTGAGGGCCTTCATGTGCACGTGCATGTTCATTTGAAAAATGTCGTCGCAAGAGTAACTTCTCATCCCAAGAATAACTTTTCGCAAGAATTGTTACCGGAGTATGAAAGTGACATGACAAGAGCTTTCTGTTGATGTACATTGTCCTGAGGCACAATTGACCATGTGACCACAGTCGGACGCATTGTCTTCTCCAACGCAATCCCAAGTTATATACCATCCATCAATAATGTTTTTAAGCGTTTGGCTGATATATATTCCATTTGTATTGTATTTTGACGTTTTTTTTGACCTGGTTAAAGAAACGGAGCATTTACGACTTAATTCCTCCCGGCTCAGAAAGCCCAGCTTACGGAGAAAACCAAACGAACAGGCATTTTCCATAAAACAAATTCGTTCGACCGTTGGAAATTGTCAAAATTGGAAACATTATAAAATGGGTTTAAGATTTTATTCAATTCCGAATTTTAGCTATGTGTTAGAGAAGGACTTTACAGGGCTTCCTCATTGCGAAATGTCCGATTTATGGCCCCTTCTGTTTTAACGTTTCATAACGAACGATCTAAATATTATTTCCCTTAACATTCCATGAAGGAACAGACGGGGAACTTCTCTCGAATCAGTGAGCTGTGTACGATATATTTGTATACTCACTGAACGATCTAAATCGCTTTACGGAAACCAGCCCCAAGACTTTGCAACTGAAAATGTTTGCTAATTTTTGTTTTTCTTAGTAGCAAATTCGCAATTTTTTTCTATTCGAATAAAAGTGCCCGTGCGGAGTTAAATGTGCCAGCAATCATTCAGGCGGAAACCTTTAGCTGCGGCTCTGCTAATCAAATGCTGACTGATGATAATTTAATAGAAATACTCACTCCAACAGGCAAACATAAATGGAAAAAAACGAAAGAATTGAAGTTGTTCACCTGTAATTGGGTCAATATTATTTGTTGGCCCAAGTGGTAGTTTTACGCTAGCTGCTTCGTTTTCTGCCAAGTACTTCAAGCTGGGAATATTGTGTGCCGAGATAAGTGTTGTTGTTGTTTAGCTGCCACCAAGTGTGAACCATTTGTCAAGATAACCATGCCAACGAAGTCAACCCCCATCTTTCCTTTTCATTTTAAACTTAACAAAGGACCAGAAGGAAAAGAATTTGTAAATTTATCTTGAGTTGTGTATCTTTTCCATGGGAAAATTAATTATTCTTAATCACGTTATTTGTTCGTTATGTTACGTTTTAATGTGCTTTCGGGATTTTTTTTATCTGGTTTGTTGGATTTTTTGCTTTATTATACAGAGAATTCAATTAGGGGTTGCTTCACTATTCGCCCCTTTATCACCAGCGCTTTTCTCAAGGGCTTGCAACCTGAACCTGTTTTCAATTTACTCCATGCAAACATACATGTGGATGTAGTCTTGTACATATGTACACAGGTATACACATACATAATGGTACATGTTTAATGCAAACTATTTCCCAGCTTTGTATCTCATTTTGTTGTGCAAGGAGAAGGACGAAGGACGGCGTCTGCAATGGGTAGAGGTGGGAACGAACGCGGTTACCAAACAATAAAAATGATTAGTCATTGAAATTTCTACAAAACACAGTAAATCATGCGGAGTCTTGAGGTCTGAGAGTGTGCGAGAGGAATACCAGCATTTGCCCGCGTAACATTAGGGTGTACTGGAAGCCCTGTTTATGGAGGCAAGTGCTACTGCTTCGATGACCAACCGTAACCTGGTGGTAGAAACAAAATGTTTGGCATTGCCATATCGAACCCTTCAACACGTTTGAGTCATCCTGTGCCGTCACTATTCAGTACACCCTATTAGTCATACATGCTGGATAAATTGTTGTGGATCCTGCTTCGGCTTTGGAAACAAAACTAAACAAAATTCTATAAAAATGTGGGAGAATGTTGTAAGTAAATTAATTTTAAATAGGATGTTATTGCATGGGAATTTATTTATTTACACCACACGTTTATTGAGAAGGATGGTGTATGGACTGGAAAAATATTTTTTCGTTTTTCTGGGAATCTTTTAATTTCAATTCTTCAAATGTTCGAATATTTACAAAATATTTGTTTAGATTAAGAGCACCTTTTCGTTCTACTTACGAATTTCCCTTAACATTCCATGAAGGAACGGACGGGGAACTTATCTCGTGAGATGGGCACGATGTAGTCTGTTTACTCACTGACCGAGAGGGTAGGTCCGAATGGCTAATGCTTTTACATGACTTAGAGATTGTTCTCTTAATCGTAAAGTAGCCAGCATTTACAAGGTGGAAAACAGGCGTTGAAAAATGTTTGATGGTCTTACCCGGCTTTCAACATGGGTTTACTTGTGTGATAGTCGCACACACTATCTACCACCTTTTCGTTCTCCTAATCATAATTGAGACTTCAAACCCTTCATAAGCTGCTGATGTTTGTTATTTCGTTGTCCATGGCAACAAACTCAATATTTATTTGAAAATATTGATTTGAAGAATGTTTTCATACCCTCAACCATGGGATGGATGAAATCTACAACGTAGATTAATCGGCTGTTTTCTACAGAAAAACAAGATCATCTATGCAGTTCATCGGTGTTGCGTAAACAATTCATCCAACAAAGGAATGTAATAAAATCTACACTGTGGTGAAGCAAGACACCGATTACCTATCGAATATTAGCATTGACATGAAACTACAGTCAAACTTCCATAAATCGAACCACCATTATCCCGTAGAAAAGTTCAACTTACGCAGACTTTAAGTTATGGAATTACTTATAAAACGGTTTAAGGGAATTTGTCTACATATCTGCCACTGGAAGTGCTTCGACTTGAAGAAAATTCGACTTATGCAAGTTCAAGATATGAAAGTTTCACTGTTGCTTCTAGTCTCCACAAATAGAATATCTCATAAATCTATGAACGATTTCATGCAATCAATCAAGATTGTTCATAATATTTACATATCCACATAATGCGGCCCTCACACGATACAACTGGTTGAACAACTGAGTTGAACAACCAATTTGGTGGTTCTCCTCACAGGCAACAACTTTGTAATCAAATTCTCATTTGCAAATATTTTCCGTAGCATCAACATGAACGCATTTCTTATTTCATTTATATAAAGGGGTTTCCAACAAGAGGTATTATTTTGAATCACCCGGCATTTCGGTAGCTGTCACTTTTGAAGCTTTTATTCTTGGACATTTCACAAGTAGAAACTACGCCATTACTAAAAATGGAACGATACAGATTCAAACAACGCTCGGAAAACCCAGGAGTTATTGTTGAGAAGCCTCTCCATCCTCAAGGTGTGACTGTTTGGTGCGGTTTATGGTCCGCCGGTGTCATTGGACCTTACTTTTACGAACATGAGGTTGGATCAACAGTTACGGTTAATGGATTGCGCTATCGAGAGATGATTAATGATTTTTTATGATCGGAGTTGGATTATATTGATGTGGACAACGTGTACTTTCAACAAGACGGTGCCACACAAGCAACGAAACCTTTGTCTTTTACGGGAAAAGTATTCGGACCGTGTTATCTCTCGAAGAGGTGATCACAATTGGCCACCGTGATCTTGTGATTTAACACCTTGAGACTTCTTCCTTTGGGGCCACGTGAAAAATAAGGTCCAGCGTCGATTAAAGACCTCAAAGACAGAATTCGTGAGATAAATAAATTGCATAGTTCCATAAAATGTTAATAAAATGACAAATTGAGGCAGAAATTTCATTTACTTTAATAGTATCACAATTCAAAATTCACTTTTTATTATTTTTTTTTTGCTCAAGAAAACGCTTTAGATTTCTTTCATGAGTTGACTTTTGTTCTGCGTGTATTATGCATACATACATATGTCAGGGGTCTAGTTTATTCGGGAAACCTATGAGTTTTTTCCTATATTTTCTAAGTAAGGCTCAATTGAAAACTTTAAACGGCTCTCCTGCAAAAATCGCATTTTGAGTTGTGACACTATTGAAGTAAATGAACAAAATCACTTCACTAATACAATAAAAATGCAATATGCAAATTCAAATGCTATTAATGGGGCAATTGTATTGGACATCATGAAAAAAAATGGCCGATGTCCCTTGGCAGTATATTTTATTCCAAACTTAATTGGAATATATCCACATTAAAGGGGATTACAAAAAAATAAACGTTTCCTCGACAATCGGATCTACGCTCCGGACTGACACGACTTCATCTCGGCCAAGGATTGTCAACCCAGCGACAGCTGTACTTACCGAAGTACTTTCGGCAACAGACAAGAATAACAACAACAACAACAAAAAATCATCAATGGGTCAAAAATAAAAAAAAAAAATTAAATTAAATTGAAAAAATAATTTAGAAAAAAAAAACAGCGTAGGGTCTAAATCAGTCTCAGTGTACTGTCGGCCAATTAGAAGTGGTATCGACCATGTTTTTTTTTCACAAAAGAAAACAATGGAAATGTAAAAGTAAGAAAAACAATACAAACCTCGCGATGATGCTCATCCAGAAATCCTCAATGCTAAGTGTTTTTTTTTTGTTGTTGATTAAGGCGAATAACAAAAGGAATGACACACAGATGAAATTAATCAAATCTCCAAATCTTTATCTTTCTGCCTTTTTGTGCGTGTTGTTCTCTGCTTAATGACATACATGGGTATGTAATTTATTAAATGTTTTACTTCTTGTTTATTATTCAAATTCTTTATTTTGTTTTATTATTATTTCTCTTTTTTATGGGCAGAAATTTTTCACTTTTTTTGTTTTCCACACTAAAAAAAAAAAAACGCCGGCAATACACCGCAACAAAAACTACATCAACACTTGTTGTTGTTTGAGACAAAACACTGAATAATTTAATAAGTCTTAACGAGACGACGACGACACATCGCACGTTCCACTGACCCAATAGGAAATTTTCACCCAACAGGTTTCAAAGGCAAAGTACAAGCTGCCAGTTAGAAGAAAATGTAAATTCACTTTTTTAAGTATTTCTCACGCTTTACATTGAAGTGTTTTTCAACTGGAATATTTAAAGACACACACGCAACACACACACAGACATTTACTTAATTTTCATGTACTACCGGAGCAGGAAAAATCCATTGAAAAGGAAACACCACAAATAAAACGCACGTTTGTTGTATTAATTTTGTTTTTTTTTTTTGGTTTTTACTTTTTTCTGCCGTCTTTCATTGTTTTATTTTGAAAAAATTCCTGTGTTACCGCGACGTTGAATTAAATTGAGACTACAACAGAAATTAAAACCAAATGCTCTGTTTTTTTTTTATTCAATTCAATTTCCGCTTCAACGATTTTTGGTTTTATTTTGTTGTTGTTGTTGTTATTATGCTTTATTATTGCCGTAATCGTAGCGGTGGTTGTTGGCTGCTGTTTCCAACACTTTCGCAGACAACAACAAATGGTGTCCTCATAACAACAACAGACAGCTGTGTAATGGCAGTGTGAGAGCGACAGCAGCACCAGCTGACTGCAGCTCTTTGCGTAGCTTTACTTGGCCAGAGGAGGAATCTTGCGGCCGTCCGTCCGTCTACTCTGCCTATTATTTTATTTTTTGTGTTTGTTTTATTTGAATTTCAAATTTATTTCATTTTGTTATCCTCTGCCACTTGCACGGTACACAGTACTGGTAGTATTAGCACACTTATGTTATTGTTGTGTTATGTCGTAAAGTACGAAAAACTAAACTTATTGCTGTGCTGTTTTGTTGTTGTTGTCGTCACTCGTCGTCGCCGTCGTTGTTGCTGTTGTTTTATTCTTGTGTGTTGTGTTTTTCTATTTGTATACGTACGTATTAATTTTTGTTTGTTATTTTCTTTGTATTCGTTACGTTTCGTTCATTCATTTACTCCGCTTACACTTTGATTGTCGACGAAGGTATGAACGCGAATGAATGGCAAAACCAATGTTGGTTGTGTGCTTTGGTCTCCGGTCGCCTCACCAGTTGGCAGTTGATTTGTATTGTGTGTGCGTTTTTTTGTGAGTCAAGCTTTAGTTGTTGGATGGACGAACGTCGTTTTGTTGGGTATGTCGCACTGCTGCCGCTGTTATTTTCAGACTGTCGTTTGTTGGACTCCGTAGTTAGTCTCGTCGTCATATGTAATGTTGTTGTTGCTGTTGTTTTGCCAAACACAAAATAAAATCTCCCATCACACAGTACTCTTTCTATTATCCCCACTCCCATGCGAAGAGTAACACCGTGGAGAGTCACCGAGTGAGTGTATGCCTGTCTAACTCCAATTTTGTTGTGATCTATGATCGAACGACAAACATCACAACAATGTAAGTTCATCTCCAACAACAGAATGGTGCGCATGGCTCTCTATCTCTCTTGCTATGTGGATGGCCAGATGTGTTGAATGCTGTTGTCTGCATACACATTCGTACGTAATTATTGTCAGCTGATGAATGAATAAATGTATGGTTTGACTTTAATAAAGCATTTTATTGTTAATCACAGTGTTGTGTGTTGTTGTAATTTCATGATAATGAAGACGATCAAGTGTACGCTTTTGATTAGCAGTTGTTGCTGTTTGTTTTTGGGGTTGGGAGATGCCAATTTGGTACACTACAATTGGATCATTAGCAGTAAGTACATCGTACACATGTCATTATTTGGGTATATTGTATGGGCGGCCAAGATCAAACCGGTAGGTTAATATGATGTAGGCTAAATGTTGACAAGAAAGATAACGATTTCCTAGACGTCATTATTTGACCAACTTCTTCTTTATAGAGGAATTTCAACAAACGAAAGCTAAAGCGATGGAAAGTTGTTAAAGGGAAGACGGAAGACCAAGGTGGAGTGGAACGGTGAAGGATGATGCCTACAAGTTAGTACCATTTGCTAGAAAGGAACCTGCTTCCAATGTGTGTGAGTTGCCGTGTCTTTAGATCTGACAAATGTTCTACTAATTCTTAAGGTCCAATTAGTGTTGACGGTTGACGTTAGACTCAATATTGTGCGATTAGTTATGGCGGTAGACGACGGTAAGACAAAACAAAAACAGCTGATGGAAGAGCATTTGTACAAAATATAATTTGTTTTCGTTTAAAAGTATATTACTCATAACTTTGGACTTTAAAATTTACAACTTATAAACAATTTCCGCCCGCAAAATGTCGAAGTGAAAGCAATAACAATAAACAGCTGATCGGTCTTGACGGTTGCAACCTGCAGAAGTCGTCGTCTACCGTCAATTTTAGTTGTCTCTCTCTCTCTAACACATGCAAAATGCAACCCCAACTCAAACAGCTGATCGTCTACCGTCAACACTAATTGGACCTTAAATCTTTGTTGTCGTTGCAGAATCTACAGTTGTCATACCGAGATACACCTTATAAGATTTGTCATATTGTCTATCGCACATTGCCCTGTTATGACTTCTGTGAGAAAGCTGAGGTCTTTTGGTCCTTTTTGGGTTTATGACTGTTTTTATAGAGAGAGAATCACACCAACGTCTCGTTATCTAACTTAATAATTCAACTCAAGGCATGCGTGTGTAGAGACTGTCGATTTATCAGCCCTTCCTAGCCCATAGACCTATCATCGCGTTTCCCATTATGTCGCTATGACCAGGGACCCAGAGACGTTTTTCCTTATGCTGTTGGATTAGGGTAAGAGATTTCATATATTCAAATGTACAACTGGATTTAACCGCATTTGAGGATGGAAAGACAGCATTTTTTTTTTGGTGGGAGGCGATTATCCCTTCCTGAAACACACTACAATGTCTCTATTCCCAGAGTTTGTGAGGAAATTCCCCAGCCCTTCGCAATCTCATTTTTACAACTGTTTTCAATGTTGACATCTGATCCCCTATCGACTGTTTAAATTTATGGAAAAGTCGAAAGGTTCGACCTTTGCTTTCAACTGTATAACCCTAGTCCATAGTACTTTTCTGTGTTTTCATGTTTATTTCTCTTACACCGATAACAAATTTACAGTATTTTTTTTTTTAAATCAATAATTGTCTTAGTACCTCCGAAATGATAACAGACATTTTCACAATCTGCGTTTAAAAAGCTAAGCATCACTTCAAGACTTTCAATCTTACACAAACTGAAAGTTATAACTGCTGGTTAGCTCCTAACTTGAGATTATGAAAATGATCTTGTCATATCCAGACACCTCACTTAATAAAATGATTAGAATCTTAATTTACGCCATGTGCTAAAATCTCTGTTGATATTTCGCATCAGCTTTTATTTTCCTATCGTGAGCTTCTCCAACGAACTCTGATGTGAGAATCTTGGGATAAACTTAAAAGCAAACAATAAACGTCTGCTAAACAAGCCAAACAAAATGAGCCAAACAAATGCACAAAACCATTAATAACGAATCATCCCAAAATAATTTGGTTTTGTTTGGTGTTTTTTTTTCTCTTTTTTTTTTGCAGCAAATGAAGAAGAAAACAAAAATATTTAACAACTGATAGCAAAAGTCAACAACCTGTACGACACACAGATAATGAACGCTCCATTCAGGATGAGACGACAAACAAAAAAAAAAAAAAGAAACGCACCATCAAACTGCCAAATGAACACCATAATAATCGCATTATGACGATGATGTCCACGAAAGAAAGAGCTGATGATTTCTGTTTCTTTGTGATTGCAAATAAATAAATCGCAATAAAATGATATATGAATTGCGACGATAATTACATTCAAAAGATGCTGGCCATAGATGGCGGCGGCGATGAATCCATAAACTGTCAATAGATGTCACATTACTCCAAAAAAAAAAGAGAAGACTTTGTGTTGTTTTTTGCGATCCAAAAATCCCCCAATGGTAGATGAACAGTTGTAATGAACTCTGTGGCCGTCATCACCGATGAGGACGAAGGAGGGGAGCCTTTGTTTACACCGTTATTAGCATCACTACATAAATCAAAGATATTTGTGGTGACTTGACCGTTTCTTTCCTATTTATTGGCCATAATAAATGATTGAACAAAATGTACGTTGATGCTCGTTTTTTTTCTTTCTTTCATGTTTTTTTTTTTGGTGCTACCCGTCTGCCTTGGACCCAAGATACCACCGTCACCAGCAACCAGGTGGTGCAAACATTGTTAACGATAGCAGCAACAACACACAAGAAAAAGAGGAAAACAAACATGGCTTGGAAAGTGAGGAAGCCTAATGGATTGTACACAGTAAAAGTCTTTTCCAATCAAAAAATACAAAGCAACAAAAAAACAGCGACTCATGAAGTCTTTAACGATTTGTCAGGTGCTTGTAATATTTTGCGAGATGAAACCAATTCAAAAAAAAAAAACGCTTGAAAACAAGAGTCATTCATAAATATGTATGGTACACTGGGAAACACCTGAATAGGGAAATGTGTTCAAAATTTTGAATGGATGAAATGGGTGGACTGATCTATAGTAGTCATGCCTCATTACAGAAGTGAAGAGAGAAGGTAAGTATGACGAGAAGAACTTCGAGGTCATGTTTGGGCTAAGCGACTGGGGAAAAGATATCCCAACCCGGTTTCTTGTCCGTTGCACTGGGAATGGTTTGTTTTCTTTAGCCTCTATTCACACTGGCGGCATCAAAGTATCCCTAGAAGAAAAGAAAGACAAATACTAAATAGTGAATTGTGTGCTGGGAGTTAAAGAGGCCACGCAAAAGAATAAGCCGGCCCAGACACTGACTTGTCTGATGATTGTTGTCATAACCACCATAGCCCTCCGATTAGTGAGTCTCCGGTTGACCTTAAAGTTTGAACATCAAAGAGGTCCACAGGGGCCTTCTCACAAACAGGAGGCTTAAGCACATCATCGAATTCTACCCTAAAATCCAAAAGACATTTTTTAAAAAAAAGTTTTATATTTTATAAAAAAGTTGTCGTGAGTTCGAATCCCTTGGCATTTTTAACTTTCCAAAGGCTTTCTTCTATCGCTGGCTATGAATGGGTTAAACAAGTAAGAGTATAATGTTAAACTGAGTTCAAATTGTAGTAAATCCTATCAATCAAATAATCTTAATATATATTTACCCTCGACACTGATACACTGATTCACTGACTCTGTCACGCAGTACGTAGGAATTTAAATAGGCATTCTATAATTTTCTATAAATAATAATAATAAAAAAAATAATATTTTTTTTTTGTACAGAAATTGTGTTTTCCCCAAATTTTTATTTTACTACAAATTTTTTTTTTCCAAAATTTTTTTTTTTTACAATTTTTTTTTTTACAAAATTTTTTTTTTTACAAATTTTTTTTTTTTTTTTTGTAAGAAACATTTTTTTTTTCAACAAAATTTTTTTTTTCCACAAAAATTTTTTTTTCAACAAAATTTGTTTCCATATTTCAACGGGCGCCATAGGCGCATTACAACTTACTAGTCTTAAATAATGAAATATCTCATTGATAAAAATCCCATAAAATTAATTGTATAAGCTTAAGCTCCTTGCAGGAGTAATAGGACGACCTGTTGGGTCAGACTGTACTCCTTTGCGGATGACAGCAACCTATGTCACTGATACTCATTTGATCATCGGCCAGGTCCTCTGGAGGTCGAGGACAAAAGGCGAACAATAAATGACTCGTTAAGCGGTGCAAGAAATACTTCACTCCATCTGATCTCGTAAATATTTACACCACCTACATCCGGCCAAAAATGGAATATAACTCCCATATATGGGCGGGAGCTCCAAAGACATCTTTGCAGCTTCTGGACCGTGTACAGAGGAGAGCGGTGGTGATGATTGGGGATAGTAGCGTATCGAACTCCATTGACTCCCTTCAGCATCGCCGGAATGTGGGTTGTATATCGCTTTATATTCTGTTCATCAGATATCCGTCGTCTTGTCCCTGATGTTAGAACATTTAGCCGGAATACGCGGCTTTCCAGGGAGTCTCATCTTTTCATTGTCAAATGGCCGGTTGACCGGACGACGTAATATAGAGAAAATTCGTTCTTCAGCCGAACCGTTCGTATGTGGAATATTCTTCCAGCAAGTGTTTTTCCTGCCAGATGTGACATTCAGAAATTCAAAACAAATGTCAACAAACACTACTCCCTCTTTCCTCCTTCAGATATCCTAATTTCCTTCCGCTAACACAATGCATTGCATTTATTGGGGGCATGCCATGAGTGTTGGCATTCAAAAAAAAAATTATTGCTCGTGTCCCTATTCAAACCACGCACAGTGTATGTCTGCACATTTATGTTGAAAAGCCGACAATGGCTGGGTGGTCATCGAGTTCGCGGCAGGTAGGTGAGGTATTCAATTCAAACTTCATGTTATTGACCGACACATCAGCCATCGCCGCTGTTGTCGTTGTCGCCGTCATTGTCTTTTGGCGATGTGAAAGAGCGCATATTGCTGAAAAAAGCGGCATTTAATTATTTTGGTAATTTATGAGTTTTTCCTAGACAAGACATAAATATTAAATAAACCGTCAATAAAAGAAGAAAAAGCTGGCGAAATACTTTTTTTGGCCACAAAAAAAAGTCTAGAGTTTAAGACAAAAGCCAAGAGGCAGCATTCAATCATCCACCAACCAACCCACCCCCTGGGAGCAATTGATGCCATTGTTTCTCTGTGTGTGTGTGTGTCTGTTAACCATTAAAACTTGAACAAAGTTAAACTTACCCTGCAAACATTTTCCATCGCCTATTGTTCGCGCGCGAATCGCCGAAGAGTTGTGTAATATCGCGGCGATACATCGCGTGCGATCAATAAATTATGGTTAGGCGATTCGCCATATCGATCGCCTGTGTGCCTGTCGCGATTCGCGTGTGCGATTCGCCCGCGAATCGCATTTATCGATTCGCCCGCGATTCGCATTTCGCGATTCGCCCGCGAGTCGCATTTAGCGATTCGCCCGCGAGTCGCATTTAGCGATTCGCCCGCGATTCGCATTTCGCCCGCGATTCGCCCGCGAGTCGCATTTAGCGATTCGCCCGCGATTCGCATTTAGCGAATCTGTAATGGGATCAAAATAAGGATGACAGAGTATTCATTCATTTTAACAACAATTTTAAATGCATTTCATTAATTAATATTTCAGTTACATTAAAAATATAAAAAACTATAACTATTAAAAATAAAAATAATTATTAAAAAAAATATTTATTTGTGGTCCTTTCGTTTTGCGAGGCGATCGTTAGCATGCACGAAATGTTGCTGCAGAACGTGGTTGACAATGGAATCGTCGGCGCTATTAAACTTTTGTTGCCATACTTCTGTAAAATTTAAGAAAAGTTGTTTAAATATATTTTATGTTATAAAATCGTATAAAATACAAACCTCTGAGAAGGGATATGAAATACATATTTTCAATGGTATGCTTTGTTTTCGTCCCTTTACTTTCTGAGTTTCCTCAGTCGGCAACACATTTTCTTCAACAACGTTAACATTTAATTCAACCACATTTTCAACGTTCACCAAACGATGCACTGTTTGGGTAGAACTATTTTCTAAAATATCAATTGTCGCGGCCTCTGCACTAGTTGTGTCTATTTCATTTAAGCTTGAATTTTTCGCTATTAATTTGGATGCTTCCCTCTTACTTTTCAACCGTAAAGCCTTGTTTGACAACATTTTTATGAATTTTTTACACACCCTTCACAGATCACTGTCACTTACTAAATGATAATTTTGCTAATTGCCCTTGAAACCAAATATTCATTTTCCCGTTACATTAACAAAACAACAAGACAAAAAAAAATCCATCGAAACTTATGAAAAAACACTGATGACTCAACTCTAAACGATAAAAAATGCAACAAAAAAAACTATTGTGAGGAAGATTTCCCGCTACTTATGTGCGCTCGCATATTCATCGCTTAGTTTCAAGGCGTAGGCGATGGCGCGCGATTCATATCGTAAACGTCATCAAAATTGTTTTCACATTTAAGTGTTTTTAGAAAAAAATTTGACTTGCTTTATTACGCTCGCATATTCATCGCTTAGTTGTAAGGCGTAGGCGATGATTGGCGATTTTTATTCCCTGAGAAAGATCGCGTAATCATCGCCAAACAAATCATCGCCAAAAAATCTCAAAAATGTTTGCAGGGTTAAGATATAATTAAGATTCATTTTACACGCACACACTCACATAGATTGCATGCATGTGTTGCCAACGGCTGTAATGCAATAGTTGACGTCTTGCGACGTTGCAACTTTAAACAAAAGTGAGAAATGTTCACAGCAAACTTAACTGCTTGTTTTTTTTCTTTACTACCACTTTTTGTTGTTGTTGTGTGTGAGCGTTCTTCGTTCGCTTATTGTTACTCCAATTTTTTCCCTATTGTCCCTAATTTTTTTTGTTTTTTTTTTGTTGGTTTTCGCAAAGAAGCGAAGGAAAGGAAACTGAAAAATAAACACAGACACTGTAAATAATGCATTTAGGCACATTCAGCAGACAGAGCAGAGCAACAACATCACATGAGATGAGCATTCATTCATAGTCATGGGCTGCACACCCGTTTACATGTACATTTCTATATACAGTGGGGTCCATTAAAAAGTTTGCACAATAAATGAAAAACGAAATCATACGATAGCTATGAGCAAGATTCGAATGGCACTTAACCCTTTAACCACTGAAATTATACCCTGTTAGCGATGACCATCTGTAGAAGGTCTTACTACCTGTTTCCACAAAATTTGTTCGTTCGTTACAAATCGTCAATATTGGAAGCGTTATAAAATGGATTTCAGACATTATTCAATTCGGGTTTTCACATATATGTTAGATATCGACAAATGGAACACAAGTTCTAAAGAAAAAGCTCTCATTACTGGTAAGAATCCATTTTATTGGGCTTTCAATTTTGACAATTTGTAACGAACGAACAAATTCGTTTTATGGAAACAGGCAGTTAGTGGTTGTAGAGTTAAGATCAAGACCGCAGGGTCAAAAGCAAATTGAATTATAAACGAAATTATAGAATAGAACTGGAGTTTTTAATTTCCCGACTTTTTTCAACTCCCGGGAAATGGGGACTTGATATTTTTTATAAAATATAATAAAAAAAAAAAATTCAAATTTTATTGTTCTTTTTTAACCAAAACTTAAACATAAATAATTCACACATGTTAAAAATCTGAAATGATTAAAAGAACTTTAATTAAAAATCCTATGTTATTAATCTGGAAACAAATATCCTGTATAATTTAAAGACTAACTAGTCGAAAAATGTTTCAGAAAGTAGAAAATCGTATTAGTTTTTTGACGTCTCCCGCGACTTGATTTTCTTTAGAAAATATAAGAAAAAAATTCCAAATTTGTATTGTTTTTTTTTTAACCAAAACCTAAACATAATACAATTTTTTTCCAAATTTTATTTTTTTTTAACCAAAACCTAAATTTTATTTATTGTTACCGCGAAAATGACGTAAGCGTCATTTTTTTTCGAAACTCCATTTCAATGAAATTCAATAGAAAAATGTCCAACGTCCCAAAATATTAAAAATGTATATTCAATTGAATCGTAAGAAAAAATTCTCTTCTGTAGAATTTTCCATTTGGCGCCTACGTGTTTTTGGCGATTAGAGCTCGATAAAATTATACGATAAACTCTTTTTGTGGGTTCTCACTGTAGATATCCATCTATATGTTGAAGTATATTTGTATGTAATTTGCACACATATACTTATGTGTGTACGGTACGGTACTTACATATTTTTGAACAAATAGTTCGTACTTACCCCACATGCGAGGCGATACGATGCGATGAGAGTACTACATCTATCTCCCATCATCCAGCCCGAACGACCATTGTCACTATTTAAACGTCAGTCATTCAGCGAATTAAAGCTACTTAAACAACACCACCAACAACAACAACAACAACCATTAGTAAGTAACAAAGCCAATGCAACATAGGTAAGCTAAACACGCAGGCAACTCTGTACATTAGAGTGGCATTTTGTGTAAATCTCCAAAACCGTCCGTTGGACTTTGAACTAAATGCGGCACGATTAACACAGGGCTGATGTATTTGCAGCTGCATTATTTATGTAATTTATTTTATTTGTGGAAGTTGGTGAACCAAAAAGGTTTTGATTCTTCTTCTTCCATCGTTGAGTGCTGTCCCAAACGTATTGGCTATTAAACGATGGTTTAAACGCCCCTTATTGGACGATTAAACTGCGTTTAAACGTTGACTGACAAAAATGAATTTGAGCTTTAAATTCAGTTTAAACGAAGATCAACCTTGACTCATTAATTGGGCCTTAGTGTAACAATTCGTCAAATAACCCATTCATGACCAAGACATTTCTTTTTAAAAAGTTTTATATAACAAATTCTTTTCTCTTTGCCATATGGCATCGCTGGCTATGAATGGGTCAATATGGTGTGGAATATGGAGACCCACGACATCTGAAAAAGAGTAGCAGAGCTGTTAGATCTGTCTCAACCACTGCAGCTGCATCGTAGAACCTCCATATCGATGGCTTAATTTAGAAAGGGCGTAACTCGATTTTTTTCAAAATCGTGTTTTTTAAATATTTTGGTAAAAGAAATGTCAGGGCTTTGTGATCAAAAATAACGGATTTATTGCACTTTTGCAAACGGGCGTAACCAAAATCCAAAACAAAAATTAGTTTCAGAATTAAATTTGTTGTGCATTTTTATTTAAAATTGCCTTTAACATTTTTTATGTCTGAAGTTTTTCAAATGTTTTAAAGTTTTTACCTTCTCTTGTAAAGTTAGGAAAATGCGAGTTACGGCCTTTCTAAATTAAGCCAGTAAATTAAATCACATCCAACAATTAAATAATTTACATTTGAGGCAACTCTGGCAAATGGTAATGCGTAAAGAGTTTGCTGTATATCTTGAGAAGACTTTGTAAATTAATTGCATTAATTAAATTCAGACAATTTTGGTGGAAAAGACACAAATTACAAAAGTGCCAACCTAGTGTACGTGTACATGCACATGGATATGCGAGTATGTGTTCATCGGTACACATGAGTCGAGTTAAATTGTGGAGTCATGTACTGCAGCGATCCATACATTCCGTCCATAGGCACAGTCAGCCGTCCACCCCGTTTGTTTAGTGCGCGACTCCACTGCTGCAATTTCAGAGTTATGTTTTTGTTTTGTTTTCTGTCGGTGTCGGTGTGTTTTGCAAGCGTTAACAAAATGTAAACAAATAATTGAGTTTGTACGAATGTGCACACTCAATCACACACACTCGAACTTTACATTACAGCCGATTACAACAACAATCAACAGCAACATATGTACATGTTGTATGTTTATTTGTTTTTTGTTTTTGCCCATCTACGGTTACGCGCAGAGTATGTTAAGACTTTGTTGTTAGTTTAGTTGTTGTTGTCGTTGCTACACATAAACATAAGTACGAGTATGAGAGCACGGCATGAGTACTTGTCTCTCTGTGTGTATGGTGCGTGTATGTGAACGTGTGTATTCAACATCAGTCAGTCAAGAGTTTCCAAAAGGTGGTCAACAGTAAAAACGTTAAGCTTTTTGTTTATTATTTTTCGCTGTTAACGTTGTTGTTGGAGTGGTCATTAACCTCTTCCCAACCAACTGGTAGCGACGGCTTCAGATATTCTTCCTGCCCTGACAGAGGCTCTTTTTCGATAAAATTCTTCATACGAGGTTCCTCCTGTCTACATTCATGGAAGTTTAGGGAAAATATGTACAGTACATAATAGAAAAAAAATCTTAACTACATTTTCCTTTTTTTTCTGTTCTATTCTATGAGAAAAAGATTTTTGGAGTTATGTATGTTTCCCTGTACTCGAGTTATTGCTTTGCTGGTTTTGCTCACCGGTGTTGAAAGGGTTAACCGAATCGTATCGACAATTGAACCAATATCTGCTGTCAAGCACTTACACCCAGTTTACTGCATTCTAGGATAAGACTTTATTTGTTTGCCCTAAAACGTATCTTTGGTTTATTTTACATTTTTCTTATTTTTCATGCAACAGCGAAATTATCCAAAATGCTGAATCGATGATTATTTCTTCCATAGATGCCATGATGTACAAAGAGTTGACGTTTCTTTTTTGGATATGGATCGAAAGCAAAAATCAACGTAAAACCTTTGATAAAGATATGTGTGCAAAAATATTTTGTATTTCATACATTTCTCTTATCAATGGTTTATAAAGCTGTTATAAGTTTTTGTAATTTGTTTTTTGTATTTTCACACATTTCTCTTAGCAAAGGTTTACAAAAATGTTATACGTTTTTCTGAATACGGAGGTAAACTTGTGGTTCCATCCACAAAATGTTTAACAATAATTATAGATTTTCCAAAATTTTAAACCGATTGCATTGGGGAAAATGTATGAGAGAAAGACTAGCAGAGAAGGAACCAGACTTTCTGAAAAGGTACTGGGTGACCCTTGTTTACACACATAAAACTCATTTGGCATTTCTTCACATTGTACACAAGTTCAGTAACATTTGAAACTACAGAGATGGGGCCAGTTTGCCTGTAAATCACCCTGTGTATATACAGGGTGGGCAGACGCCTCAAATCGTTTGCTGAATATACTCACAAGAGGGTGTATGTGTGCTTTTTCTATGAAATAACCAGTATTTTCTTTGAAAACCTTTCAAATGCTGTCCTATACAGGAATAACTCGCATAGTACGGTTTGTCGTACTATTTGAAATCGCACTAATCGAGGAACTCGGGACCTATGCGTCTATTTACACGCCCTTTACCCTCATGAAGGAGATTGAAGGTCATGATGATGATAATCAAGTCAAAAACGATAGTTTGTCACATATAAAATACTGACAATTTAACGTTTTCGTTATAAAGGGAAAATAACAAAAATTTGACTTAAAAAAAATAAAATTTGGAAATTTAATTTTATAATTTTTTTTTAGAACAATTTTTTTTTTTAAATTTAAAAACCGCTCTATGGAAAAAACGTTTTCATAACAAAAATTTGATTTAAAAAAAAAAAATTGGAAATATAATTTTATATTTTTTTTTAGCACAATTTTTTTTTTTTGAAAATTTAAAGACCTTACTGTAGAGAACCGTTTTTATTACAAAGGCAAAATAACAAAAATTTGATTTTTTTAAAAGAATTTTTTTTTGAAAATTTAATTTTATAATTTTTTTTAGAACAATTTTTTTTTTTGAAAATTTATAGACCTTACTGTAGAGAACCGTTTTTATTATAAAGGGAAAATAACAAAAATTAGATTTTTTTTTAAAAAAAATTTTTTTTGGAAAATTTAATTTTATAATTTTTTTTTAGAACAATTTTTTTTTTGAAAGTTTAAAGAACATTCTATAGAGAAGCCGTTTTCATTACAAAGGGTAAATAACAAAAATTTGATTTAAAAAAAATGTTTTTGGAAATATAATTTTATAATTTTTTTTAAAACAATTTTTTTTTTTTTTGAAAATTTAAAGAACATTCTATAGGAAACCATTTTCATTATAAAGGGAAAATAACAAAAATTTGACTTTTTTTGGAAATTTAATTTTATATTTTTTTTTAGAACAATTTTTTTTTTTGAAAATTTAAAGAACATTCTATAGAGAAGCCGTTTTCATTATAAAGGAAAAACAACAAAAATTTGATTTTTTTTAAAAAAAAAAAAAATTTTGGAAATTTTATTTTATAATTTTTTTTTAGAACAATTTTTTTTTTTGAAAATTTAAAAGCGGAACTATAGAGAAACCGTTTTCATTATTATTAACTAGTAAGTTGTAATGCGCCTATGGCTCCCGTTGAAATATGGAAAAAAAAAATTTTGTTGAAAAAAAAAATATTGTGGAAAAAAAAATTTGTTGAAAAAAAAAAATTGGAAAAAAAATTTTATAAAAAAAAATTTGTGTAAAAAAAAAAATTTTGTAAAAAAAAAAATTTGTAAAAAAAAAAATTTGTAAAAAAAAAAATTTGTAAAAAAAAAAATTTTGTAAAAAAAAAATATTGTTAAAAAAAAATTTGGGGAAAACAGAATTTCTGTACAAAAAAAAAATATTATTTTTTTTATTATTTATTATAGAACTAGTAAGTTGTAATGCGCCTATGGCGCCCGTTAATTTGCTTGAGAAAGTATTTGTTACTTAATTTTAAAAATTTTGTAAAAAATATTTTGAGAAAACTATTTTGTAAAAAAAAATAAAATTTGTGGAAAAAAAATTTTTGCTGAAAAAAAAAATTTTTGTTGAAAAAAAAAAAATTTTGTTGAAAAAAAAACATTTTGTGGAAAAAAAAAAAATTTTGTTGGAAAAAAAATTTTTGCTGAAAAAAAAAATTTTTGTTGAAAAAAAAAAAATTTTGTTTGAAAAAAAAATTTTTTGTGGAAAAAAAAAATATCGTTGAAAAAAAAATTTTTGTTGAAAAAAAAATTTTTGCTGAAAAAAAAAAACTTGTGGAAAAAAAAAATTTTGTGGAAAAAAAAAAATTTTGTGGAAAAAAAAAAATTTTGTGGAAAAAAAAAATTTGGAAAAAAAAAATTTCTTGAAAAAAAATTTGGAAAATTTGAAAAAAAAAAAATTTGTGGAAAAAAAAAATTTTGTGGAAAAAAAAAATTTTGTGGAAAAAAAAAAATTTTGTGGAAAAAAAAAATTTCTTGAAAAAAAAATTTGGAAAAAAAAATTTGTAAAAAAAAAAATTTGTAAAAAAAAAATTTTTGGAAAAAAAAAATTTTGGTAAAAAAAAAATTGGGGAAAACACAATTTCTGTACAAAAAAAATATTATTTTTTTTATTATTATTATTTATAGAATTATTATAGAATGCCTATTTAAATTCCTACGTACTGCGTGACAGAGTCAGTGAATCAGTGAATCAGGGAATCAGTGTATCAGTGAATCAGTCGAGGGTAAATATATATTAAGATTATAGAATGCCTATTTAAATTCCTACGTACTGCGTGACAGAGTCAGTGAATCAGTGTCGAGGGTAAATATATATTAAGATAACAAAAATGTTTATTAAAAAAAAAAACAACCGATTTTTGGAAATTTAATTTTATAATTTTTTTTTAGAACATTTTTTTTTTAAATTTAAAAACCGCACTTTGGAGAAACCGTTTTCATTATAATAAATAAAAAAAAAATCGAAATTTAATTTTATTATTTTTTAGAACATTTTTTTTTTTAAAAATTTGAAAACCCTAGAGCCTACCGTACTATGCGAGGTTTTTCTGTATTTATTACCATTATGTTCTTAACGAAACCCTTTAGGCAACGTATGAGTGATTTTTTTTTCCAGAATTGCCATTAAATTAATCATACGCCATTTAAATTTCACAAAAAACTCGCTTTGACACAATTAGTGAGAGCCGAGGAATTTAAAGAAATTTAATAAGAAACCACTCATGCCGAATTTATTCCAATCAGTCGGATTTGTGACATGTAATTTAATATTCACAACAGATCTACCAGGCAAAGCAAATACTCGTTCAGAGATGTTGTTCTATATGGTTTGTTTGTTGTGAAATCGTACGCGCTTTGTTCACCTGACTGATTTCCTCAATTTATTCTGCACAATTACCTGATAACATTCATCTCCACTTCAACCGCATAAAATGAAGCAGTTTAATCGCTGTAATAATTTTTATGAAAAATGTCTTTGCTTACATTTTAATCTGAGCCCGGAATTGCCAGCTAAAAGAATTGCTGTAATCGAAGAACAAAAGATAATGCCATTTGTTGTTGTTATTGTTGCTTTTTGATAACATAATTGAATTGTTCCCCATTCGCAAATAAGTTCAACCACAAACTGCGCTCAACTTACACCATAACCCAGCTCGCATACCAACTCGTCGTCGCCGGTTGGAGTGCATTAAACTTAGACTAAAAACAAAATGTATTCGCTACGATTGAAACTTGGTTGGTTTGGACCGATTGCAGCCGCACGTAGTCGGTACGTTATGCGTACCAAACAAATGTGCTGGCTTATTACCATTTTATGGAGTCCCACGAAAGTTTGTTTGTCGGTTTGTGGGTGTCATAATGTCATGCCAAGGCATGATTATGGCAACACCGTCTAGGAAAATGAATTATGGAAATTGGTGAGGTGTTAACAATTCCCGGCATTTGAATTTTGACTTGGGCATTTCCTCTATGTGGCTGCACAGGGGCTTAAAGTGAAAAAGTAGTAAAAAAAAACAGAGGGATTGGAGAAGACTGTTAAGGAAGGGGGGGGGGGGGGGGGCGAATCATCTAGAGATTGTGTGTTTTTGTATGGCTATCCAAATCCAATCCATGACATCTGTTTAGAAGCAAGTAAAGGTGTTATGTATTTTTAAAAATTCCAAAAAATTAACTAACAGTTTTTGACATATTATTATTATTTTTTTCCCAAAAGAGGTATGATTTTGAATCACCCGGTATTTCGGTAGCTGTCACTTGTGAAGCTTTTATTCTTTGACATTTGACAAGTAGAAACTACGCCATTACTAACAAATAGAACGATACACGCTTCAACAACGCATTGACATTATTATAATTCGCTACAAAAATAATGAAAATCTTCCAGTCACAATTGCCAAATCTAAAAAGTTACCGCACCGTGTTATCTCTCGAAGAGGTGATCACCATTGGCCATCGAGATCTTGTGATTTAACACCTGGCGACTTCTTCCTTTGGGGTCACGAGAACGATAAGGTCTACGCCAACAGGCCAGCGTCGATTCAAGATAGAATTCGTGAGGCTATCGAGAGGACATAGGGCAGCCACTTTGCCAGTTGGTTATGGAAAATTTCATGAAAAGGATACACAGAAAAAAAAGACAACCAAAAAATTTCAATGAAAATATTTGTACAAGAATTCCATCACTTCTCAATGAAACTTTTCGTTAATATGCTAAAAATTTTGTCAAATATTGGAACGAAGTTTGATGAAATGTATCAACAAAACAATTCATCAAATATTTGGATATTTTTAATGAATTTTTTTGTTGATCCCATTTATCAAATTTCGTTTTAATATTTGATACATTTTTAGCATATTTACGAAAAATGTTATCAAATGTTGAAAGAGTTTGATAAATTGAACCGACAAAAAATTTTGTATTTTTTATGATTTGTATTTTGGTTATCTAAATTATAAAATTTCTTTTGATATTACATACATTTTTTCGTAAATATGATTTACAAATATTAAACAAAATTATAATATTTTTCGATCTATTTTATTAAATTTCGTTTCAATATTTAATAAAATTTTTCATAAATATGCTAAAAAACGAAATTTGATAAAACGAAATTTATTGTTAATTTCAAAAATATTTTTTAATGAACGACATACAATTTTTTTTGTATATATGAAACTTTCTTCATCAAAGATTTTTTTGATAAACAGTATACGAATATTTTCTTTAAGTTGACAAATTGTTTTATCACAGGATTTTCAATGAATTTTTTGTTTGAATTCGTGAATATTTTCATTGAATCGAAAAAATATTTTTTTCTGTGTATGGTCCTGTAAGCGTGTTCGTGGTGGCCATTTGGCTGATGTTTTTTTTTTTTCATTATTAACGGCACACCTTCCTCTTTATTGTGAAAGATAATATCAGATCATTTATCTCAAAAAATTTCATTTTTCTATGAATACCAAAATAACACCTCTTGTTGGAAAACCCTGTATGTAAGACGATCTCATTATTGTGGCTGACTCCGCAGTAGCACATCCTCTCAACCCAATTTTCCATGACTTTGGAGTTGGTTTCTGGCTCTAGCTCACGCATGGCTTGCTCGATGTTCGCCTTAAGGGGCTGAATGTTTAATGGATTGTTTCGTCCTTCACTGTAGCCCTTAAAAAAAGTCACAGTTCAGATGTGATCAATTGTAGTCGTCGAGACGTTTGAAAAACCGATTACATAGATGAATTGTGGCCTGGGCTGGGTGGCACGGCGCTATCCTAATAAAACCAAAGCAAGTGGCTTGTAGTAATTCGGGCCGCTTGGCTGATTGTCTGCCAGAATTACAATTACATGTCAAATAGTAAACTTTGGTAAAAAACTGCCATTGCGGGAGAAAACCAAGCAGAAGTTTAATTCTCCTAATCGGTCGTCATAATTATCTTCTTCTGCCTCTCCAGCCATACTGGTCAGCAAATTGATCGCATCTATGATTGACTTGACTTTTCCTTTTGGCAGCCATAACCTTTATTTTCCCTCAACTTGAATTGCCCTTCGAGGCCACTGTGCAACGCACTATGATGACATGGAGTGAATGTGGTATCAGATGAATTTCCAAGTTAAAGGAAGTGATTTTCTTCTTTTTTTTGGGAATTGCCTGACTTTTCCTGGTGGCTTCATTCAGCATTTTGGGAAAAAGTGAATGAACAGCAAAATATGTGTTTCTTTTTCTTTTCATTTCATTTCTCATAACCGCAATTAGTTTCACTTAAGTATTGGATTCATCATTGATTCATTCACTGATTGATTTACTAATTCAGCGTGATTTGGTTGATGTTGGGTTTCGAATTCTGTTTCGTTTTTCTTTTTCAGTTTATTTTTTTTTCCCCCTTTTGCGGTGGCCAACTCTGTGACTCTGCTCAAGGTAAAACAAGTCATTGTTGGGTTTTTGGTTTTGTGTGTGTGCGTGCGTTTTTTTCTCCGTCTTCTTCTGTAATTTTGTGCTTTTAAGCCGATTTTCTTTTCTTGTAATCCGTTATGATGATGATTAGATTTTTCTTTCCTTTCCCCTGTCCTCGTATTGAGTATGAAAGTTATTGAACGTCAAACCAATAACAACAACACAAATACCCGAAATTATAGAAAATGTAAAAGAATTTCATTCATATGTGAGGTGATATTGGATGAGATGGCATCCTAGGGGCGAGAATGGCTGACATGTTGAAAGCACGAGTGAAATGTTGGCCGGTTGTTTTGTCGATCTCTTGGGCCTTTCGTAATGCCTCAATACCATTAAACATTGGCGGTTTAAAGTTTACACTGTAATTAAAAATTATTTCGGACAAGAAAAAAACAAACTTGTCTGTGAGGTCTCAGGTCTCAGAACTCGAATTAACCAGGCTAACTAATGAATGGCTGGCTGGCCGGCCGGTTGTCTTATATTGGCCAATGTCAAAATAAAACAACAATGCCGTTGAAAATGTATATGTGTTAGAGTGTGTGTGTGTGCGCTTTGAAGTGAAAGAAGAAAAAAACACGACAAATTATTTGCAATTATCATGATTTATGAGTTAAAAGTTCAAAAAGCGCAATAATTTCTCAAAATCAGAAAAACCAAAACAAAACTAAACAAAAAAACAGAAACAGCGGCCAACACACACCAGTTTGTGTTCACATAAAATTATATTTTACACACAAGTTTTACTGGGCATCCATGCGATTTGGTTTTTGTCGTTCGCTACTTTCTGTTGTTGTTGTTGTTTTAAAATATTAAGTTATTTATCATGTTGATGGTTATTTTTTTGCATATGACTAAAAAAAAAAATGCCAATAAAATATTCGCTCGCTCCATTATGATAAACATTTATTTTTGCTCATTTCCTCTTTTGTTCTTTCTTCGGTGGCCGCCCAAAAAACATGCGGTGATTTATGGCCTCCAAGAAGAATATTTAATTATTTTTAAATGATTAACATAAATGTTTATTAAATAATGCGAAAAACACTGAAATATTTATGGAATCTAAATGCTTATGACTCTGATGGCTGTTACGTCTAATCATTCAATTTCCATTTCACGAATGGAATTAATTAAAAATCTCCACTGAACACACAACTTGTTAACACAAGTCAGTGGCATATTTGAATATTAACGACTAATGGCCAAGAGAAGCGTTTCCGTTATGGCAACCACCACAGTAATATGACAAAGTACACAAAGCATAGCCTACTTGTAGGCGCCTTATTAAATCCCATACACAATTCCCCATGTTGTAGAGTGTGTAATCCTATGTTTCATAAAGCAGTATTTACTTCTACGCCACCCCCACAACGAGTCAAAAGAACAACTACGTAGACACACATATTGCTTAAGTGATGCGTCACCTCAGTTACTAGAATTCCGTTCACCTCTCGTCCACTAATTCACCACGAACCTAGCCAAGACTCTTACCAGTTCCGTTTACTCGCTTTGCCATGGCACAGTGGGAAATAAATAAACGTGGAGGTGTTCAACTACTGGTTTTGATCGTTTAAGAATCCACTCGGGTCTCGTTTTATGCGGATTCGAATTTATGCGATTTTTAATTGCGAATTTTTTAGAATTTAAACATGTTTCGAAGTTTTAGATGTTTTTAGGCTTACATTGCAAAATCAGAAAAACAAGCCGATTTTACTATGAAGTAATGCTTTGGGACATAAAATGTTAAAGCCGCTAGTAAATCGTTTTTTAAGACCACGAGCTCTTAAAGGTAAGGATTTGACTCGCAAACTCTAAAGCATGGGTGACAACTTCACTGTTTACTGAATGGTTTCAAAAATGCTTTCTACCACAAGTTGAATCCTATCTGAAGGAAAAAGGACTTTAGTTTAAAGTTTTGCTATCCTCATTTGGAGCATCCAAACATTAACGTCGGATTTTATCCACCAACTGGAATTCTTCAGGAATAATATCCACTTTTAAAAAATACGTTAAATGAAGTTTGGAAAAAATTTAAAATTTTGGATTGTTTTATCCTGGCAGGATCAGCGATCTCTAAACTGCGACCGCAAACATTAAGTGCGTGCTGGAAAACTACATGGCCAGATTGTGTTTTGTAGAAGTACTGGCGGGGAAATATCGACACTGACAAATGAAATTATACATCTAGCTCATGCAATAGGAGCAGATGGATTTGATTCGCTAAACCACTACGATTTGGAAGAACTTTTAGCAGACGAGCCCTTAACCGATAACGAAGTTATTAGCTCAGTTATTAGAACTTAGAAAAACGTAGGTAGTGAAGACAGTGATTCCGAAGAAATTGTTGAACACATTAAGGTCCAATTAGTCATGACGGTTGACGGTAGGCTCAATATTGTGCGATTAATTTTGACGGTAGACGACGGTAAGACAAAACAAAACAAAAACGGCTAATTGAAGAGCATTTGTACAAAATATATCTTGACTTCGTTTATAAATACATTACTCATAACTTTAAATTATAAAATTTAATTTACAACTTATAAATAAATACCGCGCGAAAATGTCGAAGTGAAATCAATAACAACAGCTGATCGGTCTTGACGGTTGACGGTTGTCTACCGTCAATTTTAGTTGTATCTCTCTAACACATGCAAAATGCAACCCCAACTCAAACAGCTGATCGTCTACCGTCAAGACTAATTGGACCTTTACTTCAAAAACAAATTGTTTATATCCTCAGCACAGTTAATGCCTTACAAAACCAAGGATCCAGACACGGAAAGAGCACTAAAATCCAACGCGGGCTGACTGATTTCTTTTCCGGTTATCATTTTTAAATTCCTTATGCAATTTCAAATAACAAATTATTTTTCAAGAAAAGAAACAACTGAAAATCCTAAAAATTAGTTGATCTCATCCTCTAGTCACGAGATAAATTCGAACCAATTTCAAAACGATGCCGATGCCATTATTCAGTGATTCAGATTAATCATACAGACATATTTGCAGATATCCCTAAAAAATATTTTAGCTTATTTTTGGACCATTTTCAGTTTCTTTTTTTTATGTAATTAAGGAATTATTATTTTTGTTTATGAATTACTATATTTATCTATGAATTGTTATGTTTATTTAAAAAAAAAAAAATTTAAAAAAAATTATTTTATTGTTAAGTCAATAAAATAAATATATGTTTGTTAATTTTTGTATGCGATTTTGTTTTGATTTTTTAACCAAAATTTAAATTTTTGCGATTTTCCAGAATTTTGGAACGAATCACTTGTGTTTATATGAAGCTAGAGTATCGTTTTTGGAACGCATAAAACGAGACCTGAGTGTATATGAGGCAAAAAGAAAACCATTAAAAATGGCGATCGTTTTTGTCCTCTGAGGACCACAGTACATTCGAATTATACAGCGATTATTGTTTTTTTTTTGTTCCATAGTGTTATTAAATGATTTAACAGCGGGACCATTTCATGTCTAAAACAATCATCGCAATACAAGGTTTTGTTTTTATTTCATTCCACAAAATTGAAAAAAAAAATTTTTGGTCGATTTTTGTTTTTTTTTATCCAAAATAAGAAACATTCCCATCACTCACAGAACACGATTTTAATCAGGTGGCTACCCTGGCTGGCTTTACAATAGCGCATCCTGTAGAACCCATAGTTTCCAAGATCGTGATGACTGTTACTGGCAGAGGTTTGTGGGCCTTCAATTGCTGATTCAAATGGATTTTGTAAGCGAACCACGCATCAGGTTGGTGTCTGAAATATTGAGTGGTTCAGATGTTTCAGTGCCAGAAGTCGCCTAAGGCAGACACATTCTAAGACGAGGAGGGAAGTGAGTTTCTTCCATCACACATTTTTTTAAATAAACTCACTGATTGGACTGTCCATAAATCGAACGCTAACAAACATGAGAGAAAATATTTTTTCAAGCGCCCCGGTAGGCATTGCTCGTGCATGCTTATCAGAGTGAGGATAAGGGTTCGATTCCCACCAGAGGCTTTGGTCTGTGTATTCTTACCAAAACTAAGAATACATATTAAGTTACTTTGTATTGTAATTAATAAGAAATAAATATAAACTAATAAATCATTTTCAAGGGTTGATGGGTTCAGAAACTCAATTATATTTGCTCGCTTTGTTTTGAATTCCATATGTCTCCATAAGTACGCATGCTTCTTCAAGGGCCATGGCAATCAGTCGAAATCAATTTAGCCATAGAGGAAAGTGTATTACAAAATATTGCATTGCGATACGATTGAAATATCAGGAACTCCGGTGACGTCCGCTGAGGCCGTAGTGCTTTGAACGATCAAGTGTTGCAGCAACTTTGAAACCAAGCGTGTTGGAGTACATAATAATCCCTTAGTACTTTCAGACACCCTGAAATCTGTTTCCATTAGGCACTTGACTATGTTCTGAAGTACTCGTGAAAGGCTTCACTGCTTACATCAGCGTCTGGGGCCCAGGTCTCCAATAAGCCAGCTAGACGAGTGCTTTTCGAATGAACATTTCTTTGTTATCAAATGGGCGAAATTATTTAATAACAATTTAAGCTGTTTTCCATGGACGACATCTTAAGCAAAACACTAAATTTCAAACTAAAAAAACGCTTTTTTTGCAAACCAAAGAACATGCGATTTGCTAGTGGAACTTTGTGAAAACAGTTTACATTGTAATAATTTTCGTTATCGGGCCATGTTGAACGAATTTTTGTTCACAAAACTTGAAGAGAACAATATTGGCAACATTTGGTGTCAACAGGACGGCGCTACGTGCCACACAGCCAAAGCTACACTCGATGTTTTGCGCCCTGTTTTTGAAGATCGGATTATCAGCCGCAGAGCTAATGTCGTTAGGCTACTGCATGGCCAGCCGAGTCAGCCATTTCAATGAAATTATTTTCCATTATTAACCGGAAGGATTGTACTTTCAAATAAAAAAATAAATTTGAGAAAATATCCAGTAATTTTTTTATAGAATTTTCAAAAAAAAAGATATTTGGTGGACCCTGTATTATTTATATCAAATGTTTGATGAATTATGTGATCGTGTTTTTTTCTTAGGCGTGTGGTTTTCAGTCTGACCACACTTTTTTCGGAGTTGACCTTTTTGACAGCTGTCACTTGATTTATTCTCAGATCGGTTGGCCATTTCATAATGAACAGACTTAATCGGAAACATCAATTGCAGCGATCGGTGAATGACCCGACCAAAATTGTGCGGTTTACCACCGCTGGACTATTTTTTGTGTTGTTATGTGAAGTCGCTTCTCTAGGCGGATAAGTCCGACACGATTGACTCCTTGGAAGAGAATATTCAGCGCGTTATTGCTGACATGCGGCCTCAGATGGTTCAAAAAGGGTTCGGAAATTGAGCTTCCCTTAGGCGAATTCTGGAACTGAAACATCTAAACCACTCAACATTTCAGACACCAACCTGATGCGTGGTTCGCTTACAAAATCCATTTCAAGAAGTGTTCGGAAATTCAGCTTCCCGGCTGAGATTTATTCGAGTCAGCCGAAATTATTTTTAAAACATAATGGCAAACCCTTATCTTTATGATAAAGATACATTCTTGGCCATAAGATTCAATGACAAAAATGTGTTTTCTTTTTGTAAAATACACGTCTAAAAAAAACACCCTTTTGTATAGACAAACTTTATAGTCTTCAAAAAGAACTCCTCGCGCAGTATGCCACCCGTTATTTTTGTTTCAGCAAAGAACACACAATTTTATTACCAATAATCAAATGTGAACTCGAACAACCGCTTAACAATCACAACATCAGCTGTTGCTGGCATTGTTTTTTCCGGTCTGGCAATGCTCTGTACACTCTCTCTCTCTTGTCTTGCACCCCCCCCCCCCCCCCCCAAAAGAGTGCAGTCAGTGTGGCTGAAAAGCCGGCCGGTTTTGCCGGCCATAATTAAGAAACCAATGTATTGTCCATTAAATGGAAAGATATCTCTCAAATTATCTATTTATTTATAATTCTCCTGCTCGTGACATGCCCTAAAGCAACATACAACTTTTGATAGATTCTGGCATTTTTTTTTTGTTTCGGTAAGAAAGGGCATGAGTTTGAATTACACCCCCCCTTGGGTTTGTTTGTACTTGCGCAGAGGACACTTGACATTTGCATGCCCTCTCACCTTTAAGTGTGTGTTCGCTGCGGCTCGGACTCTCTGTGTTGTACTCACTTGCTCACATCTTGCCTAATAGAATAGAAGAAATCACACAAACAAACATCCAGCCACCCTGCCACCCAAGAGATTTTAGGATTACAAAAATAATCAAAGCGAACCCCAGTGAGTGTGCGTGTGTGTGTGTGTGAGGCTGCTGCTCTTGCCGCTCTTCTTCTTTGTTGTTGATGTTAATGCTGCTGCCGCTGATGATGGTGTGCGGCTGCACTGTGACGTTGTTGTTGGCCAAATAGATGCTGTTCACACATCTCCTCGCACACACACACACACGCGTTGTGAATGAATGGACGTCAGGACCACAAAACCGTAGCTCATTTCGCATACATGCATAGCTGTGATGCCACAGTGCACACGTACATACATAGAATACACGTTACGTTTCAATACGATGGAGCAAAACTAAAGATGGCGCCAAATCTTTCGTTCTAGTGAGGAACAAACACCACAGCACACACACACACACACACACAGACACACATTTACAAAAATAATGTAACAACATTCAGCATAACCAGAAAGGATAAAACAGTTATGACTCTGCTGGCAAAAGCTCAGTTGTAATTGAACTGTTGTCGGCTACAGAACATCAGCGAACGAGCCCAAGTAAGCACGCGAGAAAGTCACTCTTCACAGTGACATCCCACAAATGGCAACCGAAACAAGTGGAAGAAGAACAAGCAAGAGACTTTTTTTTTTTTTGAAAAAAAAAACATCATTTTGTGAACAAGGTGTAATTGAAGCCTCAATTGCACTTGAGGAGAAACGAAGACTCCCTTGTCCGTCCGTGTGTGCGCGTTTTGTTTTAAGTGTATTTGAATGGCAAATAAAGAGATGTTTACAAAAAATACATGCAGTTACTTTGCCTGTGTACCGTTAAACAGACGGATAACTAACATTAATTCACCTTAAGTGCGGCAATTATTCAATTTAATACGATTTACAGGCAGTTTAGTTCAAATCAGTCACTCTCAAAGCCACCATCATCATCATCGTCATCATACTCGGTCGCCTCAGTCAATGAAGTCCCAAAACCATACACGTTTATTTTTTATTTTTGATAGTTAGACAGTTCGGCCGCCCGGCCTGTGTGAGTGTCTGTGATAGTAGACGAGCACAGTTGTTTTGTGTTCGTTTGTTGGAGAGTGGCAAAAAATCAGTTGCGAGTTCATAAGTGCGTGTACAAATATTCAATGCGGCGATTTCATTAACAGCTGTTTAGTCTTGAAACAACAGCCAACGGGTCAACACGCCATCACATTGCACACACCAGACAGACAGACAGACAGACCAATCCATCAAAGTCGTTGTCGTCGTTGTAATATCCAAAAATAGCAAAACGTGTTTAACGGCCCAAATAGTTTTTACTTTTATTTGTTGATTTCGTGCCTCCATAACATTAAACCATACCAAGTTTTACGTAATTTTGCACACACACACAAAAAACGCTCTTAATAATAACAGAGAAAAAAAATCCATAAATTGATTTTTGTTTCTTCTCTTATTCTTCTCTAACACACACGTGCAATTCTCGTGTTGTTGTTCTGTGTTCATCTGTTGTGTCATTGTGTGGTTGGTTGTCACCATCGTCGCCATCATCATCATCCTCAGCACCATCCTCATCATCAGCAATGTTGAAAGTCGTCGTGACAGTCACTCGCATACATCGGCCGTGCTTTACATGTTTTCCGCTCTGACGTGTATAAAATGTCAGTGATTGTTTGCAAAATGTTTGTGTTGCGTTAACATGATTTTATTTAACCCGCGTTGTTATGACTCTTTTAGCATTAACACCAAAACACCTTTAGGCGTTTTAAATAGAATTGTGTTTGTGAATTTTAAATATTCCAGAATACGGCGACTTTAAAAAAGTGAGACAGTGAGACTTCCTAAAAAAAAAATATATAAAAAAAAACTCGACACGAACAAAAACATTTTTGGCATCGTCATCAAAGTTAAGGTTTTTGAACTTGTTCGAACAGTGGGTAAGTTTACACCAAAAAAAAAAGGCAATATTATTAATGAAATCACAGTTTTATGGGAGTTGTGGTTGAAACCCAGCAAAAAGTCACTTAAGCCGTGGCTTCACTAATTACACGGAGTGAAAGTGCTTCCACACACTTTTACAAAGTGTTTAAAAAGAAGTTTCTTTCGGCAGACATACCCTGAGTTTAATACTTCCGTATCTCTTAAAGAACAATGACTTATGTGCTATATTTGGCCATAAACAAAATAAAGGGTCTTCAAAAAGGCTGTGTGTTTAAATGGAATCGTTTGGCACATTATTAAAAAATTCTTGATAATTCACATTTCAATTATCCGTCAAAATAAAATATTTTTCCTAACTGCTGTAAAGGAGAAACGACTTGTGAGTGTATTCAGAGTTGGAAAAGTTAGAAAAATATAAAATAATAAGAAATACGTTTCTGTGGATATTAGAAAATAGGTCCTTTCCAAATTCCGAAATTGTTGGTAAATTAGTTAAAGAAAGTGTTAGAGAGAGAGCTTGGGGAGATTGACATTTACATACATGCAATTAATGTTTCACACGACTACAAATAACAATTGATATAACCCAGCAAAACTAGAACTCATTACTATTTTTTATTACCTGGTAATGGCATGTCCTTACCCTCAGCATGCACTGCAGGCGAATAATAATGACTAACTAATAAACCCAAATTTATTGGCAGCGACTTTTTTAAACTACTTAAACCTCCAAAACCCAAGACCGCCTGTAGACGGCCTAAGTTCACAACACGCTACGTTTCCTCTTTCAGCGAATCCGAAAAAAGGAAAGTTAGGAAAATATAAAATAATCTGAAATACGTTTCTCTGAAAATTTCAACACTGGCCCTTTCTAGATTTCGAAATCTTTCGGCCTACATTCATAAGACATTACGTTTCCTGATAATGTCAAATCAAGGACACTCATGTACTGGGAAGGGAATCCGACCAAAATACGCTGCAATTGTCTTAGCCTTTTCTGGAGACAAAAAAGGGATTTAAGGGAATGGATGAAGCT
Organism: Hydrotaea cyrtoneurina; assembly: GCA_958296145.1. Classification (NCBI taxonomy): domain Eukaryota; kingdom Metazoa; phylum Arthropoda; class Insecta; order Diptera; family Muscidae; genus Hydrotaea; species Hydrotaea cyrtoneurina. The sequence goes on along the minus strand of OY282516.1, from coordinate 76,859,520 downwards.
GAAGACCCATGCCTCCAGATGGCAAGATGAAAAGGGTGGGAAGAACTACAAAGGAAACCTGGGAAAATCTCGATTACAAGAAAAAAAGGAGAATACTCGGGTTTAACAAAAATGAGCTGAGTAAGCTAGTTGGGGTCATCACAGGACACACTAGCCCAAGGGCACATCTATTTAGGATAGGATGTTCCGAGAACGACGAATGTAGGGCATGCGGAGAGGACGCCAATGCCCCGCTTTCTTGCAGATCAGGAAAGTCCAATTAGGAGAGGACACCTAGATGACCTGTCGGTCATCAAAGCAATGGACATAAGGAATTTAAGGAACTTTATAGAGGGGACGGAATTTCTAACGTAAAAAAGGGAAAGGGAATTTGTAGAAGAAACCAGGACCGCACAACAGGCCGAATTGCTGGCCTAAGTGTAAGTCCTCGACATGACCGATCCTCCATTTCAACCTAACCTAACCTAACCTTCGTTTCCTCTTTCTTTTTGTCTAATTCAGGGATTCGGAAAAATGTATTTCATTGAGTTGGCAACATTGTAAAATAGGGATGCAATTAAAATATGTGTGTATTCCAAATATCTTTCTGGCATTGTAATCGTCTGTAGTGTGTTTCAATTCAGCGTAATTTTCCGATTTTCGCAGAATTTAGTTGCGACATTTTTATTAATTGAATTTCTCTTACAGTTAATCTCTCTGAGAGAGGACATTTCTTTCAATCCCATCCCGTGTAAATGTAAATTGAGGGCAACGTTTCACAAAGAAACGGAAAGGGAAATTCTTTAAAAAAAAAACCAGTGATCTTTTTAGCCATATAATTTGTTTTTTTCTCGCTTACGGAGATTTACAAATCTAAAGAGGCATCTGAACGGTTAATGTTTATTCCAGAGACGCTTTCAAGGGCTCAGAGATTATGAGAGATTTAAAGTCCTTCGATGACGCCAAAACACATCACCATACATAAACTCAGGCCATTACAATTAGTCCACATGTGTTAGTCTGCATTGATATAGTCCTCTTACACAAATCTAAAAATAGGATCTAACCCACAAAAGAGCCAGCAAATTTCCTTGGATTGAAATTTGTTTTATGAAGTTTCTTTGTGAATTGAATGGTTCCCATAATAGATAGATCGAAACGGTACTTGTATTTTATCCTTTTGTGCGTAGGCAAATATTTACGAGAAATGAATGATCGGTTAAGCGCTCCGGTGGGCGAGTTGGAAGCGTGCGAAATGTGGGTTCAATTCACACCAGAGGCTTTGGTCTGTCGCTGCAGAAATCTAGCCATATGTTCTGTGTCACCCGGTTTACCTTTGGACCCAAAAAATAATAATAATAAATAAATAAATGATCGGTTGTAGACTTGTATCTTAAGCGATCCTCGTTCATATTATAAAGGAAGGATTGTACTTTCAAATAAAAAAAATAATTTGAGAAAATAACCAGTAATTTTTTTATAGAATTTTCAAAAACCAAAAAGTTATTTGGCGGACCCTGTAGAATATATTGCGGCTATTCCATGAAAGCCAACCAACAGCATTTCAATGACTCGGACACAAAGTCAGGTTAACCTTAAGAGCGAATTACTAGTTTGCCTTTTGCATCCAGCGGCCAGCTCCCACAAATATATCCTATTAAATAAGTAAATAATATACAACTTTATTTTGGACGAATAAATGTATTGAATTGAGCTCCCATAGATTGAAGTCTCTGGCTGACCGGAAATTCCCCAGCCAAACATAAACTCGTTCATTTATAAATATAGTCTTGCATGTCTTATCACAACATTGAAATCCCAAATTGCCGATAATTATTTTTTTTTGATTTATCTGGCAAACAAACAAAAGGGGGACTCGTCATTTAACCCACTGTTGTAATTATTTCCGTTTCGTTTCGATTATTTTTTTTTTTTTTTTGGCATAGTGCCCAATGAAAGTTGAATGATAAGAATGGCAGGAGGGGAAAGTACTACTACTGTAAACTGTTGACTTGTTCTATTTTCACCGGGCTGCCGCCGTTGCCGACACAAAATAACGCCTTCGCCGCCAAAACCAGCAACCGTAGAGAACAGACAAATCATAACCTCCCCATCATAACCATTCTGCCAACTCATACTCGACGCGCCGTCGTTCGTGTCCTTCGTGCCGTGCACCTATTGTTGTCTGACACTTGACTCAGACATTCGTTCAACGCCGTACCGTTCCGCTCCACAACAAGTGGTGTACCCAGTGTCCAGAGAGGGGAGGGTGGCAACGTTTTGAGTTGTTTTGAGTTGTGTGCCAAGTTCAGCTGGGCGCCTGTTAAACGAATGCCTACTTCCTTCCAGCAAAACATTCAGTTCCTTCCGCCCTTTCGTTTCGTTTCGTTTGGTTTCATTTCTTTCCTTCGTTAGACATGTTTTATTTGTTAGGCGAACAATTGCTGTTTGTATCCTTTCACGCCATTTGTATTTCCTTGTGCCTTGAGTGATGACGATGATGATGAACTTCCCACAACGGCAGATGCAAAGTGCAGCAGAAAACTGCTGCCACAACGACAGAAATAATTAGAGAAAAGACAAAAGGAATAAGAAAAACAAGTGGAAAATGTCAATGACTTAAATTGTGGCCAAGAAAGACCTTTTTTTTTTTTGTTCCTATAAATGGGCAGATTTAATTATTTAATGGCAAAAGAAAATGACTTTAATTTCCTTGGCAGACAAAAGGAAAAGGTGAACGAAGGTGTGAGGGCGACCTGTATAGCGGGGTGGAAAAAAACAAAAACCATGATTGTGGGAATTTATTGATTTTCTTTCTCAGAGATTTCTCATTCACTTCAATACAAATACAAATGCAGACTATGTGTGTTAGGTTTGCGAACACTCAAACATCTACACTACTGGGACAGTGCTTTGAATTATATTTGTAGTTCAGCGAGGGGGTTCTGGGTTCGATTTCCACCAGAGGCTTTGGTCTGTCGCTGCAAAAATCCTGTCAGCCGGTTTACCCTTGGACCGAAAATTTGTAATTAATAATAAATAAATACAAATTAATATTTGTAGACGAAACATTTTGTAAGTCTCTAATATTTTTGGTGTAGATGGCACCACAGTTTGCAGCGAGTGTGACAACGAAGTTGAAAGAAAGTCGATGAAAGCAGCCCGCTGCCGTCGGTGTTGACTGTCCGGCTGAGCTTAGGGAATTACAGTTTTTTTGACTCAACCAAGACACTGTGCCGTGCGTAGACCATTCAAGAGCTATTGAGTTTTTTTTTTTCTCCGCCCATCATTATTAGCCGTGGCTGGCTGAGACTCTTATTACGTTCCGCCCGCGAAGATGAAGGAAATGTGTGCTATGCAAATGGCAAATGGGAAAGGAAGAATGGAAGCACACACGGCCAAGTAAAAGTTATTGTGGAATCAGGGAAAGTTGAAGTACAGGCAAACATGTATACATGTATTAACACAGATTGTATATGTATATCGGTAGGTGACTGTGTATGTGTTGCAATTCCATTCTGTTCTACATTCAGAAATTTAATAATTTCTAATTAGAAATGAAATTAGAAACGTGAGCCGAGGCAATCTTTTTTATTACACCGTGTTACAAAACATAGATTTTTTTTCTGTCCTATGAACCAAATGCGCATATTCGGAAAGAGGGGAAAAAATAAAAATACACGTGTATCGGCGATTTTCATGTACACGTCAGAATCCAATCGAGCTGATTTTTGCAAGGCAAACTCCTGGAAATGTCTGTATCACGTAAAATTTTTTAAAAAAGAGATTTTTATCAATTCTCAGATTTTCCTAAATTTTTTTTTTAATTGGTTATCGTTTTTTTTAAGGTTTCAGTTCAAAAAACATTTTTTTTTCGTAACTCTTAAGTAGTTTAAAAATTTGGAGCTAAGAAAAGTGAAAAAAATATTTTTTTTTTCAAAAATAAATAATAAAAATTGGGGAAAATCTGAGAAATGATAAAAATTGTTTTTAAAAAATTCGACGTGATACAGACATTTCCACGAGTCTGCCTGCCAAAAATCATTGGATCACTGAAAACGGGTTAAAAATCGGTCACTTCGAACTTAAAAAAAAAAATTGTGACGTGTATATGAAAATCGCCGATACACGTGTATTTTTATTTTGTATCCCCTTTCCGAAAAAGTAAATTTGGTTCATAGGACAGAATGTGTGTAACACGGTGTTATTACACATTGGACTTTATATGTTTTCCATTTTCTGCGATACAGCGGGAAAAAAACAGACACAAGGAAATTGCTTGCCGGACCGTCGTGTTATCTCTCGAAGAGGTGATCACAATTGGCCCTCGAGATCTTGTGATTTAACACCTGGCGACTTATTGCTTTGGGGCCACGTAAAAAATAAGGTCTACGACAACAGCCCAGCGACGATTCAAGACCTCAAAGATAGAATTTGTGAGAATATCGAGAGGACATAGGGCAGCCACTTTGCCAGGTGGTTATCGAAAATTTCATGTAAGGATATGGTCCTGTAAGCATGATCGTGGTGGCCATTTGGCTGATGTTGTTTTTCATTATTAACGTCATAACCTTCTCTTTATTATGAAATAAACATCCCATCATTTATCTAAAAAAATTTCATTTTTCTTTGAATGCCAAAATAACCCCCTTTATTTTGAGAATTTGTAAGAACCATTCATTAATTTTATAGAAACAGTCAGTTAATGCTTCCCATCAAAAGTACCCCAAGTTTGCTTTTTTTATTTGGCTTATTGAAAATTAAACACACACATCAATAATAAATTAGGTTTCACTTGATTACTGATTGATGGCTTTATTACATTTATTGGAAAATGTATTAGCTCTCTAGGCTAAGGAAGTGAAGGGGGCTACACACCGAAAACGAATGACATTGCCAAATACATTTTAAAAGTCACCTCTCTCTTACAAGCCAACCAAGAAAGAACTTTTGCTGGGAAATGTCATACATGGGAAGGTATGCACTTTTGTGTGTGTGAGAGAGACAGAGAGGGAGCTAGAGTTTATCACAATAGAAGAAGAAGAAGAAAAAAATAAATTATAAATTAACTTCTCCCTTTCCGTGAATTTGTCGAATATATTCGACACTTCATATGATCTTTAGCACGTAAAAAAAAAATAATTTGCCACGGAAAGGATTAATATGAAAGCAGCAGTTTACTTGTAGTTTCCCCTTTACATACCACCAATGTTGTTGGTAAGAAAAAACGAAACAGGGGTTTCAAAATTATAATAAAAAAAAAAATAAGTGAGAAGAGAGAGATCGATAAATGAACTGCATGATTCCAAAAAACGAACTGCTTATTCGTGAGGCTATTGTAGTAAATCCTGATTTGATTGGTATTCATGCTGGCGGTAATGAGTTCTCATTACCAAATAATGTAAATGTATTGCCTTATGAATGCGTTTTTACAAAAAGCAGCGTTTTTTTTTCTCGAAAATTGTATGTAGTCAAAACTTTATGGCATTTCGGAAAGATTCGTTGAGCGAATTTATATAATTACACGCTTTCGATAGTGGGTGGAATGGTACATTTGTATGGGAGGTGCCAGAAGGGAAGTTGCCAGGCTTCCAAGTTTTTTTCTGAAACTTTGTCTAGCTTTAGCTTTACTAAGCACAGAATTTGGGCAAGATCGCGCTGGTCGTATTGATATTATTACACGATTTCGAAAGTGGGTGGAATGGTACATTTGTATGGGAGATGCCAGAAGGGAAGTTGCCATGCTTCCAAGTTTCTGTCTGAAACTTTGACTAGCTATAGCTTTACTAAATACAGAATTTGGGCAAGATTGCGTTGGTAGTATTGATCTAACAGTTTTTTTTCAACTAGTGCTTATTTCGTTTTCCTTATTTTTGTTATCGGGCCATGTTGAACAAATTTTTGTTTACAAAACTTGAAGAGGAGTATATTGGCAACATTTGGTGTCAACAGAACGGCGTTACGTGCCACACAGCCGAAGCTACACTCGATATTTTGAGCTCTGTTTTTGAAGATCGCATTATCAGCCGCAGAGCTGATGTCGTTAGGCTACTGCATGGCCAGCCGAGGCAGCCATTTGAATGAAATTATTTTCCATTATTAACCGGAAGGATTGTACTTTCAAATAAAAAAAGAAATTTGAGAAAATATACAGTAAATTTTTCTTATAGAATTTTTAAAAAAACAAAAAGTTATTTGGCAGATCCTGTACTTATTTGACTTTTCTTTGTTTACAATCAATCTCACAAATGTAATATGAACGTTTATATTTTTTTTGTTTGTTTATTTTTCATCGAAACCTACGTGTCTGAAGAAGCTCTTGGAAAACAACAAATACTTTATGGCTCCTTCACACGAAGGTACACTGTAACATGGATACAAGAAGAAGAAATCTGATACAAAATCAATTCACAATTCAAGCAGATGTTTTAAAAATCCAAATACTTTGGTTTCGTGTCATTTGATTAATAAACATACTTAGGAGAAATCCACGTTTTGATGGAAGAGCACAAGATTGGGATTTGTCAATCGCTTGGCAGTCATAAGGGAAAATTAAATACCCAATACATTCAAACAATGGCCATTGTGGAAGTCACATTTACAATTGGACAATCCCTGTTGCTGTTACAAAATCCTCTTGTTTAATGGCACCAAATTAAAATCTCCGTATAGATGGCGCTGGTTTTTTTTCTCTTGTTACGCATATGTGTGTAGATCATCTCCTGAATGGCAAGCATGTCTGTAAAGTACAAGGCCACCTCTTTTCTGGCTCAGGGTAAAATATTCCATTTCGTAGGATTTCGTGTAAATGTTAATATCGTAGAATTGTAGCATTGTGTAGGCTCTTGACATGTGATATGGGCGCCCTTATTTTCATTCTTATTTGCATATGATAATGATGATATGGGTAAACCAATTCATTCGAACGTTTTTACGTTATTTCTTCAATTCATTATTTGTTGTTGTTAAATTCAAAGAATACCTGATGCGTATACTGACCTAATACATTCACCCTGACTAGGAATTTCCCACAATGACCACGAAAATGTTCCACATTGTTTTCTTCGACGCGTTTTCTTTGTGATTTGGACAAAACTGGGAGACACAACTATTTTTTTTTTTTTGTCTTTTATCACGTAGTGTTCTCCGTATGGTGAAATTTCTTCGTGTTGCACTGTGTATCAAAGCAGTGGGAATTTTAATTTTTAAATTTTTCAAATTCAACTTGTTATATTTTTTTTTTTTTTTTTAGGAATGTGCGTCATTTTTGTTTTTGTGTCACATCATTATTTTCTTTACGAAATTTATATATTTTCTTCTGATGAATAACAATTTTTTCCTTCATTCTTTACAATTGTTGGCTGTCCTCGAATATTCTCAAATTATCTGTTATTTTCCCTCTATAATTCTATAAATAATAATAATAAAAAAAATAATATTTTGTTTTTGTACAGAATTTTTTTTTTCCAATTTTTTTTTGTACAGAATTTTTTTTTTCCAATTTTTTTTTTACAAAATTTTTTTTTTTACAAATTTTTTTTTTCAGCAATTTTTTTTTTCGACAAAATTTTTTTTTCCACAAAATTTTTTTTTCAACAAAATTTTATTTTTCAACAAAAATTTTTTTTTTCAACAAAATTTTGTTTTCAACAAAAATTTTTTTTTTCAACAAAATTTTTTTTTCCCCAAATATTTTTTTTCCAATTTTATTTTTTTTCCACAAATATTTTTTTTCCAATTTTATTTTTTTTCGAAATTTTTTTTTACAAAATAGTTTTCTCCAAATATTTTTTACAAAATTTTTAAAATTAAGTAACAAATACTTTCTCAAGCAACTTACTAGTTATTAAATAATGGAATGTTACTCTATAGTTAGGTCATTTTGAGGCCAGGTCATAATCACTAGATGTGCAAATTTAAATATAGGACACTAGTCCAAAAACAGCAGCCAAAGTAAATTAACATCATACGGGGTTCTCCAATAAGTGATGTTATTTTGCATCACCCGGTATTTCGTTAGCTGTCACTTTTGAAGCTTTTTTACTTTGACATTCGACAAGTAGAAACTACGCCATTACTTAAAAAATGGAACGATACACGCTTCAACAACGCATTGAAATTATTAAAATTCACTACAAAAATGGTGAAAATCTTGCAGTCACAGTTCGCAAAACTAAAACGTTTCCGGACCTTCCTATTATCTCTCGAAGAGGTGATCACCATTGGCCATCGAGATCTTGTGATATAACACCTGACGACTTCTTCCTTTGGGGCCACGTGAAAAATAAAGTCTACGCCAACAGGCCAGCGTCGATTCAAGACCTCAAAGATAGAATTTTTGAGAATATCGAGAGGACATAGGGCAGCCACTTTTCCTGTTGGTTATGGAAAACTTCATGAAATGGATATGGATATGGTCCATGTAGGCGTGTTCGTGATGGCCATTTGGCTGATGTTTTTTTTCATTATTAACGCCATAACCTTCTCTTTATTATTAAATAAACATTCGACCACTTATCCCACGAATCCTCATGAAAACAAATATGGGTGATACAATAGAATAGGGCTGTGGTTGTGGTCAGCCATCACATTTACCAACTGATAGTTCTTTACATTTGCCCGATTTTCATTTTTCGGAGACCGGCAAAGCTTTTTTAGTTCCTTTGTATCCATTCAAAGCACCCGCCATGTAAGAAAACTTTTACCTTTTCCAAACAAATATTCCTCTCCACAGAGACTCATTAATGTCTTCTTCTTTGGATTTTTTTTATTGTTAAGAGACCAAAAGCTGGTTTAGTTTTCACACATCCTTAAACCTTTTACAAAAAATTTAAATGTTATTCATTTAATTCACATACTTAACGTAGGCTCGCTTAACTGTTATTGGGCGGGAATCGTTGGATTTCGCTAACTGTGTAATAAGTTGGGCGCCCCGAAGGACCAGGGTTAAGAAAGTGGCTACTGGCCATGGATAACATATAGCGGAGGGGGTGGGCTTTATCTTTATTATTATGTTTTAATCTTCTGATGTGTAAAATATCGAAAAAGTGCTACAAAGTGCCATGCGGTAATATTCGAAAATCACCCGTATTCCATCTGATTGTATCGCCTTTACACACACAGAAATATAATTAAGTTTCCCCAAAACAAATTTACACACATTTAATACATGTGCAATAGGGTGGAGTGAAAACATGCTTTTTTTTTAATTTGAAAAAGTTAACCTCGGAAAGAGATGTAGTCTGGGGAGGATTTTTCTAAAATTAACGCCAAAATAGCGATAATTTCCAAATTTCGAAGGAGTGGCGCGACCCCTAAAATTTTTTTAAAATTTTTTTCTTTATTTTTCCCCTCATTAGGACCCCAGACTACATCTCTTTCCGAGGTTAACTTTTTTTTTTTGAATTTCACTCCACCCTAATGTGCAATTTTAAATTATACTCAAAGCAATTTAATTTCTGGTAATCCCTCTGGCACTCTGGCATATTCGGAAAACGGATGCCACAAACCAAAAAGTTATGCCTTGAATACAAAATATATGCCAAGTCTTTGTTTGGCTGAGTATGGCAGTGTGGGTGTGGGTGTGGGTGTGAGTGCAATGTTTATAAAAATGGATTAAAAGTTTATGAAACGAACTCCTTACCGCCCTCCCCAAGGTGCATAATATTGCAAACCTGTACAATATTTTTAAGGTAAATAAATATCGAATTTCCGCAAAACGAATACAAATGCAAATATGGAATATGGATGGGTTCTTCAATTAATTATTTCAAAATTAAGTTTTATTTTTAAAAGGTTTACATAGACATTGAGCACACACACATACAGAGACATTTTTGTGGCATTAGAGTGTCATTGTTTATAAAAATATTCGTAAATATAATTATAATTCAATTTGCCAGGCATAGAGAGAGAGCGAGTAATTGCTTGGGGCTGTAATTATGCACTTGCACTTGCAGTTCATGTAAACGAACAACATTTGTTGTATCCTTTGAGACCATACGTACGTGTGTGTGTGTAGAATCATTAGGTATGCCAAAACGGAAATGAAATTTTGCAAAAATCAAGGGATTGTGCATGGCAAACGAAGGGTTGAGTGATTTTTTTTGTAGATTTTTCCAATTTTTTTCTGAATTGTTGAACGGTTGAGGGATTTTTTTTTTTTTTTTTTTTTTTTTTTTGAAAATGTCTATTAAATGGCTTTTTGACGCCATTAGACTGTAAGGCGATAACGACCGTTGAAAAATGATACAATACACGACCGTCGATTTGAATCAGGGTTTTTGGCCTTTATCCGAGCACAGTGTCCATCATACAGAAGGCGACCGCAAAATTCTGAAATTCCTTTATAAAATGAGTTTTTTTTCTCCAGTTTCCGAATTCCTTGTATTGACAACCCCGCTGGCCACTCAGACATTGTGGGTGAATGTGTGAGTTCAGCACTTATGACCCACCACCGCCACTCAAACGATTTAACAGCCGACACAGACAGACGGACAACCAGTTTCCGTTTCCGCTTGGATGTTAATTGATTGTGATTTTTTTTTTTTTTTTCGTAAAACAAATTTTCTGCTGATATCGGTACTTTATACAATTTGGCTCATTCAGTGCGGCCCGAACGGAAACAGAAGGAAAGCAAAATAAACTTTATTTCCCATTGTTTTCACCTACGGTCTTCGTGTAAGTGTGTGTGTGAGTGCTTGGTGCACTTTTGTTTTTTTTTTTTAAACTGCACCATGGACTTGCATACGTCCACTCTTTCCTGCTTTCGTTCTGTTCACGTTGAATGGACAATTAGTTTGTCTATTCATTTGCGACAACGCTTGCAACTACTACGACTAAGGCCAGCTGTAGGTAATGCCAGAGTTAATTGTGCATTTCCCTTTTTGAAATGATGAATAATTTCAGAGATTTGTGCTATTTTCAAGCCACCATTTATTTATAATTAACACACACACACATTGCATTGTGAGGGCACTTCTCAAATAGGTTTTTTTTTGCTGAATCAAATTCTGAAATTATTACAAATATAAATTTCTCAGTGTAGAAAAAAAAACCATAGTTCAGAAATAATATTTAAATATTAACCCACGTATTTATTTGGAAAACCTTTTTTAAATTTTTATGAATACGGCCGTTAATATTTAATATAAAAACATATTAATATTATTTCATTTTCTACACTGAGACATTTATATTTGTAATAATTTCAGAATTTGATTTAGCTCAAGAAATATTTTCATATTTCATATTTGTTCCATTAAATTTGTCCATATGACCTCAACTATTGAAAATCCTCTTGCTTCCGGGTCGATTGTGGTGCAAAGTGTTTAATTTAATTGTGTTTATTTAGTTTAAAAAAATAATGGCACTAATTGCTGGTTGTTAATTTGGTTAGGGGAAAAGTAAAATCAATAAAAATAAATAACCATCTGCAGAATTGTGCTTAAAACCACTTGAATTGTTAAAAGCAGTCACTTCAGTAACACTAAACAACAACGAAATACCACAGAGAATGTGATTGCGTTGGAGTATCTGCAAAGCTGGTTGGGAAATATACAAATACAAATACAAATACAAATACAAATACAAATACAAATACAAATACAAATACAAATACAAATACAAATACAAATACAAATACAAATACAAATACAAATACAAATACAAATACAAATACAAATACAAATACAAATACAAATACAAATACAAATACAAATACAAATACAAATACAAATACAAATACAAATACAAATACAAATACAAATACAAATACAAATACAAATACAAATACAAATACAAATACAAATACAAATACAAATACAAATACAAATACAAATACAAATACAAATACAAATACAAATACAAATACAAATACAAATACAAATACAAATACAAATACAAATACAAATACAAATACAAATACAAATACAAATACAAATACAAATACAAATACAAATACAAATACAAATACAAATACAAATACAAATACAAATACAAATACAAATACAAATACAAATACAAATACAAATACAAATACAAATACAAATACAAATACAAATACAAATACAAATACAAATACAAATACAAATACAAATACAAATACAAATACAAATACAAATACAAATACAAATACAAATACAAATACAAATACAAATACAAATACAAATACAAATACAAATACAAATACAAATACAAATACAAATACAAATACAAATACAAATACAAATACAAATACAAATACAAATACAAATACAAATACAAATACAAATACAAATACAAATACAAATACAAATACAAATACAAATACAAATACAAATACAAATACAAATACAAATACAAATACAAATTAGGAGAACCTTCCAGGCCTACAGTAAGAATTATTTTTAATTTTCCACAGTTTGGGTGTCAAATAAACCATTTATGTATTTATGACCTCCACGAAAGAATATGAATAAAAATACATGGTGAGCCATTTCTGATGTCGCCATATAAACCAATTGATATAATTACATACATTATGGCACACCCTGTGTACAACGATCGCACTTATCTTCTTCTGTTGTGTATTTTATGAATGACTGGCTTTGACAGTGATTCGTATTTTCGTTATTATCGTGTTTATCGTATTTATTGTGTCAATTACTTAAAACCGCTTATGTCGAACAAATGCATTTAGAAATGTGCAGAAAAAAAAACCCACACACACACACAGAATTGATGTTGCCATCAATAAATAATTTGTATTAATTATGTTCTACTCGTCTTTTCAATTTATTTGCATTATTTTGTTATCACAAACAGAAATTCCACGTTGTTTTTTTCTATGTATTTTGTTTATATTTGTTGTTATAATTTTATATTTTAATTTCATGTTTATTTTTTCCTATTTACATTCATCAGCATGACCACGAGAGGCCGAATGATAGAGAGAGTGAGAGTGGGAGAGAATAAGAGGTAGGGAGCGTGAGTGCGAGTGCGAGTGCCGGAGATTATAGACGACCACCGCCAGAGAATAATTAGTTTTAATAACATTGTGATTTATCGCACTTTTTTCATAAAACAATTAAATATTGTTATTATCAGACAAACAGAGACAGGCCAGCGTCGACAAAATGGCAATTAATTAATATGTATTTGATTTACAGCACAATGGACAATGAATGAAGGCTTTTCGTTTAATAGATTTTCAAAAAAAGAATTATTATAAACATTTGCAAACAAAAATAAACGAAAACGAATGCATTTGCGTTTTTCATAAAATGTAAATGTGACCATTAAACATCCGGAAATGAATGTTTAAAAGACCTCCAACACTTTGTGCAAGAAACTCCAACAACTTTTAAATACATGAAACAATGCAGAACAAATTGATCACAACTCAAAAGTCTACAATTTTCAGTAGAGACAAAAACAATGTTTTTTGTAATATGTTTGTTATATTCAAAAGAATTCACATAAAAATAGACATAACTGTATTTTTCCAGTTAAAGAAGATCGTGATGTGAATGCATTTTTTTACAGTAGTTGGAGATGTTTAACCTGAATTAATTTATGGGAAAAAGTAAGTTTTGGAAAATTTTGAGTTGTGACCCTTTTGTATTTAGGCTGCAATGTGTAGGTTTACCCACCGATCCCATGTCACATACCAGCGGCAAATGTGAGGCATTCGCGGCCTAGGAGACAAGGCTTTCGAAGCGAGGACTGGGGAATACATTCTAGCAGGCCCAGTTGACCAGTGTCAGAAGCAACCACTTGGCAATACCTTCTAGTGGGACTAGAACAACAGCTGGCTTAGCCTACCTAACCTTTGATCTAGTGATGACAGCAAATCCACTTAACATAAAACTGATACGGGGCTTATTGTTGTAAATCGCTGGGTATTGAAAATGGTACAAATTGGGCTAAAGGCAAAAAAGTCTCCCCTTTAATGGACTACACACTTTCTGCAGATTCTTTTTTTTAATTTCCAGTATTTCCGGTATTTATAAAAAAAACTACAACCTTGGACTACACGTTTTCTGGATATTTTTCAATTTTTTTTTTCAATTTCCACACTAACCCCGTTATTCATAAAAAAGTTGAATCTTTAATGAACTACAAGATTTCTGGAGATTTTTGAAATTTCCCCTCTTCCCCGTGTTATATAATTTCCCGTATTCATAAAAAGTGCCCCTTTAATGGACTACACGTTTGAAGATTTCTTATTTTTTGTTTTCAAATTTCCACACTAACCCCGGTATTCATAAAAAAAAGTCCAACCTTGGACTGCACGTTTTCTGGAGATTTAAAATTTTTTTTTTTTAATTTCCACACTAACCCCGATAGTTTAATCTTTAATGAACTACAGGTTTTCTGGAGATTTTTAAATTTTTGAAATTTCCCCTTTTCCCCGTGTTTTATATATTTCCCGCATTCATAAAAAGCCCCCCTTTAATGGGCTACACGTTTCCTGAAAATTGTTTTTTTTTTTAGATTTCCACAATAACCCCCGTCATTCATACAAAAATGAACTTTAATGAACTAAAAATTTTCTGCAGATTCTTTTTTTTTTAGATTTCCACAATAACCGTTGTTAAGAAAAATGTGTGAAAATTGTTTCACACAGATAACATGAAGCAAGGATAGCCCACGTAGCGGCCCTGTGCTCCTGATTTATATTAAAATCATATTTAATGTTCTTAAACATTTCGAAAAGTTTGCTGATGCATCTCCAACCCAGTGAATATTCCAACTCAATCTCTCATACTCATCTCGGTGATGATTTTTTTGGTTTGATGCCACACATACGTATGTACGTATGTTGCACCACGTACTCAATTCCAAAATAAACGGAAATTACGAATATGTTTTGGCTGAGTCGGAAGTTGAAAGATGGCAAAAGGTGCACGAGCTGCTGGAGGAGGATGTGGTTGAGTGAATGGAAGTGAATGATGATGATTTTGCCGCTGCGGTTCGAATGTTCAAAATTGTGACGCAATTTTCTATATTCCGTTTATGTTAATGGCACATCTTATTTAATGCCAGCAACTACATCTGTGAGTGTATGTTTGTGGGAATGTGCGAGATGTTTTAAATTATAAGTGAACTTGAAAGGATTTCACAAAGATTGGAATAGATGAAGGCAGGCCTTACAAGAGTTGTGAATCGCCTCTGTCGAATGTGAGCTGTATCACTACAGTGATTTTTTTTTTAAGTATTTTTAATATATTTTTTAAATTTTTACGAATACGTGGGTTATTGAAATTTTTTATTTTTATTTTTTTGCACAAAACCAAAAAGCCATTATTTACTCTAAATCCCAACCCAGTTTTACGATTAACATTACTTTTCATTGCATGAGGGCCAACACATTAAACAACAAAAACTTGGCAACGAAACTTTTTTTCCTTTCCGTGTTAGACATTTCAACCTGTCTCTTTCAGCAGTATTGGTTGTAGTTTAACAAAATAACACATTTCCATATAAATGTGCATATATGTGTTTGCCCTCCCGTTTTTTTCCGGTAGAACTTTCATTTTTTTAATTGAAGTTGTCCATCAACATCAGAAAAGTGTAACCAATATTTGTTTATGTTCGTATTACCGAATAAAACAAAATAGCAACTTTAACAGTTCCGTTTACCAATCACACACTCACTGCCACACAAACACACAGGCAAATAAATATGTACATTCAAATGATGGTACACACATATGGAGACATTTTGCGGGGGGGGAAAAAATGGGAAATTTCAATTAAATATTTATACAGTTAATCTTTTGTGTCTGTCTGTCTCTGTCTCTCTCCCCCCTTTGGCTCTCAGGCTGTGTGTGTGTGTGTGTGTAAAGGACGAGTAAGCAAATATTCAACAGTTTTGTGTGTGCATGTGTGTAATTAAAGTTAAACCGGAAATCCTCTTATGAGACATCCCTGTGAGACTGCTGTGAAAGTTCAACGGGAGAGTTACCGCACACACACACATTTTCAAGGCTCTGAACCGGCTTTCGTTTAAAAATCCAACTGGACCTTTAGCACAAGCCATTGCTCTTCCATTGTTCTCCGTTTATTTTTGTTTGGTTTTATTTTAGTTTTCCATTATCATTTACATTTCATGTACAGGCCATAATTAGTTTATCATAATTCGGTGTTTACAATTTTTAATTAATAAAATTTACATCATTTTGTTGCAACTGTTTAGTAAGGGGGTTTTGTTCAAATCAACTCCACCCCAGCCGTCAGTGTGGGGGATTTATCCAACCGCAAAATGCAGTTGTTATGAGAGCTGATTAACATTTTAATTGTTAAGTGTCAATGGGTGGAGTGGTAGAGCGGAAAGGGGGATTTAATTGTCTCTCTCTCCCTACCTCTCCCTCTCCCTCTCTCTCTCTCTGTGTGTATTACTCAATTAAACACTAATCAACCTTTTGTCTATATAAATGAGTGATTATGTACATTTTATTGAAGACTTTAACCCGAAACTGTTTAACATGCTCCGAATTGTATTCATTTAAAGGGGGAAGGGGGAAGGGGGATTCCCCCTTCCATGTACATATATACCATTCACCTCAGCTAATCGCTGTTTTTATTGCAAACAACTTGGCAATGTCTGCAGAAAACATTTACTTTAGCACAACAAACTTTAGTTTAGCGCATTCGAAACTTTGGTCAGTTAATCAGAAACGTTACTAGCTAACAATTCATTAACATTTGTTTTCCTATGATACATATGAACGTTTGTATGAATAGGCCAATATTATGTGCAGTTTAATTTAATCAAAAAATAAACCGACCTTGTAAAACTACAAGTCTGCACATTAGAGTGAATCGCATATAGTGCTTGAAAGCTCCAATTTCAGAGTTGGATCGTATGAATCGTTCACAGCGAAGTCTACGATTTTCCGATATTATCCTAAGTACCAGACGTACGGAAAGACAGGCCAGCATGTCTCAATATGTCTAAAGGTCATAAAATATTCAATTTATTAACCATTCTGTAGGGTGACGTTTACAAACAGACATCGAGGCCGTGGATAAAAAAACACTTACCCATATACATTAGGGTGTCCACAAAATTTATTGTTTTTCGAATTCCAAAGGGCCTCATCTGTTTTTTAAAGGCATATGGGGTTAAGTATTTTTGATTTTGTTTTTCAGATTTTTTGGAAAAGGCCACAAACCGTTTTTTTTTTATGAAAAAAAAATCGGGTTTTCTGTTTTTTTTCGTTGGTCAATTAAAACACAAGTTGGTCAATACAAAGCATTTTCAAAATCGTTGAGTCATCATTTCAAAAGGAACATGTTCGAGCTTTAATTTAATGTACAGGGTCCGCCATCTAACGTTTTCTTTTTCGTTATCGGGTCATGTTGAACGAATTTTTTGTTTACAAAAATTGAAGAGGAGGATATTGGCAACATTTGGTTTCAACAGGACGGCGCTACGTGCCACACAGCCGAAGCTACACTCGATGTTTTGCGACCTGTTTTTGAAGATCGCATTATCAGCCGCAGAGCTGATGTCGTTAGGCCGAGGCACCTATTTTAATGAAATTTTTTTTCCATTATTAACCGGAAGAATTCTACTTTCAAATAAAAAAAGAAATTTGAGAAAATATCCAGTAGTTCTCTTTTATAGAATTTTCAAAAAAAAAGAAAAAGTTATAAAATTTTTTGACATAACTTTTAATAATTTCATGAAAGTATAGGAAACTAATGATGCAGTTTTAAAGCTGGTAAAATTCTAAGTAGTTTCAAAAAAAAATTCATCGATGCTACTCTTGGCACTTCAAAGTTATGGCCTTCAAACCTTGGCAGCCACAGTTATGGCATTTCACAAAAAACATTTCATAACTATGAATGAAATTATTTTCCATTATTAACCGGAAGGATTGTACTTTCAAATAAAAAAAGAAATTTGAGAACATATTTAGTAGTTTTTTTTAGAGAATTTTCAAAAAAAAAGAAAAAGTTATAACATTTTTTGAGACACTTTACAGAAACTAAAAAAGAATCGTGACATAACTTTTAATAATTTCATGAAAGTATAGGAAACTAATGATGCAGTTTTAAAGCTGGTAAAATTCTAAGTAGTTTATAAAAAAAAATGTATCGATGTTACTGTTGGCACTTCAAAGTTATGGCCTTCAAACCTTGGCAGCCACAGATTCGATGCAGTTATGGCATTTCACAAAAAACATTTCATAACTTTTAATAATTTCATGAAAGTATAGGAAACTAATGATGCAGTTTTAAAGCTGGTAAAATTCTAAGTAATTTCAAAAAAAAATTCATCGATGTTACTGTTGGCACTTCAAAGTTGTGGCCTTCAAAAACTTGGCAGCCACAGATTCGATGCAGTTATGGCATTTCACAAAAAACATTTCATAACTTTTAAGAATTTAATGAAAGTATAAGAAACTAATGATGCAGTTTTAAAGCTGGTAAAATTCTAAGTAATTTGAAAGAAAAACTTGTTAATTTTACTCTTGTCGTTTTAAAGTTATGTAACAAATGCTTCCGATTGAGCCAAACAAAAAATATTATATTTTTTTTTTTTGGACACCCTAATATGAATTTCTTAGTCCTGGATATTTTTAATGTCATTTCCGCTTGCCCCGTTTAACATCTGTTAGTCATTTTGTATGGACTCCATCATGTCATCGCCCCACCTGCAATTATTTGCTCCCCTCTCTCTCTCTCTCTACGGTACTTTTGATGTAAGCACTTTTATTATCAGCCACATGTTCGAGTATTTTGCACCCTCACAGCTCGACATTCATGTATGACCGTCCATGAAAGTCCATCAGAACCCATAATTTTTTTTTGAGGGTTAAACTGAAACAGTGCGGCTGTCCGTCACATGCACCATTCATTTAATCACGGTCGACCACTTATCTGTCGCGTCAATCACAATTTCACTTTGGCGCGCAAAATCTGCCCCACACAGCACAAGAACAGAAATGCTTTCGAATAATACGCCGTAATAATGTGCATAATAATGAATTCATTTGTTTCCATTCCGGTCAGAACGGTCAGTAATGATCTCTCCGATACAGAGGATTTCATCGATTCCATTACGAGTTAACGGGCAGCAAGAAGAATTCCGACGAACTCGACTATGAATGAAAAACAACAAAAAAAGACAAAATGTTTGCGCAACAAAATTGCAAATCAAGAATGCAATTTGTAAAACAACAACAAAAATAACACCCGACAAGCTTTGCCATAAGATTAATATATCTCAACAATACGAGAGCGGTTTGCCAAGAAACCTTCCGCCCTGAACTGACATTAAAATCCACCATTGCTTATAGGACTAAATGTCTCAACTGAGTTTTCCAGTTACAACCAAAAACAGAAACACTTCCTATGCTCAATTCAATCCTGTAAAGGCTTTAACGTAATTTTGTAAAAAATGTCACTTAGGTCAGTGGTTATTCGAAGCAAGCGACAACATACAGCTACGTGTGTTCACAGTGAATCGTTTCACCTGCCATCTCTTTGCCCTTCTGTGTGTGTGTGTGTGTGTTTTCGCCGCTCTACTGATAATTCGATTTCGATTTTGTTGTCCATTCCATTCTCAATAAATTGTAAATGCACTCCATCCAAAACATTGAACATTGTATGGCACTGAAGTGTATTTGGAGTTGGTCGCTGGTGCTCCATTCAAGTGTAGTTGTTATCACCATCACCATCGACTAATCGCTTACACACACACACACTCACACGCACGGTTAATTCGAATAAATGACAACTGACGTACGATATATGGAAGTTATCACTGAAATGTAATAAAACAATAATGAAATCATTCGTGTTGGTACTGAAGTACCCCAAAGTTCAGATATTCATTTTGCGAAATACTCTCTCTCTCTCTCTCTCTTTTTCTCTACCTGTTTTGTTTATCTAAAGCACATAAATTGATTAGCCCGTTGCCGGTGATGTTTGGATTGTTGAGCCGTAGCCTTACCCTACCCTCAATAAATACTTGAGGAATTTTCCAATGTTTCGTTGAGATTTGAATGACAAGCGATACTGGGATAATTTCATAATCTATGATTGATCACCTTGCTTGCAGGTGGAATCGACATTGATATCCGGTGAAAAATGTGAGTTGTCTTTAAAAATGTAGCAACTCCAGATTAGATAAAATATTTGGCATGAAAATAATTGTCGTGTGAATTATGTTGACGCCACCTAATGATGGTAAATAATCGTTTTTAATATTTTTATTTATATTTACTGAATATTTAAACTAGGTTTAGTGTGATTTTCTCAATTTAACATTTCATTTCCGCACACCAAATGGGCGGTTTCTAAATTTGAAATTTCAATAATCTTCTTATTCATTTTGTTTTTTTCTTCAATATTCTTTTATTTATTCATCTTGCCTGTCCGCTCAGAGGTTAAACTATCCCTAGCCTTAGACTAAGAGTTGACTTAATCGAGCCACCTTAAATGACCGCAAGAAGTCTTGCAAATATTTCCCTTATTTTCTGTGATTTGTGGCATCGGAGAGAAAAAAAACCACTCTGATCTGAAAGATTCTCCCAACTGAAGTCGATGACGAGAGGGAAAATATCGGATATGAATACAATACAGGGAATCGAACATGACTGACAAAAAGGGCCCGACAAACATTCTAAATAATCCACAAACAGTTCATTTATTTAGAGCTTTGTAGGGTAACTTCTAACCGACAGCTATCGATTAAGCCTATTTATATGGGATTCAAATACAATGTTTGTTTATTTTAAAGAAAATACTTGATCTTATCATTAGTAATTCATATCAGCGATGCCAACGGCCGGCATCTGCGAGCAATTCCTACTCTCACAATCGTATAGGTCAGTTCCGCACCGATCAGGTTTTAACAAATATACATGATCAAACTGTAGGTGTGGCCACACATTAAAACATCTTATGTTGACTGAAGCGGGTAGACGTCGCTTGTTCTCTTATCCCAAATTTGCTGTGTTATTCATATTTCGATTGCAATCTTAATACCGGTCTAACGAAAACTATTTCTTAAGGGTTTTGACAATAAGATTGTAAACCGTTAACAGGAAATCTTATTTTAGACATTACAAAAACAAATGAAATGTTGTCTATTCTTGTACGTTTATGATCCTAATTAAAAACTTTATAAATCGTTACAAAAAGGCTATTGCACGATCATAATTAACAACTGTATAAATTGTTAAAAAACACACACCCTTAATTGCATTTGAACCAAAAAGAAAAAAGCAAGCACATGAATGCAAAAATCATGTAACCCTGTGTTAATAACAGCAGACATAACTGAGTTATCAGTCAGAACGTTCGTATTAAATTTCTCTCGACCAAGAAACGTGTTTTCAAAAGTATTGTGCATTGTTTTTGTAATTATTGATACCAAGTTGTGCTGCTCTTTGGTTTTACTCTGGTCTCTCGACCACCGATTCGGCGGTCTGTTAATTATTTCTAAACGTTTGCGACACCCTAGAAATATTTCAAAACGTTCCACTCTTCGTACGAAGAGTTGAATGTTCTTAACGAGAATCTTTGATTCATGAGTTCCAAATGTGGCAAAAGTCATGTGATCTGTGTATTTGTTTTAGAGCAACAACAATTAAAACTCCATCATTAACAGAAGCAAACAGAGAGTGTCTTGCTTGCTCTTCGAACAAAGCGAGACAAAAATGTAAAAACAAAAGCAGAAATTGGTAGACTTTTTTTTGGGAAGAACAAAAGCTAAAAGTGAGATTGGTGAAGGTCAGTCATTAACATAAGAAAACAGTCAATTGCAATTGTAGGGAGTTTTGGGTTGTGGAGCTGGGCATGCACCACTTAGACCACAAAACGAAACCAATCACGGGGAAAAAATAAAAAGAAGAGTATTTCTGTTTTTTAATTTCATTATATCACACACAGGCGGCGTTTGAATTTGCCCACAGTAGAAAGAGGTTTTTTGTTTCAGAGTTGAAAGGAGTTGGACATATGCCGAGTACAAAATCATTAATCCTTTAACCACTAACACCGCCTATAGACGGTCATCGCTAACAGCCTTTTGTAATGGTTAAAGTGTTGGATTTCAGTGGTTAAAAGCATTCCTGCACCGTAAACGAAATTCAATGGAAAACAAGCAATTTACCGGTAGAAAGCCCCCGAAAAAAAAACTGAAAATGCCACATCCCTCAAAATTACCCAGAAATCACGAGAATCGATTTGAGATGGTGGGGTAATTGTACGACGACCCCCTGACCTGACCCCCCTAGACCTAAAAATTTAGGGGGTATTGAAACTTGATTTGATCTAAATTTGATCCGCCGCCCACCTTATAAGTGTGGGTACTCAGACTTCATGAAATTGCACAAGGATGAATAAAATTCAAAATGAATAGGTTTTATAAAAAAAAATAATTTAAAAAAAATTGAATTTTATTTTTTTAAATAAGAAAATCAATTTTTTTTTAAATAAAAAAAATTAAAAAATTAAATTTTAAAAAAATATATAGAAACATTTAAGCACTAAATTAAAAAAAAATTTCATTTAAAAAAATGTTTTTTTAAAAAGAATGCTTTTTTTTATAAAAAAAAATTTTTTTGTATTAAAAAAAATAAAAAACATTTTTTATTTAAAAATAATGTTTTTTTTTAAATTAAAAGAAATGTTTTTTTTAATTAAAAGAAATGTTTTTTTTATTTAAAAAAAATTGTTTTTGTTATTTAAAAAAAATGTTTTTTTTATTTAAAAAAATTGTTTTTTTTATTTAAAAAAATTGTTTTTTTTTATTTAAAAAAAATTGTTTTTTTTTATTTAAAAAAATTGTTTTTTTTTATTTAAAAAAATTGTTTTTTTTAAACACACTTTTGCGAGTTATATTAAAAGAATTATTTTTTTTATTTAAAATTTTTTTTTCTCCAAAATATCCACTTTTGCCACTTCTAGGTAAATGAATACATTTATACATCCGAAACATCGATTTCGATTTTCTATACTGTGCCATTTATATGAATGAATTTGAGGTATTTTCAGACTTTTTTTAATAAAAAAAATTTTTTTTTTTTTTTTAAAAAAAATCTTTTTTTTTTTAAAAAAAATTGTTTTTTTTATTTAAAAAAAATTGTTTTTTTTATTTAAAAAAAAATGTTTTTTTTATTTAAAAAAAATTGTTTATTTTGTATTATTTAAAACAAAATGTTTTTTTATTTAAAAAAAAAATGTTTTTTTTATTTAAAAAAAATGTTTTTTTTATTTAAAAAAATGTTTTTTTATTTGAAAAAAATTGTTTTTTATATTTAAAAAAAAGGTTTTTTTATTTAAAAAAATCAACTTTGCGACAAAAATTTAAAAAAAAATATTTTTTTATTTTAAAAAAAATGTTTTTTTTTTCTTCTAAAAAAATTGTTTTTTTTTTTTGAAGAAAAAATTCACCATTGCCACTTCTATCCATAAATTCGAGACATCGATTTTGTTTTTCTTTAATGAATTTGTTTCCTGATTTTATTTTCCATTTGTATTCATTTACCTGCATTTTGAGTTATTTTTTTTCGTTTTTGAGGCCTTCTTTTTTGATTTCCTAGGGGCCTAGGGCATTTCCCCCTCCTTCTCATATCGATTTTCATAATCAGTGCGAAATAATAATAAAAATTCTAAATTCTAAACTATTCCGACTTCTAAATAAAATATTTGACTTTCACCTTAATCAAATAACTAATGTCGCCTCCCAGCGAACCCAAACAAATTTCGCACTGTAGGTGTCATTTCTGCAATCTCATGCAGTGGCATTGGACATGGATCGCTGGACGAATTTCTAACAGAAGTTTGATATACCCGAGCGGAAAATCACACTTGGCGTCACCAGAAACCTGTTAAAAATCCAATAGTTTTATCTCTGAATTCGACTTAATCAAATTGAGGCATCTTCTAAGGGAACCCAAAAAAAATTCCGCACTTTAGTTTCCATTTCAACTTAACGTTTTTGCAATGACATTCGAACAATTGGCCAAAAGTTCCATCATTCATCACTCATGTTGTTGTTGTTTGCAAGCCCACTGTGCACTCGAGATAATTTAAATGATAAACAAATCTGTTCTTTAAAAAATGTTGGATGATCGATCGGTCAGCTGCGATTGCTATAGAGTGTATACGATATTCGGCACGGCCGAGCTTAGCAGCGCGTTTACTCGTTTCTGTTGTTATTCTGTTGTTGTTCCGCTTGCCAGTGGCAAAGTTGCTGTGACAGTTCTCAGTATTGGGCCGCATGTCAAACCTACTGTAGGCATAAATTTATTCAGCCCCGTCTCGACTGCAGTAATAAATAAATAACGAAAGCAAAGTGCACTAACATTTAAAAATAACTCACGTAAATATTAAAAATAAAATAAACGTTTTAAAACACAATTCGGGGATTTTTGTTGGAATTTATTGGAAGTGATGAGTATTACAAGTAATTTACAAAGTGTTTCAAGTGAAATCTAAATCTCAGCTGACCAGCTTCTTTTTGTTCTGTTTTTGTTTCAAGCAGCCACCTGCCCTTTCTAAAAGTGTTTAATATTAATCGAAACTATTTCTCAATTAAAATATGAAACTTCGGTAAATGAAAATACCAGACAGTAAACCCTTGACAATCAAATGTCATATCCACACGTTCAAGTGTTATTAACATTTCTGTTTTCTGTTCTTGTTGTTGTTGTTCTTTTTATTCGATTATTTGCTGTTTTTAATCTCAATTACTCATTTAAAGTGAATCAAAACGAATCGAATTGTAGCGTCATAACAAGAACACACGATTAATTATTCTGCTCAGACGTGCCGGTTGGATTCATATCAATTTAATAATAGTTTTGATCGTCTAAATTAGATTCACTTTAATTCAAATGCCAGTGATTATGTTTTGTGTTTATGTCACATTAAGTGTAAAGTGCGTGGTGTGAAAATGTAATGGGCACTTGTAGTTGTTGTTGTCGTTGTTTTTATGTTTGGGGTATTCTTTTCTTTTGTTTTGTTCTTTGTTTACTTTTCGTAGCCGTTAGTAATATTTACTGCAGACAGTGTGGCACGATTGCCTAAGGAAATGCAAACTTTACCTAAAAACCAAAGAATTGGAGGCAAAGAAAAAGAATTTGAATGAAACTAATTTAGGTCTGAAACTTTTTTATACCGTCAGCAAAATGCTGCATTTTACCACAACAAAATTCCAACACCCAGTGTGTGATGATCGCTCTGAAACTTTTTTATACCGTCAGCAAAATGCTGCATTTTCCCACATTTTAACACCCAGTGTGTGATGATCGCAAAAGTTGTAATTTGAAATTAAAAATTGTTAATTGTTCAGACTTGGAGAAAATGTCACATGTCGACAAAAAACTCCCCTGTGCGAGTTCATGCGTAACTCAATTCCCCTTTGTTGTATTTTTTTTTTTTTTGAGGTAAACAGTCATGTCTTTTCGGACCTTTTTAATTTGCTGTGTGGTCCAAACAGTGCGTTTATTGCAAAGAAGGCTCAAATTTTCACCACAGAGTGCATTTTTGATTTCAAGAAATTAAAAACAAACAAAAAACCGTGTGAGTTGGTAACAAATTAACTTTACCGGAATTGCTACAATTTTTTTTTAATATTTTTTAATTAATTTAGAAGAAAAGAATAAGAAGGAAAAAAATCTTAGCCCAAACTCCTGTGTTTTACTTGGGTTGGATATCGTTGGAAAGCTTATCGAATTACGGGAGTATCAAATAAAATTGATCTCTCTGGTTTTGATCCTTAATATCACCGGTATTTAATGGGTTAATGGTCCAAGTGAGCTACCATAGTCAAGCTAAAGATCTTGGGTTTAATGTTATGACAAGAAATACATACGTTCATATTAGACATACATTGAGTTTAGACCCCTTTTTCATAAAAAGAACAACAACAAAACTATTAATTTGATGTCGCCTCGGCATGGGTTAATGGATTGTCTATATAGGGAAAGGTATTTCGACAATCTTTCAAATGATACCCATTCTGTCCTGATCCGACGTAAAACAAAGGAGTCCCGTAACCAGGAAAGTTTGGACTTGGGGATTTTTTTTGTTAATGTTTTCCTATTTAATTCCCTACCCAAAAAATAAATGTAGCAATGTCGGTAAAGTACATTTGTTCCAAGATCTTGATTTGGGGCTCATTTTCCATTATAATAAAATATTGTTTTTTTTATTTAATGTGGCCTCCCATGAGCCCATGCTGAAAAGGTATTTCGATAAGCTTTCCAACGATATCCATTTTGTCCCGACCCGACGTAAAACAAAGGAGTTAGGGCTAATTATATGTCCAGACTTTTGGGGCCTGTAACTCAAAAAGTTTGAACTTGGGTTTTTTTTTAATTTATTGTTACCCAACAAAAAAAAAATTGGAGAAATGCCGATAAAGTAAATTTGTTCTAAGATCGTGGCTTTAATATCTTGAGTTTGGATCCTTTCTCCATAAAAATATTTTTTTTTCTAATTTAGTGTCGCCTCGGCATGGGTTCATAGATGGACACAATCCGACGTAAAACAAAGGAGTTTGGGGCCTGCAACTCGAAAAGTTTGGACTTGGGTTTTTTTTAATTTAAGAAGTGGAGAATTGGAGAAATGCCGATAAAGTAAATTTGTTCTAAGGTCGTGGCTTTAATATCTTGAGTTTGGACTCTTTCTCCATTTTTTTTTTAATTTAGTGTCGCCTCCGCATGGGTTCATAGATGGACACAATCCGACGTAAAACAAATTCGAAAAGTTTAGACTAGGGGGTTTGTTTTTATTTTTTTCATAAGGGAGCAATGCCGATAAAGTAAATTTGCTTGAAATTAATAGCTAATTTTTACATATTTAAAGGGGCAAGCACAAGAACATCACTCAGGCAAAATTTTTTATAAATTTTATGGAATGCCACCAAGATAATGCGAGAGGTTACGTGAAAGAGACAAGGTGGTCGGACAAAGCATCCGATGCATCCCTTAGACGTCGGCGAGCTAATTTAATTTGAGAATGTGCCTTTCTCTCTTCTTCCATCACAGCAACAATCGAAACACCAGGCATATTTTTTGATTTGTTTGTTTGTTTACTTTTTTTACTTAAAATCACAGTCAAAGTGTGGAGACGTATCGACATTTTTGACGGCGGTGGGTAAACCAGCTGTTTCTAATTTCAATGCTACCATATTTTTAATAGAAATATTCGATTTCATCAAACCCAGGAATTTTTGAAGAAGCAAAATTAAAATGTTAGGGTTTGGAAACACGAATTCAAATCGATTTCGTAAAATTTCTGTAACATGCCTGACAGTTGGTTTTGCTTCTTTAAAGTGAGTATTTATTACTCATGATGTTGTTTGAGCATTTTTATAATACTCCCCGGGTATTTGAATAATATTAGGGCTAAATCAAACCGATTCTTACATGTTTTTATTCTCATCTACTCTATAGTTGATTTTGATGCATTACCCTCCCTAAACAATTAACTGGTAGTGTAAATATTGTGTACGTCGGCAAGTGCTTGCAAAGTTTAATTGATGTGAGTGGAAGAGGAGTAGGAGGAGGAGGAGTACTTCAGAATGTCTCACCAGAGAATTGATATTTTGTTGGTCTTTTCAATGCAAACACACAAAATATTCGCCCTGCTAAATATGCAAAACCTTGCATTCCCTACACTCCTTCCCGCCGCACACATATGTTGGAGTGCCTGTCTGTACAATATCTCATGATTATGATAATATTTGTATACCTCGCGCCCCTCGTCCCCTCGTCAAATTGTCTCCAGCGGCCACCTACTAGCTATGAATATCAATTTGGTAATACAGCCATTAATGTATGTACAGTACAATGTAGTGAGTGTGCTTGTAAGTACTTTCATGTCACCGGCGGGTATGATTTGTGGTTTTGTGTACTCCATATTAGAGAGGGAGAGAGAGAGAGGGAGAGCAGAGATCACAAGTGCTGCTTTATTAGAGAGATAAGTAAAGAGCAGCGCATTATGTTAAACACATGACATTGGCCACAGTTTTATCACTCGGCAAAAGTATTCAAACTGTTTACACACACACACACACGCACACACATCGTCTACATAGTTTGGTACATTGTTGACATCCATGTAAATAATTGATTTAAATAAAAGGGGGAAATTAAACTGTGCCAGTTTATCTTATTGTGCGTAATTAAATGTAAATTAAAATAATAATTTACACAAACAATTCAAGCTATGGAAGTATATTTATATTTAATTCGTTTGAGTAATTTTGTTTACGTCATTTACACCATTGATTTAAGGTGTAAATTGGTATATAGATATGTATGTAACCGTTTAAGAGCACCAAGTTTTCTTAAAAAAAAACAAAAATGATTTCATTAAGATATTATAAACAATATGTATTTGTTTTTTTTTTTATGGCTATCTTCACCAAAATGCTTTACCAAATGCCGACAGGGTAAAAATAAAATATGTTACTCAATGACGATGTTTTACGAAACCCTACCATTACATGGACAATTTAATTTGTTGCCAGTTGAGTACACATATTGTCTGCGAAACAAAAGAAAAAATATTGAAAATCATCTGAAAAAAAAGTGGACTAAGCTCTTTTGCACCCTATGTTGGCAATTTATCGAAGTGGATTTAGAACGCGGTTATTCGGGGAAAAGATTTTCAATTAAATGCAGTTTTTACTAATGAAGTGATATATTTCTTAATGACTTAGTGAAAATATTATCTTTTCGGAGATTTCAAAGCTTCTTTTATCGTAAGTAAGTAAGTTTGTCTGTATGTTGTTAGTCTGGGTGGGTTTGAAATCGAAAATTAAGAATTCCGCAAAAAAAAAATTGCATATGAAACTTTTATTATGAAAAATTCACCAACAAATTGTCATATATGAATTACAATGAAAAATTCCCTAATTTTTTAATTTTGGGAAATTTTTCGTTTTTTTTTTTGTGGGTTTATTTTCAAAACAAAAGTGAATCATAAATCGTGACACTTTATTTGAGAAACCAAAGTACATACAATTGCTATTAAAGTATAACAGTCGGTTTTTATAAAACGTATACGTCTGAGAGGAACAGAAACGTCTGCGGCCGAAACAAAACTGAATTGTGTTTCTACAAATCCAACGAATCCAATTAGACAATACACACAAAAATATACAGGAAAAAAATTTCAATTAGAATTTAACTGAGACTTTCATGTTACAAAAACTCAAACTGACGATACAGAATTTCTGTTTCTGTTCGTTATTTTAACGAACATTCGTTTTATAAAAACAGGCTGTAAATGTACAGTGAACTCTCTCCTTGCGGACACCTCTCATAAACAGACACTTTTTCCAAGTACCAATCCGCTTCAGTCCTCTTGTGTACTTCTCTCATAAGCGAACAAAATGCTCAGTCCCTTAGGTGTCCGGTTTTTTTTGGTTAAAAAATTCACTTTTTCCCAATTTAATAAAAATCTATTGTTGTTGTTTTGGGGTATTTTTCATAAATTGTTTGGGGGATTTTTCAGAATTTTTGGGGAAATTTTCATATTGAGCTTTTTGGGCGGGGATTTTTTTTATTTATTTCGGGGAAATTTTCATATTGAGCTTTTTGGGATGGATTTTGCATTTATTTTGGGGAAATTTTCATATTTAGCTTTTGGGGGGATTTTTCATTTATTTTTTTGGGGAATTTTTCATATTGAGCATTTGGGCGGGGATTTTTCATTTATTTCGGGGAATTCTTCATGTTGTTTTTTGGAGGATTTTTTATAGAGCCTGTCCTGTTTAACTTAGGTAGTTTCTGGAGTATTAATTTAAAATACTTGATTTTTCTAAATTAGTTGTTCTCTCTCTTAGAGATTATTTCACGGCAATTAGTGTGACATTTCAAGCAATTAGTGTGACAAAACCAAACGATAAATTTATGTTTTCCTCCCATTGTGCAACTGTCGAGAAAAACATTATCCATTTACATATTAATCGCGCATTTCCGTTAAAATTCTCACTTTGCAATGTAAATGGAGATATCATTAAAGGGCCCTATCAGCTCTATCACTACAAATTACCCGTTTCCTTGTGTGATAACAAATAAAGATTGCAACTGACTGCGGTAATTCCAGTTAATAACATGTGGATATGCCTCAAATTTGTTAACAATTTCCTGAAACACACAAAAAGCCATTCATAACTTTAATTGACCAATTATACCCTGCCATTACACCTACATCTAATTTGTTGCCAGTTGAGCACACATATACTCTTCGAAACAGAAACCAAATATCGAAAATCATGTGAAAAATCATTTCAAAAACGTCGTCACAAGAGTAACTTCTCTTGTTGTTGTTACCGTCCGCAGCAGCAAACAAAAACACAATGTTACCCCACACCACAAATTGTCAAAGCATTTGGGGAAAAGTATGGACACACAAATTTGTTTTCATAAATACGTCTAAATTTTGTTTTTTGTACTTCAAACAAGTCTGAAAAATACTTCGTTGATAATAATTCACAAAATATAACTGTTTTTATTACGACAAAACGGTCAAAACACAATTACACAAAAAAATTATCCCATAAATTGACACAAAAAATATGTTGGGGGAACTCTAACATTCGTTTCTGCTGCATGTGCCAAAATTTTACTGCCATTGAATTTTCGTTGCCAGTCGGCCGGACAGTAGCAAAAATGTGTGTGTATTGGTAAATAGATATTGAGATTACAGCGTAGTTAATCACCCAGTAGCATGCAATGGCAGGCACTGCTAATGATCGGGCATCACAGCACTCAACTACTTCTGAAAACTATTACTTCGCGATATTTGTAGAACATTTGTAAAAATACATGATATAATTAAAATGTACATTTATTCAAGAGTTCTTTACGTCTTCTGTCACTTTCAGATCAAACGTCGCACTCCCAGCGAAAATCCATTAGCACAAAAGTGGTGGCGGCGGTAACGAATGATTGCTGAACATTTGCATACGGCACAGAATCCAAGTCGAACAGCAAAGGTGTACGAATAAACCACCGACGTCAATTAATAACGCAACCGCCCATTTAAACCCATACGCAGACAGCGCCCCCACACTCACACATCCATCAGCGAGTGGTTGTCAACCCCACCATCCATCCACCGACACCGTCGTTATTGCCACCATCCCCATATCCTTAAGCGACCAACAACGTTCACAACGAATGGCAAATCTTTAAAACCATTTTCGTGTGATAAACAGTGAGGAGTGACAGGGTGAAGGTAAAGGTAAAGTGCAATACTAATAATCGGTGTAAAGTGCAAGGAAATTAAGGAAAAGAAAAACTGTTGCCCGTTGCCGGCCACCAGTCAGCAGGCACTGCAACGGCCAGGCCACTACTGCACTCAGTAGTCCTCTTGGTGGCTTCATAATGGATTTAAAAACCTCAAGTATAAGTGAAATATCAGATCCATACATACCTTCGAGCAAATCAACGGATCTAATAAAGCCCAAAGATGCAATGGAAAAGGAAGCATCGTCCATCGCACCGAATAATGAAGGTAATAACAAACACAAGAGAGAGAGAGAGAGAGGGGGGGGGGGGACTCAACACACTGCATATGTGGGGACGGAGGGGCGGTGAAAGGAGGCCTCGGTCGAACATGTGTTTGGGGATGGAATGACGCAGTCTCAAGCATATGAATGAGCATTTTCATTAAAACGAGAAATGACTTTTTTTGAGGGGGACAGAGGTACCGACACAGTGTTTAAAAACGTTTAAAAAATCGTTATAATTTTATTTACTTGGACTAATGGAGGAATTTTTAGAATTCAATTTATTTCCATACACCCTATTTTCACACAGGGTGCCTAATCAGGGCTGACAAGCCGTCTTTTGCAATTACTCCCTTTGGCGGGTCGACTGTGTATTGAATAAGTTGGCTCCTCACCCTATTGTTCGACTAGGTCTCGGTCTCAAAAATACATAAGGTGTGTTTTCGTTAGACAATCGCTTACTTCGTATGGAGAGCTAAGAGCGGATGGAAATTATCGCTTAAGTTTGTGCCTTAAGATGGCTCGGCATTGCCAGCATAAAAAATCACAAAATGTCAACATTTAATGGTACCAAGTCCACAAAGCTATCATTCATTGCGAACTAATGCAGAAGAAGAAGAAAATAAATACAAAATTATTTCGAAAATGAGGGAAGAATGGGCAGACGGCCCAAGTCGTTTGCTGGGGGTATTTAAACAAAGTAGATATTTTTCTAAAAAAAACAAAAAAAAATTGCTTGAAAAACCTTTCAAATATTGCCATGTCCATTACTGACATCTAGAGTGTGTAGCCGAACTAAGGTGTCCAAAAACAACTTGAGACGTCTGCCCTCTGTATGGTCATTGGTAGTATTGTTCATTTGTAATATTTCTGGGCTGTCGTGGTGTGATAGGTAGTGTGTGTGTGTGACTATCACACAAATAAAGCCGGGTGAGACCATCGAACATTTGTCAGCGGCTGTTTTCCAACTCGTAAATGCTGGCGACTTTACGAGTATGAGAGTAATCTGTAAAACTTCACTAGAAAATCAGTAAACAGTAGGTCCCGTTCAGTGAGTAGACAAATGATCTCGCTCACAGCTCACAGATTCGAGAGACGATCGCCGTCTGTTCCTTCAGGGAATGTTAAGAGCAATAAGTAATATTTGACCACAACACTTAGCCCTCATCAGATTTTCATGAAAATCTATTAATATTTCTCAGTATGCTCCATAGTTTTTGTCCATTTGATTCGCTTTGAAACACTGTGGGTACACTTGAGTAGATGGGCTGGTGGTTCTGCACAATTTGTCGTATTCACTTGCAGCTCAAGTGTTGTGTTTGAACAAAAACTTGACCTGTGCCAAGACACACACACACACACTCACAAAACCCGCTACAAGATGTGTTGTGTTGTTGCCTAAGCTTTCACTGGTTTTTTTGTGGTGCTGGGTCTTTTTCTGTTTTCATAGGAAATCAAAAAGCACTTGACCTTACCTTTTCAGATGTAATCTTTAGCATACGAACGAACAGGCAGAAACAGCACCAGCACCAACCACACCACCTTCGTCGACAATGACAACCGGGAGTGTGTGAGTGTATCTGTGTAAGCACGAGGATACTCGTTGTATACTGCTGCATACTTTTAGGCTATTGTAAAATAAACATTTCAAAGCCTAATGTCTGTTGTCTAAAAATAACTCGCACACTCACACACCTGCACTCCACGTCCATGGCGCTTTGGCGAGAGCTTTCTTCACCCAGCCGCCACCAAAATGTAAACTGTGTCTAAACAGCTGTGAAATAAATTTCTCAAATCAATTTCCTCCACATTTTGCGCTTAATTTTCATAGCTTTTTTCCAGCATTTAGAGTTAAACCAATTTTCTTTATAATCTTCTTTTTTAACAATATGTGGCGGTGGTTAAGATCAAAAGAGATGTGGCAAAGGAGGTTGCTGGGAGGAGGTGGTGGAAGGGCTGTGTAGACATGATGGGCCATAACTTTTGTTTTTCGTTTTTATTCTGTATTAGTTGGCAAAAGTGCAATTACTTGACTATCTGCTAGAAACGCTTCAATGCATTTTGTTGCAAGTACAAAAGGAACAAAAAAAAAAACAGACGCAACCACTACCAGAGATTTAAGTTTGCCAGCAAAACGGAAAGCGGAAACTGGGCGGAGGAGATGGCTGGCCCACAAACTTTTCTTTATTGTTCTAAACAAGTTTTTTTTGTTCTTTTCTTTTTAATTTTTATTTTACTACAAAGATTTCGTTTGAAAGCTAAAAGCCGGTTTTTTCTCTCGTTCCTTCTTTTCTCTTTACAGAATTTAAAGTCTACAAACGCAGATGGGCTGTTTTAATATTGTTTGCTTTTTATTCGGCCTCAAATTCCATGCAATGGATTCAATACAGCATTATAAACAATATCGTCAGTAGGTAAGTCTTTTAGCCCACCTCATCGCGCCCCCGTCACCCAGCCAACATGGCTAATAGAAATAAAAGAAAGTGACCGCGTTCCACATTCTTCTTTGTATTAATTTTATATTCATGAATATTTCGAGAGAGTTCAAAGGACTTTTTCCACTTTGGAAAGTCATAAAATCACCAAAATTTTTAAGTAGGTAACTTTGGTGAAGCATAATTTGAAATAAACTAAAACCAAAGAAAAGAAAAAAAACAGAAATCGATTAAAAAACGCTTTTTGAGGTGAAAAAGTGTCATCGCCACCCAGGCCCAGAGCTGTGGAGTTGGAGTCTGGCATATTTGGCCGAAGACCGAGTCTGGTGGGGAAAATTTTACTCAACTCCAACTTCGAGCCTAAGAGGCATAGTTACCAACTGAATTTAAATAAATGAAAAAATGAAAAAAAAAAATGAAATGTATTGAAAACAAGTTAATCTATAAATATTTTTTAAAATTTTAAAAATTTTCGATTATACGATTTTTTTTTTATCTATAAAAAAATGTTGTATAATCGAAAATATTTAAAATTTTAAAAAATATTTATATCTATCTTAAAGATAAAAAAAAATGCCTTTAATCGAAAATATTTATAGATTAACTTGTTTTCAATTCGAAACGCTCACCGGGAATAGTGGGCGGAAATACAATTTTCAAAATTTTCCTTTTGAACAGCTGAAGTCGGAGTTGACTCGAAGTTGGAGTTGATAAAATTTCATTAATTTCGCTTAAGTCACTACATCTAGAAATAGTGGACAAAATCCCTAAGATAAATGATAAAGATGATAAGAAGAAGTATAAATTACCACGAATGGGGCTAAGAATTCGTTAGCTCACAACTCCAGAAATGGTTAAGACAATCCCTGGCCTGGCCATACGACTCAGTGAGTGAAGATTTTCCAGGATCTGTCACAATGACAGCTGCAGTGAGACAATGTTGAACTGACAAGGAAATCCCATAAATAGGGTTAAGAAGAAGTTCTTCCCCAGTCTCCGGTTCTTTTTATTTCATTTTTCTCAGTCTGATGATATTGGATTTTCGACGACAGTTGTTGTTCGAATATTTAAAGGCTCTGGAAACTAGCAACTAAAATAAATTATCCGACATAGTTACCGCTCAAGAATTATCTTAATATATATTTACCCTCGACACTGATTCACTGACTCTGTCACGCAGTACGTAGGAATTTAAATAGGCATTCTATAATTTTCTATAAATAACTAGTAAGCTGTAACGCGCCAATGGCGCCCGTTGAATTTTTGTTGAAAAAAAAATTTTGTAAAAAAAAAATTTTTTTTAAAAAAAATTTTAAAAAAAAAAAAATTTGGAAAAAAAATGTTTGGTAAAAAAAAAATTTGGGGATAACACAATTTCTGTACAAAAAAAATATTATTTTTTGTATTATTATTATTTACTAGTAAGTTGTAATGCGCCTATGGCGCCCGTTGAAATATGGAAAAAAAATTTTGTTGAAAAAAAAAAAAATTTGGGGAAAAAAAAATTTTGTTGAAAAAAAAAATTTTGTTGAAAAAAAAAATTTTTTCTTAAAAAAAAAATTTTTGTTGAAAAAAAAAATTTTTGTGGAAAAAAAAAATTTGTTGAAAAAAAAAATTTTTCTTAAAAAAAAAATTTTTGTTGAAAAAAAAAATTTTGTTGAAAAAAAAAATGTTTCTTGAAAAAAAAAATTTTTGTGGAAAAAAAAAATATTGTGGAAAAAAAAATTTTGTTGAAAAAAAAAAAATTGGAAAAAAAAATTTTGTAAAAAAAAAAAATTTGTAAAAAAAAAAATTTTGAAAAAAAAAAATTTTGGAAAAAAAAAATATTGTTAAAAAAAAATTTGGGGAAAACAGAATTTCTGTACAAAAAAAAATATTATTTATTATAGAATTATAGAATGACTATTTAAATTCCTACGTACTGCGTGACAGAGTCAGTGAATCAGTGAATCAGTGAATCAGTGAATCAGTGTCGAGGGTAAATATATATTAAGATAGAAAATTATAGAATGCCTATTTAAATTCCTACGTACTGCGTGACAGAGTCAGTGAATCAGTGTATCAGTGAATCAGTGTCGAGGGTAAATATATATTTCTATAAATAATAATAATAATTTTTTTTTGTACAGAAATTGTGTTTTCCCCAAATTTTTTTTTTACAATTTTTTTTTACAAATTTTTTTTTTTACAAAATTTTTTTGTCAACAAATTTTTTTTTTACAAAAATTTTTTTCAACAGAAATTTTTTTTTTCAACAAATTTTTTTTTTCCACAAAATTTTTTTTTCCACAAAATTTTTTTTTTCAACAAAATTTTTTTTTTCAACAAAATTTTTTTTTTCAAGAATAATTTTTTTTTCCATATTTCAACGGGCGCCATAGGCGCATTGCAACTTACTAGTAGAAAGATAGATTACGCCATGCGCATGATTTCCCGTTAGATGACGTAGTTTGTCCCTTGTAAGGGTTGCCAACTCCATTTTGTATGCACAACGAGTGACAAGTTTCAGATTGAAACACAGCGTAAGAACAATTGTTGGCAACCCTGCAATTGAGACCTCTTTGACTACCAGCCAATAGGAATACACTACGCGTGACGTCATTCGATCAGCCTGGGCAGAACATTTTTTTCTCTGTTTCTATTCAAGTTACTAAATATCTTTGAAAATCAATCCTATCACTTAAAAGCACAAAAAGTGTCCAGCCCGACGGCCGTCCATGTCAATCAACCTTTCAAATACTGCCATGCCAACATTCTGACATCTACAGTTTCCCGCCAAACTAATGTGTCCGCAGACGACTTGGGACGCCTGCCCACCAAATGGTGGCTGATAATAAAATTACAAATATTTGTACAACATTTCCGGAGCACTTCCTGTGCTCCCTTTTAACAAAATGAAAATTCCTTGTCATTATTGCAATTATCCATGATTGAGCAGCCATTATTGGACACGAGAAGCTCGTCTGTGTTGTTGTTGAATTTATTACTTTTTCTGTAAATATTTGATGGACATTTTTCCAGCAACACCACAAATGCAAACATTAAATTAATGAGAAAACAAAATGTTCACACCTGATGATGATGATGATGAGGATGACGATGATTATCACAAGGCTAATTAAACGGGGAATGGTAGGAAGTTGAAGTTGGAGGAGGTTTCATCCATCGTTTAATAAATCGGCAAACACAAAAACCTGAAAAAACGTTAATGTTTTTCTTTTTAATTATGTGTGCTATCAGTTTGTC
This sequence comes from Hydrotaea cyrtoneurina, assembly GCA_958296145.1. NCBI lineage: Eukaryota > Metazoa > Arthropoda > Insecta > Diptera > Muscidae > Hydrotaea > Hydrotaea cyrtoneurina. The sequence continues at coordinate 76,822,386 of OY282516.1, read as the reverse complement.
GGCTATCTCTTAATTATGCTCTCTTTTGCCATCAGATATTATGGTGTCAGTGACAAATGGATCGATTGGACGTCAATGATATACATGATTCTCTATATACCGCTGATATTTCCCGGCAGTTGGTTCTTGGACAAAATGGTATTAAGCCAAAAATTCGCATTTACTCGTAGGGCAGTTAAAATTTCATTTTGTTTCGTCTTCTTCTTGTTTGGATTTCAGGGTTTACGCATCACCGCCTTGGTGGGGGCCTTTGGCACCTGCATAGGTGCCTGGGTGAAGGTGTTTTCGGTTAGTCCCGATTTATTTATGGTTAGCTTTGCTGGTCAAAGCATTGTGGCTTTATCGCAGGTGAGTGTTAACAACAACAACAACAGAAAAATGTCTGTGTGGGCATTTGCCTGGCCCTGGCGGGGTAACGACAACACGAAAATGTCATTTGATTGAGGTGTGAAATCGTTTTGTAGTCACAGCCAACTCATGTCCATTAAGCTGTCAATTGTTTACAAATGATTGCAATGATTTCATCACACCTCCAAAGGATAACCTCCGTCTCAGTCTCTAACATTTGTTGCCTTTACCGTTACAGGTGTGTATTCTATCGTTGCCGGCACGTTTGGCAGCCGTTTGGTTTGGTCCCGATCAAGTGTCCTCCGCCTGCAGTGTGGGTGTTTTCGGCAATCAGGTGAGTTTTTATCTTCATGTTATTGCTGTTGTTTGTCTGTTTGTTTTTATATTTATCAGCCAGACCCAAATTTGTATGGCCTCCTCATGCACCGAACTGGCATGTGGATTAGTCCGATACAACACTGCCAATCGATTGAATAGGACAGCAATTTTTTTTTTATTTTGTAATCTTTGAGAAACGGGATTTTTTTGGTTAATTATAAAAACACATATCGCTCATTTACTTGAATAGTGGCATAACTCAAAATAGAATTTTTTCCGGAGAGCCGTTTAAAATAGTCAATTTCGTCGTACTTTCCAAATATAGAAAAAGAACTGCAGGCTATTTCAATAATATGGAGACCTGTCATATGAATCCATAATACTCAGTAGAACAAAAGCCAATTTAAATTAGAGATTTACAGCTTTTCCAAGACCAAAAATATATAAAGTGAATTTTGAATTATGCCACTATTCAAGTAAATGAGCGATATATACTTGTGTGTGTTTTCAATTGCTTATGACTCTCTTAGCGGAGAGACAGAAAGTCAAATGAATAACAAAACTTCTTCCTCAAGAAACTAACTTGAAACTTGAAAACATGTACTCACTCGTGAGATTAATGTGGTCCAAACCTCACATTCACTGTTTGGAAATTAATAACATTTGATGATAAGAATGGTTATTTAGTTTGATTGAAATTAATTTAGTTGTTGTCTCTTTCAATCAAAAAAAAAAAAAGTTGATCAAAAAAAAGGTAATCAGCCTTGAAAAGCTTCACTCCCAAACAGCTTTAGCCGTTCGGCGTCACCTTTAGAGTGTTCGTCTCTCGCTGTGTGAGAATTGCACACTAGGGTGGAGTGAAATTCAAAAAAAAAAGTTAACCTCGGAAAGAGATGTAGTCTGGGGTCCTAATTAGGGGAAAAATAAAGAAAAAAATTTTAAAAAATGTTTAGGGGTCGCGCCACTCTCTCGAAATTTGGAAATTATCGCTATTTTGGCGTTGATTTTAGAAAAATCCTAAAAAGTTTTATGTCAATAAATGTTTGCAATAGCGTAAACAATGAAATAAAAAATTTTCTCATTGTTCAAAAATTCCAAAAAGTAAAATAAGTCAAATCGTCCCTTCTTCAGAAAATTGACTGAACAATGAAATCGCCACCAAAGCTACAAATATTAGTCGATTATCCTCATATTTGCCTCAAATACTTTTGTTTGGGCACTGAACAAGCTCAAACTTTTAAATTTCGAATAAGTTAAGTCGTTAATTTTTAGGATTTTTCTAAAATCAACGCCAAAATAGCGATAATTTCCAAATTTCGAGGGAGTGGCGCGACCCCTACAAATTTTTTAAAATTTTTTCTTTATTTTTCCCCTCATTAGGACCCCAGACTACATCTCTTTCCGAGGTTAACTTTTTCAAATTAAAAAAAAGCATGTTTTCACTCCACCCTATTGCACACGTATGATAATCGCATTGACGCCTGACGGTTGATCGCATTGACTTGTTCAAGCGCAACCTTTGACTGACCTCTCAGTTTTGACAGTCAAACCACTTAAGTGAATTGTTTGGTCCTTATTCGTATGTGTCGCAGTGTTTTGGCCTCAGCCAAAATATATGAACTACAAAATGAGCTATTATGTCATACTTAGTACGATGTGGTTGGTTGGACTAAATGGGTTTTTCGGTTTATGACATTTTCATTATGGTTTCCCCCGACAATTTACCAATTTATAGCAGCCATATCAACAGTTATTTCTGATGATAACATTGCGGCCACCGACAACAGCGATGATACGAATGCTGCTGAGCATTCACAAAACGCTGTGGGAAAGCAAACAACACAAGAGTAGACCACCACCATCGTCACCCTCACCATCATCATCGTCATCCTCATCAGCACCCACCAATGGCTGCAGCAGCTTCGGTGCATGGTTTGCCTTGTGTTTGATGATTGAATTGATTTTGACAGTTTAACTGCGTGTCATGCTGATGTTGTGACATTAAGTATAATTTATATACTTACCCCCCCACCCCCCCCCCCCCCACCCACACACACCACCCTTTGTACATAAGTCGATGTACAGACATATCTATGCACTTAAGCGCATACGAGTGCCAGTGTATGTGTAACTCTCACACGTGAGTATGTGTGTGTATTCACTTTCTATATTCAATTCAAGTGAAATTGAATTCTTTTTTTTTTTCAGGAAACTTTTTTCCTTTTTTTGTTGTTGGTGGGTTGGTATAATTATTTTTCATTTGATTTCTCTTTTCCTCCCACTTCCTCTGCCCCTTCAGCGCTCAATGAAATACAAATCTACTCGTGCATATTTGCAATTTGCAGCCAAACAAACCAAAATAATCAGAAATTTCCAAAAGTTGTAACTACATTTTTTTGTTTTTTATAGAATTTCAAATCAAATCCAACTTTCCTTAGAGTGTTTTTAATGAGTTCGAGGAGAAACGTCAAAGACATGTTCGTCTCCACTGTCAATGTGGTGGGCGGAGAAAGATGTGTATAATAGAGAGTGTGCATTTCATAAGAGACGCCTCTTTGGAAAAACCGCATGAGGTTGATCGAGGTTGATGGATGATGCAAAGAAATCTCTCAATTAAACCGATCCGCAAAATGCAGTTAGGGCGTTTTAGCAATTAAAGAGACAGTCAATACTGAATACTAAGTAAAACTGAAGAAGTTTTTAACCAAAGCCCGTTTAGGAAGGTTCATACAGACTCTGCTAACCAGAGTATTGTTAGAGTCTATTAAACCAATTGGCGCCGACATATTTTTTTTTAATTTTTAATTTTTGGATTTAAACTGAAAATGAATTGCAGAGCAAATTCTGTTACTGATTTTTTCTTGAATTGTTCAACGTTTCCCGTTCTTTTAAAAGGACATTGTGGATTAAGAGCCGTATTGTGAGCCCACAAATCCACCAATTTATAAAAAAGAAACCCCAATGCAAAATCTGCCAAATATTATGAAAAATCCCGCAAAAAACAACATTAAAAAAAAAATTTATATGACTTCTGTCATGAAAATATCCCTAGAAAAAAACGAAAAATTCCCCAAAAATAAAAAAAATTGTGAAAATTTGTATTGTCCATTTTTCGGCGCATTTTTCATATGAAAAACTCAAATGAAATGTTTTCTAAAAATTTTGAAAAACCCCCCCAATTTTTTGGAAAATTTTTGATTGTCCATTTTTTTGGCCCATTTTTCATATGAAAAACAACAAGTGAAATGTTTTCTAAAAATTATGAAAAACTCCCCAATCTTTTTGGGAAATTTGGAAATTTTTTATTGTCCATTTTTTGGCGCATTTTTCATATGAAAAACAACAAATGAAATGTTTTCTAAAAATTTTGAAAAACTCCCAAATTTTTTGGGAAATTTTTGATTGTCCATTTTTTTCGCGCATTTTTCATATGAAAAACAACAAATGAAATGTTTTCTAAAAATTTTAAAAAACTCCCCAATTTTTTGGGAAATTTTTTAATTGTCCATTTTTTTGGCCCATTTTTCATATGAAAAACAACAAGTGAAATGTTTTCTAAAAATTATGAAAAACTCCCCAATCTTTTTGGGAAATTTGGAAATTTTTTATTGTCCATTTTTTGGCGCATTTTTCATATGAAAAACAACAAATGAAATGTTTTCTAAAAATTTTGAAAAACTCCCAAATTTTTTGGGAAATTTTTGATTGTCCATTTTTTTCGCGCATTTTTCATATGAAAAACAACAAATGAAATGTTTTCTAAAAATTATAAAAAAACTCCCCATTTTTTTGGGGAACTTTTCATTATCAAAAATTCCACAATTTTGTATGAGATTTTTTTTGGGTCATTCATTTTTTTTGAGAATTCTTCATTCTTTTGGGGGGGCATTTCGGTGGTTTTCACGAATAATCGCTTAAGTACATTTTAGGTGATTTTGACAGGACTTTCCATTAAAGTAAACTTTTTTTAATATAAATGATTCGCTACTATGTTTTGTTTGTTAATAACAACTTAGGTTAACATTTTTACAGAAGCCGCAATTTTAAAAATTATTTATTTTCGCTCTACTGAGAAGTTTTCTATTATAACTTACGTTGTTATTCGTGAAAACCACAGATCTGTCATAGAACCTCACTGAAACGTACTTAAGAAATTGCTAAGTGTGTCCATTTTGTCAATACCGAGATCCTGTCTACGTAGATAAGTAAATTTCTAGTCCCTTTGTCGCTTCAATATAGAGATCTTGAACGTTCTCTGGAACTTTCACTGAAGTCTTGATCCTGCAGCTAAATTTCCAGAGAAAGTTCAAGTTCAAGATTAATATCATAACTACAAATTATTGAAACCTGATCACCAGGGATTTTCGTTGCTCTCAGTTAAGCCGTTGATTTGACATCTGTCAAGAACTTCTCCGTCATGTGAATGTGTTTTATAGGAAGACATTAGTAGACTGGTTACACTCTATGACTTCAGTTTGTGATTCTAATCCATTAGGATGACTCTGACATTAATTCTTGGTATATGATTTGAATAAGCAGTACTTTGAATGTCAAAGACTCGTCGCCCCATTTTAAATAATTCGTACTCAATCAGAGCAAGGTCCCACATGACCAAGTTCAATGTAAACTATAGAATTTCTAGGGGTGTGTGTTAGTTACATTCTCCGCATAAATAAAGACCGACGACCGCTACTTAGGTGTAGCTTCTGTTATAGAGTGTGAGTGAGAAATAGCGATGTAAACATTTCTAGTTTATCGCTGATGTTTTTTCTTTTTTGTTCTAAAATTTTACTCCATTCACAATTTTACTTTCATTCTTATTAAGGAAATCATTCAATTGAAATCTTTTCTGCTGTTTACAGTTGTTATGCTTTTATTTTATTTGGTTTTTTTTCTATCGCAAGTTTAGAGGAAAAGGAAAAAGAGACTGAATGATTGAATGTGTAGTAACGTATGTAGAGTTAAAAAAAAGGGAAGATATTGAGTTCAGCCGAGTCGAATCGTAACAACCCAACCACAATGGAAAAATGTTGTTCACTTCTTAATAATCTCATTCACAAATACTTCCAATTCCCATAACATTCCCCCTAACCTCATACAATAATGTAGCAAATCAATAAAGTTGTTGTTATTAATCGCAATCCAACAAGCAGGTAGAGACTGAAGTGGATGGTGTTATCTCCGATAATCACATTACCATGTATTATTGTGCCCTGAAGCGGTTAGTTCGCCTAATACGAAATATCAGACGGAATGGTCCAACTTCACTACAGCGTGATCTGTAATTCAGCAAGTTACAAACGGAAACACCAAATAAATATACCCTCCCTTCGGCCGAGGCAAAGCATAGCAAAATATTACTATTCTTAAGTTTCCATGTGAATAACTCGATTCTGTTCACATAGAGAAACATTTACCAGAGAAATGTATATATGCCACGTATCTTTCCAAACCATTTCCGTTTGCGTTTTTGTGGATTTCACACACGCACACTAAGAAACAAACATAAGACGACCAATATTTATCAGAAGGAAAATACTCGCACTTTCGATGCGTTGAAAGACCTCCCTACTCTGTCGCATTCCTTCTAACAACTAAGGAGATTCCCCAAACCCCCTCCAAAGAACAGAAAACTCTTTTAAATGTGATTTCTATTCAATGCCCGGATAAAAGTGTAGTTCAAAGGATTCTCTTGCACTCTCTGACAACGCAACGAACAAAAAAATCCCACAGAGTATAAAAAAAAACATATCCTAGGAGAAGAAGGGTCATGCATAATGTATATTCTGACGTCTTTTGGTTATCGAAGCATGGCGGTTCCCCCCCCCCCCCCCCATTTTTCTCGCTATGTTTCTTTGTCTTCAGCTGGTTTATAGTTTTCGGAGACACAGCGACATTGTCTGTGTGAGTTTCAGTGCAGGATCTCGTTACTTATACATATGGAGATTTTGAAAGGCGAGATACGTTTGCCAGAGCTAGCTAAACTAGTTTGTATGTAAAACTGTTTAATTTAGCCTTTAAATGGATTTCGTTGTTTGCATTGTGCCACCGCCACGTTGCCCGTGTCCACCGAACGGATGTGGTGTTGCCGGTAATGGAGCTGTTGACGATGGGGGTAGTAAAGCACAATAAAACAATTCAAAATGAATAATTAAAAATCTAGTATGAATAATTGAAAAAGACATTTAACAGAGCACTTTCGGCATCCACCCAACCCCCAATAAAAAGAATAACAAATGGGGGGGAATCTTTGAATGAATACTGAGTGAGTTATTGGAAAATGCAACTGCAAATTAAAATCCATCCATTGGTTGGATTTGTGTAAAAGACTCACTTCGATTGTGCAGTACATTGTGATACCATGAAGACTGGCTCGCTGAACTATTCTGAGTGCCACAACTGAGTGCCAGAGTTGGTCAATACTAATAATGGGAAGATCTCTGAAGTCATCTCATTACATGCCTTCCAATCAGACAGAGTACTGCCATAATAAACACGATCACTCTCAGGCGTGCATTTATCTCTCTCTCTGTCCCTTTCTTTCACGGAAGAGATGAAGCGATTACACTTCAAATACCCTTTTTGTGATAGGTGATCGAAGGAATGGTGGTGGGTCGTGGTGTGGTAGGTAGTGTGTGCGACTATCACAAAGAAGAACCCGAGTTCGAAACCGGGTAAGACCATCAAACATTTTTCGGCGGCTGTTTCCACCTCGTAAATGTTGGCGACTTTACGAGTAAGAGAGTAATCTGTAAGCCAGGAAAAGCATTAGCCCTTCGGAGCCGGGGCTTAAAAAAATCACATGTTTATGGGACTACTTTATTGCGGGAAATGTCCCCTCAAATATACTTCCCAACTATGTAGCTTTAAGAGCAGTGGAACTGGTTTCACAAACATTTTTAAAATAGTTTAAATTTTCTTTCTATATCTTTACTGATCCCTTAATAACACAACCGCAAATTCTCTTTTAAACATATTTCTGTGAAAAAAATGGATTTACCTTGAAAGAGTACAAAAAAAACAATCAATTCACTAAATAATTAAAATTTCGTTACTAAATAACAAACAATCAATCGAATTTGCAACAATTACGACTTCCACCAATTCGCCACGACCGGGCACATTCCTGATATCGATGACACAAACCGTAGCTTTGTCGAATATCAGTCAAAGTTCCAAGTCACATGCAGAGGGAGCAGGTGAAGTACTGGCAGTGCAAATTTTTTGGGAACTATTAAATAACTAGTAAGTTGTAATCAGTGCTACCACTTTGAGGCGAAGAAAATGTAGCAAATCTGCTACATTTTTTTGTTAAAATGTAGCAGATTTTCAAACACTGGGAAATAGTGTATTGTGGCAAACTGTGCCTTGGAAGGATACATTATGTTTAAAAAAAATCAAATCAGATTCAATTAGTTGATTTTTTAAATATAAACAATAATACACATATTTAATTCATAAACATGAAACATACCGGCGGCAACCCGCCGCACAAAATATATCGACAATGGCAGCAATTCGGTCTGTGCTATGCAATCTTCTTCGGTGCTGGTGTTTGTTTTGTGGTTGTCAAATATTTCCAGCCTGTTGTCAAAAATGTACCTAGCCCTAATTCATAATGGGATTTTTTTTGTTATTTCACGAATGTACACAAAATGTAGCAAAATCAAAATGTACGTACATAAATTTAAGGATGAAGAAAAAGTAGTAGATCTACTACAATTGTAGTAAAGTGGTAGCGCTGGTTGTAATGCGCCTTTGGCGCCCGTTGAAATATGGAAAAAAAAAATTTTCTTGAAAAAAAAAATTTTTGTTCAAAACAAAAATTTTGTTGAAAAAAAAAATTTTGTTGAAAAAAAAATTTTTTGTTGAAAAAAAAAATTTGTGGAAAAAAAAAATTTTTGTGGAAAAAAAAAAAATTTTTGTGGGAAAAAAACATTTTTGTGGAAAAAAAAAATTTTGTTGAAAGAAAAAATTTTGTGGAAAAAAAAAATTTTGTTAAAAAAAAAATGTTGTTGAAAAAAAAAAATTTTGTTGAAAAACAGAAAATTTGGAAAAAAAAAATTTTTTAAAAAAAAAATTTTGGTAACAAAAAAAAATTCTAAAAAAAAAATTTTGGTAAAAAAAAAAATTGGGGGAAACACAATTTCTGTACAAAAAAAAATATTATTTTTTTATTATTATTATTTATAGAAAATTATAGAATGCCTATTTAAATTCCTACGTACTGCGTGACAGAGTCAGTGAATCAGTGTCGAGGGTAAATATATATTAAGATAAACTTGTCCACAAACAATAAATAGATTGTCTCACAAAAACGTTGTAATCGATAAGTCGTGTCAAATATGAAAGTCTATTAACAAAAAGGTCTACATTGAAAAATATACCAACTCACTTACCTTTTTGTTGCTCTTAAGTCGATGATCGCCATTTAATTTTGACAAATTTAATTTAAGTCACAGTATTTAGAATTTTCATTGAACAAATTTAAGAGAAACATTTCACAAACACTTAAAAACATCACAACTCTTCCAGAAGGCAAAACGGAGCTGACCAACTGCAGTTCTATCAACTTTTGTTGTTTCCCAAGTCAACCGAGTGCGCATCGCCACACACACACACACACACACATGCGAACACGCCGTTTACGTTTTCTTGCAAACAAACAACCACACAACCACGAATGACCGACACACATGTTAATATTATTTATTTTACTTAAAGAATTTACAAAACCGACAATAATATTCACATACATATGTATGTATGTATGCACTTGCGACGTTTTACAATTGTCTTTTAAGTTTCTTTACTTTCAGATGATTTATAACAATGTTTCTCTAATTAGCTCCACTCACTAAAAGCGCGACGAAAAAACTGAGCTTCTTGTTGTTTTTCTTCTTCTTCTCCTTGGACCAAATACGAATTTTGTATGGGTGTAAAAGAGACAACTGCATGCGCACAAGTGCCGTAGGATAAGGATGAGCCAAAATGGGGGGAAATAGAAAAAAAACTTCGTAACAACGTTGCTGTTTGTCCTGCAATGTTGCCATATCGATTGAATGGAAATAGTGTATGGTGATATTGCCATGTTTGCACAATCAGATCACTTTGAAGGCTGATTTGAATTTAGGCGACACAACAACATTTTCGGTAGTCAAAATAGAGTTTTCGTTTAAAATTATTAATATCAACTAAGCGCGCTTTTGTGAAATGTAATTGAAATTATTATTTAAAGGTATAAAGGTCAAAAGAAAAGCATACCAAATACAGGGTTTTCCAACGAGAGGTGCTATTTTGGTATTCAAAGAAAAATTCAATTTTTTTAGATAAATGATGAAAAACAACATCAGCCAAATGGCCACCACCACCACGCTTACAGGACCATATTCTTCACATGAAATTTTCCATAAACAAAAACGCAAAGTGGCTGCTCGAATTCTATCACTGAGGTCTTGAATCGACGCTGGCCTGTTGGCGTAGACCGTATCCTTCACCTGGCCCCAAAGGAAAATGTAGCAAGGTGTTAAATCACAAGATCTCGGTGGTCAATTGTGATCACCTCTTCGAGAGTTAACACGGTCCGGAAACTTTTCCCCCGCCGTCTTGTTGAAAGTAAACTTTGTCCAGGTCAATATCAGCCAACTCCGACCAAAAAAAATCATTAATCATTTCTCGATCCATCATCCATCCATCCAAAAGTAAGGTCCAATGACCCCGGCGGACCATAAACCGCACCAAACAGTCACACCTTGAGGATGGAGAGGCTTCTCAACAATAACTCCAGGGTCTTCCGAGTCCCAGATGCGACAATTTTGCTTGTTGACGTAGCCACCGAGGGGGAAATGGTCCTCATCAGTCCAGATGATTTTTCAATGGAATTTCGGTTCATTTTCATGCATTTATAGGACCCAATCAGCTAAGACACGACGTTGTTCGGCCGGCTTGAATTCTTGTGTTAACTGAACTTTATAAGCCCTAAGACCCAAGTCTGTTATGGAGAATACGGAATGCCCAATTCCAAAGAACAACGAGGAATGGACAAACCTGGGTTTGTCTTCAACACTTTGGGCGACGGCAGCTATATTCTCAGTTGTTCTTGAGCGACGTGCACGGGTTTTATTCTTCACATCACTAACTTGTCCCAACAGCTCGATTTTTCGCCACCAAGGCTTCACGACGACCCAAAAATGCTTTAGTTTTACGAACTATGACATCTTGATGCCAAAAATAAATAACATTTCTTGAATTTCTATTATTTTTTTTTTTATTTATTCTACCAACTCGCCCACCGGGCCGCTTATACACATGAATTTGATAAATGTCCCTTTCTCCTATTTAAATGGCCCACAGTTAAGGACTCTCACGAGTGTGTGTGTGTGTGTACCCAGCAAATGGTATGTGTTGCAAATGCTATGATTTGTTTTTACTGCAACAACAAAAATTGTTCACATGTCCATGTATAAATATCAAATGTATATCAATCATACGTCACATGGATGATGAATTTCATTCATTTGCTCGGTTGTGCATTCAATATTTTCTTGGTCCTTTTTGGTTGTCTTCTGTCTTCCGACACAAATGAGTGGCTTGACAAATAAATCGTCATTACAAATGCATTGCATTGAATACTGACCAACTGACTGAGTGAATGTTAAAAATGCGAACTAATGCGAATTTACATTAAGTTGTGGTAGAGAGAGAATGAGGACAAATGAATTACTTTATTTTGTAAAGGAATCGATTTACAGGGGAACTGATTGGCGGTAAAGAGTTGATACTCCATATAGAAGGAATGGGGGTTTCATTGTAAGTATCTTCCATTCTGATGGACTATATCAAATTTTTATTGAACCCAACTCAACCACGTTTATGTTCTTTTATCGTTTCCTTCACTTAAATTAATTTTGTTGTTTCTTTTTGCTTGCTTTTTTGTATGCCACAATTTTATTATGATTTTGTTGTTCACCACAAAACAATTTGAGTGGACCACACACAACAACATTTTTTTTTAGAAATTTGTTCAATGCTGACGACAAAAAATGCAAATTTTAAATTGGATTGATTGGCATACAAATATACACATATGAACCAAACAAAAGAGAAAAACGAGCAAATTCAACAGTTTCTTTTAGCAAATTGCCACTACACCCCTCACCATATCCCCAAAGGCCACAGGCCCAAACATTTGCAGGTCTAATTTTTGATTAACCACAAACACTTGCTTTGAATTTCCAAATATTGTGAATTTGAAATATGAACTGAAGTTGAACACACTCTCAAACGGCTGAATTTCTTGGGTGTTGAAATAAATGGCGCTTACCAACTATCTGGAGATGATTTCGGCAATAACCATAAACGTTTCATTGAATCCTTTTTGCGGCGAAATCAAACAATAGAACGGACTTACATTAAATTCCTTCGGATGACCAGAAAGAAAAAAACGTCAAATCAAATCGAAACAAGAGCAGAGCGGACACAAAAGAAAACAAAGGGTAACAAACAAACAAAGAAGGGGGGAAAAAGGAAACTGTGAAAACAAAGGTTGCAATTTTATGCTTCAATCAACACCATCCGTGGTTGGGCGAAGACACGGACCACGCAGAGGAGTGGGCATTCGTTATGTAAATCAATCAGGTTGGTTAGTGAATCCCCATGGATGAGGAAACAACAGCCGATATAATCAGAAAAATCATAAAGATAAATTACTCAAAGTTATGAGTGGCCACAAATCATAGAAATAACAAAACAAGGCCTGCAAATTACTCGTATCTTTTGTCCTTAACGTCTTCGAAAAAAAGAGGTTTGACCAAAATTGACTGAATAGGAGGTTTAACATTTCTACAACATAAATGTCAACAAAAATGGTTATAAAAAGGGCTCTTTTTGAGACGTAATATACAGGGTTCTCCAACAAGAAGTGTTATTTTGCTATTCAAAGAAAAATGGATATTTTTTGAGATAAATGATGGGATTTTTTTCTTTTTTAGCTTTCTTTTTTTTAGTAATGGCGTAGTTTCTACTTGTCAAATGTCAAAGAATAAAAGCTTCAAAGGTGACAGCTACCGAAATACCGGGTGATTCAAAATAACACCTCTTGTTGGCGAACCCGGTATGTGTATTTCTCTTAACTACTGGTAAATACATAAATTCTTATTGGAATAGAAGAGGCAACTAAACATTCCCATTGCCACTGATTCATTTGCCGATTATGAAAAGTGCCCTACAAATTAAATGTTTATTTAAATATAATTAACAAAAATCACCTTTAAAACAATAAAGTTGGAAATGCAATTTTAAGTTTCTTTTAAATTTTGTCTAGACCAAATTATTAAGTAGTAACATTACACAATTCTATTTTGTCCCCACTGTCCATAACTGATTAACCCTATTCGTACCAAGCTAAATTTGTCAAAATGGTTTATAAAAAAAAAAATTGAATAGAAATTTTTTTTAAAGTTAACTATTTAAAGGGACAAACTTAGACGTACCGGACGATAATAAGTTATGTAAAATAAAATACAGATATAAATATTAACTTCAATAGTGACCCGAAGTCTCTGCCGGGTACGAAGAGGGTTAAAAAAAAAATTTCTAAGAAAATTTCCTTTTTTTAAACTTATGTCATTTAGCTTTATTATGAACTCTACTTTATAGCCCAAGTCTGTAACAGCAACCATCACCCATCCCCCTGAAAACTTTATTTGTTCCCCCCCACAAATAAACCAAAGATGACGTTTTTATGCAAATCCTTGTTGGCCTTTACAGCGCAACTGCTGGTGACACCTGAAGTGGACCAACATAAGAATACCTGTTGAAAACAACAAAACAAAAAAGAAACCTGAAACCACAAGTGCTTTGATATTCGAACCCTCTCTCTCATTATGTAAATGTGTCAGGACCTTGTTTATCTTCTCACGAGCTACTTGCGCCATGCGTCCGTCTAAATGTCACATGAAAAGAGGGCAAAAACCACAATCGAAAAATGCAATTTGATGCAGTTTTTTGTATTAACTTTTACTAAATAAAATAAAGAACAACAAGTAGAAATGGAAATGAAGATGAAGATGGAAATGGAAGTGGAAAAAGGCACAGGACTTTAATGAGAAAAGTTGTTCCTGTCAGTTTTTACCATTTATTTTAACCGCTGTGACAAAATGCCACAAATTAAATATGTAATTTGTGGAGAGGGGGCGGTGAGAGTTGATGGAAACGCAAAGTTAAGACTTCCCCTTAACTTCTACTTCGCAAACACATACATATGTGCATACACATGCTCGAGCGACACACTTAGTGAATGTCTCACATATGTCACATATGTGTGTGCCTGTTAAATATTCAAATGTAGCCGACTAAGAGTAAAAAGTTAAGTGATAATTTTCAACATTTACCGAAATGTGTATGTGTGTGTGTGTGTAGAAAACACACTCACATATTCGAAGAAAACTAGTACAGTAAATACTCTCTTTGAATGCTGTCAACCTACAGGAACGGTTACCGGTTAGAGGGTTAAAGTTGTTACTGAAAGCCTAATGCATTGACAGTGAAAGCGCCGAAGGGCGGATACCGACGATCGCAGTGGTTTTGTCCGTCTACGGGAGAGGTTCGCCAAGCGTATATTAATTTGCTCTAAAAATACCGTATGGAACCAAGAAATTTTCCCGTCTTCCGGTGCTGGCCACGAGTAGAGCTTTTAATGTATATCAAAACATCGTAAAGATGGCGCCTCAGACAATTGTGTCCGTGAGACTGATGGTGGTGTAAGTCAGGATGATAGTCGAGCTTCGTAAAATCAACTCAGCAGTGGAATAAATTCAAAAAAAAGTGTAAAATTAAGTAAATGCAATCGCCGTATTCCAAACATTCTTATCGGGGTACGAAGTTTGATTTGTTGTGTGCTTGGCAGCAAACAAAAAAACACACGACAATTCAGAGACCTTTTTTAAGTCCTCTCCTCGAAGCGCCCCGGTAGTCGAGTTGGTAAGCGTGGGGGTTGTGGATTCGATTCTCAACAAAAATCAAATGGTCTGAGTCACCCGGTAAAGCCTTGGACCCACAAATTAGAATATAAATTTACCTTGTATTGTAGTTATTAAATAAATAAATACAAAAAAATCTTCTACTTCTTATCTGTAGTTAATTTTGAATATTGAAATGTAATTTGTAGTCATTGTCACAAATTCTACTATTTTTTTCTCCAATGTTTTTCACTTTTTTGTGGTCAAATTCCCATGAAGCCGTCTTCAGCTGCCTTAAAAGAGGCCTCACTGTACTTTGTACATTCTTGGCTCGTTTCAAGCGTTTGCGGATGTATCGCTTTTTCAATTTTCCTAAGATAATATTTAACTTTGCGTTAATTTCAAGTCACTCATCTGTGTGACATGAAGCGACAGTCATACTTTATTATAATGTTTTCTTTTTATTTTTTTCTGGTTGTTTGTTTCTTTTTTCTATTGCTGCCACATGACGTTCGTTTTTGTCACACAGTCCGTCTGCCAGTCAGTCAGTCAGTTAGTAGTAAAAGTGAAAATATGTTTTTCTGAAATCTCTGAAGTGAAATTATGACGCCGACATC
The DNA here is from genome assembly GCA_958296145.1 of Hydrotaea cyrtoneurina. Taxonomy (NCBI): domain Eukaryota; kingdom Metazoa; phylum Arthropoda; class Insecta; order Diptera; family Muscidae; genus Hydrotaea; species Hydrotaea cyrtoneurina. The sequence goes on along the minus strand of OY282516.1, from coordinate 76,807,145 downwards.
GGCGAAAACTGTTGACATAGTTTCAGCAACTTTGTATGTGTTTTTTTTTTTTGGTTGATCTTCCACGAATGTGTCTTGTAAAGTCGAAATGACTTTAAGTGTCTAATGGCCTACACAATTTAATTCAGTTATAAGAACTTGAAGACAAAAATGCTGAGAAGAAAGTTCTTATAGAGAAAATGGTTGGCAATTTGTTTGTGAATTTTATTTCAATTAGAACATCTCTTATCATTCACTTGGATAAAATGGAAATGATGTTTCAATTTCGTTAATTTTTTTTCCGTATCTAAAGTGAGTTCTTGTTTGCTGAAATCATTTGCAGAAATCTGTGTTGGTTTGAAGCAGATCGAATGGAAAAAATTACTGAAGTTAGGCACTTTTAAAGGAAGAAGCAAATTCGATTTAGACATTTTTCGTTTTACCTGAATATTGTCAGGGTCTAACCTGTATTATATGGAGCCCTAAGCGCGAGAATGACATAAGTGCCAAAAAGAAAATGTTACAGGAGAAGGGTTTTTTGTGTGGTCCTTGACAGTGTGGTGGTTATGATACAATTGAATCCGTTATATCTTTGTAAATAACATTTTTTTAATTTTTAATATTTTGAAATTAAAAACGTTGGACAATTTTTTTTTGTCAAATTTCATTATCATCATCATTTTTTAATTTTTAATATTTTAAAATTAAAAACGTTGGACAATTTTTTTTTATCAAATTTCATTAAAAAGCGCATATGTTTTTTATGCGGTACGGGCTCAATATTTTGTTGACCAGAAAAAATTAATTACTAAGATTTTCTTATTTATATGTTTCGAGGTAAATGATTGATGTTGTCAGCTGGATACGAACCTGGGGTATCTGTGTGGCAGTCACATACACTAACAATCAATAAAATGGTTTTACCAAACAAAGCGTATACGTTCTTTAAAAACCTCACTGATTGTTATTAATCATACGTCTAAGTGCACTTGTGTACATATCGAGCCCTAAATGCGAAATAGAAAATTTCCATTAGACTATAAAGGCATGCTGTGCTTACGATACGTATAAAATTGCAAAGTGTTGGACAGTTTATTTTATTTTACTTTTTTTAATTACAATACAAAGTAAATTTATATTCTAATTCTAATAATTGGGTCCAAGGGTAAACCGGGTGACACAGACCGGTTGATTTTTCAGGTGACCGACCAAAGCCTCTGGTGGCAATCGAACCCACTACCCTTACGCTGATAGGCAAGTCCCAGACCGTGTGGTGGTTACGATACAAATGAATTTACTATATATGAAAATATGAATGTTTAATTTGTAATATTTCATGGACAATTTTCTATCGAATTTCATTAAACAGGGAGTTTCGAAAAAAAAAATGGGGCTTACATCTCTTTCGCGGTAAGGGCTCGATATGTTCTATGTTGGGCCTACAAGCTGTTATTGGCCTTACTCCAAACAGAGAGGGACCGACATAGTTAAACTCTACTTATTTTGTTAGTTCTTTTAAAGAAATTACATTGACGCCATTTAACTCATACAAAATTTGTTGTGCTCAAACAATATTTTAACATTCTCCGCCACAGAGAATTAACCTCATAATCTCGCTATCTATCCAAAGTGATAACTTCCGCAAGCTTTCGAATGTCTCGTAAACTTCTGCCACGAATCCTTTTCATTCCTGCCGACATTCGATGACAGCATTACCTCTGTCACATTTCACTTGGAATTTATATTTCTCAATAATGCGATTTGTGGAAATGTGCGTGGTGGCTGAATGGAATATTTACCGTGAAATGAAATGTTACAGAATATGATTATCCTTGCGTCACGTACAGCAAACCCGCCAAGCATTTATGAAATTTCGCCACACTCTCCGCAAGAAATAAAGCTTTGGGATTACCAAACGATGTCAACAGTGGATGGAATGTTAACAGCCATTTGGGTGTGTGTGTGTGTGTGTTTATTTATATTTATCTATTTGCCCCTTTCAACACATTTATTACATCGAGCTCTGGTCTCCTTAGGTGTGCCTGTTTAACCAAAATTATTATTATAACTATTCATTCATTCGTTGTATTTGTAATTCCATTGTGTACGCTTTGTATTTAAACGCTTTATAAACAACATCTCTTTGGTCGGGTTGAAGGCGAGAGCATAAGAAGACATTCATGCAAACATACACACATAGACTTAAGTATGGATGGGCAGACAGAGAGAGAGAGGGAGACACACTCATGTACTGGGTGTACTGGGAGTATCTATTGCATGTCTGTTTGTTTACAACAGCTGCCTGCTGTGATATGCTGTGTGCACAAGGATTGTTGCATTTTCATATGAGTGTGTGGGTATATTTGCGAGAGTAGTTTTTTTGTCATACATGACACATACATTTGCACTCACACGCTGTTCTACGCTACTCTCTCTCAAGTGCATTATAAATAAAGAATTTCACAGTGAACGGGTGCACGACAATACAATGGCATACCATGACAATAGAAATGCAGGCATATGTCAACTGTGGACGATTATTCGTCTATTCTATTCGCACACACACACACATATGCCGTCGCATACAAAACAATGTATTGTTTTGTTTTTGTCTTACAGTTGTGATTTTTGTTTGTTTTTTTTTATTGCACCTTTTAACCATAGAGGTATGTCAAATTGTTCATGCCATTTGCAACACCTACACACAATTTGTATACTCACTGATCGCCATCAACCATTGTGAATGAACAAGGATTGTTGTAGAGAGGGCCAATGAAAGAGAGACAGAGAAGTGATGGCAAAAATGATAGAATGAAAGAGAGACAAAGTTGCTGTAGAGAGGGCCAATGAAAGAGAGACAGAGAAGTGATGGCAAAAATGATAGAAAGAAAGATTACGCCATGGGCATGATTTCCCGTTAGATGACGCAGTTAGTCCCTTGTACACAGCAATACCAAGAATGATAGACAAGACAAAGATTACGCCATTCCGCGCAGAGAAAAAAATGTTCTGCGCATGTTGATCGAATGACGTCACGCGAAGTGTATTCCTATTGGCTGATAGACAAAGTGGTTTCAATTGCAGGGTTGCCAACATAAGTTCTTACGCTGTGTTTCAATCTGAAAATTGTCACTTGTTGTACATAGAAAATGGAGTTGGCAACCCTTACAAGGGACAAACTACGTCATCCAACGGGAAATCATGCGCATGGCGTAATCTTTCTTTCAATTATTCTTGATGAAGACAAGATACTCATTTGAAGACTCCCTAATGAAAGAATATACCACGATTTCAGTTTTATAAAGGGTCCGCCATCTAACGTTTTCTTTTTTCAACTAGTGCTTATTTCGTTTTCGTTATTTTTGTTATCGGGCCATGTTGAACGAACGATTGTTTACAAAAATTGAAGAGGAGGATATTTGGTGTCAACAGGACGGCGCTACGTGCCACACAGCCGAAGTTACACTCGATGTTATGCGCCCTGTTTTTGAAGATCGCATTATCAGCCGCAGAGCTGATGTCGTTAGGCTACTGCATGGCCAGCCGAGGCAGCCATTTGAATGAAATTATTTTCCATTATTAACCGAAAGGATTGTACTTTCAAATAAAAAAAGAAATTTGAGAAAATATCCAGTAGTTTTTTTTTATAAAAAAAGTTATTTGGCGGACCCAGTAGTTATCACTGGTTTAAAATATGGAAGACTCTTGGTCTTAAGAGCTTTTCAAAACAATTACATTCCGTTTGTGGATTTCCCACTCTTTAATCACAAGCATTGTGTAAAGTAGCTCAAATTCGACTCAACATACTTTTATTCTTTTAATGTTTGTACTGTGGATTTCAAACCAAAGTTGACGTACTACATACAAAAAATATTAAGATGCAAATGACAGCAACGGAGGAGGGGCGCAGAACGGAGAGAACAAATTGTCGCCAAATAATAGTTCATTATAGTTGCCTATGCCTGTGCCTCTGTCACGGAGTATTTGCATATGAAAAGTGACTTGTCAATACAACGCAGTTGACAATGCAACATAAATTGAGACAGGCACTGACAGTCGAGTGTAGAACAGGGACATGGACAGGGTTAAGTGTTTGTAAATCATTAGATGTCTAAACGTTTTCTTTTCTTCTTTTTTCCATGTCATTTTCACATTTTGTTTTGTTGGTCTTTGCTCTTTGTTGCAATAAAAATAATAAAACGAGATTACTTACTTAAAATTAAACTAATCGCACACGCACATAATCACACTTGCACACACACACACTCAATACAAACATGCTTTTTGCCGAGCACACCGAGTGCAATGTCTAAATGAGTTGTTTAACAACGGCACAGAGCACAGATGATAACATTTACTTGTTCGTATGTGTCGTAAAATAATTAAATGTAACGTTACGTTACGTTACGTTACAATGTATTGTCATCGAGGGGGTGGGAGGGGGTTACCATGACATGACATTGTTTGAAGAGCATCAGATATTGGCTTCAGTGAGCATTCAATTCAGAGTTAATCATTCTCACTCATCAGGGGGGACTTTTGTTAGCTTAAAAATATTTTCAACAAAAGATGAGAGAAACAATTCTAACTCTCAGACTGTTGGTATCAACTTCAGTAATCCTGGAGGATTTTTGCTAGTTAGTAAAACTATGACTGAATATGAGATGGGAGAAATTTGAAATCTTGATATTTAATGTTCACACATTGGTTGAATTGCGAGAGACTTCAAATGTTCACCTCTGTTAATTTTCCACCTTCATTCCTCCAAAGTGAAAGTTAGCTTTCACGTGAAATACAATTGTGAAAGTTTTTTCAGTTTCACTTTTTGGATCTCTAATTTTGAGAAGAGAAAAAAAAAAGATTTCCAAACCAAATTTCTCCCGCACAATTTGTTCAATCTAAAAAACAAAAACATCGTCTTGTTCAGATTGAGGTCCACTATGCATGTGCAAAATTTAAACAAAATCTTTTTTTTCTCAAAAGTTTGAAATTTGGATGGGTTAACCCCTTTGTATTTTTTTTTTTTTTTTTTGCCAAAATATATTTTTCTCTAATTTCCAAATTTGTTGTACTTGTATGTATTCCGGCCTCGAAATGATGTAATTATAGCCAAATATAATTTATATAACATTATTCATTACCGATTAATGGTCAAAAAATACATTTGGAGAGCACTCCATGGGAGACACAATAAATTCGGTGAAACTGATTGTAGCATGCAACTCTCAGTGAGCTACTAGTAGTCCTGAAGTCTAGGTTTAATTTGATACAAATTAATAATAATAAAAAAAACATTTTCTTTACAAATTTCCCAAAATTTCGGAGAAAGTGAAAGTTGTCAGGACTGCGAATGTGATTGGAAAAATGTACAGCAGGGCGGGGACGCTTTTCCAAATTCCACAAATCCATTGTTGTTTTTTGGCGTATTTTTCATAATATTTGGGAGATTTGGTTATTGGGTAATTTTTTATAAATTGTTTGGGGGATTTTTCAGAATTATTGGGGAAATTTTCATATTCGGCTTTTGGTGGGGTTTTTCATTTATTTTGGGGAATTCCTATCTTGGGGCGTTCTTAATTTTTTTTTTGTGCATTTTTCATTTGGGATATATTTTATAGAGAGAAAAATGAATGAATCGAGGACCATATCCTTTTCATTAAATTGTCCATAATCAAATCTCGAAGTGGCTGCCCTATGTCCTCTCGATAGCCTCACGAATTCTATCTTTGAGGTCTTGTATCGACGCTGGGCTGTTGGCGTAGACCTTATCCTGCACGTGACCCCAAAGGAAGAAGTCGCCAGGTGTTAAATCACAAGATCTCGGTGGCCAATTGTGATCACCTCTTGGAGAGATAACACGGCGCGGAAACTTTTAAGTTTTGCGAACTGTGACTGCAAGATTTTCACCAATTTCCTAGTGAATTTTAATAATTTCAATGCGTTGTTGAAGCGTGTATCGTTTCATTTTTACTAATGGCATTGTTTCTACTTGTCAAACGTCAAAGAATAAAAGCTTCAAAAGTGTCAACTACCGAAATTCCGGGTGATTCAAAATAACACCTCTGGTTGGAGAACCCTGTATAAACAATTTTTCGAGCGAAATGGAAATTACGTATAAGAGAAACGTTTATAGAACACGAACTCTCAATTCTGCAGTGAAGTAAGCCCCCACATGGGCAGTTGCCTTCAACAACTAAGACATTTTATGCTTGACCTGTTCTTCATAGACGAGCAACGAAAATTAATTCATATGGACACAAATAAAGTCAGAAGACGGTGTGATTTAAGCTGCCCATCCCAATCAGAATTATCTAGAATGAGTTACTAATTGAAGTGAAGGTTCCCTTTGTTTCCTAAAGTAATGATGCTGAGATAAATGTGCACTAACTTTATTACATTGCCGCCTAATGTTAGGGTTATTTACAAACCCTAACCCTTTCGCTACAAAATATCGAAAATATCCCTCCCCCCCCACAGTTTATGTAATGCCAGCTGTGATCTAGCAACATAACTGAGTTTATCTGAGTTTATCTGAATTTATATGCACTAAGCTTAAATCTCATGTCAATTTACTTTTTCTAAATCCCAGGTTCTTTAACTTAACTCGGCCGTCTTTTCCTAACATGCGTGTGTGGGCGTGTGTGTACTCGCCCTAAAAGCAGGCACAGAAGACGAACTAAATGAAGCTGTTGCAGGAAGTATTCACACAGTGTTCATGTTCCTTTTAGTTGCTTGTCTGGCACAACTGCTGCAACTGGACGCAAGCTCATTTTATATTCATATAAATGCTAAAGAATGTATTTGTAATGTTTGTTGTTCATCTCCCTCTCTCTCTCTCTCGCTCTCTCGCTCTATGTCTGTGTTTGTCTTTCCCTATCGGCAAGTCTTCATTTTGAACAGGATAAGCATTGAATACGTATTAGGTGTGCAATGAAGTGTGCCTGTCTGCGTGTGTGTGTGTCGTATACTAAGCAAGGTAATGCATGCTTACAATCGCATTGGTTTTGATTTCAATTTGAGAAGAACACACGTTGAATAACGATGTTCATACAAATACACGAATGTATGCCAATGTGTGACTGAGTTTCGTTTGCGCACACACACATACATGTGTCGATATGTTAATGTGAGTGTCTGCACACTTGTGCAAAAGTGACAACATACACCGATTCACGGCAACCGCCCCATGCGACCGTTGCTTTCTTTACTAATTGTGACGTCACCGGTTTCAAGTGCTGTACACGCACACATTCGTGCATCTCTCATACATGCCCACATTTTCAAGTGGTTGTAACAAGCAAACCATGTTTGTTATTGTTGATGCTGCTGCTGCCGCCTTAACACTGATGCCCATTGGTGACCTTGTGCATTTTTCAATGTTGGTTTTTTATTATTTGAGAATCCTTTTTTTTCTGGTTTTCACATGTCTTCTGCGTTTTCGTTTTTTCGCCTCGGAAACGACAATAAGGTGTGTGCTTACAGCACCACATGCTTGTGTTTCTCTTACACTGATAGAAAAAGTGTTAATCATCGGATCATCATCTTATCGGAGTTGGGCAAACTGCGAGGGTTTGCTTTGTTCCACGACTTCGCCCTTGAATATCCATAGTGCAGGATCACTAGGTTTATTCATTAGCTCAACCAGTTCCAGCCAACGCAATATATACCTGTATATTCTTGGCAACACCTGGAAACCTTATGCCAATTTCTTCCAAATCGAAAACGATAAGGGGATTATTGAGTGACTTTTTAAAAAAAAAAGTCTTACCTACGTATTTCTCTTTAGGTTTTATAAAGGAACAGACCAGGAACTCTCAAATCTCTCAAATCCATGAGCTGTGGACAATAGCATTTCTATACTCAATAAACCGCAACCTACCGTTTCCAACTCCATTATGCCGGGGACTTTATGAGAAAGAGAGTAATCTCTCTAACCATTAGCCGTTCCGAGCCGGGTTTTTGAAAGGCGATTACTCTCTTTCTCATAAAGTCCCCGGCATAATGTAGTTGAAAACGGCCGCTGAGAACTCTTTGATTTTCTTATCAGGACACATATTCGTGTCACCACCTATCACATATCGCCCGCCCTCAAAGCATTTCATCTTCAACCACAAATACAATTCACATATTTATTATTTTTTGGAATGGCAGAAGATGTAAACTGCACTTCACCCACTTCGTGGTTATACACTACCTTCGCATACCCCTCCCCTACAAATGGTCGCCTGATGGTCCTATACATATTTTTGTTCTCGAACAAAATCACTGGCATATGTCTTCGCATGAGCCTTTCTTGCGGTGTAAACAATTTCATGTTACTCGCAATAAAAGGGCAACGTTACAAATCGTAATTCTTGGTTCTTACCAAAAATATATTCTTACACATCGTTTTCAATTCGCAAAATGAAGACATTGTTTTATGCAAATGTTGGCTGGTTTGTTTTTCGGTAACAAAGTCAACATTATCTGCAATTTATCACAACGTCGAGCCACTGATACAGACAGACACACAGACAGACAAACATGCATACTACATACACATGCCTGGATTGAAAAAGGCTGATCTAACACAAACACTCTCTCACAAACACATGCATGGTTTATTGATATTCTCCTACTTGACCTTGTTGCTGCCTGATATTTCTCTCTGCTTGATTTTTACTTTTTTTTTTGCTGCTGCAAACTGTTGTTAACATTTGTTATACAAAAATACGTTTGTGTGTGTGTGTATGTTTATAAATACATTTAGCCTTCGAAATTGGTTGTAGTGGTGGGAGGATGAGTGCAAGGGATAATGAGAAGAAAAACAATTTTCATTTCCTAATACAATATTTTCAAGGAAGGAAATTTTGCCAATTGTTCTATGCGATTGTGGGCAAAGGAGGGGGAGAGCTTTATATGAGCATAAGTGTAATATACGAAAAACACTTGAACATACACTCACTCACTCACTCACATTAGACGGCAACATTTGCGCGTCTCATAGTGTCAACAACACAAACCAAAAAAAAAAAAAAACGTATAAGCGATTTTATTACAGCGTATGAGCGATATTTAAGTACACTTGAGCGTATAAGTGTTTTCCCTAGTGGGCCTACTCTACGAAGACACAGGCTAACGCCCGTAACAATGACAGTGTGCGTGTGTGTGTGTGTGCAATATTCCTTATACTTTGTTGACAATCATTTCGAAATCATGCTGCTCTACACATGTTTTTCATTTTATCGGCTTTGCCCTTCTTGACATCTGATTTAAATTCAATCATTTCCTCCACAAATAAGGAGATGTCAAATAAAACCTTAAAAACTCCTTATGTTGTTATGAACAACAGAAATCTTCAGGGTAGTCTGGCTCTGTTCTTCCCCACCACCACATGCCCGCCCCATCCCAAAATATTATTTATGCCATTTAAAATTTCTCCTTAAGTCGGCGTGTGAATAGGGCGATTCCCCATAGGGATTATGAAATGGCAACACATTTGTGGGTTTTGAAGCGCGTAATTTGAATTCCTTGGAACCGGGACAATAGAGACGTTTACATGTATTTTATAGCACACTAGGAATGCCACTGAAGGACGTTGTCATTTGAATCCATTAAGATTGACACAATCTCCGGATTATGGTGAACTTGCTATTGTGGCCATATAACAAAAGCGATGTCATCACTTGTTGGCAAACATACAGAAATCGTGGAAATATTTCTTGATCGGAGGATTCTGAGGCGGAATCGTAAAATAAGTCGAAGTAAGCGGTGGCGAATCTGCTACAAAGGGATAGCAATCAAAAATGATAGAAACAAAGATTACGCCATCCCGCACAGAAAAAAAAATGTTGGGTCAGTGATGTCACGCGAAGTGTGTTCCTATTGGCTAATAGTCAAAGTGGTTGCAATTACAGGGTTGCCAACAATAATTCTTATGCTGTATTCCAATCGGAAACTTTTTACTCGTTGTAGATACGCAGAGTTGGCAATCCTTACAAGGGAACAAACGGGAAATTATGCGCATGGCGTAATCCTTATTTCCATCATTCTTGGATAGCAATTGTCCTTTCTATGGCATCCAGAGTCTCAGAGAGTTTCTGGTAATCAACTATCGTTGTCTGTCCCCAGAAATAGTCGTTTCCAATAATCAGCTTGTACAATTCCTGGGCCAAAATCTCAATGTTGCCGACAATTCAACTCAATTGTTTTCGAAATGATTGCTGATCTTTCAATTTGGATGTTATTGTGTTATTATTAACTAGTAAGTTGTAATGTAAATAGGCATCTATTGTTTTTGAAAAAAAAAAATTTGTGGAAATAAAAAATTTGTTGAAAAAAAAATTTTCGTTGAAAAAAAAATTTTGTTGAAAAAAAAAAATTTGGAAAAAAAAAATTTGTAAAAAAAAAAAATTGTAAAAAAAAAGTTTGGAAAAAAAAAATTTGGGGAAAACACAATTTCTGTACAAAAAAAAAATATTATTTTTTTTATTATTATTATTTATAGAAAATTATAGAATGCCTATTTACATTCCTACGTACTGCGTGACAGAGTCAGTGAATCAGTGTCGAGGGTAAATATATTATTACTAGTAAGTTGTAATGCGCCTATGGCGCCCGTTGAAAAATGGAAAAAAAAAATTGTTGAAAAAAAAAATATGTAGAAAAAAAAAATTTCCCTTGAAAAAAAAATTTTTTCTTGAAAAAAAAAATTTTGTTGAAAAAAAAATTTTGTGGAAAAAAAAAATTTGTCAAAAAAAAAATTTTGCTGAAAAAAAAAATTTTTGTTGAAAAAAAAATTGTAAAAAAAAGTTTGGAAAAAAAAAATTTGGGGAAAACACAATTTCTGTACAAAAAAAAAATATTATTTTTTTTATTATTATTATTTATAGAAAATTATAGAATGCCTATTTACATTCCTACGTACTGCGTGACAGAGTCAGTGAATCAGTGTCGAGGGTAAATATATTATTACTAGTAAGTTGTAATGCGCCTATGGCGCCCGTTGAAAAATGGAAAAAAAAAATTGTTGAAAAAAAAAATGTGAAAAAAAAAAAAATTTCTCTTAAAAAAAAAAAAACTGTTGGAAAAAAAATTTTTTCTTGAAAAAAAAAATTTTGTTGAAAAAAAAATTTTGTGGAAAAAAAAAATTTGTTAAAAAAAAAAATTTTGCTGAAAAAAAAAAATTTTTGTTGAAAAAAAAAATTTGGAAAAAAAATTTTTGTAAAAAAAAATTTTGGTAAAAAAAAATTTGGGGAAAAAAAAATTTGGGGAAAACACAATTTCTGTACAAAAAAAGTATTATTTTTTTTATTATTATTATTTATAGAATTATAGAATAGAATGCCTATTTAAATTCCTACGTACTGCGTGACAGAGTCAGTGAATCAGTGTATCAGTGTATCAGTGTATCAGTGAATCAGTGAATCAGTGTCGAGGGTAAATATATATTAAGATTAATTATTAATTATTAATTCTCAAACCTTTTAAAGAAATACAAAAATTTACACGTACAGGAAAAAATCGACTGATTTAGTCACTCACTTTTCATCTCGTTTCTCATCGACCTGTTACTCTTCTCTGTTATATTCGATTTTATATTCTTCTTCGCTCGAAGAGGAATCAGTATTAGAAATGAAAAACATTTCCCCACAGAAAACACCAATCAAAGTAAATAAACAGACTACATGACCTAGAGATGACAATTTGTGTATGCCAATTATCGATAAACCGTCGACGTCGTCGTCAGATTGATTCAAAATGTCAGGTTGGAATTGAATTGATGTCGACGACGACCAGAAGAGCAGTTGACCCAACAACGACGACATCGACTCTGAATATTTCAAAAACCCAATGGCAGATATGGACCAAACAAATATGTGAATACCCCTGTGCACGATTTTTGGGTGTACGTTTTATGTGCCATTCTCAAAAATATATCTAAAATCAAGAATGGAAAAAAAAAGAGAGAACCCATTTCATAATGCTTCCCACATTGACAATTTCTAAGGCAGTAAGGAATTTGGTTTATGGAAACCAGCAACATCATCAACTGTTGCACTCATCAAGGTCAGACTCTATCTAAGATGAGACTCAGATCATGGCAATCAAAAGGATTTTCGCTTGTTTTCACAATTTACCGAAGGTATCTCTTTCTAACAATGTATCCTTCCATTGTGAAATATCCATAAGTTTTGCTTCATATTTCCGTTAGCATGTCCTTACAACAGCGAGTGTATTCGAGCTAACTCCCCTCCTAACAATCTTCAACGGTTTCGACGACAACCCAACAATATCACTTGAATTTCCCAAAACGTATTTTGAAACTACTTTCCCCATAAATTCTCACGTGATTGGCTTTGCGACGCACTCCTCTAGACCAGCACAATCACGTACAACAGTCAAACGGATAAAATGCTCGTCAGATTGTTAAGACCATTTTTAGTAGCCCAAAGGTTGCTTACAATCAACAATCAGAGGAGCAGAGCCGCTCAGTCAGCCAAATTGTTAAGTTTATTATAAAACCAAAATTTAAAAACAATCCGAAATTCTCGTTTATCCTGTAAGTGAAATCCCAAAAGTGTAGATAAATTTGAACAGATGACTTTGTTGTAAATAGTGGAAGGAACAGTGGCGGATGTCTCTCTTCTTTCCCTGAGCATGGCAAGAATTTCCTTGGAAATGCTTTTAATTGGTAACCATTTAAAATAAAAAGAACCCACAATCGTAGAGATCACGTGTGTTCACAATGTTCGGCGCATTCTTGTTCTGCTGCTTCTTATTTTTTTTTTTATATATAAAACATTATTGTTAATGTTATTATCGTTTCTGTTTCCGTTGCTGTCTCCTTCGACTCCGCCACCACCTTCACTTGTGTTAATGCTTTGTAGTGGGTCTATGTGTGGCGGCGTTCAATTGTGGGCTAAGGAAGAAGAAGAAGACGACAACAACAAAAAACTACATAAACGGAAGATGAAAGAGACTTATATGAATGTTGCATTTAATGTTTCTTAACAATATAATTTGCAACTCTTTTATTTTTCATTTTACTCAAATCCACAAAAGCCCACACACACTGTGGTATGTTGTGTGTGTGTGTTTATGGTGATACAACACACACACACACATGCTTATACATACCGAGAATAATCCCCTTAAGCTATTGCTGTGCTATTGTAATCAACACATAAAGAAAATAAGCGCAGATACGCCAAATAACTATTTTTAAAAACGAGGTGGGTTACGAAATTTTGGTAAATATTCAAATTTGGTACGTCATTTTCACAACCACGAAGTTATAAATCTTAAATTCCATAGAAGCTGACATTTGTTACTGTAGATGTTGCTATAGCACCTTACTTACTGACTTATTTCCCACATTCATTAAAGGCTTACATTTTGTCATTCTATACTTTCGTTAATGGTTTCCAGCTCTATAATGTTTTCATTCGTCTTAGTTGAATATTTTGTTGGCCAACCGAAAATGATGATTGATGAGTGTATGGACAATCCGTCAATAGCCCACGTACATAAAGGTTTCACTTAATTGCCCACATTATCATAATTTCTCAAACATTCCTCCCTCGTTCTCCCACATCAGAATGCGGGTGCTTTAACAGCGAAAACTTTTTCGCATGGAGGCCCATGAAATGTTTCCGGGTTTATTCCTAACAATAAATGGCAATACAAAAAAAAAAAAAAAAAACAATAAAATAAAATTTAAACCATAATGAAAACATCCACTCTAACACACCCACACGAATTCAAAATGAACACACATACGAGTAAGCGTTGTCTATGCTCGATGTGTTGAAGTTAATTAAGAATTGTCGCCCCCCACATACACAACAACAACCGTTAGAGGATACTGAATAAATGATTCCAAAAAAGAGAGAAAACAAAAACACACAGAGCGATATGCTAGAAATGGTAGATTTTTCCAATGGCGTCCTTCACATTTAAACTCCCAGCGCCCACCTCGAAAAACACAAGACGAATAGGGAAAGATTACTTGCTGTTTTGGGAAAAGCTTGGATGATTTTGGTGATAATCATACAAGCCTTTTAATTTTATGATCCACCACGAATGAAGAAAAACAAAAAGGGTGATTCTCATGGGCCAATGTGCAGAATTTAATTAAAAAATATTTTACAGAGGGTGATTTTGTTTATTAATTAAAATTTTTAATATGGTGATATTTTTTTATTGATTTTAAAGTAGAAATATTTGGAAAAGGACTCTCGGCTTTAAGAACAGACCATAGATATTTTCATTTAATATTTGACAATTCATGAAAACATTTATTTTCGTGCTTCGAAAGAGACCTCTGCCCTGTAGCTGTTTGTTTTGTCGATACTGACAGAATTTGTTCATTTGATGGACCTCCACAGACAACTGTCGGTCTCGACTAGCAAGCATAGGTTTGGTCTTGTCCTCCTTCATCATCACACCCATTTTAGCGGTTTTCTTGTTATCTTAATATATATTTACCCTCGACAATGATTCACTGATTCACTGATACACTGATTCCCTGATTCCCTGATTCCCTGATTCCCTGATTCCCTGATTCACTGATTCACTGACTCTGTCACGCAGTACGTAGGAATTTAAATAATAAAAAAAAAATTATTTTTTTTGTACAGAAATTTTGTTTTCCCCAAATTTTTTTTTTCTTACAAATTTTTTTTTTTACAAAAATTATTTTTTTCCAAATTTTTTTTTTCAAGAAATTTTTTTTTTCCACAAAATTTTTTTTTTTCAAGAAATTTTTTTTTTCCACAAAATTTTTTTTTTCAACAAAAATTTTTTTTTCAACAAAATTTTTTTTTTCAACAAAATTTTTTTTTTCAACAAAAATTTTCAACAAATTTTTTTTTTTCCCCAAAATTTTTTTTTTTCAACAAAAATTTTTTTTTTCAACAAAATTTTTTTTTTTCAGCAAAAATTTTTTTTCCACAAATTTTATTTTTTTTCGAAATTTTTTTTTACAAAATTTTTAAAATTAAGTAACAAATACTTTCTCAAGCAAATTAACGGGCGCCATAGGCGCATTACAACTTACTAGTTCCTGATAAACGCTCTTGTTCTCCCTCTTCGACGATGTTGATGTCCTCCGCAATCCTCATCATACTGTCGATGATCAGCTTCATTTTCGGCGGCTTTTTATCACTTGTTGGGACACCCTTTCGACACACATACACTTATAAGACGTAATGTCATGAGCTCTCTTCCGTCAAGTGTTCAAGGTCGTTGTGTTAATTGCAGCCTTATATTATTTTCCGGTACATCAATCAAATTGCGTCCGGACAGAAGGCAGAGTTGTAGACACTATAACAGGCAAATTAATATTATTGTAGGAAGGGACTGAATCGATATTCAAGTATGTTTATTTGCTCGTCATAATTTAAGAGGTTATTGCGCCGCTTGTTGTGAATGTTCCGAAACATCTCATAGCGCTAGAGGCGCTATTTTAGAGGGCATCCCATAAATGGTCGAGCATTATTTTCGCCGTTCATTGGATACTAATCCAGTGTCCTTGTCGTAGACGATCCTTTTTCCTCTGCCTCTCTATCGGTGTAATTCATCTGTGTTGTTTGTTTTCTTTTTGTTACTACTTTTGAACCGAGATTCGCCATTATTCTTTATGATGTGTGACTATCGGAAAATGTGTCACTCATATGCCTTTAACAATTTGCCAAAAGATAAAACTGTCATTTGTTATAATGGCTCAATGAGCACAAGAGTGAACCGGCCCGAAAACGAAACGCCAACTGAATGCAGCTGGGGCGGAAAAAAAAACGCAACAGGGAGAGAAAAACAATTTTAAAAATGTGACATGAAATAGCTTCTGAGCCATAAAACATTCAACACAACATAAGCCACATGCAAAAGAGGAGGGACAGTTGCGTTTGGCGATTTCATTTTTTTTTTTTTTTTTTTTTTGTATTTTCTTCTTTTTGCTCTTGATGGCCCAAAGTTATGGCCGCTATTAACCATACGTAGAAGGACGAGTTTTAATTATTCCCCATATTTTCCTGTTTTATAGCTGGGCGTTGCTTTGGGTTTTGTTCTGCCACCCATGCTGGTGGCGAATGACGACGATTTAGATGTGGTCGGGCATGACTTGCAATGGATGTTCAATTATGTGGCCGGTGTAACAACCGTTTTGGCCATTTTAATGGTCCTATGTAAGTTGTAAACAAGTGCACAAAACATCAACAACAACAACAACAACAACAAATAACATCTTTTTTTACCGTTACAGTTTTCCAAGATAAACCACCAACGCCGCCCTCCGCTGCCCAGAAAGTGGCTTTGCCCGGTTCCATCGAAGCACAAAATCAAGTCTCATTCACAACGTCATTGAAGAATTTAATGTTAAATCGCAATTATGTGCTGCTGCTTATCTCGTACGGCATGAATGTGGGTGTATTCTATGCCATTTCGACGCTGCTCAATCCGGTAAGTTAACAAAGTCACCGACAATCACAGATCACTTAAGCCCACTCAGGCGCCACGGAAAGCACACAATCTTATTGTGTTTAATAATCTCTTGATTTTGTTTTCTTCTTTTGTTTTTGAAATTTCAAGGTGGTGCTTAAATATTATCCGGGCCATGAGGTGGATACGGGACGCATCGGTTTGGCCATTGTTCTGTCGGGCATGTTGGGTTCGGTGGTGTCGGGCATTGTTTTGGATAAATCTCATAAATTTAAGTAAGTTGACAACTTTTTAGCGATTTTTATTTTTCCTGTGGCAAGAAATACAGAACCCCCCAAACAAAACAAACAAAACACAGCCATAATTATGGCAAACCCTTTTTATTTTCCCCCTTAAACATAACACGACGACGTATGATTAATATTTGAAAAACACCAACATTTGTGGCGATATTTATTGTTATGTCGTATACACCCCAGAGTTTGCTATTTAATGGCCCACACGAACGACCACCGAGGCGTATACGTTATACCAACTTGTTCTCTTACATATTTCCATATTAATCATACGCCATGTTGTCCCAACTGGCAAACCGAAAAGAACAAATTCTTCGTCGAATTTGTTGTTATGCAAATAGTTATTATTGTTGTTAACATTATCGTATTCCTTGATAATTCGAGTACAAAAACAAAAAGCAGACAACCACAACACACAATAACAACAAACGCTGTTCGACGCCGTTTGCAATATGACGACGTTATAAAAAAAAAATTGAATTATTTGTTTATTCTTCTATGCAACATTTTGCATCACAACACAAAGGGTGGAGGGGGGGAGAGTTAATAAAAACGGCTACAAAATAAAATATTGCATATATAAAAATTCAAAGTATTGGCCGACAACAAAAAGCACACCCACATTTCTGTGGAAAACAATCAAGAAGAGGTTTTCTGATCAGCGTGTCTTGCTGTACACAGTGGAACAAAGAACGAATCGTACAAAGGGTGGTTAAGAATTCGTAAAAAAAATAACAAAAAGTCCATGGTTTATTTCAAAGAGCAAAAATTTGTAAATGGTTATTCATTTTGCTTTTTAAAAGTAAACGTAAATAAAACACATATAAAATATTTTTTTTGTTCATGATATTTCTTTTTTTATTATAAACTTTGAACGTTGACATTATGTGTGAAACACTACATCATTTCAATGACCATGACGCCAAGTGTTGCAAGCATTGATTCTTTTGAGGTAATTTCGAGGTAATTGCCACTTTTTGGCACATATTGGGCGGTATCTCAGCCATAACTTGACGAATGTTGGTTCCTTAGTGCTCAAGAGTTAAAGGTTTATCTGCATAAACACGGTCTTTCGCGTAGCCCCACAAAAAAAGGGCTAATGGTGTCAAATCGCATGATCTTGGTGGCCAGTTGATGTCGCCACAACGAGAAATTACGCGGCCAGGAAATTTCTCTGGCAATAATGCCATATTCGCTCGAGTTGTGTGGCATGTGGCACCGTCTTGTTGAAATCACTCAATAGCAGGCAAACAAAAGTCGGTTATCATACGACCATAACGCTCCGAATTGACGGTGACAGTCGTTCTCTCGTCGTTTTCGAAGAAGTAAGGTCCAATCACACCTTCGGACCAATGAGCGCACCAAACAGTGGCTTTTTGTGACTCTTCAATTACTTGAGGATTCTCAGAACCCCAAATACGACAATTTTGTTTATTCGCCCATGTGCCATGTTCCGAGAGTTTTTGAATTCCCATACTTTTTTAGATTCCCATTTTTTCCAAAATGGTGTGCTCAATTCCGAGCGAAAGTGTGGTTCGAAAGAATAGCTTTGTTCAATATGTTACGAACTGTTTTCAATAACTATCAACAAAAAACATATGTTTTATTTGCAAATTTAACAACAAAATTAAGAAAAAATGCCTGCTGGCTTGTTAATTTCCCTGGTTTCTACTAGAAGAAGACTAATGATACTGGAACGTGTTAAACGAGTTGCCAGATTGATTAACTGGTGTAATCATCATTCGTGTTGTTAATTTTTTAATGAATATGTCCACCAAAGTATAAAATTTATGTTTATTTGAAGAAACCTTTTCAACAAGTAGAACACTCTGGGTAAATTTCGTCAAAAGTTGTTCTTGATAAAAGGAGCCTTTTTATTTTCTTTAATTTTACTAGAAAAGCTAATCTGAATACTGTCTTTTTTTAATAAAAGTTGTAAAAACAAGTTAAATATTAACTCTGCGTTCTTTTTTAACTTGTATGTGCTCAGAAAAACACGTACAATCTCATTTCTTTTTCGATCCACAAGGCTATATGTGCTCGAATTATATTCCCTATATTTTTTTGGGTATTCGGAATGGAGCACACCAAATGTGGGAAAATGTTTCACATTCGAGCAAAATCGAAATGCAGCACATGGGCGATTAACACCGATTGAGAAATGTGCTTCATAGCCATAAAACATAATCTCCTCTTAAAGCACGATATGTGGCTGTGCCAGAATCAACATTTTTGGTTTTAAGGATTTTTACGCGTTGTGTGATAGTTAAGCGATCCATTTTCGTCAATGTCAGACTTCCAACTGAAAAGAAAAAAAATTGGTTTAACAACTTTGTTTGACAGATGTCGAATTCCAGCCCTATATTATTTATGGAACACGACCTCATTTCGTGTGGCTATCTCGTCTAACTTCGCAGCAGCGCTTTGCAAGATTAGAGGTCGTCAACAAGATCTTGCAAAGGTGGGTGGTTGATTTTATAGAAAGCCCTGCTGCGCAGTTAGCCACACGAAATGAGGTCGTGTTCCATAAATAATATAGGGTTTCAAAAGTATAGGGCTCTCACGAATGACTCACTTTTACTATTCGCCTTAAAGGTCTGAATCGTTAATGACCTAAATCGCTGTTCGCACAACTTCGCTGCGTCACCGTAACCAACAGGAAAAAAAACTGTCGTCATCTAGTCGAAGCACCGAGATGGCTGATAAAACGATTATCAAACTTGGTGCTCAAACGAACGACATGACGTGGGCTTCCTGCGGAAACTAAAAGGTATTACAGTCCATGTCTTCAATCACGGACCACAGAAAATATGTTCTCACCACTGTGTAGCGCCCAACGTTGACCAAAATGACGTTTGTAGCAACATTTTCAGAGAAAAGTAGTCGAATGATGCCCGATGCACTCGACTATTAGGTGCGGGTTTTCCGATTTCAAGATTGGGCATTTTTCCCGGGCGCTTCTTCAGAAGATGATTTTTCTAACAAAAACTATGCCAAGTCCCAAACTGGAAGGCCATAACGTCGCATGACTTCAATAGCTGAGTCACTTAGACCTTGTAAGCGAATAATGCGAGTCGATGACCCTGAGTGTTGTTCGCTACCATGTCACTTTATGCTCCATCTTGCGGGGTGCCTCATTTCGCCCAAAATTTTAACGCACTTTAACATTCGAAACAAGTTGGCGTCATTTCGTTTCACGGAATTCCAGCAAAGATTTCAAACGGCAAATGAGCTGCCGCTGTCATAATAATGTGTGATTTAAAAAGATCCCACTAGATGGCTCACCCTCTTTCGAAATCCCTTTGTAACTTCGATGATATTTTATGCTACAAATTTTTTAATTTGAATATTCTAATAATTTTATTTAGAAATAGGGACAAAATAAATTTTAAAATAATTCAATTTCATTGCAAACTGAAAAAAAAAACCGAAATCTTAAAAGCTTTTCAAATTAAATTTGTATTTTAATTATGGACTCTAGACGCATCTTGACGTTTCTTCGTTTTTCCGTTTCCGTTTGGCGGCCAACGTCATTTAAAATTTGATTTATTTGAAATGACAAAATGTTCAGAGCGACCATGCCATTTATTACGCTTACAAAAGTCCTCTGGGTCTGGTTGCAAACACTTTTCACGATATCATGAAGAATAGTTGTAACACTTGCCTCCCCATCCCCGTCCGCCTCTACCACCCAGTAAATGGCCTGTGTGTTTTGTTGCAGATAGATCTGGGGAGTTATTTCTTGGGCCATTTTGGTTGTTATTTATGTTTGTTTGTATGTGTGTATTTGTTTTTTGTTAAATTTGTCTTCTTCTCTTCCGTTTTCCGTGAATTCCACAGAGAAACTACATTGGCTGTGTACGCATTTTCCATGGTTGGCATGTGGGTGTTCGCGTTTACTTTAGATACCGGAAGTATTGCAGTCGTTTATGTAACGGCATCTTTATTGGGGTGAGTATACAATGGTTTTCCTTTAAGACATTTTTTTCCTTTCAAATCTCTTTGGCACAATATAGTTGACTTATGCTCGGTCTTTACATTCTGTTTTGTGATATTTTTCTTGTTAGCTTCTTTATGACGGGCTATTTGCCGGTTGGCTTTGAATTTGGCGCTGAACTGACCTACCCCGAACCGGAGGGCACTTCGTCGGGCCTCTTGAATGCCGCCTCCCAAGTATTTGGCATCATATTCACTTCGGTGTATTCGTGGCTCTTCACCGACTATGACGACATATTCGCGAACAGTACCATGGCCGTGATGTTGATAGTGGGCACTATTATCACGGCATTGATCGGCTCCGATTTGAGGCGACAAAACGCACAAACAACGGGCGACACAGGAAATCCATAGGATCGTATAGATTTTGTTTAAGTAACACAATTTTTGTTTTTACAACAGCAAAAACAAAGACAAAGAATTGAAAAAATTTCAGTTTGAACGAAGATGGCGCCGCTTCGACTGGTGGGAAATTAAGGGAACGCAGTGAAATTTTTTTAATGTTTGTGTTACTTAAGCAAAATCGCTAATTTCAATTTAACAACAACAAAAATATCCAAAAAAAATATAGTTCTATTTAATTAATATTTTGTTTTTAATTTGTATATATGTGTATAAAAAAAATGAATAAGTTTTACTAATTTTAATTAATTGTTGTTTTCAAATTGTTATAGATTTTTTGTTCGTAAAAAAAAATGCCAGTATTCAAATCATGTGCGGTACGGTACCCACGAATCTAGTGTGTGCGCTACGGTATGGTACGCTATTGTAGTGTACGCTACGCTATTGTAGTGTACGCTACGCTATTGTAGTGTACGCTACGCTATTGTAGTGTACGCTACGCTATTGTAGTGTACGCTACGCTATTGTAGTGTACGCTACGCTATTGTAGTGTACGCTACGCTATTGTAGTGTACCGTACGCTACGTGTAGTGTACGGTACGCTACGTGTAGTATACGGTACGCTACGTGTAGTGTACGTACGCTATGTTAGTGTAGGGTTCGTTGTAATTCATATTCAAATACCAAAACGATGAGTTGAGTCTGGCATTTTAAAAGTAGTGATTATTATTTAATTTTATTTTTTTTTACTTTGGTCCAATAAATGAGTCGAGGTTGAACTTCGTTTTTCGTTTAAACTGAAGTTAAACTTTAAAATATTTTTTTTCAGTCAAAGTTTAACTGCAGTTTAATCGTCCAATATTGGGCGTTTAAACTACGGTATGATGGTCATATCGCTCATTTACTTCATTAGTGTCTTAACTTAGAACATGATTATTTCAAGAGAGTCGTTGAAAGTTCTCAATTGCGTCTTACTTAGCAAATATGGGAAAAAATTATAGGATTGCCGAATAAACTAGAGGCCTGACCCATGTTTGTATAATACACTGCAGAACAAAAGTCAATTTAAAGTAGAGACATACAGCTTTTTCTAGAGCAAAACAAAAGTGGAAGTGAATTTTTAACTGTGACACTATTGAAGTAAATGAGCGACAGCAAACAACAAAACAAGAAGAAGAATCAAAATTAGTCAAATGACTGGGCTAATTTTGATTCAAAATAAATAAGAATAATAACTTGGTCAAAAAAGAAGAATACAAAATGATTTTGGTCCACTAACTGCCACAAATAAAATACATTTTGTTGATGCTGGAATTGGTTTCCGACCACCACCAGTTTCATACATGTGTCTTTTGCCCGTGCCAATGTTCATTTAGCAGACTTTTTTAATTCTCATATTTTTTCGAAAAAAAATCTTGTGTGACCAAAAATTCACTACAAAAGTTTAATATTATTTTAATTATTCACGGGAAACATATGTTTTCTGCAAAAAGTGTTAATGTTGCCACATCAACAGCTGGAAATGTGGATTATTTTTACTGACCACTCAAAAACGTCTTGCAAGTTAAAACTCAGTTTACATAATCATGGTTTAACTATGATCTCATTTATTGGGCCTCAGTCAACTAAACATTTTATTTTGTAACGTTCCGGTTCTAACATTCGAATCGCCTTTGTGAATTTCGGGATTTTTTTTAACGTCCGGGTTATTTATACTGACTTTTAAGAGTTTTTCTCTCAATCGCATTTATGGGAAATTTATCCAGAAATTTATCGGTAATCCCACAGCATGTGAGTTTTACAACAAAGCTGCCAACAACTGATAAGCAAATTCAAACAATTTCCAGTTCAGACAACACACACTGAGCATCGTTCGTTTGCAGTCATAGCGATGTTCCGAAGAAAAATGCAGTATTGTCGTACAAATCTAATCCAATCTTTAAAACGTTGAAATTTCCAAAACGAATTTGCTATGTGGATCCTGATTTTTGTTAACCCTTTCACCGGCACGTACTGTCACGTGTGTGGGAAATTTGAATTCCTAAAGCAACGGTTACCGGTTAGAGGAATAATGGAAATGAATAATTGAAATTTATTACCCGAGTATGAAATTGAAACCAATTTTAGTCCAAAGTTGTTGTGGTCCAAAACCAACCAGGATATGTTTTATATTTCAACGATGTTTCTTTAGAAAGAAGAACCGTATTTATAACCGAATTCAGCAAATCTATAAAGAAAAGAAGAACAATATTAAACGAAATATCCAGAAACACAACACCTCTCCCCCAACTAGCACTACACTTATACTTTTCTCGATTAATCTCAATCGCCGAGTTAGAGTTGCTTGAAAATCGAAAATTTCCACCATGGTGGGCTTTGGATTTGCGATGATTGAATTTGAAATTTATTATTGTCTTGCAGCTAGACTGAAGACTTGTAAATAAATATCCTCTTATTAAACGGAATACACAACAGTTTCCAAGTCGGATTTAAATTGTAATTTGAATTTCAAATTATAAAAATATAATTTCGATGTAAATCCTTCTATGAAACGTCAATTGCTTCCAACCAATTATCAAATGGACAGTGTAATTTATTATTTTTATATGTTAAATTACAGGATTTGTGCAAATAAAGGAAATAAATGAAAATTATATTCAAATCCCATCAACAAAATCATTAATCACATAACAAATGCCTTTGCTAAAATTAACGGAACAAAAATGTTTATTTAAATTTTAGAGAACACAAAATAAAAATTCGAATCTAAATCCAAACAACGAATATGAATTCGAAGTCTGCATAAGAATTGTATGCTTTTAAACAACTAAGTTGGACAAACATTTCGAACATTCCACCGACATTCCACTTTAAATCCATATAATAAATTCACTCATCGATTCGTTTATTGGAACAAAGGAACAAAGAGCGTTAGAGTTTATTTTAAAATTCTGTTTTTCGTTTATAATATTTTAAAATGTAGTCAATGAAATGGTTGTAAGACAAAATATGTATATTTAGTAAGTTTATGATGTATTAAACACAAAAGTATTCGATTGTATTCTATTCTCTTGTATTGAATTCACCAAAGGCACTTGATTTCCTTCCCAAGTAGCGGCACAAGTTTATATAAACAAACAAAAACAACATGTTTTTTTTATAAATTTTTATAGGGATTGTTTTAAAAAAAAAAAGAAAAAAAATACAACTCACACCTCCACTACACACAGACACACTTTTTTTGTTTTAAGCCAAATGTGTTGCCAAAAAAAAAAAAACAAAAAAAAAACAAAATTTTTAGGTTTACACACTGCCAATCAAAAAGAAAATTAAACAAAAACTAAAAAGAAAACACCATGGCTATTTGTGCGGAAAAGGATAATGCTGAGAGTTGTCCTTCTTTTTCCTTTAAAACTCTTAAAAGCAAAAAAAATACCCAACAAAAATTTATTCTAAGCAAAAAAATTGGTTGATCATTGTTAAATATTAATACATAATTAAAGCAAACAGATATGGACGGGAGAAAATAGCTCCCTATACTAAATTATTGAAAAGTCTCACTTGGAAAACTACCACTACTACTTACTATATAATAACAAAAAAATTATCTAAAAACAATAAAAAAGAAAACTTTTAGGTAACCCAAAGAAATGTGATGTATGGAAAGTTTTGTGACAATTATTTAAAAAGAAAAAAAAACACAGAGTATCTAAAAAAACCAATGTTAACATTCCAAGAAAGAATAGCTTAAATAAAAAAAAAGGAAAAAACCACACATGTTATAAACACATAAAGCAAATTTACTAGAGAAATATATATAATTATATATACATATAAATATTAAACAAACAAAGAAAGTATTTGATTTTCACACAAGAATGCAGCACCTGATTGAAACCAGACGGTAACAGAAATTTAAATTAAAACAAACAAAAAAACAATTTCAAATACGAGTATAGTAACAAAAAAAGGATGATATTAACCAAAAGCATTCGTTGCCGTATAACTTTATCGCATTCTATAATCGTCGTTTGTAGTAGGGATCCTCAAACTACTCTCATAAGGATACAAATATTTGTTCTTTCATAAAAATTCCTAAAATAAATTTGTTTAGTCACATCACACATTCAAAACTATTCAATTAACTAATTGACATCTCAAGATGATAAATGAAATACATTTCTATGACACGTTCTTAAAGAATAGATAATGGGTCCAAACAACAAAGATTCGGTTAGATAGGTTATATGGTTGGACGTAACACAACATGATATCTATGATAATATTACGGTGCAATTGATCAAATAGTCCGAAACTATCATTCAGATTAACTTATATTGACCCATGACCCGAACACAATACGCCAACAAACTGGGCGTTGATTGGTTAAAAGGTTACCCCATCAATGGGCCAGCCATTCTTTCCTTACTTTCATGTTTTTCAAAAATGTTTCTAAACATTCAAAGTAGTTTAACAATTATGACAAAATATGTCGCAAAAATGATTATTTTTTTTAAATCCTTGCCATAGAAAAAACTGTTGACCATATACAGTTTCCAAACTTTGTTTTTACTGTCCAGTGTAATTTCGGCCCGTCATAATATGCGTAACAAATTATATATATAATATGGCTTGAGGCAAGCACGCTACCAACTCGCCTACCGGGACGCTTATGTGACAACTATATTTCCCACAATGAATTTGTCAAATATTGAATGAACTATAGTGAGTTATTTCCCAAGCACGAGATCAATTTATATGGGTGCTGCATTATACAAATCTGAATCTATTTATTAATTTTCTACCTGTTATACTAAGTCGAATAATAAAATAATAGAGCAGGGATATGAAATTTTGTGGCGAAGTTTCATTAACCCTGGGACTTACATACGGGTCTGACCAGTTCCTTTTCGGTTTTAAATGTGATTTAACTACATTAATAAGACAAAAAAGCCAATACAAAGATATTCATAAGAATATGGTATGACCAGACTTCATGTGTTATGAATAACAGGCTCAGGTCTTGTGGCGTGGCTCATAAGAGCAAAATCGTATTCTAGCCATAGAAAATAAGTTTTTATTTTAGAGATTTAACGTAAGTAGTATTTCCCTTAAGCCTTAAATGCGCAGTGTAAAATAAATTTTGACTTATGATTGGCAATCAATCATATTTAGCAAATAGTACAGTCCTGTGCCAAAATAACTCATGATTTGTTAATTTGTATAAAAAAAAACTGGGAAATTATGTCGACTTTTTGGTTTATACTCATTGCATACTCTGCGCATTTAGTGGGTTAACTCTTCATGCGAGAATAGACGATATCATGTGTA
Source organism: Hydrotaea cyrtoneurina (assembly GCA_958296145.1). Taxonomy (NCBI): domain Eukaryota; kingdom Metazoa; phylum Arthropoda; class Insecta; order Diptera; family Muscidae; genus Hydrotaea; species Hydrotaea cyrtoneurina. Next base: position 76,780,782 of record OY282516.1, on the reverse strand, counting down.
CACTTACTGACCGGGACCTATAGAGAACCATTTGTTTAGTATTGAATGAGCGGGCTGGAACTGTTCCGTGGCATTTGAAGACGACAGCGAAACACCCTCTTAATATCCAGCACCTTTCAGGTAAAATTATTCCAAATTAGAAAAACTCACAGGGTTTAGTGAAAGACACCTTTAATAATTCTGGCACAACACGGAACAAGAAAATGAACTGTTTGTGCTAAAAAGGTAAGGAACACATCCTGAAGTGTTAACCCTAATTTGATTATCACCCAAAGTTTTCTAATCCGACCAAGCCTAAATCCAAAATTGGCACATAACTGCCACTTCCATTTGTTAGGTTTGCAAACTTTTCCATACTCGGTTAAAATCCGAGTAAAGGAAAAGGAATCGTATACAAATGCACAGGAATCAAGTGTTTGCAAGAGGGTTAACACGTCTGGAACGTCTTTTCCAATGCAGTTTTACATTTTTTATTGTACAGCAGAAGTATTATTTCGACCACAAACTCCAAATGTCACTTATAATGTTGCAGAAAATCAGTAATACATTCGTAAGAAATCCCATTGTCACCTTATACTGGATAAATGCAAATGTGACTTGTGACGTCTGCCCTTCTAGATTCTCCTTACAAATAAATAGTCGATTTTTAGGCTTTGCCATTTATTCTATCTTTGCCAGCGATCACAATTTCGTACTTACTTCTTAACATCCCACATGGAGGGCGGAAACTTCATGCTCCCATTTCATCATCGTATTACAATGTTGTAATTTGGAAACTGCTTCAATTTATATGTTGTTTGACTAGTGTCTTGCTCGATGATGGAGTCATCGGGTTTCTCTACCCGATTCGTACTTTCATAGACACAAATTCTGGAGAAAAGAAATAATTTGAATATGAATTTAATTTAGTTTATTATATAAAAATCTCAAATAATGTTTTTTAAAATATGAAAATTTCGTTAACAAATTTTCAAGTATGTATCTCAATTAAATGCAAGGCCATTGGTTATAGAAGAGCGTTTGCATGGAATTGAATACGTTATAGTGTCGCTTGGGCGAAGATTGACAAAATGTGCTATTAAATTAAATGAATCGAAATACTATAAATTTTCCCCAATTTTGATTAAGTTCCGGACCTAGATTGCCCTAAAATCGAACCCATCGCAATGTCACATCTACAACTGTAGCCTTTTTCTAATTTTACCAATGACAAAAAGGGACGATTTACTTGAACTACTTTGCGAATCGCACCCTTTGATCTCTAGATAAACAACATCTTTTCAAAGGATTTTTGCCAATTCGAGGCTTAATCCGACTGCCTTTACAAAATGAAAGGCTGTGTGCTTCTTTAAAAACAATTTTTCGTGGGTGCTGTGCTTAAGAAGCCTGTGAAAATCTCATACGAAATTTTAGGGAGTTTTTTTGTAAACAAATGATATTGAAACAAACAAAAAGAAAACCATATCAATTAGTATATACACACATCTATTAAATACATATATATATACACACTATATAAAACAAAGTCGTATAGAAACAAATAATAAAAATATAAATACAAATATGTTAACCGAATATTGTGTGTGTAACTAAAACTAAGGAAATATTTGCCAAATTTTTAGAATAAATCTTAGAAATAAAAAAAAAAAACACCAAAGAGGCGTGTTTAGTGTGGCTAGCTGTTAGAGTTCCGCTATTATTTTTTGTTGGTATAAAGGTTTTTTTTATCTGTCCCGTATTTTTATCACAGATGAGAAAATTCTATACAAAAAAAAACAAAACAATGAGCGAAAATTCGAACGCTTTAAATCAAACACGCCAAATAAAACAAATTTTTAACCGATGAACAACAACATACACAAAGAAACACAATTTGTTTTAAACGCAACCAAATTACAGCCATTCGAAAGCAATTTTACAAAGCAACACATGACAATAAAAAGAGAACGATACAAACAGCCCCAAAAGAAAGGCAAAATACAAAGAAATTGTGTATTTTAAAGCGGAAAATTGTTCTATGTACTTCACACCAACACCTGCACATTAAAGAACACTGTACAGTAACACTAAAACATCCATCCCCCTCAAAAAAAAAAACCCACCTGTCCATCCGGCCAGTTTGTTGTTGATTTGTTTATAACCACAACGCGCGAAATTTCAATTTATACTATTTATGAAAATTAGATGAAAAACAACTGTTATACATGTTCCGTGTACAAAGAAAAACTATTATATGCACCCGATGTTGCCGATTTGACCACCCCATCACAAACCAATAGCAAAAATAAAGCGCGCCAAAATTACACTGTTATACAAAAGGCAACCGTTTCTCTACCTTTTCCTCACTTCACAACTTCTAATAACTTTACAACGAATGTCTCACTTCGTTTCTTTTTTTTGTATTAAGAGAAAGTGACCTCAAAATTAGAATAGAAAAATGTTTCCCACTTGTTTCGCAAAATTCAGTATCGTCACAAACTAAATTCTTCATCGCCACTCTCCCAAGATTTAAATTGAAAAATGTTTTTAAGCCCGCTCCTATTCGTTGCATCTAACACAACGAACGAAATGTCATTGTCGCAATTAGTTTTTTCTTTTTGTGAACAGAGGGCAGTTTTATAAACGAATCATTCGTTTTTCAATTAATTCGCAAACATTCATGCAAAAATTTTAATTAATTCTTTCAAAAAAAAATAAATGAATGAAATTTGCATGATTTAGATGAAATAAGTAAAAATTAATTGCAATTCAATTTGCCAATTCATTTGAATTGGAATTGAATGACAATACATTTGAATTGAAAATAATTGTCAATTTTATACAATTTTTTTTTTCGGAGAAAATTTTAAATTTTTACAGCTTTGTTCTGACTTTTATATGCTGACCTTTTTGGTTCATCTCAAACGAATTCGTTTTACAAAGATAATTGGATAATTAAAAGATGTTTGCCAAAACGAAGAACAATTTATAAGTTGCAAATGTTATTAGCCTTACCCAATAAGGTGTTCACGTTATCCGTTCCATTCTGCATTCACCTCTTGAATCTATTTCTTCGATTTGTTTTTTTATCACCAGCTCCTGAGACCTACCGTTGAGAAAATCATTCTTCATAATTAATTTTTACCCGATAATTGTAAGTAGTCTTACCCAGTCTTCTTTCTCGTTATCCTTTTCATCGAACATGGCATGGCTTCGTTTTTTATTTGATCACCAGATCTTGAGAACTACCGTTGAGGAAATTTCATTAATCATTCTTCATAATTAAAATCTACCCGAAAAAGTAGTCTTACCCAGTCTTCTTTGACGTACTTTGTCCTTTTCATCGACATCGTTTTTTTATTTCATCACCAGATCTTGAAAATAACTCTTGTTGAACTATCAATCCTCCGGCCGTTAAACTGAAACGATTTAATTTTGGAATCAATTAAGACATACTTCCTGAATTATCCACACCATAGAAAAAATCACCTTTGAGATTTTAACACAGGCGACAGTGATGATATTTAATTAAGGCTTTGAAATCAAATTGATTTTTGTCTGTACTTCTCAGAGTTAAACTATAAACAAATTCCCATAGAGGCGTATTTTCATTTCATTTCATATGAGATATTAGATTATAACTAAATTCGTGGCTTCAAAGACATTCAGTGAATAAGACAATATCCTCTTTTTCTGTCTTGGGGTTCGTGCTCAGGAGATGGGATGGGAATTTGAATCTCAAATTAATCTTATTGTTTGATATTTAATTTACTCCATTTATAAGTCACTGAAGGAACCTCACATGTTACTCATTACACTATGCAACAATAAATATATTTTACTTTGTAATGAATAAGCAGTATCCAATTTTTGTTGCATAGTGTCATCTAAGAAATACTAGTTGAGCATACAAATCGGTAAAAAGCTTATATTGCTATGTAACACTAACATTTTAGTCAAATGGTTTGCATTACAATATGCCCTTCTAAAATTCCTGATAGGACTTTGTTGTCTTGTATAACAGTGTAATATGCATAACAACTGTTTAGCCATTACAACCTTAATCTCAAAACATACACAAAACACACATAGTCGAAATTGTTAATGCTAGCTATTAAATGTCTGCTTGTTCAAACACAAACGTAATACAAAAAAAAAATAACAAACAAAACAAAATGTGTTAAAAACAAATGCTCAATACAACAAAATATTAAAGAGATCAATAATTGTTATCATGTTGTAATAAAACTGAATGAATGAAAATCCAAAACAAACCGTAATGTTCAATCTTAAAAGTTGTTAATCAATGTCTATGTAAAATAATACCTATTATATACAAAACAAACAACCGAAATAAAAGCAACAAAAAACTAAACATTAAAGAAAACACGACTATATTATTTTGGCGGATATTTCAGGGCATATGGTTCCACAGTCCTACAGAGTGGGATATAAATAATACAGAACAGACAGAACTTTAAAAGGGAGCGTATAACAAATGATATTGAATTTTTTTATAATATATCCTGGAGTTCCTAAAGGTTTAATCGAGAATTACCTCAAATTTCTAAACATCATCAGATTAAGTTCCCCCACATTGCAGAGTAAATAGTATGTGGTCTTAAAGTATATAATCACCTTTGGTATGGGTAAACTTATTTCTGTTTAATCTTTCCCGATTATTCCTGAATTTTCCACTTTTTTTTATTCTATTCCAAAGAAGACATCTTTGTACCAATGACAAGCCCAACTGTCTCTCTCTTTTTTTATTCTATTCCAAAGAAGACATCTCTGTATTTACGACAGGCCCTACTGTATATCTCATTTAATACTCGGTTTTGTATATAAATTAAAAAATGCATCATAATTAAAGAATATTTACATAAGAACATAAATATTTTGTTTTTATTTTCATGTTTATAATAATACGAAAGTATCGGAGGACAATACCAAAAAAATCTTACAACACAATATATGTATACAAATATTAAACAATATATAGGGTTACGATAATGGGATTTTATATATATATATGAATATATGAAGAAAATCTTCTTAAAAATAAACAAAATATACTGGGAGCTTGTGAAACGACAACAGCTGCAAAATTGTTTTCGTTGTCTCTTCTGTTGAATAAAATGAGTTAAAATTACTTTAAAAAACACATAACTTAAGGCAATCCCTTTCCTTAAGATACAAGAAAACATTTCAAGGCTATTATGATATTTAGAATATCATTGCAGAGAAACACTTGGTTCTCGATTTCATTCTGAGTTGATCGTTACGAATAGGTATTAATACTAAACAAATCGACACAGGACAATAAAACGTTAAAACGATACAACGTCACGGTTTAAATACGTACGACGTTGATAAACATTAACAATTTAAGGACATCATGTTCGATCGCCGGAGAGTGGAGTTGTCTTCTTATTGCGGAGGTCCCCAGGCTCTTAATAATGTTAAGGCCTTATTGAAGTATGCGCACCATTCTTCGCGCTCTTCTTTTGTGTCGGCTGACAGAAGATACCGCACGGTAGTCGTACGACCGTTCGGCACAATAACCAGGGATTCCTGATCGGTTTCTCTTGCGGGCCGCTGACACTCCAGCAGCATTGTATTGAGTCTGGCACAGATATCTCGAGGGGCTAAGTTGACTTTTTGCGAGGAGCACGTATACAAATCAATGGAGCCCATGGGAGCCTTTTTCTTTTCATCATCAGGATATTTCCAGTAATTCAACATAGTGCCATTCAAATGGCACCAGCGTCTGTGCCAAGCACCGAAACCCGAAATGTCCTCGAACATGGTGAGGAAACCTTTGTATTCCACCGATACGGACAATTCACAGTTGACTTTCATATGGACCACACCATCCAATGGGCTCACCCCCAAAACCTGCGTTAGCGTCCACGAGGTTCTCTGTATTTCCCTCAAGGAGAATATAGCAAAACCATATTGCACCAATGCTGGGGTACGTACCACATGTGGACCAGCTGGACTCTGTACCGGTGGCATTACCAAGCGATTGTCACTTCCCTTCTTTTTGGGTGTTTTCACACCAGATTTCTTATTCAAATTTATGTGATATTTCACCTCGTGTGGTAAAACTTCTCTCTGTGCGGTCATACCATAAATTTCTAAAGTTACCTTAAAATCGGCATACACATTGTTCAGTTGCAGAAGATCGGGGAATTTTACTGCCAGCAGACCGGGTAAGGTGGGAACAGTTTTTGTGGCCAACACATGTTCATTGTATTTGAGAAGACACACGAGATGGTGGCCAGATATTGTATCGGCGGCCAATTTCCGTATGTAGTCCTGCCTTAGCGGTATGGTAATTTCCTTGACAGTTAAACGGCCCTTCTCGCGGGGTGCTCCCAATGGGCGTAGTGATTTTTCCACACGTAGACGTTGAACTTCATCTAGGCAAGCTTGGCGGCGATGAGCTGAAAAACGAAGGGTATTTTTAAATGTTATTTCTTTCCATTAAAGTCTCTTGCATCATTACTTACATGCTACCAACAGATGTCTTTCACCTTCCACCGATTCGGTAGAACCCGAAAATTCAATGGTGGCAGCGCATAAGTTCAAAGCTTGGCTAGTTTGCGCTATAACCTGTTGCTGTTTGCAGACTTCTTCCAAAAGTTTCTTGATTTTCTCCTGTACCAAGCCGGCATCGTCATGTTCTGAATCAGACTGGGAGTCTTCGTCGGTCTCTTCCGGCTCCTGAATAAAATGAACCTGCTCTCCAACGCCTTTTGTTTCCAGCTTTTCCATTGCTGAACGCAACACTTGTTGTTCACGGCATATTTTACGAATGGGTGTGGAATTTGCACTCTGGAGGGGAAAATGCGAAATTGAGTTTAGAGAAAGTTTTTTTGGTAATCGTAGGAAACTTACATTTGCTGTTTGTTGACGCCTATAAAAGCTGACTGTATGAACCAGTGTCACAACATTATCGTTCTCCTTGTTAACACTCAGTTCGGATGTCACGGGTTGCATGTAAGTAGCACCACCTTCAGATGTGGAGGTAGTGGTATAATGTTCCTCCGTTTTGTCCTCATGAATCGTTTGATAGGTATTGTTCTTGTTGGGAGTATTAGCTTTACGGAAGCTGAAACTATTCGAAGCAGTTGTGCCTTTGCTCTGTAAATGATACGGAAAATGATTATTTTATAAAACAAAATGTATTAAAATCAAACTTACTCCTTTGGACAAACGGCTGTTGTCCTCATCATCATCTTCATCCTGTGTTATATCATCATCACCATCGTCATCCTCCTCGTTTTCATCCAAAGCCTCATCCAAGTAATCGTCAACACCCATCGAGGCATCTGAGGAGTTCATAGATGAATCGATGTTGTTGTCACCACCAAAATATTGGTTCTTTTCGGCATACCGAACTTCCTGCAAGATACAGCATACACACACATACGTCAAAGGAACCCATAAGGATAATCTTAACAATGAACTCATGCCAAGTTGGAAAATTGCAATACATACCTTGATTTTAGTTAATTCCTGTTTGTCATTCTTCTGAACGACTTGCATTATTTCTCGTCCTAAGCTACCATTGCATATACCGACACTGCTGTCCTCGGTTTCTGTTTCCATAAAACTGTGAGCGGTGAACCATGAAATTGGGGAGAGGGGGAAAAAGCAAACAAAACAAAACCAATCAGTATCAACGGATTAAAATCAACAATTAAGTACACAACAGACAAAAACATTTATTTCCGAACAGAATATTTGAAATTGTAGCAATAAATAAATAAATATCAAGAAGCTTATCGTTTAAATAACGTAATTTGGTATAAACACTAGTCTTTTTGGCCTTAGCAATATTTTTCAAAGAGAACGATTTGTTAGACGACTAATCTAGACATAAACAAAATAATAGACATGAATAGAACCTATCTTCACACCTGTCTTCGTTGTTGTTGTCATCATCCTGCTGTTCAGTGTTGGTCGTTTGACGGCCTCGCAATGGCTGTGATGAAGCTTTCATCTCGTCGGCGGTGCTAAGTGCAGAGGCAGTGGCTGCAGTACAGTAATTATTTTCGTCATTGTCAGAAAATGATTCATTGGATTCCAAGTCCGACAATGCCGGATACAAACGTTTGGTCCGTGGTCGTTTCGTACCATCCTCATCGATGTCATTGCCAGCTGAAAAGAAAAGGTAAACAAAGGTATGGAAGCAGTTTTAGAAAAAAAATCATTTTAAACTAAAATAATTGGCCTAGTGCAGATTTCCAAATTTTTGGTTTTACAGGTTGTGAGTATTCAGTTTGGAACACTTAAAAATACAGAAATGAAATTCAGGGGAAAAATATATGTATACATATCGAAAATAGAGAAATAAACTGTTGTACTATTTCAAATAATGCGCTCTCAAAATGACATGACTACCCATTTTATATCGATTATGAAGAATTTCAACAATCTTTGAAACTTACGTGATCTTCTTTTTACAGTAGCATTCTGATTCTTGGATGACGACGACGGTGGTGGAGGTGGTGGCGGAGGAACAAGAGGCTTTGACTTTGAACTGGAAGCCTTCGCTGGTTTACCTGGCGATTTTACTTCCCGATCTTTTGATGTACTTCGCTGCCCCTGTTGAGACTGACTAAAGATTTCCTTCTGTTTGTTAAAACGATTGGCCAGCAATTGCATTTCTTCTTCACGCTGTTTGCGTATATCGTCCTTGATTCTATTATCAGCTGCAGCAGCGCCAAATATAGCAGCCACCTTGTCACGCAGTTTATTATCCGCCTTTGGTTTAACAAGAGCAGCAGGCGCATTAGAAGATGGATTTACTGTGGTACTACCCGCACTGAATGCAGCTGACGCTTGTGCTAAAGTAGAGTATTCAAAGAAAAGGAAAGAAAATTGTGATTAAAGGTTGTGAAATTCCCTCAGAATAAGCGCTACCTGAGTTACGGGTTTTTGCATAATCTTTACCTTTTACATGATCTTCCCGCTTATTGTGTGCATCTTGCAATATTTTACTAATGGGCGGCGCCATGCCGAAGGCAGCCTTTGGCACGAGTGCTTCACCTTTGTTCTTTTCAAACAGTTTCATGCGCTCTTTCAGGGACAATTCGGTTGGATCCTTTTGAGGTCGTTGTTGTTGGCTGGCCTGGGCTTGTGCTTCAAAGACGGCTGTCCGTCCGGAGACCAGACCCGTTTTAACTGTAGCCACCTTTTTGTCCATCTGAATGGGCTTCTTCTCTTGGGTATTTGTGGCTAGAATATTAAACTTCTCTGAGTTTAATTTGCCTACCAATCGTTTGGGTTCTTCTTTATTGTTGTCAGCACTTTTGGATTCAGGCAGAGGAGTGTCTTCATGCTGTTCATTATCATGTTTGAAGTCATACGAAACTTTGACGGCAGATGAGTCACGTCGTTGAAAGCCCTGAGCCTCTAAAGAGTTCAAAACTTTAGGATCCCATTTTAACTGTTTGGTTTTTGAGTCGCTCTCCTTCAATTTGGGAGGTTGTGGCGCTCGCGCTTTTGTGTTGCCACTTGTGTTGTCTGATCTTATACGTCCTCTACTGGGCAACTCAGGCTTGGGAGGTGGTACTTGTACGACCTTATTGCTCTCTGCCGCTGTGGCCGTGTGATGAGCAGTATCATCTTCCCATTGATTAATGGTGGAGGCCAAGGCTGCCAATTTTCCCATTCGTTGTTTGGGTTTGCGCAATTGAGCATCCAATTCTGCTGCATCTTTGCTATCAGCATGAAAATTACCTTCGGTCCGATGTATGGGCGATGAGAGATCATCCTTGTCAGAGTACAAAGCACCTAAACGCTGTAGGCGATTGCGTGAAGTGTCGCGTATCTTGGCAATGGGTTGTTCTTGTTGTGTAATAGACTGTTGGGTTCCCTCAGAGTGGAGTGTGTAGCCAGGTTGTACCATGTGTTTGTTATCATCATCGTCAGTGATTTCCTGTTCTTCAACTTGCACCTGAACCTGGAGTTTACAGACATTTTATATTAGTACAAGGAATATTATTTAATTTATAATTAGCATCTAAATATGTTCGATCAATGGTGTGATGAGTGAATTATGACTTATGTAGAATATTTGCAAGAAAGTATTTTGGTTGGCGAAACCCGTCAGAGGGGAATTCTGAAGAATTGTGTTCTTCCATATTGGTACGAACTACATTGATCTTGTTGCAGGACTATGGTCGAATATTTGAATAAATGCACGTATTGCTTAAGAGCATCCTCATGCAAAGATTACAGCGTAGTCTGGCCGACTGTCGAATTCCATCGGCTTCTACTTTGTTTATCTTACTTTCCCTCTTGCTCTCTTGTACATTCTACTAGATCATGAGATCACGAAATTAACATCAATTCTATATACTATTACAAATTCCCTTCGATTTGCCAGTTTTCTCCTATTTTATAAGCCATGTTTTTCCTTTTAAATTGACTTTAAATAGCAAACAAAATATGTCTGTCTTCCCTTACAAAACACACCAAAAAAACATTCGACATTCGATTAACCACCGTTTCGTAGCTCCTTCCCCTTCTTCTTACCTCAACATTTTCATTGGTCATGATGTTTATTTCTATGCCCAGATCCATATTTTCCTTGTCGACAGCCGAAAAATGTCTTAAAATCTTTCGCGGAGACGTGGCTCCACCGTTGGCTGAGGAGCCACCACTATGGGAATTTGGCGCTAATGTTTCCATTGTACTTTTCTTCTCGATTACATGCAATTTATTGGTATTCCCACCACTGTTCGTATGCAAAGGCAGCTGTTGTTTTTGTTGCTGTTGCTGTTGTGACGACGCCACCACCGCCATTGTTGTTGCTGCTGCACAGCCGCTGCCTGTGCTCAGATTTGAAGCCAGAGACGAGGTTGACGAATTTACTGCCGCTTCGCCCAAAGGAAATTTACTTGCATCAGTGCTGCATATACCCAATGCCCGACTACGGTGTTCCGCCTTTTCAAGCATTCGCTGTGGACATAGTGGTCAGTTGAATTAGTCCGAAACAGAGAATTCAGTCGAACTATGTATCACTTACCTGCGTGAAAGGATCCATTTTGCATTTGATTTTGTTGGTGTGTCAACACTCTTCAATTTCGCAGATATTATTTCTTTCGTTTAACCGTTTAACAATTCTATTTCCTGATAAAATTTCACTATTTTTTTCTATTTTTTATGTATTCAATTCAATTTCAGCGGCTTCTTCGCAAACTTTATCGCGTCTCAGTTCAATAGCAAATACGCGACTGCGATTCTTGCAGTTGAAATTTCAAAAAATACGACGTCGCTTGAGTGAGGTCGTAATTACAGGGTTGTTACAACACAGTGTTGTTTTTTGCCCAGAGTTGCATGTAGATATATTGCGATGCAGTGTTACCGCCGGTAATTCTTAAAAAAAAACGCACCATATTTTTAAAGAAGTGGCACAAAAAGTGGCACATTGTTTTGGTTTTTATTTTCAGAAAACAACAGCAAGAAAATAAAAAGTTAACAAAAAAGCACAATTTTAGGCAATTTCATAATGCGATTCAAGACTTTTTACATGAGATTCATTTTTTAATTTAATTTTTTTCTTCATAAAATTATTTATAACTACAAAACTGTTGATTATGTAAAATTCATAGAAAATAAATTGGCCTTTGAGCGCCAAACCCTTAGGGTGTTTTACTATACTGACTTAGTACACTCACCCTGACTTGGAATTTCCCACAATGACCCCGAAAATGTTCCACAGTGTAATCATAGCGTATGACGCGTTTTCTTTGTAATTTTAAATCATCAGTGTTGTCAAAATAATATAAACAAGAAGATTAATCTAATACTAAAAAGGTGACACAAAAGTATAACAAAGGGGCATATTTTGTATCAAAATAAAAAAGTGGCAAATGTGCCACTTTAGTGTTATAACGGTAACCCTGTTGCGATGGCACGCCGTTTGGTTTAATATGTGCGTTGCCAACCGCAGCAAAAATGCCGAACTAATGTATGGAAAAATTAATACAAAGTCTCTTGCTGTTATATTTTTAAATACAACAATTTGTTTATAAGATCCTAGGCAAAGCTACGAATGAAGAAGCGGTAAGAAAGTAAGGGAATTAAATTATATTAGTTTTAAATATGAAATATGAATATTATTATTATTAAATATGAAAATTCGGTAAACAAAATATCTCTAGGATTTATATTACAATTTGTGTGAAAATTTAAATGAAATCCTGTCTTGCTGTCTGAATTCATGCTGCGGTGAAGGGATTTCTTTTATAATCTAATGATAATCTTGCAATCATCATGATTGAGGACTGCATGCAAATGACCTATAAAATTAATAATTGTTGGACTAGCTGTTCGTACCCGGTTCTTCAGGGGTTGTCCACAGCACCTAAAATGCAAAGTACCAATATCCTGTTTTCGTATAGCAAACTGTCACGACATCTGACATTATCTGGATATATTCCATGAACGTACTACACGTAGACCAATATTGCGTGTCGCCGTCCTTTACATTATCACATAATTTTGAAAGCCATTGAATACATGGTACAATGAGTCATACCGTGTGAACTCGACCATAAGCGCTTCTGTGTGAAGTCTACCGCCATCTACAGAGATTTATTTGCATAGTTAGTGTGAAGATTTCCGGCAACACTGTTGAACATGTGTTTTTGTTTGTTGTGTTTTTTTTAGAAATTAATCAGTGATGATAAATCGTGTTTATGTGTCCAGTGGCACAGTCACATCTATTTTGGCACCTTATCACAATTTTCACGAATTAAGTATCTTTTATTATATAGACCATGGAAATATGAAATTATCAGGAATTTGCAACAGAATCTCTCTTTTATTCGTCCCACATCATATGTTGAATACCCAAACCCGCTAAAATGATATGTAATGGAGGAATAACCGATCAAACGAAGTAGGTATGTAATAAAGTAATGGAGGTATCAAAAAGCAATTTTATTTCGTACCGTTCCGTTTAATTTCTCAGGCAAATGCGGACACATATTGACGGGAATATGTTGTGGAGGATATTAGCAAGCACAGCAACAGATCGCACACTACTACCAGCTACTTCATTACATTACTTCTGATACAATTAGAATAATATTGGCCCTATTTGGGCACATTTAATGTATATTGCAGCACAGATTGAAGTTTCCAAAATACCAACACTGTTCTTCACTCGACTAGTTCTCATCACTTCTTATTCGAGTCTCGGCGTGCGGGACATGGTTTTCTTGTAATCAACTGAAAATAGAAAATTAAATTATCCGCTATGGCAGAAAAACGAGTAGAACTGCTGTGGAATTGTGCAATTTCTCTGAAACCAGAAACACACACACATAAATTAATTAAATCTCATTACATGTAAGTTTAAGAAACGTAGTAGGGCTGGAAGGGGTTGAGATATAAAAGCGAAAGATTGGAGGGAATATATTATGTCGTCCCATAAAAAGCGTCGCCATATAACGGTTAAACCATCATCATCCTGTGAACAATCCACCATGAGAATGACCTGGATGACATCCTAGATTCCTTCCAGTATTATTTCTGCCTTAGTATCGATATTTAACAGAACCCCACAAAAAGTGGTGATACCTCAGTTCTGAGACATAACAAATATTAATATGACCTATACAAAAAGAAATGTCCACATCCACATTGATTCCTACTTCAATAACTCTGATGACATTCGACATGTCTTGTAATAATTGGACGTTTAAACATCACAGACTCTGCAGTGCGCTGTTGAATTTACAAGCAACTGTTAGATGGAAAGCGATATTGATGACATCTGATAAAATTCATTAGCAAAATACTGAAGAATTAAATACTTTAGTGCATGTACTAATCATTTTTCGTTTTATGTATTCAAATCTTAACAAAGGATTGAACGATCCAAAACAAAAGGCAGGAAATGAGAAAATGTCCACTGAATAAACTGAGTAAGATCTTAATGATTTGAAAATCCTGCAATTACGAGATTGGATCCAAAACATTTCTATAAGAAGAATGTAATTATAATAGGGAAGCGTTTATGTTGGGAAGCGTTTATGTGATATTGCGACACAAATTATAGTTTTCAAAACACCAACACTGACCCATGCAATTCTAGTTTTACTTTGTTACTGATTTGGTACTAACAATTAAGCTCATACATATCACTTCCATTTTCGAATTCATTTAATGCAAAAATCACTAACAAAGCTCTCAATCATTTTCAGGAATATGTGCCGAAAATTTGTTAAAAATATACAAATGCCTAAAGAGAAGTTTGCCACGACCACAATGTGCTCCCACTGTGGCTGTTTTTGGAATGAAAGTGAATTCAAACTAAAATTGAAGCCGCAACATGTTGCACTCAAGGGCAAAGCAAAGAAATTAATTGAAAAACTTAACAAGTCCAGGGATTCTGGCCAAGAGAGTTCATTGAATAGAAAACAACGAAATCGTGCCAAGTGGCTGCAAAAAAGGTCCACACAATCCATGGAAATTAAGTGTGAACAATGTCTTCACAAATCATTTATTAAAATGGAAAAACCAAAAAGTAAACAAAAGAAAATGAACGAAGATAAAGAAGTTACGATGGAAGAGGATGTTGTAATAGAAATTGAACCGGCTACTACAAAGGCTAAAAAGAAGAAGAATAAGAATAAAAACAAGTTGGCCGGCTTAAAGTTGCAACCACCATTAGAAGTCAAACCAGCACAACAAAATGTCAAGAAACAGAAAAATATACAACAGCCACCAGCAAGAGCTTCCAAATGCCCAGTGCCTGCTAGAAAAACTAAAAACCCACCACAACTGAATAAGTCATCTTCTAAAATTAACAAGGCGGCGTTGGTGTCTAAAACGCAGCAACATAACGCCATCCTGAATTTGGCCGCTCTACTTAGAGGGCAATCATCAACCGCCAAAAGTTTACAACAAAACAGACTGGAATCATTGTTGAAATAATATCTGTATTTTGCGTGGTGAGTTCTTTTGTTTAATGTCTGTCTGTCCGCTGTCCGCTTGTTTGTAAGTTGTGAATTTATGAATTTATTTAGAGTCACGATTTTGAAATGCAAATCTACTCGTCTCGTATTTAGAATTGACAATGTGCGGTTTTGTATGACTCAATTATTATGGTTTTTGTTCTCGTTGATGTTGTCGTCGTTATTCTGTTGAGGGAGGTTCTGATTGTCTTCAATCACTGAAGCCTAAAAATAATGCACACAAATTATAACAACTTAACAAGGTTAATTCATAAAATGCCATTGGAAAGGCGATTCTACAGACATTAACCAATCAGACTAGATTATATAAACCTGTGTATTCTTAATAGGGGATTTCTATTATTACAATACATTGAGATGGATGTTATGAAAGGAAGCGTGGCCAATCTATTTGTAACGATTTCAGACTCGTAGAATTATTTTACTTCATATTAAAATCTCAAATTCAGCAGCGTTGGATTTATTTAAAGTATGTCCTTTGTATCCTTCTGACTCTTGTTTACATGGTGATTACTCGGAAACTAAACTCACAAAACAGCTTTTATAATCGAAATTACGTCGTAATTTACATACTGAAAATTTTGATATTACAAAATTTGAGCACATAGTATCTATTTACTACATGGCCGATTTGGCAATCTATTTCCTAGGTATCGCACTTTTGTGGTAGAGATAGTATGTTAAATGCAGAAACTGAAATAGTAGATAGTGAATAATTACTATAACTATTGACGGAATATTTTAAGGTCTATGAGCCACACCAAACACATTGGAAAATACTGTTGTTGATGATGTGGGAAATACTTCGTTGGTATCAATTGAGATTGCGGAATTAAAGCTCAATTTTGTATGGAATAGCAGTGGAATAACTGGTACTAGTACCGTATATGTGAGTCGTTTAGCTGTAGCGTCCAGTGTTGTCATTTGAGGGCTTATGGTTAGAGTGTGGTTTATTACAACACAGAAGCCGTGTTTAAAATCGTAAAATGTTTTCTTTACGAATCGAAATATCTGTCTAAAAAGTGGGTAATATTTTAATATGGGTCATTCCGACTTCTTTTAAATTCGTATAGTATCTTTAATCCACCTATAGTTAATGGTGAATACTTCTAATATACGATAAAATGGGTGTAGACAAATGCAATGCTAAGCGAAGCCCCTCTCGTATTATACTGCAACTGACACTATTACAACTTAAACAGAAACAGATAATTTAAAAAAAGTTAAATTGCGTACGTAGTTAAAAAAAAAGTTAAATTGCGAGAGTTCCGAAACTGAATTACAGACCTAAATCAAAAACAACGAAAATGCATAGTTTTGTAACAAAACACAACAGTTGCATGGTAACGACGGATTATATCCGTGAGCGGCCGCATTCTCAGGAGAGCAATTAAAAAATAAGCAACATATTAAAATACAGTTATGAACATTTTTTTCTTTTGCGCCAAGACTTATCCGTAAGCTTGTAACAATAAATTACCAAAGAAATCAACAGCAGCATCATCATCATCATCAGTGGTATTGTTGTCGTTGTCTTTGCCGCTGTTGTTGTTGTTGCTATTATTGTTCACATTATCCAAATGACCATACCACATGCTTCTTATATGTATGGATGTGCAAACGAACGGGTATGTGCGTCCGATAAGCCAAGGAACCAGTTTTTTTTTTTGAATCGCATCCACATATTTTGCGGCACGCATAGCAATTTAACACGGTCTTTTCTCTACGGCCAATTCCACCAATCCAGCCAACAAATATAAAATTATAAATGTGTACACTTTTAGAGGACAAAGTCAAGGCTACGCAGCAAGGCAAGGCTTGGCGCGGCACACGGCCCCATCAGCGACACCAACAGTAGAAGCTATATTGGCTATACCTAATGTGTGTATGTACTCGTATCTAATGTCCAGATATTGCTCTTCAGTTTTATTTAAGCCAAAAAGAGAAGACACAAAACAAGTTGCAAATCTTTCGATGTTATTTTCTTCTGCTTTTTGTGTTTTCTGCACCGAATGGACGGTGGCGGTTGACTTGTTTTTTGTTTGCAATGAAAAAGTTCGGTTTATTTGCGTGTCTTATGCAGCTGTACCGCTTTCGTAGGAGCCTCTTTTTTCTGACGAAGTCTCGAATTTCAGGTATGCTTTCCAGTTCTTTGATTTAAGAAATTTTACGCAATTCTTACTTATTTGGTGTGTTTTTATAACTTCCACTACATAGTGAAAGGAGGGTGTCTACATTTCGTCATTGTACTTGTAACGTCTGCTAATAATGCAGATTAACACTTGCTAGTTTCAAGAATTTCGGTATAAACTTAATTGCTTTAGTTTTCTTTTTTCGTTGGAATACTTCTTTTTTTGTCTCATAATAATTTTCAGATCTTGAGGACTTTTAGTAATTATATAATTTTAACCTGACATTCTGTGGTCATATTCTGGAAACCAGTCAATATATTAAAATGCAATTGTCATTAAATTAAAGCTAGTGCCACGATAACTTCCATACGTGTTTCTTACGAAATGCAGTATGTATTCAGAGTGGGCCTTTTCATTCATATCTTGGAAGCCTGGGAAAGATAGATAGAGAATGCTTACCTTACCTTATAACTTACACGTTACATTATGTCTTAGCTTATCCCTTGCCTTATACCTTATACCATACAGCTTACGTTAGATGGGAGACAGATAGAGGCTAGGAGATAGGTTAGTTGCGTCCGGACGATCTTTTGACAAAAAAACAGTAGTTTACCTTTGACCCAATTTAAAAAGACAGTCACATCTCACCCAGCCATGCCATGTCATACCTAAATCAATTATTGTTTGTTGTTTAACCGCCACTATTTTCTGTCGCACTATATATGTCTTTTTAGTTGAATTGCAAGTTAATGTACCGTTTTAAATACTCAGTGTTTGATAAATCATCTTAAATCTGATGGGATGGGTTATAATGACGCATCTTTAAAAGAAGCACAGAATAATTTTGTCCATATATTCTCTGGTGGGTACATGGGATTCGACTCGGCCGAACCAAACGCCATTACTTATTTGTTTTTGGGTAAAATGTTTAAAACAACGCCAAACAGCAGCTGTCTTCGGCTGCACTGACTTTTTTTTTGTATAAAGAAGCCCACATCACTGTTATAGTTCTTAACAAAGTCCGACAGATATTCTACAAAGCAAAACCAACAAAATTAAAAAAAGAGTTTCGAAAGGAAAAGTTTCGTTTAAATTCCCATCACATTGGCTACTGTTTATCGACAAACAATGTTCAAATATATCATAAATATGGCTCTCAATCTGATTTAGGCATTATTTTGCTGATATTGTCTTCCTACACTTTGAGCATATTGTCCTTTTGTTATAGCCACATTACGTTATGAGCTTTTTGTGATATGAACATATACATGTGTGAGTATGGCGGTCTGCCGCCATAAGACGTCAAGAACAATAATGCTGCGAGTATTACAAGGGTTATAATTCTCAGTCAGATCATTATTTATTCAAAATTTCTGCTTCATTGTATACAATAGGGGCCTATGACCATAAAGTGTCACTCGGTACATACATGCATACGCGTATCAAATACATACATAAATAAATGTACGTCCTAAAAGCTTTTGATGACGGTGAGTTATAGAGTAAGACATACGTACGAACATACGGCTTAAATATAAAAAAACCGCAAAAATGGAAAAAAAATATTGTATTGAGTAAGAGTTGTTGGTAGTCAGGTGTGTGTCACATTTTTTTTTTGCTCAGACTTTAAAGGGTTTCGTTATCAGGCAGAGTCTTATTTTTACCATTACATTAAATAATTTATTAACGCAGTAAAACCATTTAACTTTTCATTTACAATTGGAATATTAGTTATTAGCGACACATTTATGCAAATGATATTTCTTATGAATGATTTTCACCTTCAGTGATGCCAACAACAGAACATTAAATTAGAATAAAGCAAAGAAAAATATTTTTAAGTTGCCTTTATTGGATAGATACTTTTATGCTGAATAAAATTTTGTTTGGAAAATCAAAATCAATATCAATTTGTAAAATTAACGAGCATAACCATTATTTTGATAGAAATGGATGCACCGCGGTCTAATTATCTATGTCATTGGTGCAAGTTGTTCTAACCCAACCTAACCTTTCAAGGTAATTTTGAGCATTACATTAAAACCAGCCCACAACTCTCAGTGGGTTAATAATAATCCTAAAGTCTAGTTTTAGTTTAGTAGAAGTTTGAATAGATACTTTCAATATTGTTGCAGGAAATCGGATCAGTTGACAAAGTTGACGTGTACTGCAAAATACGGTAAGAATATCAGACATTGTTCGGCTTCACCGACAAGCTTCTGTAGAAAAGATATATTTCGACCAGTTAGTATACAAACTGTATCAGAATGGAATGTTGGGGGATTAAATGCGTACCACTTAAAGATTGCAAGGCATCTATAATTACATTTCACCTTCATTAACCGACCAATCAGGTAAAAATAGAGTTCTGTTTGCCCCTGTTTGTTTGGGAATTCTTCCAGAATATTTTTCGTTTAGTCAAAATCAGTTTGTATGCAATGGCAGGCCCAGACAGTGTTGTTATAGATTTTACCATCGAATTGTTCACTTGATATTCGATACCTTTCCTCGATAACAACTGGAAAAACAGCGGTACCGGTGACGGATTCACCCTTCCTGCTGTGTTCTCTTCTTATTTGTTGCTGCGTGTCAGTACTTGTCTAAGATATTAGGTCCTTTGCTCCACGCATAGCGTCTTCCTAGATGGTTTATCAAGTAGGAATATTTTTTAATTGATCTGGAGCTATATCGGAAAGTGGACAGATCACAGTTCCAGTAGTTTATTATAAACAATAAAAATTAGAACTAATCATGGGAACGTATTTTTGAGTTCATTGAAATGTTTGGCCAATTCCACTGCCTCCAGACATCGCAGTTGGTATGGGGTAGACTAAAAAAATAGAACAACGCCACTGTTTTCGTTATTTATTACATTCATTCGTATTTCATCGGTATATACTCGGGCGATGGTGTACTCAGACGTTAGTCTACTTACTTACTACACTACTCCAGTGGCAAGATCCGCACATTATTTCCTCTCCAACACTGCATGGGGCCACTTGTGTGTGTGTGTGTGTCGTTGGGTCGGTCGGTGCTCTGCGTTTACATGGGGATGTGTTTGTGTGTGTATTCCATTGACTATAGTGTGTTGTCTGTTTTAAACCATACTCTGTGGTCATGCATGCTTCTCTATATGGCAAACAAATTTGTTCGCTCAGTCTCATCGCAAACGTTGACGTTGACGCACGAATAAGAATCTTAATAAAAAATAAATACCAGCCAAAAAGAATGATTTTTAAATAAAAAAAAAACAAAAAAATAGACATATTCGTGATACATTACAAGAAAGCGCAAAAAAGACAATAAGAAGAAGACAAAAGCGTTAACACAAAAATAAAATGATTCATGCGCTTGCGCGTGCCGCTCACAATGCAAAAATATAAATAAAAGAATAAAACATAATAAAACAATACGAATATTGTGAATTAAATTAACAGAAAAAAGAATCGTGTGCTTGAAAGAAGGAAAAAAAATTAATTGAAACCAAAACGAAATGAAAAGAACCGGATGGTGTTGTTAGAAAAGAATAATCGAACATTACAAAAGAAAAAATTAGTGTTTATCGAAGGTTCGTTGCTAAAGTTGATTTCCACCTCTTACACTTAGCCTACCATAACTGGCGGCGGACAGATGGACGGACATAATGTGATGTGTGTGTTCTTCAGTGTGGCGGAAATTGTTTTAATAAGTTTCAGTTCTCTGGTTGTTGTTGTTTGAGTTTGTCGTTCCTAAATGGCCAACCTTATGATAATGAATGAAGAAGCAGAAGAAGCGTACATAAAATATTACAGGAAATGCAATTGCTTGCAATACTAGCACGACCAATAAACGAAGAGCAGTGAAAATAACCGGAAGTTCGTAGTCATTTTGAAATAGTGTTCTAATTTCCCTTCGACTCGATGTCATCATATTCCCTTTACCTTTACCTTTACTTTTCATCTGCAAATAAAGAAAGCACAAGAAAAAGTCAAACCGTCAACATCAAATGTTAATGCGAATGAATTGAATACTCCATCCAAGCGTGACACAGTGTTTTCTTTTAACAAAGAAAGAAAAGTGGACAAATGTGAAACTACTCAACTAAACTACCCTATTGCATTTCTGATTTGAAATATTATTTTAAATCTGAATGCTGAGATGAACATGTGAACATTTTTAAAGCATTACTAAGCTTTAAAAATGTTCACATGTAAAAAATATTTGTCTCTTTCTTTTGTCGAAAATTATTTAGATTTGTCTTAAATCCCTTCCTTTGTTGTTAAAATGATCGGTTATCCATTTTATTAAAATCAAAGAAAGGCGACATTAGTTGACTCGTGGAATCGGCGAAGAAAATCGCGTCCTCAGAAAACATTGAAAATTGGTTTTAATTTAAAAAAAAATCAAGCAACTTGTAGTTCCGCATATAAAACGAATCCGCCAGGATTTTTTTTTGTGTAATTCAGTTTAAAAATTAATTAATAATTCACTAATTGAATTCATTCGTATATTAATTGAGGACTTTCACAGACTGGATATTAATTAATTTTTAATACCGTGAACTTATTTTTGAATTGAACCTCTGTTTCCGTTTCTAGCTCTACTCATTGGTGTGATATGTCTTTTAATATTTAATAGTTTTTCTAATTTTATATTTCGATATCACAACGAGCCGTGGATGATTAATACTCAACGAGGGTCTTTTTTAAATAACTCATATGTAACATATTGACTTCTAATTGAAATATTGTGCCTCAGAAGAACATCTTTCTTTTCGTCAATTTCTGGGTAAACAAAAATATGTGTCTGTAAACAAATAATCAATATCACTGGTACATATAGTATGAAAAAAGTTTTTTTTATGTCCTTGATAAAAAAAACTGCTTCATCTTGCCACTCATGTCTCAGACATTTTCTGGGCCAAAAATAATTCACTTTTGCCCAGCGATCAGAGGATGTGTTTGTACGGCTGAAAACTGTAGATTTGACTAGACAATGAGTGCTATTTTCGTAATTCCTACAGTCTTTTCTGATAAACTTACATTTCGGGAGATACAATAGATAACCTTGCTTATATTTGTATAAACCACTGTGCCTGGAAAGTGTGTCAAATACAGTTTCTTCTTCCGAACGTTCGTACGTAGACGTTGTTATTCAAATGGCACTCACTCAAGTGTTAATGAACTGTTAAACTCATCCGCAACGCAACGCAGCGCAAACAAAACAAAAACGTCATATTGCGGTTTAAGTTGTATTCGTAACGAGTTGGTAAATACTCCTTGCAGTATTGAATAGTCGTGGTACCATCCATCCATCTATAACTCCTCTAGTGTTAAACCATATAAGAGAGGAGGAACGTTTTCTATTTACTTACAGTGTGTTCTAAAATTGTAGGCACACTGCCACTACTACTGCTGACTCCATCACAGCCATCAATGATGATTTCATTATTGTTCTGGACTACATTGTTTCAGATCTAAACAAACAAACAAACACAAAAAACCCAACCACAACGAATGAAAACAAAAAATCGTGCAAAGTTGTTGTATAATTTTATGATTGTTTTTATTGCCTTGAGCTATGAATTGTTTGATTTTGGGAATATTGACTAAATCGTGTTTAAGATTTCTGCCATATATCGAGAGCAAGTTTGTATTATTCCGTTAAATAGAAACAAACAAACATAAGTTCGACAGGAACGTATGTACATAAGAAGAGTTTGGTTTGGAATACGATTTCCATAACACCGTCGAGTAAATTATATTATTTAGGGCTATTATTGCTCTTACTGTTATCATAGAGGAGTTTGCTAATTACATGCAGAAATATATAACATTGAACACATGTAGTGGGTTGGTTTCTCGACTTTTAGTACAATTTTATGTTCTCTGTAGACGACCTAGGCCTCCTGGAGACGGCCTAGGTTCATTGCTCGTATGGTTTCCTTTTTCGTTTCGTTTAGTGTCTTTACAACACTAAGTTATTTTTATCTCGTTGGATAAAGTCCAAATTGATCCATACGTGAATTATGCCTAACATATTATGCTGCTTGGCGGTGTCTTCCGGAAGTACTCAAAATAACATGATTATAATAAAGTCAGCATTTGATAGAGTTACTTATACAGTCGAATTCGGATAATCGAACGTCTTTTAATTAAAAAACTAGCTAGATTGTTCTGGATGATTTTCCATGCACTGTTTTTGCTTTGGTATTCGAAAATTCGTTAACTAAAAATCCATTAATATTTTCATCTAGTGTTGAAGCATTTCTATGGTTAGGATTGTGTTTCTTATACATTATGAAGATCGTAGTATGTATTAGTTTTTCGATATTTAGTTTAAATTTAGAGTGATTCACTATTACATTATTTATCATATCTTAATTAATACATTTGATGCCTCGCGAGAGATCTAGTCAGAGAAAATTAATAATGAAATGAGATCTCTTTGATACAAATATATGGGTTATTGGTTTATTTTCTTCATTTGGCAAATATGGACTTTACGGTATGAGACATCACATAAGAGCATTTTTCTGTTAAGTGCACAAGATGATGTGAAAAATAGAATAGGTAGCTAAGCGAAAAACACTGTAACTTATAAAGTGAAAATAGAATTTATGACTAACAAACACAAACACAAAAAATTTAATTTATTTATGTTTTTAATTTTACATAAGTTGTAGGAACCGTAAATATTGCAGCAACGATTGACTTCAATTAGAGAAATAAGTTTAGTTTAACAACAGTGTCACCGTTTTTTAGGGCATCAATACATTTCTCAAAGATAGCACTCAACTGTGACATCTGACAACGAAGCCGAACGGAGGGAGTGTTATAATTGAATGTTGTCTGCTTTATATTAAAGTATCTACGTTTCTTTAATTTGTTTTAATGTAATATAACAAGCTCTGTTGGACATCATAAAATTAAGGAAATTGGCGTTTGTTCTTTGCTATCTAATAGAAAACTATGGGATGGTACATTTTTCATATTGGCTAACCATTTGTTTTTATTTTGTTCCCTCTTTCAAGGCCCCTATACAACCACAGTGTGAGAAAATGATCCAGTGATCATTTATACAAACTCCATATACGCCAAGCCCAAGATATTATAACGCCCAAAAAATGGAATTTTTTAATCTCAATGATAATAATCAAATTAGCTTTCGATTTTATACAGCATTCCTCAAGCAGTGAGTGGCAGCAACATGTTTGCATCCTTTTTTTTTGTTCTTTATTTTTAATCATGTATTTCGCTATGGTCAGACAAGACCGGCGGACAGACAGACAAACGTAATTTTGAGCAAAAAAAAAAACAAGAAACGCACCAGCCACAATAAAGTCATAACCATAATGTGATCTCGGAGGGAATGCTAAACAAAACATGTCCATATAACGAAGCTCTGGGGAGAACGAAAAAGATACACCCAAGGAGTCATATACAAAAACCCACATAATTTATGCCAAGGCAAAAAAGGAACGAACGACGACAACAACAGCAATGTCGTTGTCCAACAACATATAACTACACCATGCGCACTAATGATAGGAGCAAATATAACATTAATTTGCAATTTAGAAATGGTTTTAATGTATTTTCAGCACAAGTCTGTTTTTAAGGCCACCATAAGATGTATCTAAATTATTATACTCGTGCATACCGGTCATACGGTACGATTATACAAACAGTTCTTATAAATCGTACCAAGTGACATCGGCTTTATTTAAGATACTGGCAGTACAAATAAGATCTGATGTTTTTATAACATTGATATTTTCTATTTAAGTTCTCGGACCAATCTCATTAATTGTGTCGGCTTTCGGTTGCACCAACTCAAAAAAAACTTATCCATCTCAATCAATTAAATCATTTTAGAGACTTTTTAGAGTTTGTTAAAAAAATGTGCGTTAGGGTTAGGATTTTTGATATATAATTATATGGATAATTAAATGAATTGAAATGTGTATCTATCAACGTATACATATCGCCATTTGAGGGTATAAAGGCGTTAAGTCCTACATTTTGTAGGAGTGGCAAAAAAAGCACGATTTATTTGCGGTTTTTTTTTTTGTATACAAATCAATGTGGTTTGAACTTATCCTGCGGCAAAAAATGGGCTTTTAGTTCGCAATATTGTTTATGACAATTCAGCAGCGATCCACAGAAGCCGACTCAATAGTTCATAACTTCTGTTCATATGGAGCTCGATTTCCTAGCATTAGAATTATTTTGAACGCTGTGGAATTGCATGTGGAGTTACTCCTAATGTATCACTCCAACACCTCGCTTTCGGACTTCCGCATCGTTGTTTTTGTCTTTACAGTAAAACACCCTGTGATGAACCATTATTTTCGTTCTTATTATTAGTATGTCTAGTGTATTTTTTACCCGTACCATATGTACATATATTTAGTTTAAATAAATTCCCAAATGTGGAATCCTTTTATAACAAGTGTAAAATCTTGTTCAGTTTTTTGTTGTGTGTGCGTGTAGAGATCGGTGGATGGATGCGTTATTGAAAACATTGCGGGTGGTTAGGTGATGTTGTTGTTTTTTTTTTAGTTTGTATTCAATTTAAGTGGTTTCGTGTTGTAATATTGAACAACACCACCACCAGTCGCGTCGGTGTATAGTCTGAAGACACAGCTGAAATGTTGTCGGTTAACATTTGGTTGGTCGGTCGGTCGGTCAGGTTCCCCCCGGGTTCCACCACCCCGATATGGTCTTGCAATGTTAAACGCCACCTCATAATGTGTACTTGGCTTGTGGTTTTCGTTTTGTAATACGTCTATAGTCATATTCAGTAAAAAACACATATATTCGGTTGTTGTTCAGGTACTTCATTGTCTTTTATAGGATTCCTCCAATACGAGCGAGTGCAGTGTAGGTTCTTTGCTGGTGGTGTTGTAGTGTATTGTTGCATGTTGCATGACTTCATGTTGATGATGCATTTATTGTAGATTTGATGGTTTTTGTTTTGTTGCCGCCGCTGTGGTCGCTATATTAAATTTATGTCTTTATTGTTGTTTGAATCGCATTTCGGTCCGTATTGTTTACAAATGTTGTTTTCCATTTCCAAACCATAAACAGTCCTTCATACTGATGGTGGTTAGTTTGCTGGTTGTTGGATGAGCTTATTAAGTTGGTCAGATGATCGAGGTCTCCACATAATACTGAAATTCATTCTAGGATACATTTGGCCCCCAATCGAATATAATTTCGTAATTATTTTCTGTATATAAAATGGAGATAACTGCAACGGCTCTGTAAACTCAATATTAAGGGATGACCACAATAAATATTCAACATTATGTAAAAAGACACAATGTCAAGTGTTTTTTGTTTCTATTGAAAAACAACTACTTTCCGATAATTTTGTCGATATCTATTTTTTCGTACTTTTTGGTCAACTAAATTAATAATAATTTCCATATTGTGTTTTTTGGACTACTGAAATCAATGTCATTAAAAAAATGTTCAAACAAATCATAATAAAATATATATGCCGGAAATACAGTACCGACTTTCTATCTATGTGGGCAGTTTTTTCTGAATTTTCTTCAATATAAGGTATGGCCATCACAAAAAAATGTTCAGCGGACTTTACACTTCGCAAATGACGGCAACTTTACGATAGAGAGCGTAATCTCTTGTAAATCTTCTCTAGCAAACGCATTAGCCATTCGGAACCGGATTTAAAACAAAAGGTCCCCCGTCTGTTGCAAGAAAATCTTTTATTTGGAAAGAATAATAAAATTGAATAATCATAGATTAAAAGTCAAATTAATCGAGTTAAAAGAATACGATTTTTGGAAATAAAACCGGCCACTGCTCAATAAGGGTGATGATCAGCATATGGGATAACAAATTTCCAGACTGCAGGATGTGCGAGGATGAGGAGAAATTGGAGACAGTAGAACACATTCCTTGTCATTGTCCAAGATTCTTAACTGAACTTGGGGACATCACAAGGTTAATTGCTGAAAACATAATTAGCTTTACGAGGGATGAAGGACAGGGTATGTGGGTACCCAATAGACTGGAGGACAGCGGTCTTAACACCACACAGTACTCCACTGATTTTCACTTTATCATTCAACAATCAGTTTATTACACTAAACTACCAATTACAAGTCTAAACTTTCTTCAACAACTAACTAACTTTCCTCTATAAAGAAGAGATTCAAAATGGACCCTATGGGTTTCAGAGAGAAGGTGCATCTTCGGATGTACCACCGTTCTTGCTGGGAAAAAAATCTTTTTTATAATAAAATTAACGAAAAAATTATTAAAATTAACAAAATTAACAAAATACCTTCGTAGTCTGAATATTTTTTGTATTTGCTTTTTAATAATTTGAAAGTCTTTTCAAAATTATGTTTTATTTAAACATAAATGAAGATTTGGCTTTTCAGTTTCAAACAGCTGAATAAGTATGTATGTTTGTCTCTTCAAAATTCTCCTTTCGATTCATTCGAATTTTCGAGGTGTGTATCGAATTGTCAAATTCAAATCTTAAATGTTTTTTAACGTCAGTCACTCCCTCTTCTGCCGAGACTGAATCACAACAAATCGTTCTTTAGTTAAGCTTTGTTAAGTGCGACTAAGTTTTTGTTTCCCTCATAAAACAAGCCAACATTTTCGAAATGAATTTTGCATCAGCATACAACACAATTAGTACAAACAGACATACAAATATACATACATATGTATGACGTATGCATGTACTTATTTTAAAAATGAAAGATTGCCCTCTTGACTCAATCTTAATTAAAGACAATTGAAATTATTTTCAACTCTACCATAAGAATGTCTTTACTACGACAACTACTATGGAGGGGGCCTGCCACCCAACCGACCGGACGGACAGACAGAGAAACATTCACGTCTCCAATCATGACTCACCAAAGAGTTGTGAGCCACAGCACAATGCGAGTAATGACTTCATGGTGTTTTGTCTGCAACAGTGGTTGGATTTAAATACCACATTGAGCAATTAAATCAATTATTCTGCTATAATTTACCACTACATATGCCCTTCCAAGAATTCCAACCGCCATTCAAGATTTAAAAATCAGACAACACAAATATTATTTTTAGAAAATTAAACAAAAAATATATTTCAAAATGAATGAACTCTGAAAATTGAATGTGTTCTTATTCTTCTCTCTACAGATTTCCAAAACAAAACAAACATCGCAACTAACGCTGTAGGAGACATTATTAAAGTAAGAACGCAGACACCACTTTGTGTTTGCCATAAGCTGCAAGTGGATACACACACAACATGGAATCTTCCAGCAAGTGATACTACGGCGGCGGGTACAACATGTAAACGGCTGCGTGTTTTAAAATTTTACCGAATTGTGAAAAACAAGTGATGCTGTTAAATTGTAATATTGTTTATCCATCTCATTGAATTTCTTTTAAAAAGAACAACTAACATAATAATCAAATGAAAATATTTACGTTTATTTTTTGTTAAATAAACGTGTGAAAATATTGGTATTCACACAAACCCGTACATACCGATCGTTTAACTAAAAGTCATCTGTTTAACAACCCAGTGCTAATTGTAAGTGTGATACATGCATTAACTCCAGAGACAGACAGCAGAAGAAGAAGAATAAGTAGGAGAACAAATATTCAAATATTTATTACCCACACAACAACAGTTGCAATTGAAACGAACACACAAATCGAATTAATTTGAGATCACAGCACAAAATGGATTTGGATATTATACAATCTACCAAAGAAGGCGAAATCACGCAATTTCTATGTGGTAAGTTTCAACTCCCCCCCCTGTTTTTTTTTTGTATGCACAACACATTACTAACACATTTCAAATTCAACATCTATAAATACTTACTGGGATCGCAGTTGGAGTTATGTGTTCGTATTATGGAAAATATTTAATACACCGTACGATAACAATTTAAATATGTTCAATTAAATCGAGTTTTAATTCACACAACACTCTTAATACACAGACAAACAAACTGTTAAGTACTTAAAAATCATAGGCATATTTAAATCAATTGAATTTAATAATGGGTTACGGCGGCTGCCAAAGGCATAATTTTCCATAAGAATTACTTTTAAATGGTGGGGGGACATATTTAAATAACCGCTACTTACTTTGAACACCAACTTAGTATGCAGTGTATATAAGATTTGTCATTCCGTTCGTAACGCAGTCCGTGAGTTAGCCTTTGGCCAACACAAAGGTACGAAGGAGACGTTCATCAGATATCTGTAGGATATTTGTGAATTGTTTGCTATTGAAACATTTATGTTCCCTTTAAGGGACTACAACCACCTCGGAAAATATTGATTTTCTATAGTTTCACACAAAAAATTTAATATTTTTAAAGAAACTTAGGCATGGTAATGACCATATGTCACCTAAATTTAATGGAATTTCTCCACAACATCAAATATTATTGGTTACAGTTGTCTCTGTTGTCATATGACAGGTCTTTAGGCGGCCACTTTTATACTGAAACATACGGGTCATTTATTCGGGAAATTACATCGTGTTCTGATCAAAATATATAATATGTAAATCGTTAAAGAATTTAAAATTTAAAAATAAATCACCAACAAATGTATTCCCCACTTTTCTCTACCAACCATTTCCTTAAGTTCTTCTGTTTAACTGTATTTTTTTAAACCTGTCCATTAAGCTGAGTTTTCTCCATCACACACTTTCTCAGATTCTAACTGCTTGTTTTAGTCCATCCATTAAGCATAGGTCCATTGCCAACTGTACTCCATCGACTCTGCGGGTTGTTGTTAATACAAATTTGTCATTTCGTAAAGTAATTCGCCGTCTAATTGCGTACAGTGAGAGATATTTCATCCACACAAAAAGAAAAACCTAAAGTTGTATATGATGTTATTGTTATTTGTATTTCACATAATTAAGAGTGAAAAGGGGAAAAGAAAATAAAAGTCAAAGAAAAGAAAAGAAGAAAAAACAATCATGTTATGGTTTAGTGAATTTTTATAGCGGTTTAAGTCGCATTTAATTTGTTGCTATTCCTCAAAGACACCCATTTTCAAACCACACGCTTTTCTAACAAATATAAACTACACACATACACAGTAGGTGCCCCCCACTAATGATTCTCTAAGCGATGGCTTAAAGATTCATCATCATCATCGCCATCGCCATAACGACAACAAATGTTGGTTCGTTGTATGGAATAAAATGAATCCATTGAAATGTGAACTTTGCCATGATGATCAACCAACTAACCAAAATCAAGAAATTTATGGTGGCTTTTACTTTTCTCAGCATTGCCGACATCTTTATAGCAATTAAACCAACGAATAGCGGTCAGAAAGAAGGCAAGTTTAGGAAATACACACTGATGCTATCTAGAAATGGGGTAACCGGTTTTTCGGTTAAATCTTAAAAGAAAATTCGATCATGCGTGAAAGACTACTTTAAAATTCGCAACACTTTTTAAACAGAAAATTGTTTTGAAAGACTCTGTGGCCAAATTGTTTGGCATCCAATATAAAATGTCTGTTTGATAAAATAAATCGTAGGGATGCTTCAATTATCTTGGATATTAGTATACCCTTTTAACCTGTGATATTTTCCATTATTATTTATTAATTAATTAATGTGTTGTGAAGTCCAGTTTTTTACATTGATAAATAATGATTTAATGAAATTAAAAGTAATTGGATTCTAAATAAATACTACTGAAGAAGTTGGAAAAAGCCAACGAAACTTTAAGTGAAAAAATTAAATAAATTACTTTTTATTTCATTTTATTATAATCACATGACCAAATAGCCCGTTAACAAAATACAACTTTAATTTTTCAATGGGTTGGTAGAAATTTTCGTCCTAAAGTATTTTATTCTGGAGACAATTTAAATTTGCAAATCCGGTTAACCGGGTTTCCGTTTGAGAATTTAACATCACCGATTCCTAAACATCTTTGCTGTCAGTGCCACCGCTAACAGTAGATTTTAACCCATTAATGACCATCGGTAGATTAATCGAATAGAATAGTTTTGGTTATTCTACCGATTTATTTGCCTATTTATTGTCATTTTCCTCCAAAATTAGAAATGTGACAATTTTTTTCACTTTTAATAACCGAATTGAAAGACTTCTTTTTAACCTTATCAGTAGTTCCATAAAACAAGTAATTTTAAAAAATTATGAATTTCATTTAACTGACTATGGATTTTGATGAAGTTTATTTGGATTTATTTGGTAGAGTTGTTTCCAGTAACAACTCTGTCAACAAAGACAAAATTAACAACATTGCAACATTACTACATTAAAGACTTTAAAATTTTCTAATTCCAATGAATTTAAATATGTAAATAAAAGTGTAAATAATAACGCGTAGTTTTTACTTGTGTTTTTCAGCAAGCCTTGATAAAGAAGGCTTGATACCAAAAATTAAATTGCTGTGTTTGTTTCCTTACGAAAATTTCTGATTTTTCCATGCCTATATGAAAAATCCAAATAAAATGTTAAATACAATTAGATGCCGTTTTAGCACATAGCCTGCATAGAATTCCCACTGACTAATACTCCATAGATACCCAGTTCTTCAAAAAAAATAAGTTTTCTTTATGTGAAGTAATTTGTTTAAAATGGGTAATTTGTATTTTGCCAAATTTTCCAAAATATTTTCCATATTTCTATCCCTATCTCCCTTAATATTCCACGAAGAAACAGACGAGGTTGATCACGGCCATTGAAAATTTTTTTTCGCTGTTCTTACCACGATACAAACCTGGGTTTGTTGTGTGATTGTCACACACACACTACCACATTCTCACTAATTCTATTTATAGGAATTTCATCACAAACTCAATGTGGCAAAACACTTATGTATCTTAGCCACTAATGGGTTATGGGTTATGGGAATGGGAATATAATACTGTCATTTCATCATCATCGTTCACAGACAGACATCCCATCATACTCCAGTATTAGTTTAGTGGGGCGTTTTGGCCTTGCTAACCAAATGTGTAAAATCTTCCCAAGACAAACAGTGGAGGAAACTGTTCGTTTGTTCGTGCAAACTAAAGAAGTCGCCGGAAGACACAGTACTTGTTAAAATTGCAAAACTTAAACTTTCATTCGCATTTATGTAAATTTTATATAGACAAATGGTGTGTTTAATTAACAGTAATGGAAGCGAAATGATCATATTCCCTATGGAAGATGAGGTCATGCGTTTTGTGGGGCACAAGTAATCATAGTCACTCGTACATACATACAGACATTGCAAGGCAGTGAAATATTTTATGACATTTCATTTTGTTTTGTTTTTTTCAGTTAAGTGAATTTTAATTGTAGTCCGAATTAAATGTGATGAAATTTCTGTTGTTCTCATAACACTAACTGACTAACGAAGTTTTTTTTTTTTGTTTATTTGTCTGTGATTTTTCCAGATGTACGAGATTATTTTAAAGCATCTTTGACCACCTCGGAATATGAAAATACGTCGAATATGTTTTTTATGACAGCTTCCGATGCCACCGAACAACTTTTGCAGCGTTGCGAACAACTGTTGAACCGTTTGAGCAACAAATGTCAAAATCAAAATCAACAAAATCATCTCATCACGTATACAATCCCAAAACCAATGGCAGCGGCGGCGTCGGTGACTAATGGTCTGGAAAATCAATGGCAACAACACAAAGATAATATGAAACAACATCAGCCACAGCATTCTCATCAAGCTCATATCACTTCGTCCATAAATGGCTGTTCTGCGACACAATCCGATCAGCAACAAACAACACCAACACATCTGTCCAACCAGCATCAGCAACAGCTTCACGAAGATGTCTCATATCTGGACATGTCGGCTGCCAACAATAAGAAGAGTAAGTTTCGTTTTTGTTCGCCCATACAGGCAAATTATTTTGCAGTGGGTTGGTTTAGTTGTGAAAATCAGGTCCTGTGAGTTATCTGAAAAAACTAATGAAAACTGAAACTAAACAAGTTGTTTGTAAGGATCGTTTCAAATATACCCTTTACGATACGACCTTTACCAGAAAAGACGAGCTAACAAGACTCGACACATTTTCCAACCGAACTGGAATCAGTATGTATGCCTTGCAAACTCCTAATCATATAGAAAAGTAATTTATAAAGTTGAGTTGGAATTGAGTTCTTATCTCATTGGTTGTCTGTAGGCATGCATTGAGACTAGTGACTGCTGCAGAAGCTGTGGGAGAGGAGGAGAAGTTCATAAGACATCTTCGTTGCATCTTCCGTAGCGAATAATTTCTTTAGGGACCTACAAGGCATTGTCCGACTGAGGACCAGGGACACGATTATTTACTACTTTCCGTGATATCATAGTGATATCAAACTGAGTCTGATTCTAACGTCTCTCACCCAAGCCTAACCTAACCACCTCAATAACTACTATCGCGACCCATTCTTATGTAGATATATACATGTTGCAAAAGGAATGTTAAACTTAATGCACCCAATCTCTATGGAGAACGGTATTCAAACGAGTTTTTGAAAAGTCATTTATAAAGCAGAGTTGGAATTGAGTTCTTATTCAGTGTTTTTATTTAAAGAAAACATTCTCAAGGCTATTTCAACACTATTGAAGGCGCAAGAAAATGTGCAAAGGAAGTTTCCTTCATAAACACATCACAGCTCTTTGGTCGATTGTGATTGCAACTCCACACCGAGCCGAATATTCCTTGCTTTTTAGGTGATAACCACAGACACGGCTTAGACCCTCGAAATGTAGTTCTCCTTTGGTCAGGCTAGGACCAAAGCTCTAATGTTTCCTGACCACCCACATACCAGCACATTCCGACTGGTAGCACAATGTATACAAATTTGATTTCTCTATGTTAAATATTTGTCAAATATTGATAAACCCTTATGACTAATTTTTCCTTTTGCAGAATCTTCACCCTCGCGAGAGTTCACTGACCTGAACAGTTCTGCGGATAGTGATAAGACTTTTCGCTGCTCCACTATGATAGTGAAACAGAACAAAAGCTTCTTACATCGCCTTCACGATACCATGACAACCACAACGGACGAAGAGGCCGAGACGGACAGCATTGACGGTCAACTGGATGATGATTTCGAAGATGATCCGCAAATCTATGACATCTGCCAAGTTACAACACAGGGATCCGATGGCGAAGAAGACGAGCTAGCCCTCGAAGAGACCCAAAAAGCTATTACGCCCGATTCACACTTTTCATTGCCACACATTGACTGTCCCTATATGGATCTGCCCGCTGGACATTTGGCCATCCGAAAATCTACCAAATACGGACAACTGCAGCGAATAGAAAAGCGTCTATTTTTCGATCAAAGCAAAAAGTGCTACTGTGGCGTATTAAACGATTGGTTGCTATGTTATGCCGACGGACCTACGTCGAATAAGCCGAGCCTGAGCTTATATCTTAAAATGCCCGGCATTGAAATCGAGCATTTCGGAGAGGGAAAACGAAGGGATGTGTGCTTTCAAGTATCCACACCGGATCCAAATAAACGGTTTGTGTTTCAAGCTGTAAATGAAATCGATGCCAAAGAATGGATTCATGCCGTGGAAGCCGTAAGAAGTGACATCGGAGGATTGGCCGCCAGCATTAAAACTGCAGCGGCGACTTCCAGAAATTCGGCTGGACGAAAATTGCCCACACCTCCGGTCATGAAGAGAATGACATTTCTGAGCACATTTCAAAAGACAAGTGATGTTAGAAACACTCCCAATGCCATGACCTCAAGTGTGACATCCAGCGATTGTATTTATGAAGAACCCTCTCCCGTTTATCATGTACAAGAACTGCACCGCACATCGGCCAGTACAGGCAATCCACCGGATCTGCCACAAAAACAAAACAGTCCCTCCGCATTGGCTCAACGTTTCGAATATGATGTTCCCAAATGTCCACCACAGCCATTGCAATGTCAAAGCCAGGAGATAAATCTTATAAATCCGTATGATAATGAAAAAGAACCGGCGGAAACAGCACAAGAGAACTCCGCCTTGAACGTGCAACTGGTTACTCCACCCAAGTTAAGTTTAAAAATGGAGGAGAAATTAGATTTCCAAGCCAAGGTTAAAGATGTCCACAGTAAATTATCTAGTCAGCTATCAAATGGACCCATTTCCAAGAAACCCTTAAAGAAATCATACTCATCTGGCTCAACGCAAAATGATGGAGAATCCCTAATCATGAGTACGTCGCCGGTAAACTCTTCTCCGACTGCTGCTGAATTGAAAAAACAAAAGAAATCAACGACACCACAAAATAGCCCCCAAAAATCATCTTCGGATAAAACGTCTGGCACTAAAAACTGGTTCATGAATAGACTCAATAAGACCACTTCGTCGACCAGAAGCAATGCATCATCAACATCTGCATCCAGCACACCGGCCAAATGCAAACAAAGTGAAAAAGAGAATTTACTGAATTCCTCCGACACCGGTGAGAGTTATGATAACAGCGATCCCAATGTCAGTAGTAATCCGGCATCGCCTATCCTCAAATCCTCTTCCTCGTCCTGCTCCACCAATCCCGCAAACAATGGTAAAAGTAAGGTGAACATGATCATCAATCAACTGGAGGCTAGCGGTCATTTGGCCAGTATGTTTACGGTGGACGCAGTGGCGTCGTTCAGTTCTTTCTGTGACAATGATTGTAATAATTATGAGCCCATAATGACCGTATCATCACCGCCCAGTAGTTTTTTGAAAAAAGTTTAGTTGTCCGCGTTGACATCTAAGATATGAAAACCAATGGAAAGTTAAAGCACAGCCCCAAAGTCATTTTGGTTGTCGGAGATTTGTAAATTGATTTCGAATAGATCTGGATTTATATTAGTTTTGTTCTTGTCTCCATTACGACCGCGTCATCGCCCATCCATGAGATTATGTAAAAAAGAGTAGCTAACCGTTGCAACATCTATAAAAAAATAGAGATTTGAAAAATGATTTGCAATAAATCGGAATTTGCATTACATATTTCTTTCTGAGGTAACTAACAAAGAAATCAAAAATCAATTATATATTGTGGAGTAGAACCCATTAGACTGTGTCCGGACTGTCGATCCAGCCTTAACAAAATTTAACACATTTAGACAAAATAAAGCAAATAAATATTATGGCAAACTGAGAACTAGAACTACAGTTCAGTTGTGAACAAAAGTTGACAATTTCAGGGGTATCGTCCCACATGTGGCACAGTACCAATGGCCGTGTTAGAAAGGGACAATTTTGATTTGGTTTTCGAACAGGCGCCGTGGACGCTGTGAAAATTCCAAGAAGATCGGCTTAAAAGTCGAGGCTCCTCTACGCAGCCCACATTGTACACATATACACACGCATATATGAAATCAAAAACCACCAACATCTGTCAATTCTTCATTTTCTGATACCAGGCGCCAAAAAATGTGTAGTAGGTGATTTTTTACATGTGACTCAAATTGAAAACGCTATAACTCGATAACGACTGTAGCTTTTGGAATGAAACTTGTACCCCGACTTAGAGTAAAGGTCTGACTATCAGATGTGTATCAGAGAACGACAAAATTATCAGTTTGTGTACATTTTAATTATCGATGCCCAAACGTGCATGTACATTCAATGTACACATCTACTTTTATACCGTACACTACATTGCATGTCAATCGATGGTGTGTGCCACACACATTCATCATTTCACGAAGCACACATTGTTGAGTGTTGAATTACGAAAAATATATGAGATGTATATGGTGTACACCGTATACGAAATGTGTACAATGTGTACACATGGAATATGTTCGTATGAAGCAATGTGTGCTTCGTGAAATGAAGAATGCGTGCTATGATATGAAAAATAATTGTGGTACATTAAGTACATGTGTATACACTGTGTATATACAGTGTATATGCAAGTAATGTGTGTAGACATATAATGTGCATGGACAATGTCGCGATGCGAATGTGTGTGGAATGTATTCTCGGCGATGTGAGAATGTGATACACATGCATGGAAAATAGATGTAAATACACGTGTATAATTTTATTGTGTGTACATGATTTCGGTCTCTGATGTGTATATTATGACACGCCCACATTTACGCCTACATTTTTAAGTTCAATGAAATCAACTAAAAAGTTTTTTATTTACGCAACCATTAAGTTTACCTTTACTAAAAATTTCTTAGTCTAAAAGTCGCCGGCATTTACGTGACCATACTATCAGTTCATAATACCAGATAATCGTAATAAGGCCAGACTTAAAATGTTGTTTTAACAAAATGAAGTAAATTAATTATTCTTGTTTGTTTGCAATTATGAAACGTTCTGCTATTTCTAATGTAATACAAATTTGTCATTGTCAAAAATTTTACATGATACCGAAAAATGTTTTAAACGACGAGGGCAAACTTTATTTCTGTTGTATCCACACCAATTCATTCGCATAGTTGTAAAATCACATAGGATTGTAGCAACGGCAGTGGTGTAGGTCTGAGAATGGCTGTAAATCGAAAGTCAACATCAATATAAGAAATCTAATTAAATCTTCCGATTTCCATCACAGATATAACTTTGTCGAGCTGTGCAAGTGATTTAATTGTAGCTTTAAAAAGAACAAACAAATTAAAAATGCATTTGAGTTTCGACCATGACAAAAAAAAATACATGTATAGAGTGTATATGGTGTAACAAATAAAAAAGGGATGTTTCCTGTTAAGTATTTGATGCATAACATTTATATTTATTTATTCATTTGCTTCATTTCATTTTATATTAAATATCATGTGTAAAATTGTTTATAAAATGTATTATTTTCAACATCATCAATTAATAAAAATAAACACAACAATTCAAATATGTTCGCTGCTTAATATTCTTTTCATCTGCTTGGAGTTTTAAAAATTATTGTTTAGTTCGTATGTAGTTTTTAAGCCTGTTTGTTATTCTAAGATAACAATAAACGAAAAAGCTTAATTGATTATCGTAAAATAGTAATAATAAAAGAAAAAATAATTAAAAAAAACAAAATGATTTTTTTTTTTACAAAACTCTTCAGTAAATTTGTTTGTAACCGGAAATTAAATTCATTATACGATAGTGTAGGCGTAGTGTATATAAAAAGAATACATTTAATACGGAAAGAAAGTAGACTTAGAACATTATCTGTTTAGTGATTTAAATGTGAAAAAATAACCTCAAGTCTAATAAATGTTAGAATCGACAATAAACGGTCGGTTGGTTGATTGTGCGTGTAAGCGCATGCGTGGTATCGCTTCGTCTTAGGTGACAGTACGATGAGATTCAATCGCTTCAAATAACTTTTCGCGCCGTTTTCTTAGCGGCATCATTATGAGTTTGTGTTGTTGTTCGCCGGAGCTGAAGAGACCCAAAACTTTTTTGCCCTCTTTCTTGAGGAGAATTTCAATGCCGCGATCTGTGCAGCTAACATGCTGGATTTCGGACCACAGATATGTCCATTGTACCTGAAAGGTGTGACGTAGATTTAACTAAGTAACAGAATAATATGGGGGCAATCATTCGATACTTACATTCCAAGTACCAAACATATCATTGCGGGTCACATAAATGATGCGATGGTTGGAGACAACTACAA
Organism: Hydrotaea cyrtoneurina; assembly: GCA_958296145.1. Lineage (NCBI taxonomy): Eukaryota > Metazoa > Arthropoda > Insecta > Diptera > Muscidae > Hydrotaea > Hydrotaea cyrtoneurina. The sequence continues at coordinate 76,742,070 of OY282516.1, read as the reverse complement.
ATTCTTGCTTGGTTACAATCTCCTCGCAGTGAACAAAGCTGTCTGTTGTGGCATATTTGCCTTTTTCAATTTCCCTGTGGCAAAACAAGCACATTAAAACTATAATTTTGAACTACAATATGTGACTTACTTCAAAAATTGATTGCCCTTGGCTTCGTCTAGGCAGTAGGCTCTTAGTACTTTATCTTCATGAATAAAGCGAGGTGGCCTTAAACGTGTCGTTTCGTCCTGTACCTCGGTGGCTCGTTTTACCGAGTCAAAAGTACCATGAGCAAAGTCGACAATACCCGCGGTGGGACGTGTTACCAAACCAATGGTTCCCTTGCCCAATCCTTTGAAGAATCCTTCTACGCCTTCTTCTTTGGCTCCTGTTATGGGTTTTGTAACACAACCCGTAACGCCATCCACGAAGCCCTTGAATAATTATCATTGTTGTAAGTAAAATGGAAAATAAAAAAAGGGTTCTGTGGAAAATTACCATGACTAAGCCTTTTCCGCTACGTGCCATGCCCTCATGGAAGGTCTTTGGTTTAGCATTCATAGCTTGACGACGTTTCTTTTGATATTCATCGTCGAAGGTAAGTGCAGCCAAACCTTTACCCATAGCCCCAGTAATTCTACCACACAAAAAAACAAACAAATACTTACTTCGATACTGCACCAGCAGCTCCACCGACTGTATGACCGAATAAGGACCTCACACCCAACACCAAACCTTCTGCGAATTCACCAGGTCCTTGAATAGCTCCCTGTTGAATACATTAAACCGTTTATATGTTTTCAATTTCACATTAGCCCGGTCAAAACTCACCTGGAATGGTTCATAGAAAAGATCTTCCACGCCCTTCTTGATGCCAACCACCAAACCGTAAGGATTGCCCAAAACGTCCAAACCCAAAACCAGTACATAAATCTGTTTTAAAGCTTGGCCCGTGTAATGCGAGATAATTTCCGATTTCAACTGATCCTGTGTAAAGAATTGATACTCCCTTTCGAAGAAGGCCAAACGTATAACCACGTCGTTGACATCGGTAAGCGTTACTCCTACGCCTTGTAGCAGATTCGAGAGGAAATCAGGCAATGCCGAAGTGTCCACTCCAGCCATCGAGAAACTAACGTGCACCTTCATAGGACCCAAATGCAAATTATCGTAAAAGTTCTTTTGTTGCTGCTGCGAGTGTGTTTGAACCAAGTCGGACAGAGGTTTCTCAATGGATTCGACGTCATCCTTGAAGAGTTTCGCTTCGCGTTCATCATCAACACTGGCAGCGAAGAGCTCAGCTATAGCCATAAGGAACACCAAATCAACTTTGAAATGGAACTCTTGCATAAGCATTCGTGCGTATTTGTACTGCTTGACGGTGGAATGAGGCACCACTCGCTCAACAATACTGACTTCTACAAAAGGTTTAAATTGAATAGACTTTGCCAGGGTCTTTGGCGGTGGTATAGGAGCCAGGACGACAGGGAATATGCAGTCGGTAAGTTGATTGTCCAATTGGATGCGGTTAATTTTGGCATGCACTTGCGATTGGAAAGGAGAGGAATCCAAGCCAATCCATACGCCAGGTTGGAAATAACGTTTGATCTCTCGTACAGTATTATTTTTCATCATTGTATTATTCTCAAAGTCAAGCTGGACAACGAAACATACATAAACGGAACTGTACGACAATTATTCATGATGAAAATTACCTGATGCTTTCCCTCCAACATATAACATTTGTTAGTGTGCTGTGAAACGGTCTTATCGAGCAAATACTGTTGGTATATAGCTTCCAGTTGGTCAGTATCGTGTAAACTGAACTGTTTAAAGCGTTTCTTCTGGTGTTTACGCGTTTCCCAAACAATACCTGAACGAAAGAGAAATGTCAGACTTTGTTCTTTTGTTGTTTACAAATGAGAAGTTCATAGCCAACCTGAGCTGGTGATGCCCAAATATAAGATGTCAACGCCGGTTTCATTGTTTATAACGGATAAACCAATGCCATGTATCTTAACCTCTATAGACTGGGTAATGCTTTGCAGGGCATTCGATGTTTCAGACTTTGTTGCAATTTCTTCGTATTCGGTGAATAGCAAAACACGTTGTAGACCATTCAAAAATGACACCCAAAAAGCTTTGACATCATTTTCCATCCTAAAAAAAGGGGGCAAACATGGTGACAAACGTTTTGTATTTATGACCACGAAATGTATAGAAATTGCTTACGTGATGCTACCAAAACCGTCACGTCTCAAATCATTCTCCACCTCATTTTCACCACACACTAAAATCTTTTCGCCGGCAGGTTCGAACCATGTGTACAGGACTTTCTCTTGTGGCTGCAACACTATTTTGTTGCCTACACCCTTTTCATAATAGCAGATGGGATATTTTGTGTGGTTGATCAATAAACCTGGAGCATCTCCTGGATTGTATTCGGTAAATGTTATGTAAACTCCGCCTTCTGTGGTTTGGACGTCGACATTAAGGCCGCCATTCTAGAATGTAACAGAAAAAGAATTAAACTGTACTCGTACATAATCGTATGCGCAATTACTTTATTCATATTGAGCTGAAGTAAATTGCATGAAGGATCTGAGAACTTGAAAGGAACCGTGCGTTGTCCATCGACCTTCACCACCAACATATGGTCTGAATCATTCCGGGGCCACATGGGGAAACAGCTATTTGGTTCTAGCTGTAATTTTTGGTAAAGCAAACAAATAATGTTTGGTGAATACTTAAGCTTCTACGTCAGTTTCATTCAATCTAACCTTATGCCAAGGATCTGCTGGTCGTGAATTTTCCTGTACTTCAATAGCATATGTGCATTTATTTGTGATCGTGTAGTAGGGGATAAATGTTATTTGCTTAGTCAACGAATTTTGGGTCAAATGGTTATGAACGCCAATCTGGAATGATAAAGTGAAAGTTTAAACGTTTAGAAAAATTCAGCAGACAAAGTAATCGTAATCCGTAATTCACCTGGTATGTTTGGTCATTGGTCTTACAACCAATTGAGCCAGTGGAACCAGCCACATCTAGAGGAATTTTATTACTCCATTCACCATTCTCGACGCGTATCGTACAACTCTTCTTTTGGAACATATTCTTTTCGCGCATAGAAAACAGTATTGGACCTGTATACTCCGGAGGATGATACAAAACTTCCACATTTTCACTGTCTGTTTTGTAACTCAACATTTGGCCCGTTTTATTGATCAGCCAGAATGGTGAGAAGAGCGTAATCAGCAAACTGCCATGACGATCTTCAAATCTAAAATAAAGGTTCCCCATTATGTCCTCTTTCTCTCGTAGTTAACGTTGGAGAAAATCTTACTTAACACACAAATCCATGCTCATTTTGACATCAGAGTCATAAGAACTAAAACGCCAATTTACCACACCAGTTTGATCTTCCGAGATTTCTGTGGTGCACGACCAATCACGCTCCAAATATTGAATCATCTAAGGGGAGCAGACAATTATTACCAATTCCAAGATATTAGCCAGTACGTATGGCGTTTTATTAACTTACCCTAACTACCAAATAACTCTTGGTTACTTTACTACGTCCAGCCAATTTGACGGTGGGCAAATGTAGCACACTGCCCGCTTCAATGTCTTTCTCGCCATAGTCTAACAGATCTTCTTTTACATACGTATCAACTTGAGACTGAGATTTGCTCTTATCGGCTTCGGAACTGGATGACGCGGATTCTTCGGTTTGTACTCCCAAGCTGGAAGCCGCCTGGCGCACCGAACAACCTGCTACGGACACTGTCACATTTATGGGCAGAGAATTACGCAGATACACTGGGGGTCTCAAGTGCAATGTGTAGTATGCACTCAACAGTTTAAACTTGTTGGTGTGCTCATGATAGATTTCAGTTTTCTCGCGACTAACATTTATGTAGAACGGTTCAAATGTTTCAATGGGATCACATTGCAAATGGCGCATGTAATTCATGTCTGTGGGGAAATCGTCCCACTTGATGCCTTGCACCGACGTATTGTAGTCCTTGCAAAAAGAAGAACAACTAGTTTTAAAAACATTCTTCACAATATTCTTCGAAACTTACCTCTATGCCGAAATGCAAATATTTACCCTCCGAATAAATGGCATGTAGTGGTACATGGTAGACTTTGCCCGGCTCTGCAACACCAACTTGAATCATTTCCCTGGTTTTCGCATTCATGCGATAAACCTTGACCGGTGTTGTAAAATGATTTTGGATCTGCGGCGAAACAAAACATTTAGTATTTCATATGGAGCGAATACATACAAATAAAATTCAAACCTTACATTTAAAACACTATGGATGTTGATAACAGTAGTGCCGTATTCCGAAGTAACTTCGGAAACAATACCCCAGGGATCTTGATTAGTATCTCGATACAGGGGGAAGTACCTCTTGTCCGACTTGGAAACTGGCAGCACCAATTGTTTGCTTATATTTCCAATCGTTGCCACTATATTCTGCTCCTCCTCTACAATGTTTTTAGTTTGCAAGTATGCTTTGTTGCCCGGTGATATTTTGCAACATGTTACATGATCCGGTGACACTTCTTTGCCCTGTTCAATTTGGAAAACTATCGCACTATTCACCGCAATCGTGCCCGGCATATGACAGGGATGTAATGTAAAAGCAGTAGATGTGAAATTCAAATTTAGATCAAATCCGGTATCATTTTGAATTACATGGCCAGCTTCGATTTCTGGTTTGGTCATACCACTGGGGTCCATGGCTTGACTGAAAGCCTCTCCCAACTGGCCGATTGTGTCCAAAAACGTTTTACTCACAGTCATCTCAAGATTTTCATCTGAATGAATCTTTATGGATGTCTTAGATTCCTCCTTATCCTCCTCAAATTCGGAAATCGTTTTTTCTATTGCAACTTTGAAATTTAATTCCCACGGCGAATTACTATGCTGGCCATCCTTCGCCACGCGTTCATTTTCTTCGATGACGGGCTCCCAGACTGCTAACGACTGATTGTAGTAGTTCATAGTAACATTGAGACGGCCGCTGACACTCAAATTCGAACTCCAGTTGTTGGCAATCGCATCCATATGCGTGACAATTGAAAGCAAAGGAGTTGTATAGTAGCCGATGCCTGACTCCAGAATAATCATAAACGTTGGAACTTCAATGACGCAACATTCCCTTTTAGTGGTGGATACGGCCAACTCCGAGCTTTGTGGTTCCAGAACAGTTAAAACATCTTCTGCTTGCTCTGCAATACACACCAATCACATCAGAATTACATATTATATCAGATGTGCAGCATTCTCTACTCACCTGGTTTCAGGAACCAAAACTCGTTGTCTTTAAATGTCTTCGGTGTCCAAATATCGCTGTAGTTCTTTTGTTCCAACATTTTATCCTCATCGATGTCATTTGTACTTATCGATTTAATGGCCTTGTTGAACAATTCCAATGCAGACGGTGATATGTTGATAACGATATCAGTTGTTTTCAAACTTATATTCATGCCCTCCTCTCCCGGCGATGAACTGTGCAAGTTTATTACGGTTGGATGTAGAATAAAATGCTGTGTGATTGCACGTCTCTCGGGAGCAAATGAACACATGTACATCTTAAGGCCCCTTATTGTGCCTTCGATATTTTGCGTCTCACCAACTGTACGATAATTTAGATTGGCTTTCATCTGTAAATCAAAATCATTGTACACAAGAATTTTCGCAATACTTGGCTCACTTACGTTAAATATAATGGCACTGGTGTTGATGTCATTCAATGTTTCCACCAGAATAATATCGGGTTCGTCAAGGATCAAAGTCAAATCCATTTTATTTACATTCGTATCCTGTTCCACCTCTACTTGAGTATTTTGGCGGACGGCGACTTAAAATACAACGATATTTATGAGTTTTAACTCCGTACAAATGTAAGCTGGCTCACTTACCTGCAGCACTTGCTAATGAACGTATTTGCCCCGGTTGCTGTTGAACTGGTTGTATACATTCTGCCGGTTGCTCCTTTACGACTTCGATTTTTTCTCCCACATCTGGCGTTTTGATGAACTCCGTCAATTTTAACATGAACTCCACGCATAATATCAAATCGAAACTGGAAATGCGTACTGTGGCAATGGTCTCGTTTTGTTTGATAACAGCCATGACATCCAACATATACTGGGAATTTGTTTGACTTTTCTTCTCGGAATCATCTAAGGCCAAGCTCGTTGGCGAACCCAAATTCTGCTCTAGTTCGGCATCGAACCAATCTCTCCGACATAGATATTTCTTGATTTCACTGGTGTTGCTTGGACGGGTATCCTCTAATTGCATATTGCACAAAACGATATGAGTTGTTAGAGTTTCATCCAATAGTTTCGTGCCTTTTAGGGAAATGACGTAGAGGCTGAAGCGAGCCAGACCCTCATTGACACCGGCCATAAGATTTAACACAACACCATCCAGTTGGAAATTAAATTTGAACTGTTCACTAGTTCTTTCTTTTTCAACCTTCTTAAGACGAAGCTTGTCCTTAAATTGATCAATAGCTTTTTTCCCTGGACTTTCGAGAGGTGTTTTTGGTAAAGACGATGTGGTAGGACTTTTTGGTGGAGGTTTAGATGGTGCTGCCACGACAATGGTGGGGAATTCATTTGCACCTTCGTTCATGTTGCGATTTAATATCGACATTATAAGGGCATAATCGTCCATGAACAGGTTCAGCTCAATACATCTCAAACGCCCGGAGATATCGATTTCTGGCTGGTTTTTATACCATGAAAATGATAAATTACGTTTTACGGCGAGCGTGAAACTGGTAGGATCCAATATATTCAACTTGGACTTGAAACCAAAATTAGAATCTACGACATCCAAGGGAGCATTCAAATCGGAAGAGTGGCTCTGATATTGCTGAGTGTCCTCCAAAATGTTAACACGAACTAAACGCATATCTTTGAGCACCAGCTTGATCTCATCCATGACAGCGGGACCTTTGTCGTTGTCCGGAGTTTTTATGTCTGTGATAACGTTGCTCAAAATCAATTGACCCAAATCCAACACCACAGCTTCGAGACTTTTTGAATCAATTGGAACAATAATGACAGGAGCCTTGACCTTGACGCTCAATTTCATTCGGGTTGCCTTCTCATAAACAGCCACAGCGTTCTGTTTGGCTGCATCTGCTGCAGCAGCACTTGCATTGGCGATGGCTTGCTGGGCAGCTTGGAAGTTATTCATGAAGCTCAAGACAGATGTTACAAACCAATTAATGAAGATAATCTTCATACAACCGATTTCGACATTGATCTTCAAATCATCCGAATTGTAATTACTTGTCTCGTCCAAATTGTACGCCACAATGTCACACTTCAAAGCATCTTTGCCAACAATGGACAGAATATTTGAGTGAATGTTCAAAGGATTCATGTCGCGGATCAATATATCTTTGAGACCTACTTGAATTTCAGTGTATGACGACTTCAGGACGACGCCAGCATATAATTGATGTATTTTCAAAGAAGCCAGAGACCGTTTCTTACATGACAGTTCCAAGCCGACTTGTTCCAAATTTGCCTCGATTTTAAGTTTTATACTTTCTACCACAGCTTGCTTTGTGGACTTGCGTGACTTTCGTGCAACTGTTTGTGTAGGCGAGGGTGTGGGGGAGTTACCGGTCAAATTTGAGAATTCATTTTCTTCGGCGATACGTGTGAGACGATATATAACACCTTCGTCGGCAGCTGCAGAACCTATTCGATCTTTCGGTTTGACAGCTTCTTGCGATGGTTTGGAAACGGAACTCATGATTCTATCCACCTTGCGTTGCAACTGATCCGCTATTTCTAGGATGTTCAAGAGGTTTTCCTGATGCAGTATAACATTTAACGTGGCAAAATTGATCTTGGCCAACTGTTCAATGGACTTGTATTTGGTAACGAAATCTGGAGTTGTTTTGTCTACCGAAGTGAACGAAACATTCAAGAGAGATTTGCCATCTTGAGTAAAGCCAGGAGTTTCAATGACAACAAGTTCCTGATCATCTTTCGTTTGACTCTGTTCATACGACATCAGACTAATAGCGCCAAGTCTATGGATGAAAAGGGTTAGAGGAATTTAAAGAAAACATTTGAGACTTACTTTGCCTGCGCTACCAATTCAAATGTCCGTTGTGCCAAACACACCTCCAGTTGTAATACTTGGAATGCCAACAGCCGGTGACATTCAGGAACAACTACGCTCGCTGTGCTACGAGTATCTAGGAATTCTGTATCCGCTTCAGAGTCTTGGGACTGTTGCGACGGTGTATTGAATTGTAAAGATGAACCATCACTTTGTGGTGATTGTACATCCGGAGAAGAAGTTCTAAACAATGTGACACTAAACTCTTTAAGGGCAAAACTAAGTTCAAGACTTGTATATTGTACCACCTCTGTAGTTAGTGTTGTATTAGCCAAGGCTTTGCGACGCCCATCTTGATTTAGGAATTGAGGAATGGAGCGCATAATCGAGGAGCTACTTATGGCCTTTATAAGGTTTGTTTTGGGTGGCTCCACGGGCACGTCTTTTTCGGGTAGAGGTATACTTAGACCGACAGTTAAGGCCTCAAATACGCGATCTTCTGCCAAATTCAATTGAATAGAGGGCAAAAGAATACCCACCTTTGTTTTAGGCAAACGAGGGTCATCATCTACTACGCATATTTCACATTCCAATAACACAGAGGTTGGTCGCAGTAGATGCATGTCCGAGTCTATCATTTTGTTCATTATTAGCTCCCAATTTTCGTGAGGTCTTACAACCATAACTTGAATGTTTTCTATCGACACCTTGTAACGATCATATGCCTTATCCATGACCATTTGCAAAATTTCATCCTGTTCTCTGCCACTGTGATACATGGATGTGATGTCTTTCGATTTGTCTTTGCGAGGTGCAGATGTTACACGTAATTCTCCGAGCCCGACTACTACCAGTGATTGCTTGCCCGGTTCGTATTTGCCACCCTGTGGCAATATCAGTATATTCGGCATAAGGGTGATGTCAACCTGTACAATCGCGTGACTTTCGATCATGTACTGCATACCGGTAGCTGAACGTTCTTTGAAATTGGAGATTTTTAGTGTGGCAGCTCCCTCTAATTCGGACAGATTTACACTTTGTTGTGGAACAAAAACTTTCATAAGTTTTAAAATTGTTTCAGCATCGTATACAATCTGCAAGGGACGTGCTGTGACCTTGATGCGCTGATCGCACTCCTTGTCTAGAGGATTGGTTTCGAAGAATATGTCCAAGAGATTACTCTCATGTGATATCTTTGATTTTATGATAGTGGGTGCTAAATTATCCTTTTCATAACCAGTCAATATCATTTCGTTCATTCCAACGCATACACTGGAAGTATAATTAGAGGTTGTTGGCTTATTTTTTTGAACATGTATATTGAATTCAGTATATTTACCTTATAGCACTTGCAGCTGGTCGTTGTTTGACCGTACATGTGGTGGTATTCAATTTTAATAGCATTATTGTTTGCAATGAATGCCAGTCGACAGAACCATGACTATTGGAATCGTCATACAGTCCAATCTCAAATGAACTCAAACTAAATCGCATGTGCACGGCCTCGTAATGCTCCGGAAGCTGTAACGGTGCCATGTTGTCTTCATAGCCTATGGCTTTATGTAGTTTCTTCTTTTCCTCAGGAGTCATCGCGGCTTGCAGGCTAGACACCAGATCGACTTGTTCGTCATTGTCGTTCTTTTTGCCACCACCAAACCAACCACCGAACCAGCCCGCCTTCTTGGTATTCTCTTTCTTCGTTTCTTCGTCTTGTCGAACACGATCCACTTCGAAATGAATTCGCTTGCGGATTAAAATCAAATTGAAGAGGTCTAACTTTTGTTCGGCCAGTGTACACGTCTCTTCTAGAGTGGCGGATGGTTTTTTGGCTAAACACCGCTCCTTGTGGGCCTCTGCATACGTTCGACAGAGTTGACGATGTTCCTTGATGTGTTCCCATGTATAAGATCGGTTCTTTATCTTAATTTGCTCTTCCAAGACGGAAGTAATGGCAAAATTCCACCATAACTTTGCATTACCTTTGTAAGCTGAAATTAGAATGATTTTACATAAAACTGTCTTCGAGTTGAAATATTAAAGCCGTGTGATATTTACGTGTGTTGTATGGCCGGTATTTGCGATATGGTATCGCCAATGTGAAGTGATTCATGTCGTCTAATAGGCCCATGATAAGCTGGAATTGTGTGGATGTAAGACCAATATTTAGTTTTTCCATTTCCAATGTTAAATCGGTCTTAGGTATAGTAAAGGGAGGTGTGTCTCGATTAGGATCGGAGTTCAGCAGTAATTTGGCCACGGAGGATATAGGACCCAGTACTAAATGGAAAATACAATAACAATTGAAGTTGACATTTTCTCAACTTTAAACTGTATTCTTACCAAATGAATATCCTTTGGGTATATTGGATTTATTGGCTATGTGATTTCTAAATAGCTCCACAATTTCATGCGCTGGTCTCGTGCTGTACGTATCGGCATTGCAGTCCATATACACCGACAGACAGTCCAAGCTGGCCAGTTTGAAGACATGCCGTATTACACCATCGACAAAACACTTTTTCCAATTCTCGTCGGTGGTAAAGATTTCGAAATCATGCAGGGTTATGCCAAACGCATATGGCCGGTCAACTTTGGTATTGTCCTCATAACGTATATGGACATTGGCAATTTTAACCTGGATATTATTGATGGTGCGAGCCACCAGCTTTTCCACATAACCGGGATCGGCTTTGTTATCTGCGGATAATGTTTAAAAATTGACATCAGTGAGGAAATTCAATTTGCATGATTATTTACTTACCTTTTTCCAATTCCTGTTGGTGGGCTTCTTCAAGAGCCTTCAGTGCCGCTTGTTTGGTATCCAGCTGATTTTTCATTTCCTTTTCATCGTTGTATGGAACGCTTTGCTTGGGAGCCACCAGTAGAAACAAATCCTCGATTTGTGCTACAACCGGTTGGCTGTATATGGATTTCCATGGTATTTTCAGGACGAATTTGCCCAAGTGTCCATATATCAACTGAACAGGTAAGTCCAAGTCGTCCAAGGCATTTTCTCGTATTTTCAAATTGTTTAAAACAATATCACCTGTGTTAATTAAATACATTTGAAGTTGATAAATTAGTTTTAACAAAAAGTTGATAAGTCAGATCTAACAAAAAGTTGTAACTCTAAAAAAATTTATGAAACTTTTCTATAGAAAAAAGTGAATGTCACCGAACTTTTCTATTGAAAAAAGTGAATGTCACCGAACTTTTCTATAGAAAAAAGTGAATGTCACGGAACTTTTCTATAGAAAAACTTGAATGTCACGGAACTTTTCTATAGAAAAAAGTGAATGTCAAGGAACTTTTCTATAGAAAAAAGTGAATGTCACGGAACTTTTCTATAGAAAAAAAGCGAAATTTTTCACGGAAATTTTCTAAAAAAAAAAAGTGAGCGTCTATCGAAAAATGAATAGTATGGTACATTTTTAATAGAAATATTAATTATCATTTTTCTATCGAAAAAAATCAAATCACATAAAAAGAAAAAAATGTAGCAAATGAAGACTTCTATTCATATCACCACCTGTTTTCTATAACAAGAGGCTACATTTTTGGGTAATTCTATTCATGGGTTTGTGGGTTCAACACAGCGATGATGTTATAGTGAGTGAAGAATTAAATATGACAATTTCGGGTTTGAAATGTTTGTAGTGGTACGGGGGTATAAATCAGGTTCAACGAGGTGTGTCGCCTTGTTTAAACAACCCTGAACTCTAATTATCATAAATATATGCATGTGGCGGTTTGTAGTCTGTTGGCACTGAAGTAAATTTTACAGACATGTATGTATGCATGTGTGTACATATTTCATAAATATTTGTATTTCGTCAAAGAAAAGCTTTTTGATATAAATAATTTTTTATCTACAAACATATTCGCCAATTACAAATTTTATCGTTTCTGGTATTTGGCAAAAAACGTCGAATGCTCAATTTTCAAGTATTCAGTCATTGTTTCATCAACAGGCATTCCTTCATTGTGGGATCAAATTCATACAAATTTAAAACAGGTTGGTAAACCGCTGTTAAGAAAAATGTTTGAAAATGATTATTAAGTTAATGACTCAATTTCCTTGAATATTTTAAATAAAATTATAACAACTGAATAAGGTTTACGGGAAAATTCGAATATAAACACAAATAATTTTTGTTTTTTGCAATTATAATTACTTTTATATTTTAGAAATTTAGTAATACCCCAACGATTATGTATTTAAACAATTAAAATGATAACACCTGATTTCCTTTTATGACTAGTAGTCATAAAGTAGTTCTTAATATGTTTACTAATAAATTGCAGGTACATTTTGACCGATATCTAACTTAATGCATCTTCTGATAGTAATTAAATGTTTTTTTTAATGACAATTGTGTTATCACTAATTAATTAAACATGACCTGCGATAAAAAAAAACAACAGTTTAAGCGATTTTTTTTGGAAACTGATTAATAAAAAACGTGGAGTGTTGTGGTGTGAGGAAATCACTCAAGAGAAATTTACTTTTAAACGGAATTATCACAATTATTATTAAATCAGTTCTCAGAGTCCTATACAAGACATATTAATGGATTTTAAATCCTCCGCGGAATGATCACAATTATTATTAAATCAGTTTCGTTCTCAGAGTCCTATACAAGACATATTAATGGATTTTAAATTCTCTGCAGCTGCTGGTTAAAATAATAACTCTCGCAGAAAAGAAACAATTTCCAAAGGTTTTTTTTTAGATTGAACTAGTTTCTTTAATGAATTCCCTAACTCACCCTTTTTTGGGGAGCATTTACTTTCATTTCAATCCAGAACAGAATCTGAACTTGTATAGCCTCCGTATTTTTGGTCTAAATTTTACAAAATCTGATGGTGTGTATTCGAAAGATAAGTGCTTCTAAATACTAGCGGTCTCAGTTGTGTTAGCGAGAAGTTCAGACGTCAAACGAAACGGCACATTAAAATACACTGTACGAGTGGAACAAACCATTTCAGCTAGAAAATCGTTAAATGACCAGAACCACAAAAGGACTAAAAATGTATATCGAACTGTAGAGTGGACACACAAGACCTTAGTACTGGGAAAACCTTACTTAAGTAGATCAAACGCACACAGGTTTTTAGAGTCAGCTTATAAAGAAATGTTCGACAAATGTGTGAAAACAGCGATAAACAACGCACGTGTTGATGGTGATGAAGGGAGACAATAAGGGAGACACGGTCCAGAGCTGCAGAGTCTTTATGAGAGTTATATTACATTTTTGGTGAGATGAGACCCCATCTACATATAACAACTCATATAGATCAATCTCTCAGAAAACTCGATTTGTATCCACACTATGGGGATTCATAGCACGAAAAATCTATAATTTTCGTTTCCCGTTGTTACTGTTTGTTGAAAATAGGCAACTCTGTTACAACGTGTATGATGTTCTCTTTAATAGTATGTACGTTATATTTTTACATTCTCACTCTGTGCTGTGCGCTTGACTACTCAAGACGTTTTTCTTTTTCTGTCCAATAAAGTTTATCTATTTCAATTCTAAATTTATCAGGTTATGGGCCCAGATACATACACTGTGGTGAAATAAAAAATAATTGTAATTGGTTTTTAAATAACAATGAGTGCTCCTGTTGTACAAATTGATAAGCTGGACGAAAGCAACTACGACAGTTGGTCCATACAAATGAAAAGTGTACTGATCCACAGTAGCTACTGGAAGGTGGTAAGCGGGCAGCAAAAGAAAGAGTCTGAAGCGGATACGGCAAAGTGGGAAGACACTGATGAAAAGGCTCTTGCATCGATATGTCTGAGCGTGAAGTCTTCGCAGTTAGGATATGTAAGAAATTGCACAACATCTCATGAAGCATGGATGAAGTTACGGGACGTGTATATGCCGAGAGGTCCATTGCAAAAGGTATCCTTGTACAAAAGATTGCTGAGTCTTTCCATGCCAGAAGGAGGAATGGTTGTACATCATATCAACGAATTTGCCGAAGTAGCTGAAAAACTCCGAGAAACTGGAATTGAAATTAAGGAGGAATTGTTGGTCATCATGCTGCTATCGAGTCTTTCCAGAGAATTCGACAATTTTGTCGTTGCAATGGAGACTCGTGACGAATTGCCGAATTTCGCGTTGCTGAAACAAAAAATACTTGAAGAGGGAAAGAGGAGAGAACAAGCAGAAAGTGAAGATCCAACAAACACACAACAAGCATTTGCTGCAAATCCAAAGAAGAGCAATAAAAAAGGCAACAATAACAACATGAGTAAAAAGAAGTTCCAAGGAAAATGTTATGTGTGTGGTGTAACGGGTCATTTTGCCAGTAAGTGTGTCAAACGGGAACAAGCTCTAACAATGTTGGCTGCAACAGAGGTGCCAGCACTACAGAAGGAGAAATGGTATTTGGATAGTGGCGCAACATCTCACATGTGCAATGATCGAAGTGTGTTCGTACGATTCAACGAACATAAGGAGAGTATAGCTTTGGCAGGCAATAAACACATTACAGCGGTTGGTAAAGGTGATGTTATCATTCACAATAGTGCCTTCGAACTTTTACTTGAAAACGTACTTTATTCTCCCGAACTACAAGCAAATTTTGTATCAGTGTCCAAAGCGGTGGACAGAGGACTAACAGTGAAGTTCGATTCAAGAAAAGCAGAAATTTTAAGAAGTGATTCAACCGTTGTATTGAAAGCTGTTCGTCAGGAGAACATGTTTGTGGCTAAAAATGAGAAGGAGAAATTGTTTGCTGCGAGTAGTACAGCATTATGGCATAAAAGGTATGGCCATCTCAATTTTAAAAGCTTACTTCATTTATCGGAGCAGAATATGGTGAATGGTATGGTCCTAACTAAGAATTCTAACGACAACTGTAAAACATGTATGTTAAGTAAAATACATGTACTACCTTTTCCAAGCGTGTCGGATAATAAATCGGAAGATATTTTGGACGTAATTCACACCGACGTTTGTGGCCCTTTTCGAGCGAAGTCAATTGGAGGTTCCAAATATTTTGTGACGTTCATTGATGATAAGTCCAGAATGATATTCGTCTATTTCATCAAGTCGAAAAATGAGGTGTTCGAGAAATTCAAAATTTTCAAGGCGATGGTCGAACGGCACACTGGAAGAAAAATAAAAAACCTAAGATCTGACAATGGAAGAGAATTTATCAATGGCGAATTCGATGCACACTTGGAAAGGGAAGGTATAAGCAGACAGTTGACGGTACCATACACACCACAGCAAAATGGAGTCGCAGAACGTGCCAATCGAACTCTTATAGAAATGGCTCGATCCATGATGGTGCATGCAGGAGTTGATCAACAATTGTGGGCAGAAGCGGTGAACACGGCAGCATATAACAGAAATCGATGCCCGACAAAGCTGTTAGACAACAAAACGCCGTATGAGGTCTGGAATCAAAGAAAGCCTAGTGTTAAACATTTGAAAGTATTTGGTTCGTGTGCGATTGCTTTAAACAAATCCAAGAAGAAATCAAAATTCGAAGCAAAGGGTTCACAATTTGTAATGGTTGGATATTCTACGACATCGAAAGCATACCGTCTTTTTGATAAGACACAGAAAAAAGTTTTTGAACATCGAGATGTGATTTTTGATGAGGATGTATTCTGTGGTACGAATGTGGAAAACCAAGCCGCAGATGATTATCTGACAATACATATCAATGGGAATACCGCAGAAGAACATGTCGAAAGTGCTGCTATTTCCTCTCACAATGACAGTTTTGATACAGCTGATGAAAGTCCCGATGAAGAAGATTTTCTAGGATTTGACAACGAGACTAACAATCAAGAAGTACAGGAGGTAAACTTGTTGTATAGTTCTATCGATGAATGTGTGCCGCAGTCAGTTCAAGAAGCACTTTCAAGCAAAGACAAAGAATATTGGAAAGATGCTATGGCTAACGAGATAGATGCACTAAGAAAAAATGAAACATGGACATTAGTGGATCTGCCTGCTGGATATAGACCAATTCCGTGCAAGTGGGTATATGCAATCAAACGAAATGCAAATGGTGACATCGAACGATATAAGGCACGTTTAGTAGCGAAGGGGTGTAATCAAAGATATGGAATTGATTACAAAGACACATTTTCTCCAGTGGTGCGTTATTCTACAATTCGATTGTTGTTGGCCTTATCAGTGGAGGAGAAAATGCATTTACACCAGCTCGACGTCAGTACAGCCTATTTAAATAGTAGCTTGCAGGATGAAATTTATATGCAACAACCCAAACAGTTTGAGGACAAACGAAATCCGAACAAGGTGCTTCGACTGAAAAAGGCAATATATGGTCTGAAGCAAAGCGGCAAAGAATGGAACACGAAGTTGGACGATGTTTTGCAGAAAATGGGGTTCTCAGCTTGTGACAATGAACCGTGTCTATACAAGGCTGAGATCGACCAATGCCTAGCAGTAATTGCCGTATATGTGGATGATTTGATCGTGGGATGCTCTAACAGGGATATTGTTATCAGAATCAAAAGTCAGTTGTCAGCAAACTTCGAGGTTACTGACAAGGGTAAACTGCATCATTTCCTAGGAATGGAAATCGATCGAGAAAATGAAACAGGTATGATCAAATTAAGTCAATGTCAGTACATACGCGATATTCTGAAAGAGTATGGTATGGAAAATTGCAAACCTTTATCCGTTCCGCTGGAGGCTGGTTACCAAACTAAGTGTGACGGTAAATGCGAAAAGGTTAACCAACAAGACTATCAATCCCTAGTTGGCACACTTATGTACTTGGCAATATCAACGAGACCAGACATTCTACATTCAGTTTCCAAGATGGCTCAAAGAAATTCCGATCCGCATATAGAACATATGACAAAACTGAAGCATATACTCAGATACTTAGCTGGAACTGTAAATCTCAAATTAGTATATAAACCTGGTGGAAAACTTTTAGAAGGATTTGTTGATGCCGATTGGGGAGGCAACGCAGAGGATAGGAAGTCGTATACAGGATTTACATTCTTTATAGGTGGTTGTCCCGTGTCATGGGAATCACGTAAACAAACGTCAGTCGCCCTCAGTAGCACAGAAGCTGAGTACATGGCTGCCTCGGAAGCTGCAAAAGAAGCTGTTTATTTGAAGAGAATATTAATGGAACTCAAGGTGTTAAACGATAGACCTGTGGTGTTACGTATTGATAATCAAGGAGCTCAGAAACTGGCCGAAAATCCCATTTATCACAAAAGAAGCAAGCATATCGATGTCAGATACCACCACATTAGACAACTAGTTCGTAATAATGAAATAAAATTAGAATATTGCCCTACTTCAAATATGATTGCAGATGTGTTGACAAAGAATTTGTCAAAAGTCAAACATTTAAATTTTGTAAATTTAATGAAATTGAAATGAATGTTATGTAAAACAACATCCACGTTGAGAAGGAGTGTTGAAAATAGGCAACTCTGTTACAACGTGTATGATGTTCTCTTTAATAGTATGTACGTTATATTTTTACATTCTCACTCTGTGCTGTGCGCTTGACTACTCAAGACGTTTTTCTTTTTCTGTCCAATAAAGTTTATCTATTTCAATTCTAAATTTATCACTGTTTTACAACAATAAAAAAAATGGGCATATGACAATGTTCCTTAACTTGTTCCTTAAGTTCTGCTTTGAAGTTTTCGCCTACGAAATTATTAATTTTGTGTTTAATTTATGTTGTTAACAAGAAAAGAAAATCTCTAAAATAATAATTCCAAAACCACAATTAAAAATGTATAATTCTATGAATTTTGTATTTTTCAAACACATTTCATGTGTAGAAAAGTAAGAATAGAATTCCATACCGATGAACGAACAAACGGCACATACGACTTCATATAATGAAAACCAAATACTTTAATTGAATGCACAAATTATAAATACATACATAATGTATTCAAGAGTATGTATTTTGCTCTGTGGGATTCATTATAATTTTGGAAATATGAAAAATGAACAATGTCGGAATGTTTCAATAAAAATAAACCGACATTCATCATCGACACTGATGCCATAAATAACTTCGGAAAAGACTTGATTTCCAAATACTACGAGTATACTTTGCGTATACTTTGTAAAAATATGTAAAACAAAAATATGCACAAGTCAAACCAGTCCGTCGCGGTGTCTTGTAAAATAAACAAATATGTCGTACAGCATTTTATATCAAATTTCGATTAAATAAAAAAAAAATGAAATACAAAAACAAATACCAGAGCATATTGAAACCCTTTAAGTGACAGAAGCGGCGATATAAGAGATTTCTATAAAACAACATGACCTCATGCAGAGTACATGCGAACGGATGAATGTACTTTAAAAGAAGAAAAAAGAAGAGCAACAAGTGGTGCTTGCTGGTGGTGGTATATCGAAAGTAACATCGCAATTCCTAGGTACACACATGCACGTGCTGCACTTAAAGAAATGGTTGTAGCAACACAATATAGATAAGGAAACAATATTAATTTTACCGTGAAAAAAATGCTGTGAAAGATGTACCAACAATGAAGGAGATTTACCGATTTTACTTCATATTGGTAAAGTGTATTTATCTAATAGTGGACTATGTTTAGAAATAATGAAATTGTTGCACAAATCGCTTGTGTTTCTTTGCTCGGTGGGGTAATTCTGTAAACTCTATGCAATAGGAAATTATGCCAATTGATCCGTTTCGTGTCATGAATTTATATGCTGGCCTAATCTCCATTGATGCAAAATTCCCGAGTGTAGGAAAGCATGAGATTTTTGTTAAGTTTTGTTTGGGAAAATTTTTTCATTTTATTGGGGGACATTCTTTCTGAAATGTGCCAACACTATACCAGTGGTTAAGGCAGGGAGTGTTGGACTCTGTGGGATATAGCGAACTTCAGCCTTGTTGTTAACAATACAATGTAGGTATTTTCAATCCATTTTCACTTTTATTGGTATCATCCAGCTAATTCATACTTTTCTTTTCGTATTTTCCCATATCAGTATATTGTTATTTCTTTCTCTGAATAACCAGCATTTTCTGAGTGCTTTGTAAACACGGTCTCTTTGGAGAGATAAGTTAATTTTTTTTCGAAAACAACTCAAATTGTGTGTATTTCTTAAGATTGTATGGAGTACCGACAAATTGCAATTCTTTGCATGTTATCAATGTTTTAAAAAAATGATCGCATAGTATTCGCAATTAATTTAAGCTAATTAAGACATTAATTTAGCTTTATACAAAGCAGAAAGAAAGTTTGCTGGCCAAATGCCATTGGAATTATAATTTCAGTTTATACTTTAATGACCGCACGCTTGCGCGTTGTCATCGCCTAATTGTTTAGCCACAAAGAAACCACCGCCCCTGATTTGCAATTTTAAATTTTGTCATAATTACTAATACTAAAAAACGTTGTTCGCACGCCGGTCGTAGATTTGAGTAATGACTCAACTTCATATGAATTCAAAATCTATATCTTTTTATTTTACATTACGAATGTGTTTGTGTGTGGGTGTTGTTTTCGCACTTAAAGTTTCGTTATCAATTGCAATATGGTTGATTTTTTGTTTTTGCATTTAAATATGTACATTACTATGGAGCTACTGAGTATTTGTGGATTATTCAGAATATAATCAGATGCGTTCATGAATAGAAATGCGGGGAGTAACACGTGAAACGTAGCAATGCGATTTTAATGCAGCCTTGCTGGATTATATTAGTAAGGGTAAAAATATTCTAGATTAACAGCGGCCGTTCATCGGGAAGGTTTGGCGCAGATACAAGGTGTCGAAATTGATATTGTACCACAACTGCACAACGTCGAATTCATTCTGTCGTTCTTCGTGTGCTAAATAGAGTGTATGCATTTAGATTTAGAGCGTTAAAATAGTCATATATTTCAACTTACTTCCAAATGCGTTGAAAATGTTCCTGCAATATGTTTCCATTTTGACTTTATTTCCATAATTATTTTATTTATTTTGAAACCATAACAAAAAATTGCAAATATAAAAAATTTATCGATTCTGTATTTAATGATTATGTATAGTTTTCAAATCGATTTACACATTTAAATAATATACATCCAAGTATCTATTGAGATACAGGAATGGAACCATTTCTTAAACAACAGTATTGTTGATCGGCAACAAAAATAAAGAATGTGTATATTTTTAAAAATATATACGCATTTGCATAATTGCAGAGGAAAATTATCATATTTTGTAGGTAACAACAAATCAAATCAAAGAAAAGTGATGGCTCTATTGTTCAAACTAAGGCAAAATAAAAGTAATTAAATGGTTGATTTTTGAAACTTAACGATATATTAATGTGCTAGAGAATGCATTGAAAAAACTACTGATCGGTATGTTTAGGGTTCTCCAACAAGATGTGTTACTTTGGTATGCAAAGAAAAATGGAATTATTTGAGATAACTGATCAGATGTTTATTTCATAATAAAGAGTAAGGTATGCCGTTGAAACTTTAACATCTGCCCAAGTGCCAGCACGACCACGCTTATAGAACCTTAACCTTTTCATAAAATTTTCCATAACAAAATCGCAATGTGGCTGCCCTATGTCCTATCGATAGCCTCACGAATTCTATCTTTGAGGTATTGAATCGACGCTGGCCTGTTGGTGTAGACCTTATCCTGCGCGTGGCCTCAAAGGAAGAAGTCGCCAGGTGTTAAATCACAAGAACTCGGTGGCCAATTGTGATCACAATTGTGATCACGAGAGATAACACGATCCGGAAACTTTTTAGTTTTGCGAACTTTGACTGCAAGATTTTCACCATTTTTTTAATAATTTTAATGCGTTGTTGAAGTGAGTATCGTTCCATTTTTAGTAATGGCGTAGTTTCTACTTGTCAAAGAATAAAAGCTTCAAAAGTGACAGCTAACGAAATACCGGGTGATTCAAACTAACACCACTTGTTGGAGGACCCTGTATTTTGACCGTTTTCACACAGAGCCTTAAGCTGCACTGCATTTTAATAATAGTCGTGATAAGATTCGAACGCCTCCTATTCTTATTTAAGCAAAAACTTGAAAGGATTACAATGCTTCTCGGAATTTTCGTAGGGTCGACCGCCACCTTATTAGGCGTTTTCATAATGAAACACGTTGCACGATCCGCTAAACCTCTTGGAAAAAACTGGTGAAAATGTCTCCGTTTTCCCTGCAACTTTCAAAGAAAGTTGACGCTTTCTCAGCTTTGCCTTGCATGTGCATTAAAATAAACACATGGCGCAGCCTCAAAATCAAATCCAAACTAAATTCAATGCATTTCAGTTTCTGCTTTCATAAAACATCCTACCAAAAATGTGGGTCATGAATAATTCAAATGTAAAACAATGAAATAACAAAACCAAAATAAACATCAAAACAACACGAACGAGGGAAAACAGCACAAGTGAAAACAGCCAAATTGTGGGAAAGTAAATAAGATATAAGACGCATAATGAAGGTCGCATCACAAAACCAAACGAAGAAATGGGTGTATAAATTGAATGACACGCAGAGCATTTTCAGGGGAATAGGAGGGCAAATAGTCCATAATGACAATAAAATATGATGTCAAATAAGGTTAATTAATAAATGTCCCCCCCAATAATGAAACGGGCACAACAAAAATTGCGTGTACGGCCAACATTATATTTACAAAATCAAGAATATATGACGAATACTTACCGCCCCAAACACTAATCTTGAGTTGGTTTCCATCAAGATTCTCCACATAGTTGAATAGATACTTGTTGAGGTAATGTGCTACCACCGATTCCAAGACCATGATTGAGCCGTTGTGCCGTTTCCCGTTTTATCGGTTGGGCAGTGGCCAGCCAGGAGTTGAAAGTCTACAATTGCTGTTTTATGACGTCGTTGTCTGACGAAGGCGAGGGTTAAAAGTGTAGTGTGAGGAATCGATGCCTTACATGGAGGACACGCGTTCTTTCGTTCTTTCTATTTCACAGACACTTCACCTATTCGGTGGTTGAGAGGTTTCTAAAGAAACTCAATTTATTATTGATTTTTACGGATTGATGGTTCCTTTTTTATTCTTACAGCCTACAACTAATATTTAATATTTGTATATTTGTGTTTGCTAAAAGACAAAAGACACTGATTTAATATTTATCGTTGAAATGAAACAGATTTGGTTTGTTTTCTCAATGGAACTTCGTCTCATTAATTATGCACAAAATGTTAATCTAAACAAAAAATAAACACAAACATTCGCATACGGCGCACGACACGCTGTGAGAATAGTATTAACAAAATATGGAAACACACAAAAGTTCAAAAAACTTTTTTTTTTCTATGATGATGACATCATCAACATCAAGAGAAAATTGTTTTTTTTTTATTAAGCGATTATTTGGGCATCATACGCATTTCTCACACAAATACGTATCGGATTTTCAACAAAAAAAACTTTTGTTTCACAATATTTTCCATAATTTGTTATGTTCAGTGTGCCCAAAAAAAAACTCACAAAATATTTTATATTTTCTTTGAAACAGAACTACCGAACACGTCCAAACCGCATTAAAATTCGAATAAGACTGAATTCTGAAAGTGTCAATGGGGGAATGTCATAGTAAAACAAAATGAAACAATAATCAGCTGTTTGGGGCAATTGTGAATGAATCCAGTGTTACCCCAACATCGAATCGAAATATAAACAACAGATACAGAGTTGACCGATCAATGATGTTACCTCAGCTTGAACCAATTTAGCAAAAATGCTAATATCCTTCCAAAATTTAACAAAATGAAACAATAATCAGCTGTTTGGGGCAATTGTGAACGAATCCAGCGTTACCCCAACATCCAACCGTTCAATGATAATCCGTCAGCTTGAACCAACTTGGCAAAAATGCTAATATCCTTCCAAAATTTAAGATACTCTTTGCAGAGGATATTTCTTTTTCTCAAATTTAAAAATATTGTTAGATCTAGAGATTATTTCGTAAATAGTAAACACAGACAACAGAAACATTTACGCATTAATAGATTCAATATTGTAAGCAGCCATGGCGGTTCAAATCCGGATACAAACGTCAGAAATTCTTCACCTCTTAAATGTCGACGACTTTACGAGTTATCTCTAAGTCATGGTCAGTGAGATTACTTATATCTTATCAAGGTAATGTCGTGATTATCATTCAACGGCAAAAAGGTCTACCAATAACTGATAACACGATTTTGTTGAGCTACTTTTACAGATGGGCAAACATAACTATGGAGACTGCAAAAAAACGTCAACGAATAATATTAATTAAACAGCATTAATCTGAGATTCCGGCTTGTAAAGAAACCGTCGTCGACTGTTTATTTAATTGTGTTCTAATCTCGCAGGAACGAGGTGAAAGAAACATTGTCGCGTATTCAATTGTGAATGTTGTATTTCTGACATTTCATCGTGAGTGACGTGGTTCGATTTGTTTACAAATTCTGCTGGTGGCTGACAAACAAAATCTCATCTGCACCAAACACATTATTAAAATGCGTTTTTATTACCTTCTAATATTAATGGCATTGTTGCCCTTGACCATGGCTAAAAAATCCAAAGAAAAACCGGAATGGGCTAAGAAAGATATACGAGATTACTCAGATGCGGATATGGAGCGATTATTGGATCAGTGGGAAGTGAGTAGATACAATTTATTTATGGTTACAACGTGAAAAGTGCATTTGTAAATTTGCAGGAGGACGAAGAGCCCTTAGAATCGGACGAGTTGCCGGAACATTTGCGTCCTCAGCCTCAACTAGATCTATCGAAATTGAATTCGGCCAATCCCGAAGAATTACTCAAAGCATCGAAAAAGGGCCGGACTCTTATGACATTCGTTTCGGTTGATGGAAATCCCACCCGTGAAGAGGCTGAGACTATAACCAAATTATGGCAGACCAGTCTGTGGAATAATCACATTCAGGCTGAACGTTATATGGTCGATGATGATCGGGCGATATTCCTATTCAAAGATGGTGCTCAGGCCTGGGAGGCCAAGGATTACATAGTGCAACAGGAACGTTGTAAAGGAGTGACCATTGAAAATAAGGAGTATCCGGGAAATTTTGTCAAAAAAGATGAGCTGTAGACGTACTGCAGAATAAGCACAACCTATCATTTGTAAATCTATTCCTTCTTTTGTGTAGCTTAGAATTTTTTTGTAAAATTAAAGTATTTTATGAGAAAATATGAACAAATTAGAATATAATAGTATGACGCTATTGAACATAGCGCGGATAACTCACGGGAATTTTCTAAAAATAGGAATCCCTTTCTCAATATGATTTGTGCCCCAAATAAATCATCTTAACACAACAAAAGTCGTTTTCATAAGTCGTACAATTGAAGTTTTAGAATGTTTCTACAATGAAAATACTGGGAAATAGTTGTTATGCCGGCTAATATGAATTTCTAAAATAAAATAATTGCTATCAGCTGTGGTTTTTATGTTGGGTAAATATTGTTATTGTTTACATGCATCATCCACCAATGCATCGGCATGTACTTTGATTTTGTGTGTTGTGAATCCATTGTGAATGGTTATTTCTATCAAATCAACACTGTTTCTAGGGGACACGTGAACTCTCTCGCCATTCATACAACGTAATCCGAAAAGAAACAACTACATCCTCTTATCATCATTTTGAAAATGCCGGTACAAGCTAAGATAGGACCTTCAATTTTAAATGCCGATCTCTCCGATTTGGCTGCCCAATCCCAGCGACTCCTGGACAATGGTGCTGACTACTTACATTTAGATGTGATGGACGGTCATTTTGTACCCAATCTTACATTCGGACATTCCGTTGTCAAGTGTTTACGCAACAAAATAAAGGATGCCTTCTTCGAAACGCATATGATGGTCTCCAAACCCCAGCAATGGATTGAACCCATGTCGGATGCAGGTGTCAATCTATACACATTCCATATCGAACCAGTGCAAGATGACATTGAGACAGTCTGTCGCAAAATTCAAGAGTCTGGTATGAAAGTCGGTCTGGCCATCAAACCTGGCACCGGAGTCGAGGCATTACAAAAATATTTGGATTTGGCCGATGTGGCTTTAGTGATGACCGTTGAGCCGGGATTTGGTGGTCAGTCATTTATGACCGATATGATGTCGAAAGTAGAATGGTTGCGGAAAAATTATCCTAATTTGGATATTGAAGTTGATGGTGGTGTGGGTCCCAAGACTATTGACTGTTGTGCAAAGGTTTGTGTAGTTTTTGGACGTCTTTAATGGTTATATTATAACATTTTCTTTAATATAGGCTGGTGCGAATATGATTGTTTCCGGTACAGCTGTAATACAGGCTCCCGACCAAAAAGAAGTTATAGGTCTTTTAAAATCAACCGTACAAAAGTATAACCAATGATAATTGGGTGGGAATTTGACGGATAATAGGTAAGAGATTTTCCGTTGGTGAAAACCATTCGTATTTATAATTCCAATTGTAAGGTCTCCAGTATGTCCCTCTTAGTGAGTTTAAAATTAAATGGCGAACAGTAAACATTTGTAGAACTTGACTTGATATTATTTTCTCTTATTCTCTTATTGTTTGGTAGTTAAGAAGAAATTGTTTAAACGATTACTAGGAAACGATTACCTCAAAAATGTTGGTGAATTTGCGAGTAATCTTTACGCAATGTGCAACTTCTCTAGAACGAGCAATAGAACGATAATAGTCGGTACACCAACATCGACAGGTTTTCGTTATACTTGCTAATTTAACAAACTATTTTGGACATGATTTTCCAAATAATGAAAAAAATTTTAAAAATAACTACAACATGTGTAATTTGGTTTATTCTGCGATCGAATCTGATTCAATTTTCCTCCACTAGTCCACACATATGGACCGGAACGCTAACTTTGGTGAAAACCATTCGTATTTATACATCCAATACAATTGTAAGGTCTCCAGTATGTCCCTCTTAGTGAGTTTAAAATTAAATGGCGAACAGTAAACATTTGTAGAACTTAACTTGATATTATTTTCTCTATCTTATTGTTTGGTAGTTAAGAAGAAATTGTTTAAACGATTACTAGGAAAAATTAAACAAATGCTTATAATTCAGGTTGGAAACATTGTAAGATCAAACATTTTCAGCTACTATTTCCACTTCAAAAATTTTGCTGAATTTGCGAGTAATCTTTACGCCATGTACAACTTCCCTAGAACGAGCAATAGTACGATAACAGGCGGTACACCAACATCGATAGGTATTCGATATAATTGCTAATTTAACAAACTATTTTGGACATGATTTTCCAAATAATGACAACAATTTTATAAATAACTACAACATGTGTAATTTGGTTTATTCTGCGATTGAATCTGATTCAATTTTCCTTCAATATTCCACACATATGGACCGGAACGCTAACTTTTTCTAGTTCGAATTAAGTTGTTATCTTGCATTAACCACCGACATAAAGTCACCGCATAAAAAGAGAATCAGTGGCAAAACCGACCGCATTATTTTTCATTTCCCTTCAATGCCAAGATCTGTAGAATATGCCACCATATTTTTTAGATCAAAATAATTTCGATGTATGGAATAATTTTCAAATACTGTCAGTATTAGTCACCAAATAATACCATGTAAGTCCTGAAGTATTTTTTCTCCTGATGGCGGATGCGATTTATATAGTTGTATTCATACGCTTTGTTTTTTCGTGTCCTCATATACCATCAGACCCACTTTCGCCGACATAACTTCTATAATTACAAGTGATGTCAATGCAATATGCCAAGATGGCAAGTATGCTTCCTATGTTGAACTCTTCGTCGTTGCCTGCTTTTCAGTCATACTTTGCATCAATTATTATGCCATAATGATTGTCAGCCTTATTTCATATTTTAAGTCTTTGCTTTCTAGATTAATTTGCCATAGATGTGCTAACGGTGATATGGTTTACTAATAAATCACATCGTTTTCCGAGAGAATTTTCCGGGATGTTAAGATCTGGGCTGTTGTAGATTTGCCAGACATAGTTCAACATTGCGCAAATTAACCATTATTAATAAACCTTATGCCAAAGCCGCTTTCGAAATTAGCAGGACCCAGTTATTTCTATCAAATGCATTACAGCGTTGAACTTCAAACTAATCCTTTTGGTTTTTCCAATTTGTAATGCCCAAATTTTTCCAACAGATTTGAATTGAAAAGTTCGAAATCTTTAAGTAACGGCTACAAATAGCCAGTGATATTTTTTGACGATGATACCCTGTTTTATAACAGTGTTCACCAGTGCAATTAAGATTTTTCAAGATGCTTTCCCTCGCGATTTATGATTATGAGATTCATTTCGAAAGCCTCGTAAAAATGCTATAGAGAAAGCATTAGCGGGCTAGAGTAGTGTACTCGAAAGGGAAGTAGTAATGCTATACCGTATCACCCGACTTTGCAATCTGTTACCGCGGGTGGTCCGGAGCCTAAAGGTCTATTGTCCTATCTTGTCCAACTGACAGAGGTTTCTACGACACACCTCTAACCAAGATTCCTCCGACAACAGAGAATAATCGAATTGAGAGGTGTTTACTTGCCTGGTTTACTGGGTTTTTTTTTGGTACACTTGGGAAGCGATGGTAGCCGCATATTAGTTACCCATGTGTGACGCCACACGGGGTTCGGATCACCACGGAGATTATCACGTAAATCTCATGAGACTCTGTAAGTCCGGATTAGTGAGTACACAAATCAGCGAAATTTTGTTTATATCGTACCATAAAAAGTACACCATGTGGGACTAGAGAGTCAACTCATTTTCCATTGAATTTAAGAATATCCCCCTATGTCATTGCCGTGTTTTTAACCATACATTTATTCTCTTTCAGATGCAGGTCGCTCAATATATTGGCATTTCTAGACACATTGATATTCCAGGTATACTTTTTGGGGTTTTATACGTTATATTTTGTACACACACATATATGTTAAGAAATAATCTGTTTACAAACAATAAAGATTTATAATGTTGGTAAAATCAATAGTATTGATTGGGAGTCCTAAGGGAAGTTTTTTTTGCTGTTCACAATGGATCCGGTAGTGGTCCGTATTATTTTTTGGTTTCATGGTTAAAAATATGCAATATTTTGTACCAAATGTAGTTTGCATAATTAATATTTTGCTTTCGCCCTTTCAAGTTACACTTGAACCCAATTAAAACATCAGCCTTCTTTTTGCCTGTCTTTATTTGTTTTTTTTTTTGTTTTGTTTATCCTTGTTTTTAACATTTATGTATATGATATTTTTTAATTGATATATAATTTACTTCTGTGTATACTTTTTTTTTCTCATTTAATACATATATATTTTATGTATGTTCGCATGTATAGTTTTTGATCATTTGTTTATAGTATATACCTTTTTTTCTGTATAAATTATATATGATATTTCTTATTATTCTTCTGAATATGTGTTTCTCTCTTGTTATCAAAATTAGCACAAAAATATTCGTATTAAAAAAATGTTGGTTTCTTCCAAACAAAATAGCGAAAATTATTGTCATTCATTAGTAGTATTAAGTTATATTTTATACCAGCTCTTACTTGTCTCCTTTTTTATGGTTGTGGGGGTTTTTCCATGAAAAAAGTAGTGAATTCTTTGTGCTGCATTTTAACAAGTGCTGTTTTTATTAATTTTTTTTGGGGGGGGGGGGGTGTGTGTTTTAGTTAATTTG
Organism: Hydrotaea cyrtoneurina; assembly: GCA_958296145.1. Classification (NCBI taxonomy): domain Eukaryota; kingdom Metazoa; phylum Arthropoda; class Insecta; order Diptera; family Muscidae; genus Hydrotaea; species Hydrotaea cyrtoneurina. The sequence continues at coordinate 76,713,273 of OY282516.1, read as the reverse complement.
TTTTAAAAGTAATTCAGCGTTTGTCATTGTAGTCATAATTATTATCGGTTTCATTTTAAAATTTTTGTTTTTTGGGTTCTAAATTGTTTATTAATTCTTTAGTAAACATTTAGTTTCATATTTTCATGGTTATCAACACTTACCATCTTTCATTTTGACTGTGTTTATCAACAAATTACTGTTAGTGGTTTTCTTTTTCATACTAAGAAATTGTAAAATTTAGAATGAATAGAAAATGAAGAATTTATTATGGAAATTGTGAAATGTTGGTGAAACTTGATAAAAAGCCTTCAACCACCTTCAAAATTGGGATGTCGTACATCAAGATGCCGCAAACCAATTTTCATACAAAACTGTATGATGCAGTTTGTTTTATGACAAATTGTTTGTATGACAATTTTTCATAAACGAAAATTATTCTACAAACCTCTTTTACATTTTCATAAAATAAAAAAATGTCCGTTAGTTTTATAGTGTTGAGGGCATAGCAAATGTTTAATGTGTGCCAATATAAAATCTGTCTGAAAAGAAAATAAAACCCAATTTTTTTTCAATTTCAATAAAAAAAATCGAGAGGTATACCGCTGTAAGTATATTTTTTCCCTTTTTTTATGAATGTTTTTATTCTACCAAAGCTTCATAAGAAAGAATCTGCCACAATTGACCTGTGAACCATTTAATTTCCATACTCACTGACTGGGATCTACTTTTTAAAGGTGATCCCGGCTAATGATTTGGTTTAACGATGCAAAGGATAACATGGAAATAGCCTCTGATCTTTCGTTTTGTGTTTAATACATCCAAGGGGAAGACTATGAAACTTCCGCACATACCAGGATATTGAAATTTGTGCCTGGACGTACTGGCGGGCATTGCATAAAATCGTTAAACAGAAAAATAAACGAAAAAAAAAGAAATATTGTGGATTATAGTGATTTTGTTCTGGTTTTTATTTTGAATACATTAAACAACACATTAACTAATTTGCTGGGCATTTCTGTTTTGATCCACATTTTAAATATAGTATGTTTGTCTTTGTTTTGCATTTCTACATGTAGTTTTTACGGTTTATCTCTGGGTGTAAATAAAGATTCGCTTCTTTTTTACATTACTTCTTTTTGGGGGGATCATAACAGTAACTAAAACTAGTTTTTTTTTGTGGTATAAATTGAGTTTTCTCTTTTCATTTCATTTTTAAGTTTATATTTGTGTTTTTTTTTTTTTTTGAAAACAAAGCGTTTGTTTTTGTGAATGTTTGTTTGTGTATAAACTACGTTTAGCAATTTTCCTAATAGTTTTCATTTTTCCTTTGGGTTTTGTGTTTTCTTCTTTTGTCACATATAAAACAGCAACTAGTCTAGATATACATTTAAGTTTTACTTGTTTTTCCATTACGAGATTACAAGTATTTTTTGTTAATTGATTTTTAGGTTTGTTTTAGTGTTTTTGTTTGTTTGTTTAAATTTCCTTAGGATAGTACGAGTAGCAGAACCATGTGCGTTTTTAGTTACCATTTATTTTAGGGGTTTTTATTTGTATTTTCTTCATCTTTTTTATACGAACCTTGAACAAAGAATTGACTTGGTTTGGTGTGTAAGTGTGTGTGTGTTTGTTTTAGGGGAGGGTGTTGGATCTTCTAAAGTATCATTTATACCCTTGAAAATAAAGTAACTTTCAGTTGCAGTCCTTTATTCAACGATCAAAGTATAGGAAAACATTAAAGCAGTTTGTGGCCGAGACCATCAATATATTTTAGAGCTAACTTAAGTAAAAAACAGTTTGTAGTTGACTGCTGACTAAGTTAAGTCAGTCAACAGAGCGATTAGTTTTTAAGTCTGGAATGAAAACTTTTTTAAATGGCAATGCCTGAAGTTTCTTTTAAATGACCCCTTTTTTATTGGTAAATTTGGATCCACTGTATATACACAGTTGTATTCAAGTTTCAATTAAGTTTTTTGTTAAAGAGTCCCCCTTTTTCGACATGTGTAGAACTTAAATTATATTGGTTTTAGTCAAACTAAATTGTTAATTTTTAAATTTATTAAAATACAAAAATAATGTGTTTTTCTATCCATTTTTTTAGAATTTTTTAAGCACTACTTTTTTGTCGATTTAATTTTATTTTTCACTAAGAAATGGCATGAGTAGCAACCATCCGCTAATATTATGAATGAGCAATGTACCGGTACTGGCGTCCTTGGCAAAGACAAGATGCAGTGTGAACTGCACATCAAGGATCTCACATTTATGCTGGGGTATATTTGCAGTAAGATGCCTCCATGTACACACCATGTTGGCGAAAATCGAAATGCCACGACCGGCGGATATTTTCTATGCATATCCCTCCAAGGGAAATTTGAAAATATAAGTCAATAAAAAAAACGGCTCAATTTATCATTACTAAAAGCTCAATCAGTCAAATCAGGAAGGGGTTTAAAAAATTCGTCTCGTTCCCATTAGTTTTAAAGTTTGCGGCTTAAATAGTTTTGGCTTTTTTTGTCGTTCTCTTAAAGACTGTCTCCAAATGCACGTAAAATTTACCAGAATTTTAACCCTTAGCATATTTATTTGGACTTTGGAGATTTTTATTAATTTCTTTCTTTGAATAGTTCCCTGCGAAAATGTCGAGAAATGAATAATCCGCCAAGCACCTCACCTCACCAGACCAGTTGAATTTGTATTGCATGTCACCCGCACTCTGTGGGCATATCCAGAAGTTGGTAGTAAGTATTTGTCTCCACTCTCCAACACAGTTGCTTTCATAGCCCTAAGTAATCGAACATTTTCTTTGTTTGCAGATTATCACGCGATCCCTTTCCCGACGACTACCATTGTTTGTGCGGCAATTAGAAGCGTCGTTTCTACAATTAGACGGATATTTCGGACTTGGCCACATTGTCCCTGACTCCAATTGAGGAAGTGGATTATTTTTGAATTATTTTTAAATATCATTCAATGCCCCAAACATGATTTTAAAGAAATAAAAAAAATGTACATCCCATAATTTATTATTTTTTTTGTGCATGTATGTGAATTATTTCCCAAGTAAGCTTCTTCCCGGACATATATGGTAAAGTATCAGTATCATATATGCATAATTATGCAGATATATCGTTTTTATTAAAGGTGGCACTGGTCGGATTATGGCCGATTATAGCCTATGACAATTTCCCGTTCAAAAAAAAAGACTAAAAAAGTACAGCGTTTTTTAATAAGGAGCTTGGCAAAGCTTCTCAGCACATGCTTATTTCTGAACCAAAATCATTGTTCCAAATCCAAAATCCAAATCTTATATCTAATAGTTCAAGAGATATCTAGGCCAACATATATGTATAGCGTTTTTTTTATTGAGGGCATGGCACCGCCAACTTTTTTCAGGACGTATTGATTTATGTATCACATCTCATCTTCATACCTCTAATAGTTCATGAGATATGACGGATCACAATTGTAATTTTTAATTGTGCATAAGCGGCGCCACACCCCTTTTCATCTTACAAGCCGTCACTTTCGAGCGAAGCTGCAGCTGTTGAGATGAAAATTGCATGAGTACAGGTCGGGCTATCGGATGTATATAGTGTGACACATTCGAAGAAATAAACTGTAAAGCTTTATATCTTCGCAACTGTTAAGTTTAGCTTTATGATTTATGCCAGTAAAGTAAGTGTAGACCATGGCGATTGCTAGCCAATTATGACAATTTTAGCGTCCAAATAGATCAAGTTTCCCAAAAAAAATTACAAATGAGAAACAAAAATTACAAATGAGAAACAAAAATTTGTTGATAAACAAACAATTTGTTGATAAACAATAATTTGTTGCGAAACCAAAATTTGTTGATAGAGAAATAATGTTGCTAAACAACAATGAATCAAAAACCACCAACCAGTGAAAAGCGGCCAAACTACATTTTCTGATACCAGGCGCCCAGAAATTTGCAGCAGGTGATTTTTTAAGTGTGACTCAACTTTAAAATGCTATAACTCGATAACGACTGCAGCTATTGAGATGCAACTTTTACCCCGAGTTAGAGTAAGGGTCTGTCTATCGGATGCATATAGTAAGACACGCCCACATTAACGCCCACATATTGAAATTCGATGACATCAACTACAAAGCTTTATATCTTCGAAACAGTTGTGTTTGGGTTTAAGATTTATGTGAGTGAACTGTAGCCCATGGTGATTGCTAGCTGTCTGCCAATTAGGATAAGTTCAGCATACAAATACAGAAAGTTACAGCTGATTTTCCAAAATATTTACTGCCCCCGATATATGGGGAATATGCGAATGCCATAACTATGTAACGAGTACAGAAATTGCGGCCGAACTTGATATGGATAATCTACCTACAAGTCCGGCCGTATTTTTGCTGTTCACATAAAGATTCAGTCTAATTTACAAGAACACACACTCTCACATTATGAAAACAAAAACCACACAGTGAAAAAGCGTCCATTCTCAGTTTTCTGATGCCGGGCGACCAGAAATTTTTAAAATTTAAAAACGCTTTAACTCGATAACGACTGCATCTATTGAGATGGAAGTTTTACCCAGTGCTAGAATAAAAGTTTGGCTATTGGATATTATGGCACGACCCCTGTAATCAATTACCCAACTATTTATCTTTTAATAATTTACTATTGTGAAGACAGTTCAAATGAAATTTTCTAAATCAGATCTTTCGAGGGAAGTAATTATCAAATTAATTGGTAAAGGAACATAAAGAAAGCCTCAAATCCTGGACAGCCACTTGAAATTGGATCAGCACATAGTAGGGTGTATTTTAAAAGTAAGACAGTGTTCTGAAAATAAAAAGTAAAAGGTTTTTAAAACAGCGATTATTGGAAAACACCAGCCGTTCAATCTTTCTACTATTGGCAAGTGTATTTTAGCTTGGATGGTTCGAAAAACGATGAGTTTTCTCCCAGGGACAAAAAAAACCTTCTTGCATGGTCTTTTGTGTTAAAAACGTAATAATTGTTAATTATTTCTTTTGAAAAAAAAACTAAACTTTGAAAATTTAAAATTATTTTCTTAACTTTCTTTAATATTTATGGGGATTTCAGGCAGGCCATTTAAAAAAGTTTTCTTTGATCTTATAATAGACGAAGTCCCACAACGTTGTTTCTCAACTCCCAAACATAAAAACTAAATTGTGGTTATGAAGAGTGAATTTAGTCTTCGTAATAACGTTTTTTTTTCATAAAATTTCAAGCGTTTTTAACTAAAATATCCGGGTATTGGATTTTCTTCTACAACAACTTATAAACGTCTTCTACAGGTTTCCCATTTTTTTGTGTGGGGGGGTTTTTGTTTTGTAAGCTAATCTCCATTATTCACACATAAACATAATATATGATTGTACATAACACATTGTTTTAAATTTTCTTTTCATGTTTTTGATTTGTTTGGTATCGTCATGAATTTAATTTCAATTTATTTTTGTTTTGCTATAAATTTCCTATACTAATTTTGTGTGTGTGTTTTTTTTTTGTTTGCTCATTAATTTTATTGTATATTGGATGTGTAAAGCGAACACCTACTAGTTGTTGTTGTTTTTATTTTTAATATTTAATTTAGTTTTTTTTTTTGATTCCTTTTTTTCTTGTTTTATGCAATTGTTCTTAGTAGATTTTAGTTTAGTTTTTGGTTTCATAAATATAATACCTATAAATATATATATAATATGTATATGTATAATATATATATATAGAATATATATATGATTTATGTGTATATAGTTTCTTGTTATTTTCCATTTTTTTTTTAAATATATATATATATAATATGTAAATATAAATTCATGTATACAACACTTCATTTTCGAAATTATAAAGCTACAATAGTTTTGAGTTGAATATGTATGCGCATGTGTGGTACAGGATGTTACGGATGAATTGAACAGATTAAAATCAATTATAATTCGTTTCAGTGGCTTGAAATTCATCTCCATCAATACTAGGTAGGAAGTTCTTATACACATATTTCCCTCAATTGCCCACTAAGGAAGAAATGGGGAAGTTCCTTTAAAGTCTGTGAGCGATGACAATAAAATTTGAATACCTAGAGATGGTAATAGTTCTGACTTTAGGAAAATGAAAGTTTTTTTTTTAAGAATTTGCCCCTTTCAAGCATTTCAAAATCTATTAACATCATTGACCGGTTTAAAATCCTTTTAAAAAAATCTGGAGTCTCTTAATTTGGTTTAACTATCGTGCAGATTCTAAGGAATAGAAAAGAATTTTTTTATACAGTCATCAAGAACACGTTGATACTAGAAAGTTAATCTCAAGTCTGTCTTATCTCAAGTCTCTCCCCAGAAATGTGTAGAGTTTGTGGCTTTAATTTAAAACTAACCTCACAAATAATCACAGAATATTACAACTACACATTTTAAAGCGATTTTTGTTTTTAGCTCAACCACACAATGTCCTGTTAGCTTCTCTAACAATTCCTTGTATAGTATTGACGGTGAGATTGTTTTGCCCTTGCAACAGGATAAATATAATCTAATGTTAAAGTTTAAGTTAGTGTTCTGTAGTTTTTGTTAAGCTCAGCTCACATAGTTATAATAGCAATCTAAACACTGTTTAATTGTTTAATTCTAACATGATTATGCATGATGGTGGTTAATTGAGAACATATGAATGAAACTTTTTTATTATTCTATATATGTGTTGTACGTGAATTTAGATATCTTTTCAAGTGTTCACATTCCCGTGGAAGATTTGCAAACAAGCTGAATATTGAAAAGAGCAGAGCTAAAAATTAAAGATCAATATCTAAAATTCGTCGAGTGAGAAAGAGATCGTAATATGTGAGAAGTTTCGAAAGCATTGTAAAATGTCTATATTGCATAATATTGAAATCTGTGATGCCGGAAAATAGACAATCCTCTCAATTGGATAATGACAACATTTATAATCGGTATCGCTTCGGTAAAATTGGAATTGTGAACAAAGAGCCGACCAGTTTTAACACTGAACCCTACGTTCTCTGTATTCACACGAAGTGATTCATTCACATACAGTCCCGTTTCAGCTTTCACTTTCATTAGTTCCAGGGGACTTTCGAATCGTTAACCCCCCAAACATTTCAACCTTTGTTTTCCTCGATTAACTTTTCGGTGAATATACAAAAATAATTCTTATTTTACTTTCAAGTAAAAAAAAAATTCTCCTAAATTTCGTCGAAAGTGATTGAAATGAATGTATCGTCCCATTGTGATTAAGATAATCACGGAAATACACCCCCATTGGCCTAATGTTGTTGAAGTTAAATATTAGAAATGTGATTATTGAAATTGAATAGAAACACAGTGTAGAGTCATATTGACAAGTATTCTCTGAAGAGAATAACCCAATAATCAGGCTAATTTAAAGTGATTGAATCAACTGCTGTAAGACACAATATAAAAACTACAGGTTGAACTGGTGAGATTTTCTTAAAACCATTTAAATCAAATAAATGTTTAAAAACCCCATTGAATGCAAAATCCTTTAAATTGTGCGAGTTATTTTTGTATATTCCATTGATTTTCCTGCGACAATATCAACATATTTGTCAAAAACTATGGCAAATATGGAATTTGTTATAACGAATGGAGTCAAAAAGTTTCACTCTGACCAGAACAGTGTTATAAGACTATTTTTACAACATAAATTACACCTAAACCTCGGTACATACGTTCCGGAATGTATCTTGTAAAGAAGACACACTGCAATGGAATCATATTAGAGATTGATCAACCTTAAAAAAAACCTACAAACATTAATATAACTGAATTATATTAAATATCAAATTCTATTCAAAAAATGTGGAAATAAAGGAAAAGTTTTGTGGTGTTATTTAAAAAAAAATGTTAAAACAGAATGAGTTTATTTCTGTCGACCGTGTTATTTCAAAAATGGTGTAAAACCAGGATTTAGATGTATTATCTGGATTATGTCTGACAGTTTCCCTTGTCTTACGGTATTTATATGAATAATCACATTTCAATTTACTCCATATTGTCATTGATATTTCTAAAATACACCAAGGTCTCTCGGTCTAATGCATAAAAAACACTGTCATTGTCTTTACATTTTCCGGTCGTGTTTAAAGATTAGTTGTAAATAGAAAGCTCATGCTGATTTTTCAGAACTGATAGAACTGGAAAGATTGGGCGAAATGATATTTTAAAATGATACGACAGCGATGCTGATGAATGGAATGAAATGAAATGAATTCCTAAACGATGATACCATTTCTTTTTTAGTTTTTCATTATTATAGTTATTATTTTAAACATAGAATAGTTTCACTACATTTTGTTTAAACACAATATTTGTTTTCGATTTTAGGCTACTAGTAGTAATTTTAGTTTTATGATGTATACATATCGTCATTCATCTTCATCTTCACATTAATGTTGATTTTTGGTTTGTATTCAATGCTACCGATGAACAGAGATGTTCTTCATGTGATTTTTTTTCAAGTTTTAGTTTTTGTGTGTTAATTGTTTATTTAAAGCTGAAACCCACGCATTTTTATTTTTGTTTAAATTATTTGCATTATGTATATGTATAACATATGGTATTACATAATAGATTTTGTTTTTTTTTTTTGGCTAAATCTCTAAACTGAAATTAATGTTTGGTTTTTAGTTTCAACATAAATTTGTTTTCCTTGTCAAAGTAGAGTGAATGAAGCAAACCATTGACATTTATTTTGCAGTTGTAGTTATTTTCTATGTTTTGTTTTGTATTTCAAAAGAAAGTGTATATAAATGATTAGCATATGCATGTATGTACTATGTATATTCCCAAAGATCGTGGAAAATATTTCCTTTTCTAGGGTTAGCTGTGTCTTCGTCTTCGTCGTCGTCTTCTATTTTGTTTTTCTCGTTATGCTCGATATATGTATATGTATTTTCTTAGTTTAGTTTTAGCTTCTTTCCTTCTTCCATCCAAATATATTGTCCTCAGTTATCGTTTTTATTTTTCGATTTTCTCGATATTTATTGTCTTGAATTTCGTAGTTTGATTAATAATTAGTAGTGTATTGTCATATATGTATGTTGTTGGGTATTTTCTTTTGCTTTATTGTTGTTTTTCTTGCGAATATTAAAAACATTAATTTAATCATTTTTTTCCCATTTGCCTTATAAAAATATTATGATTATTACCTAGTATTTATTTGTATGTAGTAGTAATGGTATATCTATTTATTTTTCTTTTTTGTATGTGTGTGTGTATGTGTTAGTACAAGAGTTTTTTTTTGTAGTCACTCCAAACATTTTTGTGAGCATTTATTTTAGATATAATTTTAGGATAGCATTTTTTCACATTCAATATTTGAATTTAGTGGTTGGCCATTCACAATAACACACTCGTAACATACTTTATACACTAGTTTACTAGTTTATAAAATAAATATTTACTACGCTGAAAGTCAACATTTTTTCCAAAGTATTTCGGGTGGTCGATAAACTCGAAAACGACATAAAATAAAATCTGGTAAATTTTTGTTAGTTGGGTTTTAGATGGGTTGGGTTTTATGGGAAAATCACAAAATAGTAGATGGCATCAATGCAAAAGCCTGATATACTGAGTGAAATAATAAGAAACATCAAAATAGAAAAATAGGATTTGAATACTAAATAAATTTAATACAAAAAAAAAAAACAAAAATACATATATCTTAATTACATTTTAATGGAAATCATTTGAAACATAATGAAGAAATTGTTCTCAATAGTGGATTGTCTAAGAAAATGTACGAATTTTAAATTAGGAACTGGCATCAACGCACAAACCCATACATCAAAATGTCTTAAACATTTTCGTTACATGATATCGTTTATGAATACCCATTATAAATTAATATAGTTAATATTTTTAAAGCTATTTGAGATAAAAACTAAAAAGAATTTCTTCAATATTTGAGTTTATCGGACCACAATACTTAGAACAAAAGTGACCATTGGCGCAGTGTTGAATGGCTGTAAACCAGTGTTTCTTATGGTCCGTCAGCCGGTCGATCGATCGATCTTGTTCTTATAAATTAACCAATGCTCTAAAAACAATTACATATTTCTTTAGTATTTATAGCCATATAACTATGTATCATATTCAGTATATCTGTATATATTTATTGTCTTATAAAATAATGCTATTATATTTACTTTTGTATATAATACATTTATTGTCTTTAAAAGATTTAGATTTCCTTTCTATAATCAAATATTTTATTTGCTGTTACAAAATGTTTTCTATTTGTATTGTTTTTTTATATATATTATTTTTCTTCATATGTCTGCAAAAGGATATGATGACGTTGTTGGTTTTGTTTCTCTTTCAAAAGGGATATGATCTTTGGTTTTAATTGTTTTTGGTTGTTGTTTGTTGTTATTTTACTGGATACCTTCTTAAAAATCGATAATACATTATTATTGTAGTTTGGTTTTTTTGGTTAGCAAAAAGATTGGTTTACTTTAGAAAAAAAATTGACACGAAAAATCTTTTTTGTTTGTAAAAAAAAAATTGACAATATATGTTTGTTGGTATTGTAGGTATGTAGACATGTCTCTATGTATACATTATCTTCGTAGTGTATGTATTTTGTTTAACCAGTAGCAAAAATATATGAGTTCGATTTCATTCTTCTCTCCTCCCTAGCATCCATTCATCTCCATCTCCGTCTATATTTTCTGTCATTAAGTATTTATGTCGCCTTGGGTTTTTTTCTCTGTGGCCTCCATCCACCACTTACCACCATCAATTGTTGCGGTCTGGACTTTCGTAATAATCAATATCCATTGGGCTTCGATGCACTTTCGGTGTTTGCTTACTCTTTAGCGAGACGGTGGCCAAATTCGACAGTATATCGGGTCCACCCGGATGGGCATCATATTTGGAATATGATTCCTCTCGGGAATACTTGAGAATTTGTTCATTAATCCATGGCACGTATTTGATGACATTCGCATAGACGCCGGGCAATTTCGGATGGGCACACATGATGCCCCACGATACGATGCCGCCAACGAACCAGCGATCCTTCTCGCCGGGATATGGACAGAGTAAGGGGCCACCGGAATCGCCCTGGAATAAAAACAATTGTGTTAAGTTATAAACCAGGAAAGAAGGGAGTTGATCTTTGAAATTTCTAACTAGCAATAAACATCCGGGTGATTTCGCCCTATTTGGCTTAACTATCTAACATGCAGGCCCGAAATGGTTGTAATTTAGTTGTTGTCATTTTACACAAATAATGAAGATTTATTGGAATTTTTTTAGTATTTCCCGCTTCTTTTTTTGTAATTTTCAAAATAAAACCAAAAAAAAAACTCAATTTTCATTTAAATTTGTATGGGAAATACAATTCAAAAATCTAAAATTCGAATTGACTTCCTCGAATGACAAAGCCGTGTAAAAGTTATCGGTTCTTTTCATATTTTTTGGTCGGTACTGGGACCGGTCCCTATCCATGCGGGACCTATCACCTGACTGGTTCTGTACCAGTTCAATTTCCCGTAGGGTATTTACTAAACAAAAAGCTAAACATTTCTTACCCAGTCTTATGCATACGACTATTAGGTACGGCGGGTTTAATTTAATGAGAGTCATCAGAGACCACACCCAAATCTTACATGCTCATGTAATTTCCTAAAATGTAAATCCCTAGGGGCCTTTACCGCCTCCTCATATCCATTTTTTGGGGAGGCTTACGCTCGATAAATACATTTTTGCTCATGCGTTAACTACTCGTTAATGCCAATAACTTCTCAAGAGGGGAATTCCTGCAAAAACGGCGTACGGATTGCAACTTAGCCACTGATTTTAAAACAGGTCTCCTTCCCTGGAGGGAAATGCTCTGAATCCGCCGATAAGATTTATTCAGAAATTAGTTAGGGCGCCAGAGGAGAGGGTAATAATTAGCAAATAAACCCAGGTACTGACTCTGAATCCGTCGATTCGATAAACGTTGGCTTTTAGAGAATCGATTACCCAGAAATAAGTAAGGGTCGGCCAAGTCTAATCGAAATGTTCTTCATGTAGAAAATCCAAACGTCACTCACCTGACAAGCATCTTTGCCACCCTCCTCATAACCAGCACAGATCATGCCATCCGACACCGTTAAATTGTCCAGCCATTCATCGCATTGCTGTCGTCGGATTATGGGAACTTGTACCTCGTTGACAATTGGCTCATAGGTGGCTGTGGCTAACAGAAAATATACAAAAACTCATTAACTCGGGGCGCTAAGTTCTAGGCCAGAGCGAAACTTACGATCCTTATCACGTCTCTTGCCCCAACCGATAACTGTGCACATGGCGTCGGCTTTCAATTGTTTCATATTGGGCGGCGGCAAACAGACTGGCAGTAGATGCTCATGGAATGCTACACGTTTAGCAAGCTTGGGAGAGACGACACGGTTAAAGCTCTCCGGGGAGTCAGAGGTGGAAATGTGAACTTACCTGGAACAGTGCAATGTCGTTGTCATGTGTTATCGCTGTATTGTACAAAGGATGGGGTATTACAGTTTTCACTTTGACCTCTTGGCTGGAATAGGTGTAGGAATTGCGCCTGGTCACGCCGAGCTGTATTGTCCAATCTTCCAAGTCTATAACAGTATGACTGAACACACACACACACACACACACAGAGTGGATACGGATATGAGCGAGAGATAAAAAGAGCCATCTAATATAATCCACTTACTTGCCAATACAATGCGAAGCCGTTAAGACCCATTGATCGGATATTAGTACACCGGCACAGTAGAAAATCTTCTCGGGTCCTCCCAGAATGGCCGCCAGGAAAGGCCACGATCCCGGATGAGCCTTGGAGCCACCAATAATGCGTCGCGACATTTTGCGTCTGGTCCTCTTGACCTTGCCACATTCTAAATAGAAACCACACCATTATAATACATCTCTCAATTGGTGGTTTAACTCGGCTTACCATAATTGGAGCAGGTCAACTCGGCTATGGGAAAGTCTTCAGCGGGCGTGCAATTGGAAAACTCTTTCATCAAATTGGATTTCTTTTTGGCGTACATTTTCCAAATATCCGTGGAAACATTTACGGACGTTAACAGTGGCCGATGTGTCTTTTGCGTTATGACACTGGTGGCATTGACGGCACTGTAGCCCAACATCGAACAAACGGCCGAAGGAGAAACGGCTCGATCCCAGTTCTTGACACAGGCCGGGGTAAATTCGCGGCTATTGATGCGATATACCTCCAGGACGCCTTTGCCTAAGTCGCCATTGCGTTCACTTAAACGGACTAGACCGAGACAGTGGTGAAATGTTAAGAGATATTTGTGCGGATTACTATTTGTGATACTCACTGCAATTCTTTTCGTCCTGCCCATAGGGACAATCCATGACACCGTTGCATATATGCTCGGACGTTACACATTTGCCGTTGCCACAGAACAGCTCATCTTTGGCACATACCTCACATTTGTTCTCATCGGCCTGGTCCATGCAATCCAAATTGCCATCGCACACATACTCCTGCGGTATACACCGATTATTATCACACTTGAAGCCATCACATTTCGGATTTGCCGAGGCAATCATAACATTCTGGACTTGCTGGAAGCCCACACAGTCCTCGGGGCTCTCGAAATCTTTGAACAATTTACAATTCAGGTACTCCGGTAAACTTAGGCCAAAAACGTCAAAGAAAAATCCGCAACGCCGCATCGTCTCCGTGCACAGCGACTTGCACGGCGGCACGGTCGCCCCGGTGGCTCCGCATTTCGGCACAAAAAGCGTACACAGAAACAGCGAAACCAGTTCATAGCATCGGACATCGACTAGGGCTTCGTAGGCGTCCATGTCCTGCAAGAATAGGACTCATAGAAATTAAAGTTTTCCAGAGAATTTCACAATTACCACTTGAGTCTCCAGCTGGCCAAAGTGGCCAATATAATTGGGGAACACCGTAAAGTTGTACGGTATTTGGGGACCTTGGCAAAATTTCACTATAATCGGCAGACACGTGCCGGGAGCGGGATTCTTGCCATAGCTCATGGGATCCTCCACGTGGACTGTATTGATGATGGTTTTATTCACGAACTTAATTGTGGGATAGGCATTGAAATAGGCCGCCAAACCACCGGCAATGGCCAATAGAGCCAAGGCGTTGATGAGAATTTGAAATAAACGAAATTTCAATCGGCCATTGGTTATATAGGGATTCGAACTTTTGCGACGATTGATGATCTGAAAGAACATTTCAAATGCATGCAAGGATATCTTCAATTCAATTCAATTCATTTCACATGACATACCTGATGGGGCAAGGACATGGTGTTGGGAGCTCCATTTTGGAAACGCACAATTGTCTGTAGACTAGCCGGCGTGGAAACACATTTTGTTATCGGCGACATGGGCACATTATTCTCCATTTCATCAATGGTTTCGTTCTGGAACTTCTGCTTAATATTAACGGGTGTGGGAACTGCAATTGAAAACAAAAAACAACAACAAAAAGGACATTGGTAACTTCCACGATTATAGACAGTTAATACTGGGGGTGTCGTAGATTCAAAGAACCATGATATTCCGGGAATAAATTACTTTGAATAGAATTTAAATGCTGAAATTACTTAGGTCAGTTGGATCATTTGTAATAGGAAAAGAACAATTTCAAGGGAATGTTAATGGCTTTTGGGGCACCTTTCAAAAGGTCATTGTCTATTGAAAAGGTACGCTTATGGTTAAATCGTTCTAAAGGAAGAAGTACACATTGGAGAGCTTTCCTTTGGGAGAATTATATGTTGAAGACATTTCCATGAAAATCTTTCTTGTGTACTCCGAGATATATTCAATGGAAATTGCGCTAGCAAATCCTCAACTAAGAGAACTTTCAAAGAAGTAACTGCACCTTGGGAAACATTTCCGCACAATGAAAAATGTTTCCTTAATTGAAATGAGTTCTTCTGTGTAAATTCCCTATTGGGTCGAAATCGCAAGGAAATATAAAGATTTCTTTGAATGGAGGAATTTCTATACAAAATTTTACATTTCAATAGGTGCAGATACTTTTTTGTAGGATGGTAATACAAGTAGAGAGAGGGAGACGTTCTTCAAAATACCACCAACTTTTCACTTACCACTGCACAGTCGTTTCACCGACAACGATGGCAACAATGGAGCCTCCATTATTTTCGTATTATAGCCGGGACTTGAGGTCTGGCTAAAGCTATCACTCGATATGGTCGAATCTTGACGGAAATTAAATTTATGCCGTGGCGGTACAACGGGGCCATTGGAGCCAAATCTCGATGTGGACATACCGAAGCTCTCATTCGAATCCTGATGACGCATAGCGGCCATGCCGGCGACACCACTCTTATTAATGCGGGCCGCGTTTTGCAGCAGTGGTGCGTCCATAAGATTTTTGGAGTTGTAGCCCGGACTCGATGTCACGGAAAAGCTGTCGCTGGACAAATTCGAATCCTGACGCTGATGCAATTTCGGATATTGTATGGGTGGGGGGCGTTTGCTGCGATTCAACTGATTACGTATGGTTAGAGGTGGTTGTTGCTGCTGCTGCTGCTGCTGCTGGGCAGGTGTGAAACATTTCGGTGACGCGTCGTGCATCTCAAAATTTTGTACTCTCGCTGGTGGCATGGGTGGACGTTTGTTGTGTTGTGTTCCCGCCACAATGGTGGCTTGTTGCAGCTGCAACTGCTGTTGTTGGGGTGTGGGCGGTGCCAGCGGTGAATTCCCCGAACCGGAAGCCGATATTGACATTGACGATCCTGTGGAAATACTAGAGCCGGCTGAGGCCGTCGATGATGTCGACGTGGAATTGGGCACCGTTGAGCTTCCCTTGTCACTGGAATCGATGCTGTTATTGAGCGATTGCTGCGACTGACTTTGGGTGCCCAATTGTTGCTGGTGGCCACCCGCTTGCTGTCTGGAGGGGGATATCGACTGGGCTTGTCCGGTTTTACGCTGCGCACGTACCGGTACTATGGGTAGTTTATTATTGGTGTTGGTAGTCTGCTGCTGCTGCTGGGTGTTGTTATTGTTCGCCACCAGATTGTTCGTGCTGGCATAGGTAGCGGCCGCAATATTCATCTCATTATTGTTCAAATTATGCATGACATCGTTTAGATTCATTGAACGTTCCATTTTGAATGTTTCCTTGGTGAGCGGTGAGTCAACGGAGGTTTTCTCCGTTAGGCAGCTGTCCAGCGACGACTGCGTATCGACACTAGAAAAGCGACTGCGAAAGTCGGCGGTGGTGGAATTGGAGGCTAAACGCTCACTGTGCGAGCCATAGCCCGACGATGAAGTAATGCTGGAGTCAACGGTGCTGCTGGACGAACGATTCGATCTTTTCAGTGCTGTGCTGACGTCTCCGGTCAGGGCGGCCAATGTTTTGGCGGCTAGGGTGCCATTGAATAGCTTGCCAGCGTTGTTGTGCGACGATAACTTGACGGGGGTCGAGTTCAGTGACTCTTCGAAAACAGAATTTTCCAAACTCATGCGGTCGTCATCGGATATGCCACCCGTGTCGTAACCACTGCCACAGCCAGTAACACTGCCGCCATCCGAGAACACCGAACGTGCATTCAGCTCAACAAATAAGTGGCCAGACGTATTTGTTGTGCTCGTATTGTTGGCCTCAATATTTGTATTGGCAAAATAAACACCTCCTACGCCGCCGCCACTGCTGGCTGCCCTACCGGACGAGGGCAAATGTTGTAACGGAATCTGGGGATAAACGAAAGCTGTGCCCGCAGTTGTTTGTTGTTTACCTTTAGTTGGGGTTTGCGTTAGTGAGGCAGCTGACGAGGGTGGTGTCGCATCCGAGGAACCGCCGACGCCGCCACTATTTACAGAATTCCAAGTGAATTTATTTCGAAATGTCCGCTTCGGTATGGGTGGTGGGGTATCTAAAGCTGACGTCTGCTGCTGCTGTTGTTGTTGTCCCAGTCCCTGACTTTGCTGTTGCGTCTGTCTGTTATTGATGCTGCTGTTGTTTACGGTGGATTCCGTTGTTGTTTGCCTGCTCTTGGCTGATGTGACTGGTGTTGTCGTAGTTGTTGTTGGATTTACCTAAACGTACAAAGGCACGCACACACACACACAGACACAATGAGAAAGAGGAAAGTTTTTGCATAAATATGTATTAGTTATTACATTTACCCACACACACACACACAGATACAGTGCAAATATATACATATGTAAGTACAGTGGAGGAAATAAATAAATGTTAATAAAAAAAAAAATCAGGAAAATAATAAAAATCTCAAATGAAAGTCTTGAATGGGAGAACGTTTAGATGAAGAGCAATTTTAACGTGTTTTTTGTAAATTGCTTCTTGCATCCCCCCGAATAGGTGATTTCTTTACAAAGATTTTTAAAATTTTTTTAGAATTAGTAAAAAAAAATAAAAATCTCAAAGGAACGTCTTGAATGGGAGAACCTTTAGGTGAAGATCGTTTTTAACGTTTTTTTTTTAAATTACTTCTTGCATCCCCCCGAACAGGTGATTATTTACAAAGATTTTTAAAATTTTTTTAAAATTAGTAAAAAAAAATAAAAATCTCAAAGGAACGTCTTGAATGGGAGAACGTTTAGATGAAGAGCACTTTTAACGTGTGTTTTTTTAAATTGCTTCTTCCATCCCCCGAACAGGTGATTTCAAAGATTTTTAACATTTTTTTAAAATCACAAACCCTTCGTAATGACCTTCGTAAGTTCTTAGGAAGCGATGCAAGAGAAGGAGATATTTGTAAAACTCATTACGGAGAGTGTGTTTTTAACCCAATCATGGCCAAGAAACTTAATTAGTAAATTAGAATTAGTAAAAAAAATTAAAATCTCAAAGGAACGTCTTGAATGGGAGAACCTTTAGGTGAAGATCGTTCTTAACGTTTTTTTTTAAATTGCTTCTTGCATCCCCCGAACAGGTGATTTCTTTACAAAGATTTTTAAAATTTTTTTAAAATCACAAACCCTTCGAAATGAACTTCGTAAGTTCTTAGGAAGCGATGCAAGAGGAGGAGATATTTTTAAAACTCATAACGGAGAGTGTGTTTTTAACCCATTCATGGCCAAGACATTTAAAAAAAAAAAAATTTAAATGTCCTAAAAAATAGGTTCTGAGTTCGAATCCGTTGACATTTGTAACTTTACGAAATCCTTTTCCCTGTGCCATATGGCATCGCTGGCCATGAATGGGTTAAGGTGTTTGGTCGGAGTGAAATGGAGTGAAATATGTTGCTAAACATTCATGGTGGTGACACGGTATTTTTATGTCAGAAGCTGAACTCGAGCAGCCAGGTACAATACATATTTCCAGGTCCAATTTTTCCAATTGTCCAATTTTTCCAATAGTCCAATCAATATTTTTTTAAATAGGTTCTGAAATCTCGTTTCAATTCAATTGGAACCACTAATATTTTTCTAGATGTCTTCATGGAAACACGGTTTGTTTTGGAAAACTTCATGGGCAAAATGTCCAGTGATACAACATGACATGACTGATTCTATTGAACGCATTTGTGTTCCGCATAACATTCCCTTGAAGAGATTCATTTGCACTGTGATTTATAGAGGCAAAAGTCGATTATAATATAAAATTCCCCGTGGCTACTATATCGACCTGTGCTGAGATACTGGGTGTCAATATTTACCACCTCTGTTTTATACCACTTTAGGCGTCGTAATATTCCGAGACTGATTCCAATTGGTATTCACGATAGTCTCGATTTCACACTAGGCAATTTCTGTGATTTCCTTTTGAACCTGCCACTGGTGTTCACACAAGCAAATACTTTTTCGGTAATTTTTCAACTGCAAATGATTTTCAAAATATCAAAATACGAAAAACACTGGAAGAGCAAGTTGTTCGCCTCACATTCCATTAATTTGAAACACGTGGCAATTAAAATTGCCTAGTGTGTATTGGGACATGGACTACTATAAAGTCAATGGAAAAAATATATATTTTTTTCATTTTGGAAAAAAAAACCTTTGAGCTGCCGTCATTTTCAATTTACACTACCAAAATTGTGTTATTTCCCTTTTTGACCACTTGCTCCTATATTTATTTCGACCACTGTATGCATCAACGGTGAAACAAGTCAGTCTGTCGCAATGTGCTGACTAAGTTTTCTGGCATTACTCTTGTGTTGGGCCCTACTTGAGATGAGAGCAGGATGTGCTGGGAGCTTCGATGAAACGATTTGGCTGGGCTGTTTGTTGGGAGCATTCTTTCTATCCCCCCGTAAGTCTGTGTTATTTTTTTTTTATTATACAACTGTGTAGAGGTATGGATGTGTGTATGTGTGTGTGTGTTTATTTGTTTGTTTTCTGGTATGATTGTGTGAGTGTGTTTAGTGATTAATGAGTTTTTCCGTTTTGTTCGCCAGCCGTTTTCATCGCTTCGCCAAAAGATATTCGATTTGTTTTAGTGATTTGCTTGTTGTTGTTGTAGTAATTGTTTTTCTCCTTCCGCCATTCTCACCAGCATGCTTGCTTTCGTGCTTGCTTTAATTCCGTGAGACAGCTTTCAGTAGAGATTATGTATAGAGGGAAATGACTTGTTCAAACTTGTTCACAGCCAAATGGAAATATGAATAATTGCTAATAATCCTTTCGCCGTTGCCGCCGACAAGTAACCTTTAATTCATGATCCCGATGAGAAACCAAAAAAAAAGAAAAACCGAGCTTTAACAACAACAAATGTTTTCATTGACAGGTTCATGGGCTAACACATACGATTTGTTACCAAATAGTGTTGGACAAATTGGACTGGTTGAAATGGGTCTTATGAGGAGAAATTATTTCAACGATTTGTGACTTTAAGGGAAAACACAATCGTTGGCTGAATAGATTATAAAGAGTTGCAGTTTTTTTCTGGTAACAAAAAGTTTGAAAGTTTTGGAACTGGCATCAGAACATGAATTAATTATTTCCTTGTATTCAAACTAGATGAGGGAGTCGGTTGTCCTACGATTTTCAAGTTTAAATGAGACAAGTTGCTGTATTGGATTAAGGCAGATATGTCCTCCACAGATCCACATGCAGATCCTGGCAACCGTTTACCAAAGTCACCAGTCGCTAGTGTTAAAATACCGAGAGACTCCTCAAGACATTCGGAGGGATTAACAGGCGGTAGTTCATTTCTCAACGCCCCAAATAAGAACTCAATGAGTAAAAAGCCAAAACCGAAATAGGTTCCTTTAAAAAAATGAGGCAATTAATTAAATTGAAATTTTAATTCATTTATAAATAGCAAACAAAATCTACGCTGAGAACAACTGGGGCCAAAATAGTTTTCTTTCTATGATGAATTTCATTTAAAAATCGAGATAAAACTGAAATTTTGAACCGGACCCCCTCAGATATCGATGAAATTTTGTTCATAGCTAAATTTGATCAATACAAACAAACTCTCATTTGTAGAAATGACTGTTTTGGGATTTGTTGGGCGTGGCACAGTGGGAAATTTTGGAAAAAACGCGAAAATGGTCGAAAAGAGCTCCATTTAAACTACAATAACTCAGAATGGGCTGAACCGATTTGCATGATCTTGGTATCATTAAAAAGATATTTTAAAAGGCTTTATGACACGTTATGACAAAAATACACTGTAAAAAAATTTATAAAAAAAAGAATTTTAACTAACGAAAAAACCAAAAAGATCAATGATTTTTTACAGTTTATTATTTTTATAGAAAGGTATTTCCTTCAAATATAACATATCCAAAAACTGAAATGGGTTCTTTTTCAGTTTTTTTTATATAATTATTTAAGTAGTGTCACTTCTAGTAAACGTGTCATAAAGCCTTTTAAAATATCTTTTTAATGATACCAAGATCATGCAAATCGGTTCAGCCCATTCTGAGTTATTGTAGTTTAAATGGAGCTCTTTTCGACCATTTTCGCGTTTTTTCCAAAACTTTCCCACTGTGCCACGCCCAAAAAATCCCAAAACAGTCATTTCTAAAAATGAGAGTTTGTTTGTATTGATCAAATTTAGCTATGAACAAAATTTCATCGATATCTGAGGGGGTCGGGTTCAATGCATCTCGATTTTTACATGAAATTCATCCTATGATGACCTTACATGACTTTCCGCCTTGATGTCAATCGCAGGACAATATGGAACAGACCACTCTGTTACTATTTTGAAAATGTCACAAATATTATTAAATGAACTTCTATGGCAACGGATATTGCAATACATCGCAATTCGTCTGATGCGACTTAAACAAATAATGGAAACGACCACAAATAATACGACGCCATCTACAATTTAATTGTCAGCCAAGCCCGCCAGAACTCTGATGAACCGGCAGACTACAACATCCTTGACGATGCATTACAATGCAATTAAATATCGACCGACATAAGGATGTAATCTGTGCAACTATTTTATCGGAATGCCACAATAATTGACTGACCCATCCCCATAAATGTAAACGTATGCGTGTGTGTTTGGGTGTATGGTCTCGCCTTGTGTTAGCATGCTTGTGTTAGTGTTGTTTATGGAATTCTTAAAATAATTTTCATATTCTTCCTTTTGGCATAAATCATAAAAAACCATAACTTTAATATCGAACAGATCGCAAAAAACAAAAACAAAATTATGTTAATAGGATTTCAGTCGAGTGTGAGAGAATGGCAACAATAAACTTTCGAAATGACTTGAATCGATTCCAATCGCACTCTCACTAGTCAAAGACTTGCCTTTTGTTGCAAATGCTGCTGCGTTAAAAGCGACGATGAGGAAGCTCCAGGCAGGGATGCGGTAGCGGTGGTGGTGGTGGCGGCGGATGATGATGATGGTGGCTGAGGCAAATGTTTCAGGCCATTCGGCTGCGTCGCTTTATTGCAATTGAATGGGGAGGCATTGAGGCCAACATTTATGGATGACATTAAACTCTTCATATTTCCAATGTCGGCCATGGGCTGCAACTGCTGCGACAGCTGTTGTTGCTGCTGCTGCTGCTGTTGTTGTTGTTTTTCACTTTCCAACATGGGATAGTAATGGGAGGAATGCCTTCTCACCACCACATTAGCATTGATGGGCAATAGAGCCACCGAATTACACTGCTCCTGTTGTTTATCATAGAAATCCAATAATGAACTGTGCGGCAATGCCAAACTGGAGGCACGTTCCGAACTTTTTTTTTTCATTTACATGATGTTAGTCCGTCCGCCAATCGGTTGTTATTATTGTGTTAAAACAGAGGGATGGAGGGGGGCGATTGTGGGAGAGAGAGCAAGTAATAATAATAATAACACAGTTAGTAAGTTAGTTGGTTAGTAAGTTATACAACATGTTAGTTAGAATGATTCATTTGTTAGTCATAACGGCTAAAATCACAATTAAGTAATTCAATAATCCATCAATGTTTCGAGGGAGTGGGAGTGGGAGTGGGAGCAGGGCGGCATGAAACTTACCGTTGCTTCTGTTTGTCGCCCAAAAATTGATGATGTTGTTCGTTCACACTTAAACGTTGTTTATCCATGGTTAATGTGGCCATGTTTGTAAAAATCGTCATTGAAATTACAATTTGGAACTGCAAAGAGAATGGAAACGAAGAAAATCATTTTAATGGGATAACAAATTCAAGGTAATCATAAAAAAAACACAGAAGGAAACACTTCAGAAATTCTTGTAACTGCTTTATAAAGTTTTGAAAATTGTTTTTTCACACATTTTTCTTATCAAAGGTTTAAAAAGCTGTTATAAATACGGGGCTAAGAATTTAAGAGATTTAGGTCATTTTCATGGGGGAAATAGGTAGAAAATCTAATAGTGACTGTGCAATAATTGGATAAGTCGCTGGTAACGTAACATTAACAAAAAAAAAAACTTAAATCTGCTTAAAGTTACCACCAAGATCGTGTGTGGGCTTATGTGAAGTCGCTTGTCTACGCAGATAAGTCAAACATGATCGACGACTTGGAAGAGAATATTCGAAAAAGTAGTCGAAAATTGGATCTCACGGCTGGAATTAATTCGAGCAAGCTGCGGCGGCCACTAAGGTCAGATAAGTCGTAACATAGTAGATGTACCGGAAGGTGTCTCTAGAATGCAATTTAAAGCTTAATTAGTAAAGTATTTCATTTACATTGAAACGATTTTTGTGCAAATCATTATAAATTGATTAAATTTTATTTATTAATTTTTTTTTTTATTTTTTTTTGGCCATAACATTAAGTTATAGGCATTTTATTTTGTCTTGAAAACCACATGTTTAAAAAAAAAACAACCTTTAGATAAGAAAAAACCCTATTACAGTGAAATCTCCTATAAAGGACACCTTTCTTGAACGGACACCCCCTTGGGATGGACACTGTTGCCAGGTTCCCGCAGCGTTTCATAAGAAAATAATTGTCCCTTGAACGGACACATTTCTATGGTGCTGTCGGACTCAAGAGGGATTTCACAGTAATCGGTTTCCATTTATAAAATATATAAAACTTTTGTTAAGAAAATATGTTATGAAAATATAAAAAAAAATTGCACACATTTCTCTTAACAAAGGTTTTTAAACTTTTATGAGTATGGGGGTTAAAAATTAAAGGGTTTTTAAATCACGTGACCAAGAATGAGACATTTTCACGACCGAGAGTTGAGGAGAACTAATCAGGGACTCACTCCCCCTCCAGCTGGGTAATTGAGTTCGCATTCGAAACATGTGATCTTTTTAATTTTAATATTTTCTTTATTTGTGTTACTAATTTGTATTCGATAATGAGTTGCAGGAGATGTTGCTGTCATCTGTCTGACTAGGGCATTACATTAGAGCTGCGTTTAACTCTATATATCTCATTATCAGATAGTTTTTTCCATCGTTTGTTTGTTTCTCTGAATAAACTTCGATTTTCGATTCAGAAGAGATTACAGTGTGCTCTCTCCTTGTGGACACCTCTCATAAACGGACACTTTTTTCCAGTACCAATCCGCTTCAGTCCTCTTGTGTACTTCTCTCAAAAGCGGACACCTCACATAAGTGGACAAAATTCTCACTCCCTTAGGTTTCCGCTTATGAGAGAGTATACTGTATTTGTTCTTCCTACGAGTGTTCAATTGAAACTATCCGGGCAATATTCTGAACACAAGTATCGGTTTATTGCCATTCTGACTATTACACAAAACAATTTTATGAAATTCAAAAGAATGCCACAAACTTTTTATTTCGTTTGACATTAATGACATTAATTCTATGAATCCACCTATGAAACCCTACAAAAAGGGAAAAAGGTATTTCGGGGTATGAACAAATACAAAGTTGCCAACATATTTGTGGAGCACACATGCTATTTGTGGCCAATTAGTAATTATGTAAAATGGAAATTTTTAAATACGAGACAATTTATTTACTCATATTCGATTATAATTTCATGGGGACAAACAAATGAACACGTGTACAATGATTGAGAGCAGAATTGCTTTTAGGTATTTTTCCGAGCACCCAGGGACCTCGACCATCCGACCCGGTCCGCATGGATCAGTGTCAGTTGACATCCACCGTAACGAAGGACAAAAGACGATTTTGTATTTCATTGTTCATGCCACTGAAATACAGACAGGCACACATACACATACACATACATGTACATGTACATGAACATTTGAAGGTGTGTAAGTATGTATGTTAGACATTTTCGGCATAATTGATTTTCTTTTGTTTGCCGTGAATGGAAATGTTTTACTCTGTCATGCATGTATGCACAAACAGTCTCGTATGTGTGCTGTGTCATAGAACAATAGATGTTTTCCGAACTCTCACAATGGAGCGACAAATGTTTGGATGAAATTCTTCACTCCCCCATTCCACACGCACACACTCACGCATGCATGCATGAAGAGTGTGTGTGGAGACAGTTTAATGCGAGCGTATTAAAGGCCATGACAATGATAATCATCCATGTACATGTGTACGTACACATGCACCCACACACACACACATATGTATGCATTGGCATGAAGTAAGAACAAACAGTTTTATACAAAATTTCTCTATTGTGACACAAACAGCTGTAATGCTTGTTGGTTGTACTCGGATGTAGAGTAGCATGAAGTTGTAAAATATTCTCGTCCAACAACAGACATCACACACACACACTGGTATGTTTGCATGTGTGTGTTAATAACTATTGTCTTAACTGGTATCGATTCATTTATTAGCACAGTTTAAATGTAACGATGTATGTGTATATGTATGTATTATGCCAACACACACACATAGATCACATACATACAGTGTACAGTGAGTTGTAACATTTATACAGTTTCCCCATAGAAAATGGGTCAATATGTGGTCAAATATTTGAAATTGTGTAATTGCAACAGTTTGACAGGACAGTCTTTTAAGGGGGAGGCCAGAGCATACACACATACACATTCTTGTTGTGGTTGGTCCTGTGTATGTTAATGCAATTACCCACAAAATGCTTTTCAAAGTGTTTAAGTACACACACACACACCCGAAGATGATAAGAACTTTATGGTGCGTATAAGGTGTCGGCGATATGTTTGGCAGACACCCACAATTAGAAGTCTTGTGGAATTAGAAGTTATATGAGTACGTAGGTATTTCTCTTAACATTCCATGAAGCAACCAATGAAGAACTTTTCTTAAATCAGATATTAGACAAGGAGATACCTGAATGATGATCTTCATTTCACCACAAAGACGCTCCAACACATCTTGTATAGTAAAACACAGACAAGAATCCGACAAAGAAGGACAACTAAGTTCTATGTAGAATTTGAAAACTATATACATACTAGTAAGTTGTAATGCGCCTATGGCGCCCGTTGAAATATGGAAAAAAAATTTTGTTGAAAAAAAAAAAAATTTTTTGGAAAAAAAAAATTTTGTTAAAAAAAAAAAAATTTTGTTAAAAAAAAAAATTTTGTTAAAAAAAAATTTTTGTTGAAAAAAAAAAATTTGGTTGAAAAAAAAAATTTTGTTGAAAAAAAAATTGTAAAAAAAAAATTTTTGTTGAAAAAAAAATTTGTAAAAAAAAAATATTTGTAAAAAAAAAATTTGGGGAAAACACAATTTCTGTTCAAAAAAAAAATATTATTTTTTTTATTATTATTATTTATAGGAAATTATAGAATGCCTATTTAAATTCCTACGTACTGCGTGACAGAGTCAGTGAATCAGTGTCGAGGGTAAATATCTTAATATATATTTACCCTCGACACTGATTCACTGATTCACTGATACACTGATTCCCTGATTCACTGACTCTGTCACGCAGTACGTAGGAATTTAAATAGGCATTCTATAATAATTCTATAAGTAATAATAATATTTTTTTTTGTACAGAAATTGTATTTTCCCCAAATTTTTTTTTTACCAAAATTTTTTTTTTCCAAAATTTTTTCCAAATTTTTTTTTTTTTTACAAAAATTTTTTTTTTCCATATTTTTTTTTTCAAGAAAATTTTTTTTTTCCACAATTTTTTTTTTCAAAAAAATTTTTTTTTTCAAAAAAATTTTTTTTTTCAACAAAATTTTTTTTTTTCAACAATAATTTTTTTTTTCAGCAAACATTTTTTTTTTCAACAAACATTTTTTCCACAAAAATTTTTTTTTTCAACAAATTTTTTTTTTTTCAACAAAATTTTTTTTTTTTCCACAAATTTTTTTTTCCCAATTTTATTTTTTTTCGAAATTTTTTTTACAAAATAGTTTTCTCAAAATATTTTTTACAAAATTTTTAAAATTAAGTAACAAATACTTTCTCAAGCAAATTAACGGGCGCCATAGGCGCATTACAACTTACTAGTATATTAAGATTACAATTGGATATAAGAGTATAAAAAACATCGACCAGATAAATCGAGAATATGAAATATTTGTTATGCTAACTTCAGATAAGAACGTGAAAAATGTCACTATTCCTGAATTGAGGAAAGGATACCGAAACGATGTAGCAGATATGCTGGCCAGAGATGGAATGATCTGAAACATTCAACAAGAATTTTGGGAATTGCATGTAATCCTAAAATTAGGCAACATCCAACTAAACAAACATGCATTATAAGAAATGAGAGTAGTTTAATTTTGTGATATAAATTTTAGGTTACAGGATATTACAATAAACAAATATCGTTTATTAAACCAAGAAAAACATTCCAAGAAATGACACTGGAACTGGTCGGACATGAAATAACTGAGGAGGAGAATTCTTGGCGAGACTGAGACCGAATAAATGAGATTGTAAAGGGTGTTTTTTTATTGAGGTATAGAACTTCGAATTGAAATAAAACACAAGAAAATCGTTTTAATGTCCATCAATTTGGCTTTATTGGAAGGATAATTTTATGCCATTAATGTTTAAATATGATTTCGGGCATGTGGCCGCCGTTTGCTTGTTGACGTAGCCATTCAACCAAAAATGAGCCTCATCACTGAACAAAATTTTGTGATGAAAATCAGCATCGAGATGAATCTCATTTTCGGCCCATACACCAAAATCACGACGCATTGCATGGTCTCGCACAAGCTGGATATTGTAAGGGCGCAAGCCAAGATCCATGGTTAACCGAATTAATTGCTCTGATGGACGATTATGTCGACCATAAAATGGACGGAGCTTGCGGTGAACTGAACCATTACTTTCGAAATAAATTTGCACGATTTGCAAGCGTTGTTCTTTTGTCAACCTGTTCATGATGAAATGGCAAACCAAACTAAATATTAATCACTTGACAGCTGACAAAATGGCCGCCAGTTAAAAAAGTGATGGCAACTTAAAGTTCTATACCCCAATAAAAAACACCATTTAGTTAAACTACGTTTATATAAAAATCGATTTAAGCGCCCGGTAGGCGAGTTGGTAGCGTGCTTGCCTATCAGCGTGGGGGGTTGAGGATTCGATTCCCTCTAGAGGCTTTGGTCTGTAGTTCTAAAAATCTATCACCCGGTTTACTCCAATATTACAATATACATTTACTTTGTATTTCAATTAATGAAAAAAAATAAAACCGAGTTTAAACTTAAAATACGTTTTTGAGTGGTCAGTCAAAGTAATCAACACTTTCGGCTGTTGATGTGGCAACACTAACAGTTTTATCAGAAAACACATGTTTCCGGTGAATAATTAAAATAATATTAAGCTTATTTAGTGGATTTTGGTCACAAGATTTTTTGAAATAATATGACAAAATAAAAAACTCTGCTAAATAAACGTTAAGACTTTTGAATTCCGGTGATTTCTGATTAATTACATTGACTAAACGGGTCGTCAATGGGTCACTGATCGGAAGACTTTCCCGAGTCCTAACTGATCATACGGTGCAAAAATATTGGCTTAAATATATATGAATGTGAGTGTGTGTCCACAAAAATGCATAAATCATATACAAAGCCAGATTAAAGTTATCCTCTGCTTTGAAAAATGCTTTTCAAAGAAATGTTTTCGGTATTTTTTGTTGTTGTTGATTTTATTTTCGGAACTGTTCTTTGTTTGAGCAACTGAATGGATGGATGTACGGGCGGGCGGGCGTTCGAGCGTGCGTGTAGACAGCAAGAAGAAAATGTCTAAACGACTGACTGACTGATTGCTATTAAAAGGACTTTATTTCAACAACATTTTCACTTAATTTATACGAATCTTGTATGAGCGCGTGTACGTATTTGCGTATGTACTCTCTCTCTCTCTCTCTCCCTATCATCTCTGACGCACCCCCTCTACCGACATTGACACACAGTGTTTATAGCATTTGTGTATTTGTTTTTCTGGGAAAGTTTTGCCTTTGGCGCTCCAACAGTAGGAAAAAACAACAAGAACAACAACACAACTGATGGCAAAGACATGGATGACACCGACAACGACAACAATGCAAATATGAACATGGAAGTACTCTCGTATCGTCGTACTTTACATACTTCTGGAAACTGGAAACTACTTAATGTCACATCTTTCAACATTTCCAAGTGAACGAAAACAAAACAAACACAGAAACAGAAACAGAAAAAACTGAAAGAAAAGAATTCCTCAATGTTCGGTTTGGTATGCCTAAGTGTGTGTGAGTTTATCACACACGCACACAGAGAGTAAACAGGAACTGTAGCCCCGGTCTTAAGTAATGGAACATCCCAAAAAAAAAAAAAGCAAGATGAACAAAAGAGGATAACATGATTTACATTGAAGAGGACTTAAGTGTGCGTGTGAGCGGCCGAGTGGCAAATCTATTATGGAAGTAGTCCTCCCTGTCCAGTTGCCAATTGGTGGCCCACAAAATGCATTGTTGGCCAGCAGAATGAATTCCAAATACCAAATTCAGTGGAACTTTTGTAGTTTTTTCCCAGATTTAGTTTAAAAATAACATGATTTCTTTGAAATCCCAATAGGAGACTCATCCAGCAACATGGAATGTCTAAAATAAAATATGTATAAAATAATAGACAATTCAAAAAATAGTTGAGTTGAGTTTTTTTTTTCTTTTTTTGGTTTGGACCAAAAAGTTTCCAGACGAAAGTCGGCTGAAAATATTTGATAATTGAGTTTTAATTGGAGAGAAATAAACCACGACCACCTTTAACTTACCATGAAATTTGCAAATGTTTAAATTTAATTAACGCACCTTAATAATTAATGAACACACAGACAAATTAAAAGATACTTGCGGTGATGGAACGGTCGATTTGCGTCTAATTGGCAACGCATGAGATACGATGACGATAAAAAAAGGGGTTTATCGATCATTTTATGGAAATCGCCGGACGGTTATGGAGATAGAAATGGGATTCGTTTATGTCCTGGGACATCAAAATTCAATGTTTTCGGGGTACCAAAGGTTCTATACATTGGCCCTATGAAATTTCGCCCTTAAAATTATGCGTGAAACAACAAAAGGAAATTTTATGATTTCCTTGGGGCTTAGGGCCAATAAATGGGAACGTATTTAAAGCACGCTTATGTAAAACTCAGTTTCCAATACAACTGAGTTTTATCGTCAAATACGTTTTTGAGTGGTCAGTCAAAATAATCCACACTTTCGGCTGTTGACTCACACTTTTATCGGAAAACATATGTTTCCGGTGAATAATTGAAAAATAGTGGTGGTATTTGGCCACACAAGATTTTTAGAAAAAATATTAGAATTACAAAAAACTCTGCTAAATGAAGGGCAAAAGACACATGCATGGAACTGGTGGTGGTCGGATGTCAAATCCAGCATCAACAAAATTAAACAGGATCTTTATTTCCGTAATTTATTTTATTTGTGGAAAAAGGTTTTGATTCATCTTTTTCACTCGTTGAGTGATGTCACAATCATGTGGCTATTAAACTGTGGTTTAAACGTAGACTGAAAACATTAACTTTAAGTTTAACTTCAGCTTAAACGAAAAACGAAGATCAATCTTAACTCATTAATTGGCCCCTAATTTCATATTTTTTTCAATTTATTTATGTTTAAGTCGAAAATGAAAATAGGCCCCAATTTTACACAGGGAACAACTATGCGAATCATTGCCTATTTTTGGGGGTGTATTTTCATAACTTAAATAAACCTTAATAAGGCCCCATCGCAACTAATGACAGTCTAGACTGAGAGTTTTAGTTTTCCAAATGTCTTGATAATAATTAATTTATATAATGTTCATATACATATCGCTCATTTATTTCAATGGTGTCACAATTCAAAATTCACTTTTTATTTTTCTCCTTAAATCTCTTATTTAATTTGACTTTCGTTCGGAGTGTATTATAAAAACCTTTGGATCCACTTTATTCTGGAAACCAATGAGTTTTTTTCTTTTTTTTTTGCTAACTAAGACTAACTAATCATATTTTTGAGTTGTGACACTATTCCAGTAAATGAGCGATATGTTATTGGTGCTGCCTACTTTTAGGGCATTCTCCCAGTTCTTCAATACAATTTTGTATAGATGTTGGTATCAGCATAAGAAGGAGTCGAGCGGAACCTCTTTAGAATCTAGAACATTTTCAATGTTTTATTGAGGAACTTTTGAAACCTTTTGGAAGTGTTGGAAGTATTTCCATCATTTCTTGTACGAGGGGTGGTAGTGGATGGCAATGTTCAATGTTGTTTTCCAAATCATTGTGTACTATGGCCACAGCGTGTACTATAAGGAATAACGACTCATATACACGTGTTCTACATTTTCAAACGCTTCTATTTTCATTATCAAGATTTTGGCCATAACAGGTATTGTGTTTGTGTGTGTGAGTGTGTGTGGGTGAGGAGGGAATCCCATTCATACTGTGTTGCGCTAGTGTTCTTCCTGTTGCTTTCCCAATTACAGGAAATGTCCAAAAATACTCTATAGAAAACAAAGAAAAAGGATTTTTGTATAGAATAAGGGGTTGTTTTTTTTCTAGGATTTTTTTCCATTTTCATTATAAGAAAAGGAATCCGAACTCACAATAGATGCAGGCATGTGATTGTAGTTACCAGCATTGAATTGAATTGAATTGAAATGAAATGAACAAAAAATAACCGAAAAGAGAATTGCAAAATAATAATGTTGTTGTTGCTGATTATTTGCTAAAGATTCTCTATTAATTTCCGCTTGAAAATATGTAGTTTTTCTTATGGTTTCCGTTTTTTTTTTTTTTTGTCAGAGTACAGAAACTAATTTTCGTCCAGCGTACAAATGAATGACCCCAAGGCTATGGAATCAGGAAAAACACACATATACATGGAAACATGGAAATAGTATTTGTAAACATACGTCTGTATGTTATTTGGTTGTGTGTAGTCGGACTAAACTACTTAGTCTTTGATGTGTTTGTGTCGG
This sequence comes from Hydrotaea cyrtoneurina, assembly GCA_958296145.1. Classification (NCBI taxonomy): domain Eukaryota; kingdom Metazoa; phylum Arthropoda; class Insecta; order Diptera; family Muscidae; genus Hydrotaea; species Hydrotaea cyrtoneurina. Next base: position 76,681,499 of record OY282516.1, on the reverse strand, counting down.
TGTGTAATGTTGGCCAAGATTTGACCTAAGGTCATCATCGTCATCATTAGGCTGGCCTGCTGTCCCCTGGACTTGTTTGATCATTTACACTTTTCAATTATGGCAGATTTGATTTGGTGAATCTTTTCAATTTGCATTTGCAGAATTATTGCGCACAAACTAAACTGGTCCTGATTTGATGATATTTATGGCCTGGCATTGGTACAAAATTGGAATTTGAAGGACTTCTCTCGGGACTATTATGTTGTGCGATATGAAGACAGGAGTGGTTGTCTGAGTTAAGAAAATTTTGGAAATCTTCTTCTGGTGTTCATACCGGAAGCTTAGGCGTATTACTTAGAAGTATTATTTAATTAGAATTTAATGTAGAATCCAATATCTACAAAATACCGATGATAATTTGCAAATGGTTGCCATCATACATATGTATGTATGTATATATAATCCAGCCTAACGAAAGCATGAGATGGGCTAAACAAATAAATATCCTTAAAATGTCTATTGAAATACGAAATACATGGCATGCATCCATTATTTAATAACCCAACACTCAGGGGATGCCCCCTATAAATGCAATGCATTGTGTTAGCGGAAGGAAAATGCTTTAACATTTGCGGCGACTTGTTCCTTTGGGGCCACTCGTAAGATAAGGTCTACACCAACAGCCCAGCGTCGATTCAAGACTTCAAAGATATAATTCGTGGGACTATCGAGAAGACATAGGGCAGCCACTTTGCCAGTTGGTTTTGGAAAACTTCATGAAAAGGATATGGATATGGTCCTGTAAGCGTCGTCATGATGGCCATTTGGCTGATGTTGTTTTTCATTATTAACAGCATACCTTCCTCTTTATTGTGAAATAAACATCCGATCATTTATCGCAAAAAATTAAATTTTTCTTTGAATACCAAAATAACACCTCTTGTTGGAAAACCCTATATTTACTAAGTAAGACACAACTGAGAACTTTTGAGTGACTTTCTTCAGTTGTCACACTATTAAAGTAAATGAGCTATATGTCATTAAAAATCCCCGGAATTTCATTTACACTTACAGCTGCAGTCAAAATAATAGCACCCACTACACAATTTTGTTTCAGCATGTCATATTTAGACAACCGTTAGTTTGAAACGCAGGAAAACTCATCTTAATATATATTTACCCTAGACACTGATTCACTGACTCTGTCACGCAGTACGTAGGAATTTAAATAGGCATTCTATAATTCTATATAAATTCTATAAATAATAATAATAAAAAAAAAAAAATTTTTTTGTACAGAAATTGTGTTTTCCCCAAATTTTTTTTTCCAAAATTTTTTTTTTACAATTTTTTTTTTTTCAAAATTTTTTTTTACAAAATTTTTTTTTACAAAAATTTTTTTTTTTACAAAATTTTTCTTTCCAATTTTTTTTTTCAACAAAAATTTTTTTTTTCAACAAAATTTTTTTTTTTCCACAAAAATTTTTTTTTTCCACAAAAATTTTTTTTTTCAAGAAAAAAAATTTTGTTTTCAAGAAAAAATTTTTTTTCATCAAAAATTTTTTTTTTCAAGAAAAAATTTTTTTTCAACATTTTACTAGTTACAAAGTAAACTGTTGTCATGCTTTTGAAAATAAATCAAAATTTGATTAATTTGTTTTCAATAGTTTAAAAAATATTTAAAATTCTATTAACTCACAGGAGACACCGTCCTTCTAAAAAAAAACGAAAAACGGTGAAAAATCAAGGTAAATTTTCAGTTAAAAAAAATAAAAATTAAAAAAACTTCCGGCGCTAAGTGGGTTATAGAACTCATAAAAATAGCACTTTAGTAGCTTTTAATCCGCCATCTAACGTTTTTTTTTCAACTAGTGCTTATTTCGTTCTCGTTATTTTCGTTATCGGGCCATGTTGAACGAATTTTTGTTTACAAAACTTGAAGAGAAGGATATTGGCAACATTTGGTTTCAATAGGACGGCGCTACGTGCCACACAGCCGATGCTGCACTCAATGTTTTGCGCCCTGTTTTTGAAGATCGCAGTATCAGCCGCAGAGCTGATATCGTTAGGCTACTGCATGGCCAGCCGAGCCAGCCATTTGAATGAAATTATTTTCCATTATTAACCGGAAGAATTGTACTTTTAAATAAAAAAAAGAGATTTGAGAAAATATCCAGTAGTTTTTTTTTTTATAGAATTTTCAAAAAAAAAAAAGTTATTTGGCGGACCCTGTAGAACTCATACAAATAGGCCAAACCAAACAACAAAAAACTTCCGGCGCTAAGTGGTTTATAGAACTCAATAAAATACGCGGTCAAAAAAATAGCACTTTAGTAGCTTTTAATCCATGTACTTAGCACATTATAACCAAATCATTGTAATATTTTACAAATAAAGTGAATTAAAATTGTCAACACTTGAATGTCCTTTGACTTCCATTGAACTGATTCAATGTTAACATACGAATCGAGTTTCATATCGGCTTTACGAACTCTCAAACTTCATTGTTGCTGGAGAGTTTGATTGTCGTTACTCCGATTTTATGTCTGTTCACAGACTGTGTGCGACACTCCATTACATCAATTGTCAATTGTATTGTATCGTCCTTGAACCCCATTTTGCCAATTTGCCGGTGTGCTGTGGGCCACTGGACGACCCAAACCAGTAGCATACGGTAACATTTGCCTCATGCAGGATTTGTCCCTGTACGCTACAATCCATAGACTTCTTTGTGGAATATATTGACGGTCCAAGACGTTGATAGAAATAAAACACCCACATTATTCAGGAACTTCTATGTTTAACATTTTATGTGGTAAAGTCCTGTTTATATTCGGCATTGAAAGGTCTTCTAACGAAAGAAATAAATCCATAAAATTCTCCATTTTTCAGGAGGTCGGTCTGCACGAGACATCATTGGTGCTATTATATCGACTGGCACTGTATGTACTGTCCAATGGGAAGCCTTCTTTCCTCTATTTTTTTTCTGTTGTATTTTGTGATCTTCAATTTATTTCGTTTTCAACTGATTTACTTGGAAACAGCGGATTCACTACATAAATATCAAATCAGCTGTTTCGAAGTGAACAATCGCTAGTTAGGGAGAGAATAAATTGTTCGCCATTTATACGCAAAGAGATGAATATGGTGAGGAGTATCTAAGTAGATGGTCTTCTGAATGATCGATAATGTGGTTCCATGTAGAAACCCGGTCCAGCGGACACTTGAAGGCTTGACTTTGGCTTTACAACAGAACATAAATCGGACCACCATCCACCAAAAAAATTGGTACAAATAGTCTTATAGTACCAGCCGATGTATTGGGCAGGCGGTAATAGGTTTAAGAACAATGAAATTTCTTAAACCTATTACTGACTGCCCACTACATCGACACGTACGATTCTGCCATTAGGCAGAAATGGGTTATCAGATCAATCTACGTTGATCATAAATTAGAATTTATATGTAACAACTTTAGTTTCATTCATTATCCTTTATGGAAGTATCGTGCAAAAGCATTTTGTGTTTTTTTTTTTTGGTCTGCCCTTCTTCTATTCCCATTCGTCCATCCTGCTTTGTTTTATATTTTAATACCATTTAACTTGCATTTGCCACAATCTGAATATTTACGCCAGAACTGAATAATCATGATGATGGTAATGACAAGTCATCCTTCCACTAAGCTCAATTAAAAAAAAATCCCCTTAGCCACAGAATGCATGGAAACTTAATAATACTTGTGAATTTCCGAGAAAAGTTGTTAACTGCTTAAATAAAGGACTTTATTACACAAAACTACGCATACGTTTGTGTATGTGTGTGTGTGTGCGTTCATACACATGCAGTAAATCCTTATGAACGACCGGAGTTATTGTCACAATTTGTTGCTGAGAGCGCAATCACGACAGTGACACTTGGCTGGCAGCTTCTTCGGTATTGCAAGTGGTAAGTGGGATAGACATCAACCAATGCCATTGTCATCGTCATCATCATCATCATCATAGTAGCTGGGTATTTATCATCCGTGTGCTCATGCATATGTATGAATGTAACAATCGAAGATATTCTGTGCAAATTTATATAACAAAAATTAAATATTCTTTTTTTTTTTTATTATTATTGTATTTGAGTACATAATAAATTGTGTGTGGGAACTGTGGCATTGTTGTCCGTAACTCAATGTCCTTTTCCACGTGCCGGTCGAGTTCGTTCAACCCTTTTTTGAGGAACACACTCAGTTTTCTTCTTTAATGGACTGTGAAAGAGTTCAGTTATGGAACAAGAGGACAAGAAATTTTAGATATTTGAACGAAAATAATGCAACCAATGCCAGGATGTCGTAATTGCAAGGAAATTGTACTTCGAGTATATTGGGAAACTGGAAATAATGCGAACTCCCACATACCGATGAGAGTATGGACGATCGGCGATGGTGCTGAATGTCTATTGCCCGAATGCAACAGGTGGACTAAGCTTAAGGAATACCGACTACAGCTCTGTCAGTTATCCATGGGTAACTAGAGCGCTGTTAGTATAACCCAAGAACTAATAAAATAATATGACTAATTTTGTTGGCCGTATTTTGGTCTTAGTTTTAAAATTAATTTAAAGCTTTGGTATTTACAGAATTTCAGAGGCGCCGTTTACCAGAAGAAAAAACACCTCTCTGCATTACGGTTTATATGTAAATCGCTTGACATGATTATAACGCCTGCATTTGGCTAACTCGCCATTTCAAAATTAAAACACCTTTTATTCCATTTTCATCTCAAGCTCTGTACATGTAGTTGGTTGACTTCCATCTAGTTCTCCTGCTCTTTTCCAGAAATTTCCCTTAAATACAGAAATAGTTTTTTTTTGTTTTCTCATTTTCAAACGAAAATTAAGGAATCCAGTTGTCCAACTAGTTTTTCCAAGGAAACCTTTTTGTAATAGTTGTAATACAAAAAGGTAAAAAGTAATAGTCCCGAGAACCGCTCTGGCCTTGTGGCCAGCAAAAGAAAGTTCTGGAAGTCCTAAGGACAAAAGTCATTTCAATATTAATATTCAGGATATTTTATTATTCTTGCTTTGTTCTATTTTCTACGCAACGAAGATGACGACGACACAATGAATGCATTAAAAATGAAGTGCGAAGAAACGAAGAAGAAAAACTGGAAATGAATGAACATTTCACAGAAATCATTTGTTGCTGTCAGGGCTCCAGCATTCCTTAACCCGTTTTACAGACATTGCAGAAGATCTCGGGCGGTCTGGCAAGGATTGAGAGCAAACAACCCCCCTACTCGCCATCCAGTTGCCTCTTTCCTTATTCACTCACTCTGCCGTGGCCTAAGGAATTCAAACAAGTATAACGCCATGCAAATATTATCGGAATGAAATCTCAGTCCAATCCCAGTCGTAGTTTATTCAAATGCCATGAATTCTTGCATTGCGATACACAATTCTTAAGCCATCAGATACTCGGCTGCTGTTGTTGTTCGGTTTCGCTTTCGGTTTGATTGCCCGTTTCTTTATTTGCATTAAGGTTAAATAACCAAACAACACATTTTTGTTCTGCCCCTTAATAAAGTAACTCGGATTGTGGCGTTGGTATTGGTTGGTTGTTGGATGTCGGTTGCTCTAACTAACTGGCACTCGAACATAAATCTAATGAAAATTCTTTGTAAATCAAATAGAAAATGTTGGGAGGGATGGGATTGGTTGTGGAACAGCTGGAAAAAGAGTCCGATTTAAGAACTGTGATAGCGTAACGTAGCAGAGAAGCAAATATTTGGTTAGAAATTATTGTTACACAGAGAAGTGCTCGTGCACACTTACCACTCGAACGTACGCAACACTCCAATCTATGCCATGAGTTATGTTTGTGGTCTAGTAAAGATAACAAGACTTTTCTTTTCTTTACTTTTTTTTTTTTGAGAGAGAGGGAGAGAGGTTTTGAGAGGTCGTGAGGTCATAGGGACAGAAGGCATGAGGCTATCCGGAGGACATAGGGCAGCCACTTTGCCAGTTGGTTATGGAAAACTTCATGAAAAGGATATGGATATGGTCCTGTAAGCGTGGCCGTGCTGGCCATTTGGCTGATGTTGTTTTTCATTATTAACGACATACCTTGCTCTTAATTGTGATATAAACATCCGATCATTTCTCTCAAAAAATTCCATTCTTCGTTGAATACCAAAATAACACCTCTTGTTGGAGAACCCTGTGTATTTGACACTTCATATGATTTTCAGCTCACCAAGGAAAGGCGGTTTGCCATTCCATAAAAACTAAAGGGGCAAGCCAAGAACATCGCTCAGGCAAAATTTTTTATAAATTTTATGGTATGCCACCACGATATTGCGAGAGGTTACGTGAAAGGAGACAAGGTGGTCGGACAAAGGATCCGATGCCGGCGATCTAATTTAATTTGAGAATGTGCCTTTCTCTCTTCTTCCATTACAGCAACAATCGAAACACCAGGCATATTTTTTGATTTGTTTGTTTGTTAACTTTTTTAATTAAAATCACAGTCAAAGTGTGGAGACGTATCGAAATTTTTGACGGCGGTGGGTAAACCAGCTGTTTCTAATTTCAATGCTACCATATTTTTTACAGAAATATTCCATTTCATCAAACCCAGGAATTTTTGAAGAAGCGAAATTAAAATGTTAGGGTTTTGAAACACGAATTCAAGTCGATTTCGTAACATTTCTGTGACATGCCTGAGAAATTGATATCTAAATGTCCAAATTAAAATTTGTAAAAATGACATGTCACCAGATAAAGGTCACTCCTGCAGTAGTGGAAATTATTTATTTATAAATTTCACTTTACCTTCAGTAGTGGGAATTGTTTATTTTTTACTGCGACTGTCTAAAACTCTATTCGTTTTCAAACAATTTTTAACAAATGTCAAAGAAAAGAAATTGTAATAATGCCAAAACTTGTTTCGGATTGAATACGCTCTCACACCGGATTGCTCTGGCCAATGTTCGTAGAAATGCTCAGTGATTTGCAGATGAAATCCTCAATGAGTGGAGTCCGAACACGAATTTACACAGCCATGACAAACGTTAGCAAAAAAAGTGTTTATCTCGCAACCGGAGATTGTTTGGTATGTATGCACATGTGTTTAATCTGCATACGCTTATTAATGGGTTAAATTGCTTTTTGTTTTCAGCTTTTCAAATTTAATTTGAAACATTAAATATTTTAAGTTTCCAACACCAACGAGCAGCGGGTTATAAATTGAATTACATAAATAAAGGGTCCGCCATTTAACTTTTTTTTTTTTAACTCGTTATCGGGCCATGTTGAACGAATTTTCGTTTACAAAACTTGAAGAGAATATTGGCAACATTTGGTTTCAACAGGACGGCGCTACGTGCCACACAGCGGATGCTGATCGCATTATCATTATCGTTATGTCGTTAGGCTACTGCATGGCCAGCCAGGGCAGCCATTTGAGAAAATATCCAGCAGTTTTTTTTATAGAATTTTCAAAAAATAAAAAAATTTTGGCGGACCCTGTATTTAAAATCTCTTTTTTACAACTACAATTAATTTTTGGAAAAGTTCATCCCACAATCAATTGAATCCTTTCAAAAGTTAAACACTTCTCACATATTCATACGCCAGCCTTTGGGGCGTTCATTGTGAGTTTATTTGAATTGACCGCTTCGCAATAATCCCTTTCTTCACATAAATACATTTCATTTGTTTTTGTATCACATTTCCCTGCTGCTGTGGGAAATTTGAATATTTTTAAATCCCTCATGTGAAGCGGAGAAAGGATATTGAACAAAGTCCATTCGTATTAAGCCATTATCCGAAGGCTAAATATGTGCTGTATGCAAACAAAACAGAACGGGGGGAGAAATGAAAGAAAAAAACATATTGGCCAGTCCATACGTGTGTGTGTGTGTGTGTGTGTGCGTGTAAGTGTTTAACGGGGCGTGTATGGGGAAAATAAATATGAAATCATTACGTTTTCAGGGCTTTGTCCCTATTACTTTGTTTATCGCATTTCTCTCATGATTAATAATAAATTACAGACAATTTCGTTTGTCTCACAGAGTCACCTCCTCGCCATCATCTTGGCCATCATTGTTATTGGTGGGGACGTTATTGCCATGATTGCCTTCATTATGATAAACATACTCGTAGAGTGTAGAGGGTTTTTTTTTGTTGGTCTTCTTCTTCTTATGCTTTATGTGCCACCGGTATTTGATGCAAAGTATTTTAATTAAAACGCAGCAGCCAGCAGAAGAATGGACAACTGGGATCCGGGGGAAAAAGGTACTCTCATAAACAATTTTTCTTTTTTTTTTTTGTCACGTGTGTGTGTTTGTTCTCATATTGTTCTCATTGGGAGTATAATTTATGTTGATGGTATTTTGTAGGCCATTAATTTTACAATAAAGAAGTTATTAAAAATAATACATGGAATACATAAAAGTTAAACAGAAAATATTTGTTATTGATGTCACACAGAGACAAAGACGTAGCAAGTGGAAGGTTAACTGCGTCCTTACGAAGGTTACAGCGATTTTTTTTTTTTTTTTAAAAGAAGTGGAGAAACATAATTGAGATTTTATCATCGTCCACAATTACATAGATTTCAGTTTAATACAGTTTTATTTCTGTTAGTCGACTTTGAGATCAGTGATTATTTCTATTTTTTAAAGTATATCTGTCCATCGTAATACAGAATCACATTCCATTGAACAAAAGTTCTCTAAATGCAGAATTTCTTTTACAGCATCGAAAAAATTTCCAAATCGACGACTTTTCTTCATTTTCGATTTCAGCGAGCACAAAATGTTCCGTTTTAAAGAAAATATTTTTTTTTTAAATTTTCAATTTTCAAAATGAATTTTTATTTTCGATTTCAAGATTTCTGATTATGTTTAAAAAAATATTTCTTTTTTTAAATTTTCCAAATGAATTTTTATTTTCGATTTCGGGGGGCACAAAATTTTATGTTTAAAAAAATATTTTTTTTTTTTAATTTTTAAAAATGTATTTTTATTTTCGATTTCAGGGGGCACAAAAGTTGTGTTTTAAAAAAAATATTTTTTTTTTAAATTTTTAAAATGTATTTTTATTTTCGATTTCAAGAGGCACAACATTTTATGTTAAAAAAAAATACTTTTTTTTAAATTTTTAAAATGTATTTTTATTTTCGATTTCAAGAGGCAGAAAATAAAAGAAATATTTTTTTTTTTAATTTTTAAAAATGTATTTTTATTTTCGATTTCAGGGGGCACAAAAGTTGTGTTTTAAAAAAAATATTTTTTTTTTAAATTTTTAAAATGTATTTTTATTTTCGATTTCAAGAGGCACAACATTATATGTTAAAAAAAAATATTTTTTTTTAAATTTTCAAAATTAATTTTTATTTTTGATTTAAAGAGGCAGAAAATAAAAGAAATATTTTTTTTTTTTTAAATTTTCAAAATGTATTTTTATTTTCGATTTCAGGGAGCCAAAATGTTTTTTTTAAACTTGCAATTTTCGAAATATTCTGTTTCAAAAAAATATTTTTTTTTAAATTTTCAGTTTTCAAAATAAATTTTTATTTTCGTTTTCAGGGAATTTTTAAAATGTATTTTTATTTCCCGACATTTGGTAGATCTAGAGCTGATGAAGGAATTTAATTCTGGACCACTGTGCGACAGTAGTAGGGATCCCACATTTATACCTGTGACTTCCCAAATCGCACCCTAAACAGAAAAGGATCACAACTCAAAATTCGAATACATTAACGCAACTAAAAATAATTGCTGTGGAATGTTTGGCTTCAATTCAACCATCAACATTTTTAGATTTTGAAATTGGGAAAAATTTATTTTTATTTCTTGACTTGTGCTGGATCAAAAGCTGATGAAGGAATTTAATTTTCGACCACTGTGCGACCGTAATAGAAATCCCAGATGTATACCTGGGTAAGACATAGCAGGTGACTTTCCAAATCGCACCCTAAATACAAAAAGGGTCACAACTCAAAATTCTAACGCATTAACGCAACTAAGAATAACTGCTTATTTATTTATTTATTAACTAGTAAGTTGTAATGCGCCTATGGCGCCCGTTAATTTGCTTGAGAAAGTATATGTTACTTAATTTTAAAAATTTTGTAAAAAATATTTTGAGAAAACTATTTTGTAAAAAAAAATTTCGAAAAAAAATAAAATTTGTGGAAAAAAATTTTTGCTGAAAAAAAAAATTTTTGTTAAAAAAAAAATGTTGTTGAAAAAAAAAATTTTTGTGGAAAAAAAAAATGTTGAAAAAAAAATTTTTGTTGAAAAAAAAATTTTTGCTGAAAAAAAAATTTTTGCTGAAAAAAAAAATTTTTGTTGAAAAAAAAAATTTTTCTTCAAAAAAAAAAAATTTTTCTTCAAAAAAAAAAAATATTTTTGAAAAAAAAAAAAAAATTGAAAAAAAAAAAATTGGAAAAAAAATTTTGGGGAAAACACAATTTCTGTACAAAAAAAATATTTTTGAAAAAAAAAAAAAAATTGAAAAAAAAAACTTCTTGAAAAAAAAAAATTTGGAAAAAAAAATTTTGGGTCCAAGGGTAAACCGGGTGACACAGACCATTTGGCTAAAATTTTGCAGCGACAGACCAAAGCCTCTGGTGGGAATCGAACCCAAAACCCCCACGCTGATAGACAAGCACGCTAACTGAACCTTTTAACCCATTCATGACAAAGATATTTAAAAAAAAAAGATTTATATTTTATAAAAAGGAGTTCTGAATTCGAATCCATTGATATTTTTCACTTTACGAAATCCTTTTCTCTGTACCATATGACATCGCTGGCTATGAATGGGTTAAGGCTTAAAAGTCAAATCCTCACGTTAGATTATTCAAGTGGTGGTTGCGGATTTTGCCAATTTCCAATTTTGATCTTCTTCAATGGCTGTATTCAATACAGCGGAGATATCGAGTAAAATTTGATATAAATAACTTTTGTACAGTCCCACTTTATACGATGATTTCGCCAGAGTTTTGACATTGTGTTTGGGAACCCCCTTCGTAAAGTCATGAGCATTTGCAGTTTTGTAACTAACGCACCAATTCATTTTATGCAAACAGACAGTTAATTTGTAAACTCTATTTCTAATTAACAGGAATTCAGGTAATGTTCTGAAACCAAACAAAATTTACAAAAAAAAAAAAAACCGATTTCATTTAACCGCACTGCAAATGACAAAGCTTAATTTGCTTTCATTTCCCAGAACTTGAAAAAAAAAAACACAACGATTCGTGTCAGCGGTATTATTGATTTGTAAAATCCTGTGATTTAAATACAGCAACAACGACAGAAAATAATGGCAACAGAACGCAATACAATAGGTTTACACAAAGGGATCAGTGTATGTGTATTTGTGTTGGTTGTTTACAACAAACGAATGTCGAATGTCACACATGTATATGTGTGCGTGTGCATGTGTGTGTTGTCAATCTCACAGGCCATCATTATAATGCCATTAATGTATTTTATTGCCCAACCAAGCGACATTCACATGTCCCGATGACAATGGCAAGGATTCCAATACAATAATTATTATTCAACCACCACCACCCTCGCACCAGCAAAATCAATGGCATGGAAGAAGCTCCGCTCGTTCTATTCTATGGAACGAAGACGCTGACTGCCATCAGCCGAGGTGAAACAAGAAAAATCAACGTGTGCAATCAGAGCCTTTACAGAAGCATTCATGTTGTTTTTATTGATGGAATGAAGCGATATACATTAATATATTGTCATGTTGGCCATCGAAGGAGGGGGGCGGGAAGAATTATTGTCCTTTGGACTAGGGTGACAAATTGTTGTAATGGTGGGCACAGTCGATGGATTGGAACATGGTGGGACGATGAACCCATGGACATGTTGGAAACACATTCTAGACGACAGAGTGCTACGAGGGTGGGGCAAAAAATACGAGTACACATGTTTCTGACTGTAAAAGAAGAAGAACGTGTTTCATCACATACTCTTTTTACACTTACTGTGTGTTTCCTTAGAACGAATTTGATCGTTCGTTATAAATCGTTAAAATTGAAGGCGCCATAAAAGTGATATTTTCAGTAAGGGAGCGTGGTTGTTTTGGGCGTACGTCCCATATGCCAGTGTCTAACATGTCGAGTCCTAACCGCGCAAAAGACGTAAGCGCCAAGAATAAAATTTTACCGGAGAGGGTTTTGTTTGCGATCAAGCATAAAGGCGTGTAGTACATACGATACAAATGAAATCGTTATATTTTTCTAAATATTACTTTTTTTAATTTTTAATATTTTGAGATTAAGAGCATTGGATAGATATATCTAAGATTCCGAATTTACTGAGTTCTAAAAAGTCGAAAAACCCTTTCAATTTTCACAATTTGAAATGAACGAATGAATTCGTTTTATGGAAGCAGGCAGTTAATCCTCCATTGGGATTTCTTCTTTTGTTTAAATTTTCAATACAAAAAAAAAATCAACAAATTTCCATTAAAAAAAAATTCTGATACGTAGAATTTTCTCACAACTTTTCAACATTCTCCATGAGCATGGGCTGAAGAAGGAACACATTTTAAGAGAGAACAAATATGGACGTTAGTGGTAAACGAAGTACACATTCTTTGGATTTCGCCCGTCAATTCTCCTACGCTTTTACTTTTCGATCAGTCTCGCCTGGTCTGAAATTAGTGAACTGTGCACGATTCAATTTCACAGATCGTTGGTTTTCATAAAAATGTTATCAGGTTTTTTTTTTTTGAAGTTTTTTAGGTGTTTTCGAGAAAACTCGATATGAATCGAGAGAAGGTATTACCGACACCAAATGCAATAAGTTTTGATATGAGTGCTCTGTGCCGGACCCTATCGAAGGCCTTGGAAATATCCAGAGCCACGATCTTGCTTTCACCAAGGCGGTGAATGGATCGACTTCATCGCTCCGTAAGGAGCGCCATCAGATCTGCTCTGCGATTTCACCTGAAGGCATCGTACTTATTATATTTTTTTTAATTCCTTACCATTTCAATATGTTTCCTTTGGGACTACTTTTTCTTATCATCCGATGAATATTCCTGACTTGAGGCCCGAGATTGAAAACATGGACAGCAGAATGCGGTGCCATACTAACCGTCCCCGAGATGCGAGGGAAATTGGTGGCAATGTTTGCTCGTTCCAAGTAGCCGTTTATGGGATTTTATTTTTGTTTTAATTAAAAAAAAAAAAACTTTATAATGGAACACAACTTCTATAATGCCGCCATTCAGGGTAAGTTCCAGGATTTTCTTGTCTTTTATGTGGGGGGAAATATTTGAAACAAATGTTTTAATTCATTTCGGAGTAGACACGATTCCTTCTCAGCATTTCTTACAGATTATGCAAACATTACCAGTGTACAAGTTTGTTGTTGCCTGTAAACCCGTTTGTAAACGAAGTCGAAGGGCGTTTGCCCCATTTATTTAACTCAACTTAACCTTGGCGATTTGTTGTGTTCCTATGAATTTGACAACGTTTCTTTAATTTTCTATATGAGACGACGACAGATAAATTTGCCACCTCAAAGACCAACAAAGGAACCAATCACAGACATCTCTCCCCCTCTCCCACCACCTCTCCCGGCTGAAGATGGCAAAAGCAATGTTGATGGTCCTGAATGTTCCCCAAACAATAGTACTTGTTAATGTCCACATTGCGTTTAAACTTTTGCCACCATGTAGTCGTTCGTTTGGCAGTTGAGCTCTATTTCACCCGCTCTCTCTCTCTCTCTTCGTGGGTTTTTGCAAAGTTCTTCTGACCCATAATAAAATTTGTATACTTTTATAAATATTTAATAAGGATTTTTCCGACAAAAAAAAAGAGAAATGAAGAATATTCTTTTCGGCAACAGAAATTGAATTGAACCCCCCCCTCCAAGCCGAGCCGAGCCGTGCCATGCACGTAAAACATGATATGAATTCTAAATGACAGCTTAGGAGTTAACAGCCAAAATACACAAACAGCCAAAGAGGCAAAGAGACAAACCCAACAGCCAGCCAGCCAGTAAAACCGTTCAACCAGGCGGCCAGCTAGTCGACTGACAGTCATGTACAAGGGGTTTGGTTGCTTACCCCGCCCTCCCTCTCTCTCTGATCGGTTCTGGGCCGTATTGAATGTTTGGACGGGTGTGAGGCCAAAAAAAAAAAAAGTGTCTGTGAAAAATGTTCCACAAATATTTTTGCATTCATGACTGATACACATGCCGAAAAAATAACATCAGCGCCAGCAACAATAAATGAATTGGTAACGAAAGCGAAAAGGAAAGAGCAAAACAACAACAACAAAATACACAGAATCAGAAAATGCTAAAAAACGAAGCGTATTTGTTGAGGAACACAACGCATTTGCTTGTGTGTCAAAAACAAATGTTCTCCTTGGGATGAAAACGGAAAAATCCCCCAGCAACGGGAAGGAAAAAGCCAACACTCGTGTATGTGTTGGTGTATGTTTGAGTGCGTGTATGTTTGACGAAGACACGATTACGATGAAATACGACGACAGCGTACGTTTCGATAGACTTCAGCTGTATGTTTATTGGCTAAATTGACCGTTTTTTTTGCTGTGAACATTATTTGGTTTGGGGACACAGTGAGCGAAAGTACAAAAGTTCTCGGAACAGATTCCGAAGGCTCTTGACCAGCCGTGGTATCTGAATTCAAAATAAATGATAGACAGCAACACAAGATATTTAAACGATTCTCGACTTACACACCAAATGCCAAACGGCATCGGTCAGGACCCTTCAAACCAGTCCCACGGACCTTCACATGACTTTCTAGTCCATAATGTCTTCCTCAAGTAGACAAGGACACAAGATAGGGAAACGATTGTCGACATCCATGTATAGGATCCTCGGCAGGATCCTCGTATGCAAAACCGCATTTATTCAAAAATTCAAAGTCTTCATCTAAGTCTCTCCCAACCGAACTAACATCGCAGAAGAACCTGTAAGTCACACAGCCATTCAAGTTGGACTCAAAGCCGGGCGGGCCGATTTGCGCTCAGGGACACAAATGTTCGCCCATGACTAATCTAGCCCGAAAGAAATCTTCATTTAGCCACTAATACCCTCCAATAGTTCCAACCAATCCAAAATAAAATATTATCCATCACTATGGATTACGTTTCAGAGTCTCATTAACTATATCGGGGGTCATTGGTATCCGAGGGCTATAGAGTAATGGATATTTGGATACATGAGGAAAGCCTTCTTCCTTGACCCTTTTTGTTGCACTTTTTTTCTGATTCTTGTCCTGTTTTAAACACAATTTTATTTTGCTTGCCACCACTGTGTTTGTTTATTCTATTTCCAATAGAGAAATGATGCCATGCCCTGTCCCATGGGCTGGACAGGGGAATTGTGTCACCCTACCGGGGCTGCTTCATTCGGCTCGAGTGCAAATATTCATTCTTTACATTCTATCACAAAACACACTCAACATGTACAAGTGGCAGCTTAAATATTTTATGGGCTCTGCCATTCTTCGCTTCTGTTTCAACGTTTTTTTTTTTTGTGCTTGTCCCCTTCCTGTTGTTGAGCTCCTTTGTGATTGGGAAATGGTTTTTTTTTTTTATTTGTAAATGCGTAAAATTGTTTTTTTTTTTTTTTTGTCGTTGTCATCTTCATCGTTGTCGCTGTCGTCTTTGCCGCTGTTGGTGTTGTTGCCATTCTATCTATCATTTAAAAAAAAAAGGGCAGTTTGAAAGAAAATTAAGAATTTTTTTTTTCATTGGTTCAGCAGTTGTTGTTCTTGTCTTCAAGGAGCTGTACAAATCGAAGCAGGGGGGTTGCGGGTAGGAAGAGTGCCATGAAGTTCAACATAGATTTGTGTGCCGGAGCCCTGTGTGAGTGTGGCCATGTTTTGTCACTTGTTAATGCCATCATGATTAACTGTCCCTAGTACTCGAGCAGAGTAAGCTATTTGTTACGTGGCTATTGCTAAGTTTTGCAACTGGCCGGGCACCCTACACGTTATTTGGTGGTCACACAGCCTTAGGATGGAGAGCACTTGTTAAGTATTTATAGTCTTCTAAACGGCCTTCTAAATGATCGACAGTATGGATTCCGTAGAAATCGATCTACTGGAGACCTGATGGCATTCCTTACGGAGCGATAGAGTCAATCCATTCACCGCCTTGGTGAAAGCAAGATCGTGGCTCTGGATATTTCCAAGGCCTTCGAAAGGGTCTGGCACAGAGCACTCATGTCAAAACTTATTGCATTTGGTGTCGGTAATACCTGCTCTCGATTCATATCGAGTTTTCTCAGGGATCGCTCTATACGAGTTGTTATAGATGGGGAGTGCCACAAGGCTCTGTCCGCTCGCCTTCTCCATGTCTTATTTTCATTGACGACCTGTTGGGCCAGACTGTGCACCCCTGGCTGATTTTCCAATTCTTCTTGTTTATGTTATGATTTTAATGATTTTTGATAATTTTCGAAATTTTTGTTTGCTCTTAAAAACCCATTTTGTTTGATTGTGCGTAAGGCCAAATTGTCAATCACACACGTGCATAGAGTTCAGCCGCATGATTGTAATGCGCCTATGCCGCCCGTTGAAATAAGGAAAAAAAATTTGTTGAAAAAAAAAATTTCTGTGGAAAAAAAAAATTTTGTTGAAAAAAAAAAATTTTGTTGAAAAAAAAATTTTTGTGGAAAAAAAAAATTTTGTTGAAAAAAAAATTTTTTGGTGAAAAAAAAAATGTTGTGGAAAAAAACAATTTTGTTGAAAAAAAAAATGTTTGTTGAAAAAAAAAATTCGAAAAAAAAATTTTGTAAAAAAAAAATAATTTTTGTAAAAAAAAATATTATTTTTTTTATTATTATTATTTATAGAAAATTATAGAATGCCTATTTAAATTCCTACGTACTGCGTGACAGAGTCAGTGAATCAGTGTCGTGGGTAAATATATATTAAGATGTGGGGGTACATGGGGCGTATGAGTGATTTCTGTATTATTAACAGCAAAATAGCGTATACGCCGTGTGCTAAGCAGCAGAAATCGCACAAGTTTTATAATAAACAGGAGCGTCCAGTAGCGCTGTAAATTCGTGCAATTATTGAACAAATATATTTTATTTGCCCTTCGTATCTCACAGGATTTATAATAAACAAGAGCTTCGCTTCCCGTAGTCGTGCAATTATTAAAAATTGCCTATTATTGTAGGCCCTTCGAATATCTCGCCAATTTCATTTTAAATTCTTCTTTAGGCTCACTTATTTGGAAAAAATCAATGCAGTTAATTGACGTTCGTTTGTGGTGATGGTGATTTAGAGGTCGCTTCTCCGACTCTCCCTTCTCAGAGAGTTGTGATCAACTTTTCATTTGAAATCTTATAGAAATCGCTAAAAAAATGTTGATCAAACTGTGACGAAGAAAAGTCCAAGTTTCAAATCAAAATTACATAAAACAATCGACTTCAATTTCCAATGATTGTTCGTAGAGAGGGCCACTACTGCAGTATAAGGTTGAGAACAGCTGACATTCTCAGTGGCTTCAAGCTTGCAATTAGCACGTCATTTTGAGCCTTTAGGAGTTGAAGACATGCATTCACTTAAATAAAAGAACAAGAACCTCCTACTCTGCTTCTGCTACAGCCTGTATCTATGGAGCACATGAGTCCAACTAGTTGTTCCTGCAACACTGTCATCATTGAAATATTCAAACTAATTTCCTCTTTTTTTTTGTATTTGCTCTTGTTAGACATTACACTCATGCACATAAGTATGCACCGCACAGAATAAATGCAATTGCTTGCATTTTGGTTACATTTTAATAAAGTTTCGACGTCATGTTAATTCAGTTTTTATAGTAAAACAAAAAAAAAATACTAAAATGCTTTTAAAGTTTCAGGAGAATAAAGAAAATGGCAGAAACGAAATATCTTCCATCACTAAATAAAAATTGAAGTAGTGACACACGCACACACTCGAACACGCAACATAAAAGAGGAGGAATTTCAAAACAGACACACACCAAACACTGACGATGAGTGAGAGACCAAGAAGATGTTGAAGACGACGAAGAAGCAAAACCACTTAATGGAAAACAAGGAAGAATGATGATATGGAAAAACTTTGAAACTTTTGACAAGTGAAAAAGGATTGACATATACCATAGCCAGATAGAGAGAGAGAGAGAAAGAGCATAGTAAGTATTCTAACTGACAACTAATAAAATGTACGCTATGCTGAGTAAGAGAGACCGCCTTACAACCAACGAACGAACGAGCGAGCGAGTGTAATGAGAAACACAAACACACACTTGTGTGTATGTGTGCGCTTGTGTTTTTTTTTCTTCTTTGTGTAGTTTAATTGATGCTGCTAATTGTTTTTGTTCGGCTGGGACCGTAATCAGAAAAGATTTCATTACACATATTTCTTTAAATTGACAGTTATGACACATGTTCGAGTTTAATTATGGCTGTTCCGTCATAAAAACACAAAGAAAACTTCATAGAACAGAAAATGTCATAAAAGAAAACATGTGATGGGTTTAGGAAATGTCTCCCTTTTTTTTTTGAATACAGAAAAGTTTGCTTTAAGACTTTTATAAAAAACAAGCATAACTCTCTGTGGTGGTCTAAAATGGAGAGGGGCAAATTCAACTGTAGCTCACTTGGACGATCTTTGGCTTCAGCTGGATGGAGCGCCAAGCCCCAGGAATTCAAGAAAAACAAAGATTACACTTTTCCTTGAAGAACATTTAATTTACATTTAGGTGAGACAATATGGCTTTTTTAATATACTCCTGTATATAATACAGTCAAGCTTCCATAACTCGAATCACCATTGTCCCGTAGAAAAGTTCTAGTTACGAAGACTTTGAGTTGTAGAATTACTTATGAAATTGTTTAAGCAAATTTGCCTACTTAACTGCCACTAGAAGTGCTTCGAAGACGTTCCACTGTATATATATATGCATATGCATGTGTATGTTGAATGTGTGTAAGTATTTCCCAATAATAATATTTTTTTGTTTTGTTTAGAAAAAGCAAAAAATCCATCACTCATTAGGGTTTCTATTTACAATGTGTTCTCGAAACCTAAAAAGTAATTCTTCGTTTTAAATTCAAGAGTACTTTTTTTTGTATTTTTTTATTTTTTTATTATGTTTTTTTTTTTTGATGGGAATTACGCGAAACAGGAATTTGTGGTGCGTATGGAAATTTTCCAGGAAAACTTGTGTTATTTAATTAAGAATGGTATCAATGTACATGACAAGGGTGTACAAATGATAATGGAAATTTTCCATTTATTTATGCTGAATTCGGTGGCATCTGTGGCTCGTTGTTGTCTTAGATTCCACGAATAATAATTGAGCATAGCAAACACTTGAAACGTTTCCAAGAGGAAATTCTGTAATTTCAGTAGAGTCCAATATCAGTTCAATTGATTTTTGTCGGAAAATGTCTCACTTTCATTCGAATTGAAATGGATTCGATATTAAATCGTTTTACTTTTCATGTTTGGCGTTAAATTACAAATATTTGTATATTTTTTTTTTTTAATGGAATTTTAGTTCTTTCCACGACGATTATTTCCGGCGGTTTCCCGCAACACGATTAAATTAAATAAATTGAATTCATGGCAGATGCATGAGTATTTAAGAGAACGGGGTTTACGGCAGGTCCACACTCTACATTGATCAGTTAAAGACCCAGCGATAATTTCTGAATAAAAACACACAAATATTTTTCAGATGATCTTAACGGATCCATGGTCCATGTGTAAACTAAGTCCTCCACCGATTTCAGAAAGCCATCGGAGCAGGGTGATTTAATGAAACGAGATATGACTATTTCATTCTCTGAGAACAAGAGAGAGGGACCGATATTCGGAAGGAAGGAAAGACAGAACGAAGACCGAATGATAATTTAGAATTTTGTTCGTTCTTATTTCCTGTTTAAAGGAAATATCGACAGAGAAAAAGCGAGTGAGGAAGAGAGATAAAAAATCGAAAGAGATAGAGCGAGATCCAGGTCAAAAAACAAATGATAACTTTTTTTTTTAAAAGGAAAATATCTAAAGAAAATTTCGAGAGCGAGACAGTGGAATGTGCGTGGAGATTGAGAGAGAAACGTAAAAAGTTTAGAACTTTTTACATTGAGAATTAAGACAAAGAGATAAACTTAAAGAATAAGACCGAAGGACAATTTAGAATTGTCAAAAGTCGTTTAAAGAAAACCATTCACAGAGAGAACACGCGAGAGATAGCAAGATATACCGAGAAGATTAGAGAGAGAGAGATAGATAGAGCAATATAGATAGGGAGCGCGTTGAAAAGTTTGATGAGCGAGACAGAGATAGACCGAGGGGGAGAGCCAGCATGGAAAGTGTGCTTGAGAGTGGAACTTAGGGAGAATGATAATTTAGAATTTTGTAGGTAAGACCAAGAATGATAGAAACAAAAGCTTATGCCATCCCACGTAGAGAAAACAAATTTCTGCGCAGGTTGATTGAATGACGTCACGCGTAGTGTATTCCTATTGGCTGATAGTCAAAGTGATTTCAATTGCAGGGTTGCCAACATACGTTCTTACGCTGTGTTTCAATCTGAAACGTCTCACTCGTTGTGCATACAAAATGGAGTTGGCGACCCGTACAAGGGACAAACTACGTCATCTAACAGGAAATCATGCGCATGGCGTAATCTTTCTTTCTATCAGTCTTGGGTATGATTGTGTTTTTTTTTTGTTCTTCCCTTGTTAACGACATTCATCTGTTTTTAATGATGGCTGTAAACTCGGAAAAAAAATAAACAAAAACAAAAATAAATGTCAGCGAAATAAAATAAGACATGTTCGAATGCCTTCTCCACATTTCCCAGACAAAAAAAAACACAAAACTGCTGAAACTAAAAAGTATACGAATATCGGTGGTACACATGTGTAGTAGATACTCACACACACACACAGACTGTGTGGGTGCGATTATTTGCCAAAGAAGTGTTTTTTTTTTGGCGTTGTTTGCATGGAAACACGATAGAACCGGAAAAAGAACACAGCGGCCGACGTGAAATGAAAAACTCACAACATGGTTGTGTCACAGGTTGTGCCTGCATGAGGGTTCAACAGGACAACAAAAAAAAAACAAACAATACACAAGTATGCTCCGACTGGCCCGGTCCCAGCTGATGTCTAAAAACGAAAGGTTGTTCCCATAAACTCAGAAAATCGGAACTATTTTCTGTTATTTCTATTGATTTATGCGGCCCTAGGCTCCTTGCAGGAGTAAAATGAAAAAAATATATACAGCGTACTCTCTCATAAACGGACACCCAAGGGACTCCGAATTTTGTCCGCTTATGAGCGAAATACACAAGAGGACAGAAGCGGAATGGAAAATGAAAAATGTGTCCGTTTAGGAGAGGTGCCCGCTTAAGAGAGGTGTCCGCTTAAGAGAGGTGTCTGCTTAAGAGAGGTGTCTGCTTAAGAGAGGTGTCCGCTTAAGAGAGGTGCCCGTTTACGAGAGGTGTCCGCTTAAGAGAGGTGTCCGCTTAAGAGAGGTGCCCGTTTACGAGAGGTGCCCGTTTACGAGAGGTGTCCGCTTAAGAGAGGTGTCCGCTTAAGAGAGGTGTCCGCTTCAGAGAGGTGTCCGCTAGCAGAGAGTACACTGTATACAGGTTGGGCCAAAAGTCACCACAGGATGACTGTTTTTATTTCCCTTCACTTTTTTATGTTTCATTTTTTCCGATTAAATAAAAGTTATTAAATTTGAATTTTGGCCCACCCTGTGCCAAACCCCATTACCTCTTATCTTTCCATACTTTCTTTTTCGAGATCGAGTCAAAAAGAATAATGGTCTTACTAAGGAACATTTTCAATTTGCAATAATTGCTAACGACTTAAGAGGTTATCTGATTTGGGCACAAAACGTTGCACCGCCATAGAGGCGGCGGCAGGGGCACATGGTGACACGGGGGCCACCGCCAATCCAATAAGTTTGGTATGGCAAAATACCAAAGAATTACCCGGTCGAGAAAAGTTAGCAAACTCAAGGATGCAACCACAATTGATAGAGCACCGGCAGCAGTAGCAGTGTGTGTATGTGTGTATTGAATAAGAGAACAACAACGACCATAACCGCAACTCAAACCAATCACACACACACGCGCACACAGCGACAGAGAGAATAGAATGAAAACGTAAAGTCAGCTATAATTTCCGTTC
Source organism: Hydrotaea cyrtoneurina (assembly GCA_958296145.1). NCBI lineage: Eukaryota > Metazoa > Arthropoda > Insecta > Diptera > Muscidae > Hydrotaea > Hydrotaea cyrtoneurina. Next base: position 76,659,318 of record OY282516.1, on the reverse strand, counting down.
GATAGTTTGTGAAGCTTATATCCGGTTTTTATTGTTCTCCTCATTGTTGTTGTGGTTCTTATTGTTGCTGCTCGCATCGCAGGTTTCGTAACTTAAGCATTTTGCATTTTATTAACGTTCGCAGTCATGTGCTCAATGGGCATAAGCGCGCGTGTTGGATTTCGCATTGGAATAACAATTTCAATACAAAGGCCATGATATTCGCTATCATTTACCTATCTTCCTTTCACCTTTCCCCCCCCCCCCCCATTTTTCCATTAGTTTGGGATTGATCGACTTACACACACGTTGTCAACTGACTATGACATGGTGGTGATGTGGCTGTTGTTGTTGTTGTTGTTTTGGCTGTTAACAAAACAAAGACAGGTTTTTTTGGGCAAAAAAAAAACCGACAAAGAAAGAAACGCTAAAATTTGCTTCTTTCTAATATCAGCTCAGATTTTAATACTTATTGAATAATTTCGTATTGGATGTAGTTTAAATCAAAAAATCTATTCCAAAAAATGTTGCATTGTTTTTTTTCTAGCAGATAATTTACAAGGTCTTCATTTTACAGAGTGAAATGTTTGAAGGTAATTTCATTTAATTTTTGATATTGCGACCGTTTATTGAAGTTAATAGAGTTTTGTAGAACTCTTGACTTACTGGATGAGTAAGAAAGTATGGTTGCAAAATGTTTCATTCATTCAAGTAAAATATTCAATTATTCACTTAATCCTCCGCACATCCAAAATTACCCTTTCACAAATGAAAGGGAATGACTTCAGCTAATTCAAAACGGACTTCCTTACAAATGCAAGGACTGGTTTCAGTTGACTCGTGTACTGTCAGATTTACATACTAGACCTCTGACCTCAATTATGGTATTTTGGAAAGCTAAAAGTACAACCACAGACAATTGAGTGGGCCCTTCCTCAGTCAAATGCGAAATTCTCCTTTAGTTGAATTTGAATTTCTAGAAAGGAATTAGTGACATCTGGAGTTTGCTGCCAAACTAATGAGTCTGTGGTGTGGTTTGGAGAAAACAATATAGCCGACCTCTGTTGGTAAAATCTACATGTGTCTTAAATCTTCTGTCTTTGTCTTTAAGCTACACTCAGCCAGCATGGGTTGTTACAGCTAAAACTTCGAGTTTGTGTTATCATTTCTGTGAGAAAACATTTTACTGCATAGTCTTCGGAAATACAGGGCTCTCCAACAAGAGTTGTTATTTCGGTAGCTGTCACTTGTGAAGCTTTTGTTCTTTGACATTTGACAAGTAGAAACTATGCCATTACTAAAAAAAATAAAATTAAATTAAAATTATTAAAATTCATTACAAAAATGGTGAAAATCTTGCATTCACAGTTTGCAGAACGAAAAAGTTTCCCCACCGTGTTATCTCTCGAAGAGATGGTAACAACTGGCCACCCGAGATCTTGAGCTTTAGCACCTTGCGACTTCTTCCTTTGTGGCCACGTAAAAGATAAGGTCTACGCCAATTCAAGACCTCAACGATAGAATTCGTAAGGCTGTCGAGAGGACATAGGGCAGCCACTTTGCCAGTTGGTTATGGAAAACTTCATGAAAAGGAAATGGATATGGTCCTGTAAGCGTGGTCGTGGTGGCCATTTGGCTGATGTTGTTTTACATTAGTAACGGCATACCTTGCTCTTTATTATGAAATAAACATCCGATTATTTATCCCAAAAAATTAAATTTTTCTTTGAATAACAAAATAACACCTCTTGTTGGAGAACCCTGTAGAATTTCTGATGTTTCGTCAGCGATCTTGATCTTGCCACAATCGTCCAATTGTCATAATCTCCAGTTAATCTGCTACGAAATATTTTTACAATCAGTTACTTTCAAAAAAAAAAACCACCCATTATTTCCAACATCTAATTGAAATAATCATTTTGTGCATATAAAAAGGCTCCCCTTCCCTAGTCCAGAGTATCTCTGTTAAAAAAAAAATGTAGCAGCAACAAAACATCCAACACGAGCCCAGTGGCATTTTCAGGAAATTTTTCTAAATTATGCTCAAGCACATCAGCAAATAAAACAAATCTTTACTGCACAACACGTGTCTGCTGTATAAATATTTTCTACAAAAAAAAAAATAAAAATAAAAAAAGATAGATAGAATAAAAAACCCCGAACAAGGGGGTATGGGGTTCGGTTCCTTTTTATATCAATCCAAGCATGAACAACGACAAGAAACACACACTCACACACACACACGCTGTTATGCCGTACCCGGGGAAAATGAGATCTACCACACTGACCCACTGAGGAAGTTTTCCTATTACATTTCATGTTTTCTATTTCAGTTTTTTCTTTTTTTTTTTAATGCAAAACAAAAAAGCAACAACTGAAACTATTCCCTTTGGCAATAACGATTGGAGTGTGGAGATGGAGTGTGTAAGTACTAACAGCGACACGAGCAGACAATATTCAGGACCTCTACAGGGAGCTTCTCTAATGCAAAAGTTAAGCGCGCACCGAGCTTCCGTGGAAAAATGAACATAACAATGCAACTGCATTAAAAAGCAGCATTCATGGCATAGTCCTGCCTCATCAACATCATTACCACCATTACCATACACGAATAACAACAACAACAACAACAAGAAGAAGAAGAAGAAGACAATGCAGAAGAAGGAGTAACAACAGCAGCAGCAGTGCTGTGTTTGTATATGTATTTTAGTCCTTCTTAGTCGTTTGCATTATAACAGGCACACACACACACACACACAGAATGCAGAAGGGTACAAGTGGATGCAAGGATACTTAGTTGGATGGCAGCAAGGATAGATGCCGGGACGGAGATGCCATGCAATACTTGCATGTTATGAGCAAACAGAAAAAGTTACAAAATCTATGTCAACATTGTCAACATCAAGTTATAAATGTTGGGCCATCATCATGACGATGACGATGATGATGGCGAGGATGTTGATAACGATGACGATGATGAGCAGTGTAATGATGATACATCACACATGTGTGAATGTACGATTTCCTCTCATTGCGGACAGGACGCTGTACATCCGTGTACCCACACTCACTCACTCACACACACGCTCATACACATCAATCTATCCATCCATGCCCAACTGCTTAGGTTGTGGTGCCGAGGAAATAGAGTATCACAAACATCCATGATGGCAGAAAGTGAGTAGTTCGACATGCCACTTTTCTAGCCCCGGCCGCCCCTCCACCGCTTCTGTGATGATATAATTCTTTCATCGTGTGCTTAGACTAGATACAATCACAATGTTACGAGGTGGGTTTGGAAAATACTCGATCTTTGTAGATTGGTAGTTTTTTTTAAGAAAGGAAATGATTCGAACTAAATATGGACTAGGTGGAAGAAATGAAAAGACAATTAGGTGAGATAAAAATGGCCTAACCAAAACTGTGTTATCTTTCGAAGAGGTGATCCCAAATGGCCACCGAGATCTTGGGATTCAATTAAGGGAAATTAGCAGGCGATTTAAGTGACATGCAACGTTTTTCAACGATCAAGGCAGACCTCTTTGCAGACGCATTAGTTCGTCTGCAAACTCCAGAAGTCACTAATTCATCTATGAAATGTCTATGGTAAGTTCGTACAAAGAACAATTTCATCTATAGAAAAAGTTTGCATCTGACTGAGAACGCTCGCCACTAGAGTTTCTTGGATCGAGAGACTCATTTGCTATGAGAGACTTCTACAGATCACAGACACACTACTTCTACTACTGCCAAACAGGCTTCGGCGAACTGCCCTCTGGATGGTCTTGGTCAGAGCGACAGCTACAGTGGAGGAGGGAGGAAAATCGTATTTTCTGAGAGCAAAAAGATAAAAATGGGTAGACGCCAATGCGAGTAGATTGAGGGAATGCGGGAATAGAAATGACGCCACGCACAGGTAAAACATCAATTTAAAAACATACGTTTTCGCTACTTGCAAAACTTACTGTACAAATGAAAATAAGAATGTGGCAAAAGATACTTCAGTGTGCTCAGGATTCGAAAGCCACATTTCTACAGCTTAATAGCGGGCGAATAAGCATCTGATGAAAGTAAACCGAAACCAATCATAGAAAATAAATTGGGAAAGTCTAAACCATCACCCAGGTGAGGTCGAAGCAAAAGCCCTGCTGAAGAACAACAATACCGCAGATGCCAACTGAACAACAGCCGAGCTGTATAAGAAGGAGATGAGCTGATAAGGTGCATGCCTCAGGGCGATAATTGTCCCTTGAATGGGAGGAATTTTATTTTCACTGTGAGAGACACACCACATGGATGGAAACTTGCGGATTGTAAACACAAATTATTTTTTTTTTACTAAAAATTTTAATAAAAATATTTTTTTTTTATAAAAAAAATATAAAATATTTTTTTTTATTTATAATAAAAAATAAAAAAAAATATTTTTTTTATTTAAAAAAAAAACCAAAATCATCACAGTGAGAGACACATCACATGGATGGAAACTTGCGGATTGTCCTCTTAATAAAAAAAAGTGAACAAAAATTATTTTAAAAAAAAAATTGTTTTTAATAAAAAAAAATCAAAAATTATTATTTTTTAATAAAAAAATAAACAAAAATCTTCACACATTCCATGGATCCCATGGATGGAAACTTGCGGATTGTCCTCTTAATAAAAAAAATACACCAAAAAAAATTATTATTTTTTAATAAAAATATTTTTTTTTAGAAAAAAAATAAACAAAAATAATTTTTTTTTTAATAAAAAAAAATTAAAAAATAATTTTTTTTTAATAGAAAAAAATCAAAAAATTTTTATTTTATTTTTATTTAAAAAAAAATATTTTTTATTTTATTTTTATTTAAAAAAAAATTTTTTATTTTATTTTTATTTAAAAAAAAAATATTTTTTATTTTATTTTTATTTAAAAAAAAAATATTTTTATAAAGCAAAAAATTTCAAAATTATTTTTTTTATAAAGCAGAAAATCAAAAATTATTTTTTTTTTATAAAAAAAATAAACAAATTATTTTTTTTTTATAAAAAAAATAAACAAAAAAAAAATCTTTGAAGGCGTTAACATTTCCATTATGTATTGTACTCGATATTTTGTATGTGACGGGCTAGGCAGTAGCTCTATTTCACAAAAAGCTTGCTCGATTTCCGCCATAAGGGTCTGAATTGATAATGGATTTTTCGCATAACATCGGTGCTTCAGGGTAGCCCATAAACAAAAGGTCTAGCAGCATCAAATTGTAGCTCCGAGAAGGCCAATTAGCCCAGACGGCTGATAACACGATTACCGACCGTGTTGCTCCCAGCATCGTCATCAATATCGGATCAATCATGGGTTTTTTTTAAAGAAGCATTTTCCAAGAAAAATGGACCAATGATGCCACCTCTGATAGGAGATTGTAAATCTCGAATCGAATTCTGAAATTGGCTCTCCGTGTACACCGCGATGGTTGTTTTACTGTATTAACTTGGTTTGCTAGGTGAGAGCGGCGGTAGCAACGATGGTAGGGATTGCAAACCATCACTGTGATAATCAGGTCAAACTGGCAAAGTCTTTAAGTGGGAGGTGACATTTGGTAGGTTGTACAAGTTTTTAGCAACAACGAATTGGTGATTCTGTACAATAATCGTTTTCTGTTCTTTGAGATTTTTCAAACACCATTCCATCATTCAAATTATTTTTTCTAAAAACTTGTGCACCCTACTAAATGTCACCTCCTACTTAAAGGCTTCTGTCACAGACATACTATCGAGTACTAGTTTAAGGCTTCTGTCTCTAGAAGACCAGAATTTAAATTGCTGTGTACACTTATTGGACGAAATTTAACTATTTAAATAATTTCTAAAAGCCTCTTTATTATAAGTTTTTTTTTTTGCAAAAGAGAATTTTTAATTCCAATATCGTTGTACCACTGGTCACTGAACAAATTAAAACGAAAACATCATAACCCCCTCCCCCCCTGCAAATAGCCACACCTCCCAGGAGTTTTTTTTATTATATACACATGTATATTAAAAGCCGATTTAAAATCAATATGTTGGGTAAAAAAAAAATAAAGTTTTTGCCTCACTCAAAAAATTTAAAAAAGAAAATTTCGACATTTTTATTCAAACTGTCGGACAAAAATCCCCTAAATCCCTTTGGTGCCGGCAGACGATAGACGTGCACCCTCCATCCCTCCATCATGCGCTCGACAGAGTTATTTAGCGAATGCATACAACAGACAACTCAACTCCAAAATGAAAATAACATAAATATGAATGAATGGCAAAAAAAAAATAAAAAGAAAAAAACAGAAAGTCTGCAAAAAAAGAAAGGCAAACAACTTTTTGAAGCATAAAAATGTGTTCCATTGAAAATGTTGTTGTTAAGCCTAAATTAACTTTGGCGAGAGAGAGAGAAATATACAAAAATGGAACAAATGGAATTTCCGGGACAGAATCTCAACAAAAAAAACAGAAAAGAACACTGAAAAACTCGGCTTTTGCGAAAATGTTTATGCGGTGAGAGATTTAGGCGGCGTGTGTTAGAGTTATGTCTTTCCGCCTTTGCCGCCTTATGCCTTTGTGTCCGTATCCGACACTCCAACAACAACAAGAAAATTCAAAGGAAAAATCTACCAAAAAAAAAAGGGAGAAAAAAACTTCCAGTGTAGCCAAAACAAAGTACAAACAGGCAAAACGGAAAGTTAATGGTATTCGGTGTTGATGTCGATGTTCAGTGCAGTTTCAAATCCTGAAACAATTTACACAACATTTCGCCAGATAAAAATGGAAACAAAATCACCGAGAAGGAAAACAAACCCGACCGACAGACAACACACACACAACCAAAATAAATGAGGTAAATGTTAACAAATGCCCCAAAACAACACAGCACCAAACTCAAAACCACTGACAACATTTTCGAATTGCAAACTAAAATCATACAAACAAAAAAAACAAAAAACACACTGGATGTGGCTGTGGATGTGGCTTTGCCTGTGCATGCCTCTTGGCGGCAAAACACACACAAACTCTGCTCAGGCCAAAGCTGGCAAGAAGGCAGCAACTAATCCCGGACAGAAGTCAGAAAACTGGAGGCTGCGGCAACGGCAGCGGCAACGGCAGGGCACATCTTTTCAATTTGCCAAATATTAAAAGTTCCTTTTATTTTGTTAAACTTGTAATTTGTATTTGGCCATCGACGCCACCACCCTAAGTACGCCAGTACTTGTACTCGTTGTATGTGTGGCTTTTGTAGTTTGCTAAATAAAAATATTATCAAATAAATAAACAATTTACGGATTTTCGGGCGCGCACACACACACACACACACCATCAGGGCCAGTCAAAAAAAAGTCATTTTTACGAATTTACAAAATTTGATTTTGCCCCTCGGCCCCGCGAAGCGAAAACAAGAATATCTGGCGGTATTTACCACTGTTGTTCCTGTGTCAGAGGAAGTTGGTGTGCCAGTGACACTAGAAACGAAGACAGAAACAGACAGAGAGAGAGAGAGAGAGAAAACTGTATAACAGAAGTTATACCAAAATCGATTTTCTTAAACATGGCTTTTGTTCACAAAAAGTGGACTGCTTTTAGAAATTGTAGCGAAAAATAATGTCTGCCTGCTAAAAATTAGAATTCTAAGTGAAAAATTTATTTAAGAAGGTACAGCGTTCAAATGATGCCACAAAAACCATCAACTCTAATAATAGGCGAGTTTTATTGGACACGCCGGCATGAATGGGAGGAAGAACTTTTTTTTTACAGGGTCTGCCAAATATCTTTGAAAATTCTATAAAGAAAAAACTATTGGAAATTTTTTCAAATTTCTTTTTTCATTTGAATGTACAATAGGGTGGAGTGAAAACATGCTTTTTTTTTAATTTGAAAAAGTTAACCTCGGAAAGAGATGTAGTCTGGGGCCCTAATGAGGGGAAAAATGAAGAAAAAAATTTTAAAAAAATTTTAGGGGTCGCGCCACTCCCTCGAAATTTGGAAATTATCGCTATTTTGGCGTTGATTTTAGAAAAATCCTAAAAATTAACGACTTAACTTATTCGAAATTTAAAAGTTTGAGCTTGTTCAGTGCCCAAACAAAAGTATTTGAGGCAAATATGAGGATAATCGACTAATATTTGTAGCTTTGGTGGCGATTTCATTGTTCAGTCAATTTTCTGAAGAAGGGACGATTTGACTTATTTTACTTTTTGCAATTTTTGAACAATGAGAAAATTTTTTTTAAATTTTTTCATGCCCTTATTTCATTGTTTACGCTATTGCAAACATTTATTGACATAAAACTTTTTAGGATTTTTCTAAAATTAACGCCAAAATAGCGATAATTTCCAAACTTCGAGGGAGTGGCGCGACCCCTAAAATTTTTTTAAAATTTTTTTCTTCATTTTTCCCCTCATTAGGGCCCCAGACTACATCTCTTTCCGAGGTTAACTTTTTTTTTTTGAATTTCACTCCACCCTAATGTACAATGCTTCCGGTTAATAATGGAAAATAATTTCATTCAAATGGCTGGCTCGGCTGGCCATGCAGTAGCCTAACGACATCAGCTCTGCGGCTGATAATGCGATCTTCAAAAACAGGCCGCAAAACATCGAGTGTAGCTTCGGCTGTGTGGCACGTAGCGCCGTCCTGTTGAAACCAAATGTTGCCAATATCCTCCTCTTCAGTTTTTGTAAACAAAAATTCGTTCAACATGGCCCGATAACGAAAATAACGAAAACGAAATAAGCACTAGTTGAACAAAAAACGTTAGATGGCGGATTAAAAGCTCCAAAAGTGACATTTTTATGACTTCTATAACCCACTTAGCGCCGGAACTTTTTTTGTTTGTTAACTGAAAATGCATTGCTAACCAAATTTTCTTACTGATTTTTACCATGAATTTTTCACCGTTTTTCGTTTTTTTTTTAGAAGGACGGTGTCTCCTGTGAGTTAATAGAATTTTAAATATTTTTTAAACTATTGAAAACAAATTAATCAAATTTTGATTTATTTTCAAAAGCATACTTGGAAGTTCTTTGTAACTAGTAAGTTGTAATGCGCCTATGGCGCCCGTTGAAATATGGAAAAAAAATTTTGTTGAAAAAAAAATTGTGTTGAAAAAAAAAATTTTTCTTGAAAAAAAAAATTGTTGATGAAAAAGAAATTTTTTTTCTTGAAATTTTGTTGAAAAAAAAAATGGAAAGAAAAATTTTTGTTGAAAAAAAATTTTGTAAAAAAAAAAGTTTTTGTTGAAAAAAAATTTTATAAAAAAAAAAATTTTTTTAAAAAAAAAAATTGTAAAAAAAAAATTTGGGGAAAACACAATTTCTGTACAAAAAAATTTTTTTTTTTTTTTATTATTATTATTTATAGAATTTATATAGAATTATAGAATGCCTATTTAAATTCCTACGTACTGCGTGACAGAGTCAGTGAATCAGTGTCGAGGGCAAATATATATTAAGATGAGTTTTCATGCGTTTCAAACTAACGGTTGTCTAAATATGACATGCTGAAACAAAATTGTGTAGTGGATGCTATTATTTTGACTGCAGCTGTAGGTGTAAAGGAAATTCAAGGGATTTTTAATGACATATAGCTCATTTACTTTAATAGTGTCACAACTGAAGAAAGTCACTTAAAGTTCTCAGTTGTGTCTTACTTAGTAAATATAGGGTTTTCCATCAAGAGGTGTTATTTTGGTATTCAAAGAAAAATACCAGATAAATGATCGGATGTTTATTTCACAATAAAGAGGAAGGTATGCCGTTTATAATGAAAAACAACATCAGCCAAATGGCCAGCACGACTACGCACTCATTACCATATCATGAAATTTTCCATAACCAACTGGCAAAGTGGCTGCCCTATCTCCTCTCGACAGCCTCACGAATTCTATCGTTGAGGTCTTGAATCGACGCTGGGCTCTTGGCGTACACCTCATCATTCACGTGGCCCTGAAAGGAAGAAGTCGCAAGGTGTTAAATCACAAGATCTCGGTGGCCAATTGTGATCACCTCTTCGAGAGATAACACGGTACGGAAACTTTTGGTTTCGTTGTTTGTATGCCACGTAGCGCCATTTTGTTGAAAGTAAACATTGTCCAGATCAATATCATCCAACTCTGATCATTAAAAATCATTAATCATCTCTCGATAGTGCAATCCATTCACCGTAAATGTTGATCCAACCTCCACCAAAACCGTCACACGTTGAGGATGGAGAGGCTTCTCAACAATAACTCTTGGGTTTTCCGTGGCCCAGATGCGACAATTTTGCTTGTTGACATAACCACCGAGTTGGAAATGGGTCTCATCAGTTAAGATGATTTTTCGATGGAATTCCGGATCATTGTCATGCATTTCAAGGACCCAATCAGCAAAGGACACGACGTTGTTGCTGTTCGGTCGGCTTGAGTTCTTGTGTTAACTGAACTTTGTGAGCCTTAAGACCCAAGTCTTCTATGGAAAATACGGTGTAATGACGTTTGTGGAATGCCCAATTCCAAAGAACGACAAGGAATGACCCAAGTTTGGGTTTTCCTCAACACTTTGGACGACAGGAGCAGTATTCTCAGTTGTTCTTGAGCGACATGCAAGGGTTTTACAATTTACATCACTAACTTTTCCCAACAGCTCGAATTTGTGCGGCCATTTCTGTATGGCGGTCCTACAAGGTGCTTCACGATGACCCAAAAATACTTTAGTTAAAGTCTTTACAAAACATTCTCCTTTAATTGTTTATATTAAGAAGGTAGACCCTATGGGTCTCCGAGTGTTGGTGCAGTTTTTGAATGCACTTCCCAATCTGATAACTTGATTCTTCAATAAAGCGGATTCTCGTTTAATTAACATTCCAAACAATTGTTACTCAAATTTATTTTCAGTTAGTCGATTTTTTTTTTAATAAAAGGAGTACGCTTATCCGAATACGACTGTGTATAAGTACTTTACTAGACAGGAAGGAAAATGTGCAGAAGATGGAAACCAACGTTTTTCACTAACAGTAGTAGTCTGACCTGCCGATTTCCAAAATCTCTTAATATGAAAATTATTTTTTTTTTTCGCTTGTAGAATATGATTAATATTTTACTCTAAAATTTAATGATTTTTTTTGATGATGTATTGTATGGTACATTAGGGTGGAGTGAAATTCAAAAAAAAAAGTTAACCTCGGAAAGAGATGTAGTCTGGGGTCCTAATGAGGGGAAAAATAAAGAAAAAAAATTTAAAAAATTTTTAGGGTCGCGCCACTCCCTCGAAATTGGAAATTATCGCTATTTTGGCGTTGATTTTAGAAAAATCCTAAAAAGTTTTATGTCAATAAATGTTTGCAATAGCGTAAACAATGAAATAAGGGCATGAAAAAATTTAAAAAAATTTTTCTCATTGTTCAAAAATTTCAAAAAGTAAAATAAGTCAAATCGTCCCTTCTTCAGAAAATTGACTGAACAATGAAATCGCCACCAAAGCTACAAATATTAGTCGATTATCCTCATATTTGCCTCAAATACTTTTGTTTGGGCACTGAACAAGCTCAAACTTTTAAATTTCGAATAAGTTATGTCGTTAATTTTTAGGATTTTTCTAAAATCAACGCCAAAATAGCGATAATTTCCAAATTTCGAGGGAGAGGCGCGACCCCTAAAATTTTTTTAAAATTTTTTTCTTTATTTTTCATCTCATTGGGACCCCAGACTACATCTCTTTCCGAAGTTAACTTTTTCAAATTAAAAAAAAAAACATGTTTTCACTCCACCCTATTGTACATATTAGTCTATGAATATTTGTTCCATATCGCTTGAGAGGTAAAAAAAAATATCTATTCCACAACTGATCGCCTAACATTAGGCACAGTCGAACTAATAACGATCCTTAACACAACTTATAAGGATCGATTTTATAGTGGATATCTCCCAAGTTTAAGGACTCTCTTTTCCATCGTCAGAGTACACACCAACGTTATTAGCAGATGCCGCCGATTCTCCTGCATCAGTCGAAGAGCAAGTAAAGTGAACACGATGCTTTGCTAATTTGCAATAGTAAATTTATAAAAAAAAAAACCGAAAAAACCGACTTCAGTAGCTGGAAATCAATCACCACATTTCACAGTTTGTAAAGATTTTCCCGAATCGTCGTTCACCACTGTTATTGAGTTTGCAGTAACCACTGTGCCCAGTCTGCTTGCAATGTTGTACTTTCTTTTCTTTTCACAGCCTGTTATGGAGGCTTCCCGCTTCGCATACGCTGCCACCCAGCCGCAACCAAAATTACAATGTAACAAATTCCCCTACACCAGAATATTCCAACTAACGTCTCATTACACAAGGCTAACATAACGGAAAATTCTCCGCTTTCTTTACTGCTTCATCGGGTTTCTTGTCTGTTACAGGGGAACAAAAAAGCGCTCGTTTCGTAAAGGAACAGATTTCGTTGGTTGTCTCTCTAAGATGCTGATGCTACATCAGCAGCTGTTGTTGGCTGTTCGGTTGTGCCCGTTGTCATTGTGTGGCTGCTGCTGCTACTGTTGGTGGTGGTGGCTGACTGTGACGCTGTGCACATAATTGGAGAATTCGGGGTTTGCATTTCGTTTCGCATGTTCGTTCTATCACCAACAACACCACCCCCCCCCCCACACCCCCGCTATTACTGCTGCCATACTCACAATCAGTTGTCATCAGTTTACCTTGTGCTAGGACCACACACACAGACACACATATGATACTCCTTCGGGGATTTCTTCAAGACAGTGCTCTGGTTTTCTCTCTGTGTGTGAATATTTCTGTATACCAACAAATACATACAAACATACTTTGTACACTAACTGACATACACACACACATACCTCGGATACACAGACCATGTTGATGCTGTTGTGCCTGAACGGCTGCCTATCTCTTAAACATATTTATTGAAATGGTTTTTGTGTGCCTGCGAGTGTATGTGTGCAGGAGTATATTTGTATTTCTTTCTAGTTTATTTATAATTGTCTGTGTTGGCATTTCTCACAATGTTGTCTCTAATGCGTGCGTGTGTGTTTGTATTTGATAACAATTTACCAACACATTACAAGCGAGACTTGGTGTGTGCATGTCTTTGTGTATTTTTTACTGTAATTGAATTTAATTTGAATCCCTTATTTTCGGGGTATATTCCCTTTTTCTATTTTCTTTCTTCTTTTAAAGAAGCCGGGATATTCGCTGGAAATTCGCTGAGCTTTCCAATGAAATCAATTAAAATCAGCGGACACTACGTCACTAAAAATGATGTCAGACACAGTGGATACCAAAAGCTGTATATCCTCCAGCATAGAGTGCATTGTTGGCTTGGTTGTACAATTGAACTTCTGTAACTTGAACTTTCAGAAGTCGCAGTTTCGGAGACAAATTCCCTTAAACAATTCAATTTCAATTGAGATTTATTTAGTCTTTGTTTGGGACTACATATATGATTTCATCTACATAATTAGGAAATACTTTGACAATTTTCTAAGTAATTCCATTACTCAAAGTCTCTGTAAGTCGAACTTTTCCAAAAGAACAATGGGGGCTTCGAGTTATCGAAGTAATTTCTCTTTTAAAATCATGTTTAAATGCATTTATCAATTCTATTTGAATATGTGGGAATGTGATGACCTGTACCACGCAAACTCTGATATCAATTGCAGTGCTGCTCTTAGAGTGCATCCGAACTAATGTCTGTTGAATGTCATCAGAAGAATGTCAGCGATTTACAAATATAACCAATGTATCAATTTTTCAAACGTTCTTTATGTCTGAGAAACTTTTTGCTCTTCTTTATTAATTTATCAATGAGATCCTGCTGACTGCTAACACGCGCATTTCCTTTAGTCCAGATTACCTTGGAAATTCCACATTAAAAAAAAATAATTACAGACCAAAAACATTCAATTAAGGCAGTCCACCAAACCCATTTATTTGTCCCCATTGGCCATGGTGTGCTGCTGCGAAATTCCTCAGGAAATCAAAGGCCACAGAGTTTTGAAACGCAATTTTCTTTACAATCGGCTTTGATCGAATGTATTTCCAATAAAAAATTAGTACTTTTTCAGGAGATTTCCAAAAGAAGGGAAAAACTTTAATCAATTTTATCGATAAATCTCTTCGTTAATGGCGAAATTCAAAATAGTGGACAGTTGACATGCACAGTGTGAACTCCAAGTAAATGCCTGTGATTTATTTTATGCTTTTTTTGAACTGTGTATGAAAAAATGTTAAATTGAATGCAGTTTTTTTGTATCGATTTTTAAATGCCATCATTGAAACAGGCCGATGGATTTCTTTATAAAACTTCCTTAGAGTGGTTTTCCAGTTTAACGAAAACTCTTACGAATTTCCGATTTACGAAAGAAAACCTAAATAAAGTTAAAGCAAATACAATGGAGATAAATCCCATATAATTAAGGGAAAATATGAGAACAATGTTCCATAATAAATTAAATTACAATAAGTATTTCGTGACAGAAATGAGCTGTTGAAAAGGCGGCACTTGTTTGACCGAAACCCAACCGTTGTATATCCTTTAATTTGCATGTGATTTTCAATTATTTTGTCGATCTTATTGGTTTCACAATATGTTTTTCTCTGTTAATCAGGTTGCAGTAAAGATAATACAGAGGGCAGACGTCCCAAGTCGGTTGCTGAACATTTCCAAGAAGGTATTTAAACAGTATTTGTTTAAAAAAAAAAAAACATTATCTGTTTTGAAAACATTTCAAATATTGTCATTCCAATTACTGGCATCTAGAGTGTGTTGACGAACGAATGTGTCAAAAAACAAAAAACACTCTTTGGCTGGAGATCATTTAATATCTATATTTTTTTGCAAAATGGATATTCCATTTTTTAAAATTTGTTATTGCTTTGATATACAGCAAAAAAACGCTTAATAAGAAATGCTGTTGTAGGGAAATTTAAAAGGAAGAAACCAATGGGTTCCACATTTGTTTGGAATTTCGATATTAGTAAGGAGAAATAATAAATAATTGCCTTGGCTACCCTATAACGTAACAAAGGGCCCCATGTCGTATGAGTGATATGTGTATAACGAAATTAAACAACTAAAAATAATCATACGCCACCATGAACCTCTACACAGGATTCAGTGCTTTGCTGTCAGCACAAAGACAGAGGTACTTGTAAGAGACTTGGGCAATAAAAGACGACCTTTGGCTTTAATTGATCCAATATTTATTTGTAATATGTGTTGTGTGGGTGGGGAGGGGGTTCATAGCATATGTCGGTCGATCTGCCCCAAATGCTCCAGCTAGAAAGGCATTGGACGACAACTACCACAAAAGGGGCAGACAGTAAAGACCTAGACAACATCAAGAACAGATTGTAAAGTCAAGTTATGTATATAAGTAAGTGGGACCCTCTGTTCGACTGGCATGCTACTGGGCAACACTTACGTTGTCCGTCCGAAGTTTATAATATTTTTGAAAAAACATATGTATATTGTGGGCAAGGAATGTTAGATTATTTCAAGTTATGAAAATGCAAAAATCGGTATATATTTAAGAAATATTTCCTAAGTAAACTACATTTTGTATCTGTCGATTTTAGGAGTCCACAAATATTTTTATATTTTTAGTTTTTAGATTTTTTGTCGTAAAAGAATTTTTTTTATATTACACACGTTACAACTGGTTGTACAGGGTGGCGCAAAAGTAATCCTCCTATCAGAAAATGCTATAAATTTTGCGATTGGACCCTAATGTCAGTGGCAACTCTGGCGGCGGCCATTTACATGACATCATATTCTCGACTTGATGTAAAAAAAAATTAAAAGACCAAATAAAAATAATCCACAAGAAGAATCAAAGTTTTTTTTTTTTTTTTAATTACAGCCAAAAACACCGGAAGTTTACTTTTGCGCCACCTGTTACAACTGAGTTAAACTTTTTTTTGATATTAATGCGGCCCTCACACGTTACAACTGGTTGTACAACTGACTTGAACTATCAAATTGGTCGTTCTCCTCACACGCTTCAACTTATCAACCAACTTCTTTTCCCATCTCATTGGCAAGTATTTCGTGTTGCGTCAACATGAATGCAGATGCTGTTCCCTTAACTCTTTAACCCGCAAGAGTGCCTCAAGGTTCTCATTCAGAGTCACTTTCGTTTATAGATTTTAAAAATTTGTTGGTGAGACGAAGTGTTAGCGGTGGAGAAAGATGAAGACAAATGAAAAAGAAAGAAAAATAGATTTTTTGCTATTTTTTTTTTTCTTATTTACTTTTATTATTCGTAGTTTTATTATAAATATTGACATTTTTTATATTTATTCATATTTATTTTTATTTCAATTTGAATTCCACAACTAATGATTTTTTTGTTTGTATATTCTTCAATAAAATCAGTCCTTTCTTAATTGGAATTTATTCATTATATGTTTTTTTTTCTCTCGAAAACTATGTGTACTTCCTCAATGGCAAAATGCGAATAAAGCGGAGAAGTTGAATGACAAGCCCTCACACGTACCAAACATATTGGCCAACTTGAGCTGACTTGATCGAAACATTTTGATTTTCATCCAATCGACGACCAACACGCCCTCACACGTTACAACTGATTCTACAGCCTGAACAAGTTGTAAAATGTTCCTTTGAACATGCTGCTTCACTATAGCGGATACTACGAAGTTATTTCGTGCTACACGTCCTCCAAGTACCTGCCCTCCAAAAAAAAAAGTGCAGAGACTCCTTTGCCGGTATTTTATGGTTTTGAGCAAACTCATTCATTTGCCGATTCGGAATAGAATTTATTGAAATTGTATTCAATACAATGTACCATCTGAATGATGAATGATAATATTGTCCAGAATATGAATCAGTTCGAGGGATATTTTACCTTATACAGCTATTTTTAGCTGTATCACAAAAAAATTTTTTTTGCTGAGTTGACATAGTTCATATCTTTAACAAGTTTGACTTTTCAAGTCGTATTTTAATTAGCATTATTGTTAAATTAATCAGAGTTCCATTGAAAATTGTGTCGAAGACTCTGTATCAAGTTTTTAGTTGCACTTCATTTTTTTTAATTAAACGGTTTGCAACTATTCAAAAACACATGTACTTGGTGGCGTATAAGGAATATTTGAATGGACCTCAGAAATAATAACAATAATCATACGCCATATTGGACAATTTGTGCCAGTTTTGTGGAGAACCTTGATGGGATCAGACAGACACACCCAGGTTTGTATCCTGACAGCAAGAGCAAAACGTGTCCACCTTGTAAGAGAGTAATCTGTAAGCCATGTAAAACAGATCTAGAAAAGTATTAGTCCGGTCAGTGAGAACTATGAAAATGTTGTCCAACACAGCTCACTGTTTGAAGGAACATGGAATGCAAGAATACATACGTGCGTGTTCACAACATTTAAATCCATTTTGTTACAAAAATTCAAAACACTTTTCTTTTAAAAGTTTTGTTTTTCTAATGTATAAAAAAAATGTGGACTTTCTCACTTATTATAGGAACTATAGAATTCGGTTTCTTCTTCTCAAACCCATAAGCCAAAATCATTTGAAAGCTGCTTCCATATTTCTTGTTTTTTTCTGAGAAAATGTTTCATTTCCCCCCTCAAATGTTTCGGCTTTGTAGAAATGCGGAAACGCCAGAAGATCGTATCAATCACTTTCTGTTACTTTAGTGCGTGCCATCGCTTATTGGAAAACATCCGACGTAATCCATCAATTGAAAAGCAACGAATTTTTTTTCCTCGTCTTCTTCTAATTTTAATTTTAAACATGTTAAGCCGTGCACGTGGAACGAACTTCCCCAACAGAAATGTTAGACACGAGTAACAGCAGTGTGTTTTGTTTTTCTGCTGTTTTGTCATGACTTTCCATCGATTAATTTACAGGCCTTTAATCACTAAACAATATAAAGATTTAGATGTGTGGAGAGTGGATAGACATCAAATGGTGGTTTTATTTTTAGAGCACACATACACACACACACTGAAGAGTCAGAGGAGGGAAGTGCAAGAATTTGAGGCGATTGGAAGAGCTGGAAGACTGTATCACGGCAGAGAAGAACTCTAGTTGAAGTTGAAGATGGAATTATAAGAAAAAAAAAATTGTATACAAAATATTTCCTGGTGAACTCTAGTTGGAGTTGAAGAATTTATAAGTAATGAATTTAAAAAAAAAAATTTATACAAAATATTTTCAGGTGATTCGGTGACAAAAAACCAAAATTATTTTTGTAATTCCAGTACGGTAAATTTGTATTCTTTTCCCACTCCTCTGCCACTGTTGCACTGTGTTATAGGACAATAGCCTTGCTGCTCTGACAATGCAACTTAAACTAATTGAATAGAGTCAGTGAATCAACCATAAGGACTTTCGAGACAATTTAATAAATGTGGATTATGTTTATATCCGGTTAATGGAAATTCGGGTATTTTTTTACAATCGTGTGTCCTTTTTGAATTTAACTTTAAATTATGTTGAATGAGCAAATGTAAAAAATAATCGATATCTCTGTCTCTGTAGTCGACTCTTAAACGTTTTATGATTTAGGACAAAGAACACTTCTTGACAGTATTTTTAAATATTTAACGGAAAACATTTTCTCTTTTTCGGTTAATAAAAATTTGGGTATTTGTTTTTCCAATTGTGTGTCCTTTTTGATTTTGGAGCTTTTTGATACTTTGTGTTGTAATCCGAAATGTGTATTCTGAGTGAATTAAACTTTAAATTATGTTGAATGAGCAAAGGGAAAAATAGTCTCTGTCTCTGTAGTCGACTCTTGAAAGATTTATGATTTAGGGCGAAGAACACTTCTTGACAGTATCTTAATATATATTTACCCTCGACACTGATTCACTGACTCTGTCACGCAGTACGTAGGAATTTAAATAGGCATTCTATAATTTTCTATAAATAATAATAATAAAAAAATAATATTTTTTTTTTGTACAGAAATTGTGTTTTCCCCAAATTTTTTTTTCCAAAATTTTTTTTTACAAATTTTTTTTGTTTACAAAATTTTTTTTTTTTGAAATTTTTTTTTTTTTACAAATTTTTTTTTTACACAAAATTTTTTTTTTTACAAAATTTTTTATTAAAAATTTTTTTTTTACAAATTTTTTTTCCTTCAAAAAAATTTTTTTTTTAAACAAAATTTTTTTTATCAACAAAAATTTTTTTTTCAACAAAAATTTTTTTTTTAACAAAAAATTTTTTTTTCAACAAATTTTTTTTCCATATTTCAACTGGCGCCATATGCGCATTACAACTTACTAGTTTTCATATATTTAACAGTTTAAAGGATTGTGGGACATCGCATTTTGAACTTCAGTTTCATGACAAACAACATTTTTTTTTCAAAAAAGGTCATTCGTCGTTGAATTTATATTTAACCAAATATATATGAACTACTTTTAACAACAGACCCTTTTTACTGCAGTCTCACATTCCAGCTGCTAAACTAAACAACTAAATCCACAACATTCACTCACTCGACCATGTTTCGGAGAATCTCAGAAAATTGATTTGCTGCTGACGAAATTCTAAGAATTGTGAAACATTTGAAAATCCCCAAAATGTACACCCAGTCATGGATGTTTGCTGCATGTGAAGTGTAAGGAAAACATGCATGTTGTGGCATAAAATATTTTAATGCTGGACTGTGTGGCGTATGAGTATTATTGTTATGGTGTTTTTAACACGCATAAGTAATTCAATTACTTTAATGCAAAATCCATAGTTTGGAAGCAGTGAAAGCATTTCAGTGGCACATTGACGCCGAAGAGGAAGCTGTGGCATGTACATCAAGGAATAATGCTGCATGCGGCTATAAAATATGGCCGACTGGGTTGGCCATACGACAGTGGAACTGGCAGAATGCCCTTAAATCAAGTCATTGTGAAATTTTCAGTAGTTGATATGGTTTAAAATGATGTGCTGAGTTCTACAGCTTATGGGGCAGAAAGTGCGTTGCATTTTTAGTAATGGCGTAGTTTCTACTTGTCAAAGAATAAAAGCTTTAAATGCGAAATATCGGGTGATTCAAAATAACACCTCTTGTTGGAGACAGGAATAGCGAGGTGAGGAGATGGAGCGGAGAGGAATAATATTTGAAACTTGAAGCGTAAACCTTTTAAGGCACAAACTGATCAATACCCACATAGGAAGTGTTTTAAAGGTTTACTTACTTATTTCCCTTAACATTCCATGAAGGAACAGACGGGGAACTTCTCTCTCGTATCAGTGAGCTATGTACGATATCATTTTGTATACTCACTGATCGGGACCAACTGTTTAAAGCCCCGGCACCGAATGGCTAATGCTTTTCTAGAGAAGTTTTACAGCGCTTAGAGATTGTTCTCTTACTCGTAAAGTCGCCAACATTTACAAGGTGGAAACAGCCGCTGAAAAATGTTTGATGGTCTTACCCGGTTTCGAACTCGGGTTCTTCTTTGTGAGTTTACAAGGTTTATAATTATAAAACAAAAGACTTGAGATACGCTAGACCAAGAGGAAGTCTAAATTTAAAAAATAGATCAACAATTAATCAAGAATAATAAATTTATAAACCTTTGTTAAAATGTGTGAAAATTGATTTTTTATTTTCACACATTTTTTTCGTAAATTTCAATGAATACGGAGTAAATGTTTCTATAATTTTGAAGGGGTTTCATGTCGTATTAGATTAGATTGGAGCTGTTTATGGTTATCGGGGATATAACCAAACGGGGCCCTTTAAAAAAATCGCTAGCCAATTCATTTGGCATTCAAATATCAACAAAACAAATAAACAACATGTACCTACTTTGATTTGTGGTGCTTTATCAGCTGTGGCGGTTGTCTCTCTTTGTACCTCCTTGATCAGTTGAGGTGAAGTACTCTTTCTCTTTAAAGAGTCGATAGTCGTGTCTGCTTTATATTCACGTTTTAATTCTTTTAGCTGTTTAAAATGGTTGCTGTGTCTTTTTTTCTTCAATTCACTTCGAGTTTACTGCTATTGTTTGCTGGCAGCTGCTGCTGATGCTGCCGCCGCTGTTGTTGTTGTTGTTGCTGCTGCTGCTGCTGTCACTGTTTGACATATCGTGCTGAGAACGCATCGTATTCGCACTGGACGACTGCTGGCCTCCTGCCTCTTTCCGTTGTTATGGTTGTGAGAGGGAGGTTTGGCTGGGGGATGTGAGTGTTTGTTTTCCGAAGGAGGACTCTTAATGAGCCTGTGTGAGTGAAAATAATGGCTGAGTGTTGAGTAGCACAACCAAAAAAAAAAACAAACAAACAAACAAACAAACAAACAAACAAACAAACAAACAAACAAACGAAATGAAAATTCAATTTGTTTGCTATGGATGCTGGCCCAATGGCTGTTGATGGTCGATGTTGGTTTTTTTCTTTCTTGTTTTCTTTCACACTTCTTCGCCGTTTTTTTTTTCCTTACCCTATATTTTGCTATGGCTGCAGTAAGGGAACTTGACGATACAATTTTTTCTTTTGTTTTTTGCTTTGCTTTGGTTTTGTTTATTATTGGTGGTTAATTTTTGGTTTTGTTCTTACGATTCTTGTTGACCGCGTTCAGATTTTCTTTGTTTTTTTTTTTTAATAAAAACCGAAAATCAAATATTTTCGCTGGTTATTGTTATTAGTAATAAGGATTATTAGTTGTTGTTTTTCTCCAATGTTTTTTTTTTTTTTTTTTTCAAAAGAAAATAAATTTGTTTGTGTTTTCTTTTTGTTCTTGATTTTTCTTTTATTAAATCAAATTTATTGCCATATTTTAGAAATTACATTCAATTGATTTGAATTGCCTTAATTTAATTATTGTCATTTGTTTGAATTTTATTCGCGTTTTATTTTTTTAACAATTATTGTCCATCTATATTATATACGATTTATTTATGTATATATATGCCTTATTTCTTAGCATACAAACCGAAAAAAAACAACAATGTTGGGTGCAAATAACAAAGTGCTGGCATAAACGAAATTAAATGTTCACAACTTAAATGTCTCACATTTCCTTCAATAATTCAACACTCATACACACGCAAGTGTGTGTATATGTCTTTGCAAGTTTCAATTTTATTGTACTCGCCACTTATTTCATTATAACACCAAACTTTTTTTTGCTAATGTTATTTTTATGTTATTTTTCTTTATGCTCGTATCGTTTTAGAATTCCTTCGTTTTCCGTTCGCTTTTAATTTATCTTTTGTTTGATAATTTAAACTTAAAGACTTGGAGAGAAAAACATTATCCTTTTAAGTGCTTTCCATTATTTTTTTTTTTTTTTTGCAAATATATTATAAAACGCACAGACACACACACTGTGTCGCACTCAAAGAACACAGCATTAACCAACACAACACAACACAACACAAATATTGTACGTTGAGTATAAAGATATCAGGCAGCCACTCTCGCTAGTAACATAATATATACACGGTTATGCATGCTTGTATGCTGAGCAGCTTACGTTATTGTCCGTTTGTGTGTGTGTATAAATATGTTCCTCTTATTTTTTGGCGTTTTATTTTCGGGGTTTGGGGGAGTGGGGGGGGCGAAGAAGAGTTGGAGAGGGGGGTTTGCTTTGATGCGCCTCACTCAGTCACTCACTCGGTATACAGCCAGTTTACTACTAATATTGTTGTGTAGTTGTGTGGTGGAAACAATAAAGATGTAGAAATTTTTGTAGTAGCACGTGCACGTGCATCAACAAAAAAGAGCTACGACGTCTACGACAACCGCCTACGCACTGCAACTGATTTTACGTTGTCGTTGGTTTTTACTATAACCATAGCATGTCTGTAAATCGCACACACAGACACACACACACACTCGACAACAGGCCAGCATATAGCAGGCGCTCTCACTGATGTTAACATTACCGTACTAACTCTCGCTCTCGCAGTGGCTCCGTGTCTCCTTAGTTTTAAACCGGAGTATGTGTGTATGACTGGGTTCAGCATTAACATTCCGTGTGCTGTTATTGTACACATTTTACCAGGGTCTAACAGTGTGGCAAATGATGATGTTGTCCAACACGTAAGAGCAAATTATATTCACATTTTATAGAGTAATTCTCTTTTTGTGCTGTGCATGGGGTTAACAACCAATAGGGACGATTGTAATTATATAATAACATTTGATCAAACTGTTTTCATTAAAACATTTCAAATGGACTACAATCGGTGAAAACAAACAATTTGGTGTTTGGGGAAATTTCCCTGGATTAATTGATTTGTAAGCAATAATTAAACGACAAAATAAACAATAATTTCCATGGAATTTATCTAATTTACGTTAATCAGTTGAAGGTGGTCGATTGAGACCAGCACAGCTCGCCACTGTTTATACATACTTGTTTCGATTGATTGCCTAAAATACTTATTCCGCAACAATGTAGTATACATTTGAAAATATTTCCATAATGTTGGCAAATTATAAAAAAAAATGTTTCTGGCACCTCAACGTTTGTGTGTTGAAATTGCCGCACATTAATCACACATTCTTCCGATATCTGAATTTCACTTCAGTGCCCAATAGGTGGCGGGATTTGAACAATATACATATGTATGTATGTTTGAAACTATTTAGATATTTCTCGTATGTTTGAAACTTTTCAGCTATTTCTTATTGAAGAGATTACGCAAGCTGGAGAAGTATCGACAGACCGAAAGGCGTTGCACGAAAGCCACCACGACAGAAGTTTTACTTTAAATGTAGAAGTTTGCTTTAAATGTAAGACAATACAACCACTTTTCATTTACATAGTCTCATGAAATTCTCAAACATAAATTTGTCATTTGCGAGTCTTAAAGATATTGCTAACAATTGTCTTTTAAAATATTCCAAAAACAAAAAGGAATGGATTTCGAAAAACCGTACAATTGGCAAAATGGCGGAGTATTACAGTAAAAGGTTAGGAGAGTATTACAGTAAAAGGTTAGCAAGTTCCACAAGCATATCTGCAAAATATAGTTCTTAAAATGTTAAAACGTTGTTCAGTTTTAATTTTTTTTTTTTGTTCAACGTTTGAATTGCAGTTATTCAACCATTTTTGTACATTGTGAGTCATCAACGAAGCAAAATTTCCGCATTTGGACAATGGAGAACCACCCCACATATCGCTTGTTTTTCAAAGGTATTCACATGCCGACTTAATAGATGGCCCACCCCGTATGTTGATACATTTGTATGTCGAGTATGATTAATAAGAAGACCAGTCCTGTGTTCTCAATATAAATTGTAAACCATAAATACAACTATCGTAGAAATACAAGAAAAAATCTCTGAAAAATCCACTTTACATCACACACTTGCAGAACTAAAATAAGAGCCAGCTGTCTTCATTATTGCAACCTCAAGCGTAGTTTCAGAGCCGGGAGGAAGAGCGTGTTTATCGACAAAAAAACGACAAAGTTTTGTTTAATGATCTTGAAAAAATTAGTCAATACATTTCGATTTTTAGTGGAAAGACAGAAACCTAACATCAAAATTTAAAAATCATGAATAATCAAACAATTTTAGAACCTTTTCTAAATTGATCAATTTAATTTGGTTCATAACACCGTGTTACAGAAAATAATTTTTTTTTCTGTCCTATGAACCAAATGCACATATTCGGAAAGATCTGAGAATTGATAAAAATCTATTTTTTAAAAAATTTGACGTGATACAGACATTTCCACAAGTCTGCCTGCCAAAAATCAGCTCGATTGGATCACTGAAAAAGGGTTAAAAATCGGTCCAAAGACTTTCACATAGGCCACTACGAGCTTCATACTTCAAACTTAAAAAAAAAAATATTTTTTATCCCCTTTCCGAAAAAGTAAATTTGGTTCATAGGACAGAATGTGTGTAACACGGTGTAATATCTACCTTAGTTGTCAGGGCCTCTTACTTACTTACTTAAGTTGGCTCTACAACCTGTTGTTGGCCTTGGCCTGCTTAATAAATGATTTCCAGGCATTTCGGTATCTCGTGCTTGGCTTCTCCACTTCGTGATACCAAATATTTGCATGTCTTCTTCCACTTGGTCCCTCCACCGGCGTCTGTCTGCGCCTTCCGTGGTAGTTGTCGTCCAACATCTTTCTGGCTGCAGCGTTTGTATTCATTCGACCGACATGTCCCAGACAGCGCAATCGCTGTATTTCGTTCATATACGTTCATACAGTTCACGGTTCGTTCGACGTCTATACTCCTCGTTAACACAGATCGGGCCATCGAAGGATTTTTTCTCAAAAACATCCAGAACAGCTTCATCTGCTTTCGCAAGTACCCACGTTTCGGCGCCATAAGGAATCCTCTATTTTTTATAATTCGCTTGTAATTTTAATTAATTTAAATAATTTTAATGATTTACAGCCTGTTTTTATAAAACTAATGGGTCTTTCGTTTCATTAAAATAACGAACAGAAACAGAAATTCTGTTTCGCCAGTTTGGGTTTTTGTTTGTTTTTTCCTGTGTATTTTTGTGTGTATTGTCTAATTGGATTCATTGGAGTTATAGAAACAATTCAGTTTCGTTTCGGCCGCAGACGTTTCTGTTCCACTCAGACGTATACGTTTTATGAAAAACAGGCTGTTAAAAAAAACATCCAGGCGTATGATTAATATAAGCTCTTAAACTGTTATACAGCTGGAGATCGTCATCGAATGTATTGGTTTGCTATTTTTTTACTCCAAAGAACAAAATCACCATTGACTCTCCGCAATACACTCTCTTCGCACACCGCATTGTCATTGTCATATCCCAAATTACTATACCCCCCCGTACTCGGTAACATTTCTCAACATTGCAAGAGAGAGAGAGACAACTTGGCTCTTCAGCTCTTACACATCATCTTATTGTGCGGCCACACAAGAGAGGAAGGGCTTTCTGCTACAACAGAACAAAAAGCAATAAAATCCAACTCGTAAAAGTGAAAGTTGTATTTTCTTTTTAAGCGAAAATATGGCGCGTACTCTTTTTATTGCCCCACCACATAAGTAATGTTATTATCGTAGCATTCAGAATTCTGTGTGTGTGTGTGCGTGTGACAAAAACTGTTTGCAAACAAGCAATTTTAACAGAGGTGATATTAAACACAAGAAAGCCCCTGAAGTACCAAGAGTCCTGCATATACTGGTGAAGGTGTGTGTGTGTGTGTGTGTTGCCAGTCGAGCTAACAAGTTGTATGTAACTGTAAGCTAGAAACTGTTGTGTTAGTGGCAATTGTGTTTGCTGTTTTCCTTACGTGTGTGTATGTGTGGATTTTTAGCATTTTAGCCGCGAATTTGTTGGTGTTTGTTGAATTTAGTTTCAATGTTACTTGGGCCTTGTTTCATCATCTCCATCGTCTTTTGCCACATCTTTGTATGCCTTTCAATTTCATTTGGTGTGTAACGGTATTTGGGTGTGAGTGTCATTGTCGTCTTGTTCTGATTTTGCTTTTATTCTTAGCAGCATTAGTTACTTTGGTCTTTATGAAGTGAAAATACCCTAAAAAAAAAAACAAAACAAACAGAAACACACAAAAAAGAAGAAACAAAAAAAAACAACATCAAGAGGCTCGACAAGAACATTGTGGAAGGTTACAAAAGTACATGTATGCGGAGGATGTTGTGGATATGGTTGGAATCGCGCCATAAGAGAACGGCCCTCCAACAAAAGAGTCTAAGCGTAAACAAGTGAAATTTTTACACAAAAACCTCAAGCATCCCTCAATTTCAGTTTCCTTATGACGCTGCCACAGAAACACACGCACACACAAATTACTATGTATGTGTATACAGACATACACACGCATGTATGTACATACATACATACATGTGTATCGATATGCTCTTGTACAAAACTCTGTTACAATATTTGACCACCAATTATAAAAATCAACAAGATTTCCAATGTTTTCCTATGAAATCATCTACAGTTGCTGAAGTATTGTCCAATTTATTTTCTATCGTTTTTTGTGATTAAAAAAAAAACTGCCAGCCAATGCTGTTTTTCGTTATAATTTCTCTTCTTTTTTTTTGTTTTATTCATTCATCCTAGTCAACACTTCCCGAGAATTGAACGAAATTGTTTAACGACCACTTAAATATTCCCCAGAAGTTAAATGGAGTTTTTTTTGCAGAGACTAGAGACCAGAAAAAGACACACTTTAAGTCGGTAAAGAAAAACGAAGTGGGGGTGGCATTACACACTATATTCGGATGGAATATCATTTGATATCAGTTTATGGGTTTGGAAAGTCAATTAAATCAAATTTCATTAGTTGAAAAATATCGGATAAATACCATCAGTTCTATTCTGATAGATCGATAAAAAAAATTTTTTTTTCTATTGATAAAGATGACCATTAAAAATACTCGATTTTAGCGGAGGTTCTGATAAAGTAGCTGATAAATTTGAGAGAAGTTCCCCGTTTGTTCCCGAATTAAATGTAAAGGGGTTTCCAACAAGACGTGTTATTTTGGTATGCTATTTTTTGAGATAAATGATCGGATGTTTATTTCATAATAAAGAGGAAGGTATGCCGTTAATAATGGGAAACAACATCAGTGAAATGGCCACCATGACTACACACTCATACCCATATCCTTTTCATGAATTTGTACATAACCAACTGGCAAAGTGGCTGCCCTATGTCCTCTCGATAGCCTTACGAATTCTATCGTTGAGGTCTTGAATCGACGCTGGGCTCTTGGCGTAGACCTCATCATTCACGTGGCCCTGAAAGGAAGAAGTCTAAAGGTGTTAAATCACAAGATCTCGGTGGCCAATTGTGAGGACCTCTTCGAAAGATAACACGGTCCGGAAACTTTTAGTTTCGTTGCTTGTATGCGACGTAGCGCCATCTTGTTGAAAGTAAACATTGTCCAGATCAATATCCTCCAACTCCGATCATTAAAAATCATTAATCATCTCTCGATAGAGCAATCCATTCACCGCAAATGTTGATCCAACCTCCACCTAAACAGTCACATGTTGAGGATGGAGAGGCTTCTCAACAACAACTCTTGGGTTTTCCGAAACCCAGATGCGACAATTTTGCTTGTTGACATAGCCACCGAGTTGGAAATGGGCCTCATCAGACCAAATGATTTTTCGATGGAATTCCGGATCATTGTCATGCATTTCAACGACCCAATCAGCAAATAACGCGACGTTGTTGCTGTTCGGCCGGCTTGAGTTCTTGTGCTAACTGAACTTTATGAGCCTTACGACCCAAGTTTTCTATGGAAAATACGGTGTAATGACGTCTGTGGAATGCCCAATTCCAAAGAACGATGAGGAATGACCCAGGTTTGGGTTTTGCTCAACACTTTGAGCTACAGCAGCAATATTCTCAGTTATTCTTATTCTTCACATCACTAACATGTCCCAAAAGCTCGAATTTTTGCCACCAATTTCTGTATTGCGGCCCGACAAGGTGCTTCACGACGACCCAAAATTTTTCAAATCACACTTTCAAATTCTCTACAAACTAGTTCCATTGACTCCAACATCTAAGCCCGGTGGCCATGCAATACATATGAGTTCTCGGCAACACTCTCTCTTGTACCGATACTGCCAGTTCATTGGATAGCCTTGGATGTGAAGTATTTTTCACATTGGTCGTAGTTTTCGGAACTTGAAAAGGGATATTCATAAATCCAAGTTGAATATTTCACCATATTTTCATCAGAGAGTTTTTTTTTAACAACAATTTGAAATCATTAAGAAGTTTAAAATTTAAATATTTCAATGACTTTGCATATTCAAAAATTATATGTTCTATTAGAAAAAGGAACTGTTACATTTTTGTTGCAGTTGGAATATGAAATTCCATTTTAATACGTTTACAACAAAATATCTCCGCCGACCCACATACGTACGTACGTATTTAGATAGGTCGATCTCTGTCTGCTGTCGGAATGTGTGTGACATTATTTATAAACAAAACCCAACCACAAATTCTAAAGAATGACTACAAAGCTGAAAATGCTGTTGGTCTCAGACTCTCGATGGCAAAAAGAAATTGTAAACCACAAAAGCAATTTATCCCATTAACACTTTCAGGTCACAATTATCTTAGAAATGCAGGTGTCTTGTGTAAATACACACACACACACACATGTGTAGCAACACCGGCAAACCATATTAAATATCTATTTTTATGTTAACCAACAATGCAACAACAACAGCAACAGCAGCAAACAGTTAAATTTTTCCTCTATCTGTCGGTTGCCACAGCAGGCCAGTATGTCGTACTCTAGGATGTTAAGTTTCTACTCCCACTCGTCGGTACTCGGCACTCGTATATAATGTGTGCACGTAAAACTAATTGCATTAAAAACATACAACGACAGCAACAGAGGCAGCACTAGTGGACACCGACACAATTTAACACCAATACCAAGAAGTGCAAGAACAAGAAGAAGAAGACGAAGAAACAACACAACAAAAGGCCCCGCAACAGCTGAGGTTGTATGTAAAACCATTACAACTCACATTGTTATCGTATTGCATCGTATCGCAACGGCATGTACGAGTATCGGTTGGTATCGCAAACACACACACAGACAGAAACACACACATTATTCTCAATGCATAAATCCTAAAGCCTCAGAGATAAACAGAAATGAAGCCAACCATCAGGGAAATGGAGAGTGTAAGCCAGAGAGGGGAGAGTCAATGAGCCGGAGGTCTGGAGACAGCAGCACTTTCAGTTTAAAACTTGTGCAAAAGCAATTTTTCAATTGCACCTGTTAACTGTATTTTTTGCTGTTGTTGTTCGTTTCAATATCCTACAGCATAGGCTGTAGTGCATGTTCCACTTGGCATTGCGTAGGCAACACCTGAAAATGGTACTTTAATCGTGCTAGATCATCTGAATTGAAAAAAAACAACGTTTTTTGGAAAAACAAATCCAAAAAATATCTGTTGTTTCATAAGAACTGAAAATATATGAGACTAGTAAGTTGTAATGCGCCTATGGCGCCCGTTAATTTGCTTTAATTTTAAAAATTTTGTAAAAAATATTTTGAGAAAACTATTTTGTAAAAAAAAATTTCGAAAAAAAATAAAATTGGAAAAAAAAATTTGTGGAAAAAAAATTTTTGTTGAAAAAAAAAAAATTTGTTGAAAAAAAAATTTTTGTGGAAAAAAAAAAATTTTGTTGAAAAAAAAAATTTTGTGGAAAAAAAAAATTCTGTTGAAAAAAAAAAATTTAGTAAAAAAAAAATTTTTTGTTGAAAAAAAAAATTTGTAAAAAAAAAATTTTGGAAAAAAAAATTTTTGGTAAAAAAAAAATTTGGGGAAAACACAATTTCTGTACCAAAAAAAATATTATTTTTTTATTGTTATTATTTATAGAATCTTAATATATATTTACCCTCGACACTGATTCACTGATACACTGATTCCCTGATTCACTGACTCTGTCACGCAGTACGTAGGAATTTAAATAGGCATTCTATAATTTTCTATAAATAATAATAATAAAAAAAATAATATTTTTTTTGTACAGAAATTGTGTTTTCCCCAAATTTTTTTTTTACCAAAAATTTTTTTTTCCAAATTTTTTTTTTTACAAAAATTTTTTTTTTCCAAATTTTTTTTTTTCAAGAAATTTTTTTTTCCAAGAAATTTTTGTTTTCAAAAAAATTTTTTTTTCCACAAATTTTTTTTTTCAAAAATTTTTTTTTTTTCCATAAACATTTTTTTTTTAACAACATTTATTTTTTTCAACAAAATTTTTTTTTTTCAGCAAAAATTTTTTTCCACAAATTTTATTTTTTTTCGAAATTTTTTTTTACAAAATAGTTTTCTCAAAATATTTTTTACAAAATTTTTAAAATTAAGTAACAAATACTTTCTCAAGCAAATTAACGGGCGCCATAGGCGCATTACAACTTACTAGTAGAATTATAGAATGCCTATTTAAATTCCTACGTACTGCGTGACAGAGTCAGTGAATCAGTGTCGAGGGTAAATATATATTAAGATTGGACATAAAACCTTTAGCCACGTAAATCAAATCCATTCAAAATGGCTGTTAGCGTTGACCGTCTGTAGACGGACTTAATGGTTGAAAGAGCGGACATAATTCAACATTTTTATTTCTATTTTTTTTTTCTTTTAGCAGACCAAGACCCCAGACAGCTTATAGAGTGAACAAAAGTACAGGTGTTATTTTGAATCATCCGGTATTTCGGTAGCTGTCACTTTTGAAGCTTCTATTCTCTGACATTTGACAAGTAGAAACTATGCCATTAGTAAGAATGGAACGATACTCGCTTGAAATTATTAAAATTCATTACAAAAATGGTGAGAATCTTTCCTGTCACAGTTCGCATTATTGGGTCGTCGTGAAGCACCGTGTCGGACGGCAATACAGAAATTGGTGGCAAAAATGTTGAGCTGTTAGTGATGTGAATAATAAGAATAACTGACAATATTGCTGCTGTAGCTCAAAGTGTTGAGCAAAACCCAAACTTGGGCCATTCCTCGTCGTTCATGGGAATTGGGCATTCCACAGACGTCATTACACCGTATTTTCCATAGAAGACTTGGGTCTTAAGGCTCACAAAGTTCAGTTAACACAACAACTCAAGCTGGGCGATCATCAACAACGTCGTGCTATTGCAGATGGGGTCCTTGAAATGCATGAAAATGATCCGGAATTCCATCGAAAAATCATCTTAACTGATGAGGCCCATTTCCACCTCGGTGGAACGAGTAAAATTGTCTCATATGGGTTTCGGAAAACCCAAGAGTTATTGTTGAGAAGCCTCTCCATCCTCAAGGTGTGACTGTTTTGGTGGAGGTTCGATCAACATTTACGGTGAATGGATTGCACTATCGAGAGATGATTAATGATTTTTAATGATCAGAGTTGGATGATATTGATCTGGACAACGTTGACTTTCAACAAGACGGCACTACGTGGCATACAAGCAACGAAACCAAAAGTTTCCGTACCGTGTTATCTCTCGAAGAGGTCCTCACAATTGGCCACCGAGATCTTGTGATTTAAGACCTTGCGACTTCTTCCTTTCAGGGCCATGTGAAAGATAAGGTCTACGCCTACAGCCCAGCGTCGAATTAAGACCCCGAAGCTAGAATTCGTGAGGCTATCGAGAGGACATAGGGCAGCCACTTTGCCAGTTGGTTATGGAAAATTTCATGAGATGAATATGGATATGGTCCTGTAAGTGTGGTCGTGTTGGCCATTTGGCTGATGTTGTTTCCCATTATTAACGGCATACCTTCCACTTTATTGTGAAATAAACATCCGATCATGTATTTTAAAAAATTTAATTTCTCTTTGAATACAAAAATAACACCACTTGTTGGAGAAACGTGTATTTTAATTCCGTAGGATTGACTCCTACAAACATTTTTTTCGCTTATGGTTTTCTGTAAGTATCAATAAACCCGGCAGGTTTTCCTGTATGTCCCTTTGTATTTTCAAAATTATTACCAATTTCAGGGCTTGGCCATTGGTCTATGGTCACACCTCTAGCCAAGCAGTTATTGGTTGAGCCCAGCCCAGATCCCAGATCCCCGATAACTTAATTCATGGTGAAGGGTATTGTATAAGATTCGTTTCTGCCGCACGTTGTTGTTTATTTTCATTTCGTTTTGTAAATTTATGACTTCCTTGTGTATTGAAATTGAAAAACAAAAACAAACACAACTGTCGTCGGCTGTACAGCACGCTGCAACCCCCCACCCCCACCGCACACACTCGCACACAGAAACAAAATCCAGCGACAGATACAAGCCGTTCTGCAGACGATAACTACCACCGACACACAGCCAATAAATATAAATACAATGAACAATTGCATAACTTTATATGCTTACACACATACACACATGCATGTGTATGGGTATATGGATGTTAGTGTGTGTGTGTGTGTGCTGTATGTGCTTTTGTATGAATGCACTCACTGTGCCAAAGCATTCAAAATTATAGATAAAAGTTCAGTTTTCTGTTTTCAAATACACACACACTCACACATTTCTGCTATAGAATATGCAGGGTTGTGTGTGTGTGTGTGTTGATTCAAACACACACAGACTCACACAGCAGCAGCAGCAGCAAAAAAAAGCCTTGGCAATTACAATTGCAATTGTTTTGCAAGCAATCTCTTACTTAAGTACGAACAACAACCAACAAAAAGTTCATTTCCAACCAGCTATTACACATTATATGTTTGTATGCATGTCTGTCTGTTTATCTCTGTGTGGGTATTTATGTCTGTCTGTCAAGTCTGTTTGAGTGTATTCATGTGAAATTAAACTTTTTTTTTTGTCCGGGGAGACGAAGGGTAAATAAAGAAAATGAAAAACTGTCCTAGAAATGTACCGAAGTGGGTAATTGGTTCACCAGCCACAGTGTATTCGGTTACAAAAGGATCTCTTCAGATCCGGTGAGTGCGATATCTTCTTACACTGTTCGATATTGACTAAAACGTGGTAGGTATTCGAACAAAAACATGCTGTGAAAAAAGGGACGATAGCGTTTTGTTGTCGAGTCCTTTCAATGTTGCCGACACGAAACACTTAGGTTCAAATCAGTAAAAGAACAGCAGATATTTTTTTTAGCGAACTTTCACCGATTCTTTAATTGACGGCAACATTACGCATAACTCACTCTTATTAGCTCGCACAGGTATAACACTGAAGTCGCAGGGAGAAAGGCGGACTTGAACTATTTTCAAATACTGCCAAGGGAATTATTTAGCGCACATGGATTCTGATTGGGTTAGAAACGCTCGCCTCAAAATAAAAGGAGTCTTACTTAAGACCAACAAATATTGAACTATGAAAATAATCACTAAGCGCCCAGGTAGGCGAGTTGGTAGCGTGCTTGCCTATCAGAGTGGGGATTGTGGGTTCGATTCCCACCAGAGGCTTTGGTCTGTCGCTGCAAAAATCTAAACATATGGTCTATGTCACCCGGTTTACCCTTGGACCCAAAAATTAGAATATAAATTTACTTTGTATTGTAATTAATAATAAATAAATAAATAAAATAATCAAGGCGAGGCTTTTAAAGACCCGATGTACACGAGAATGGAAATGGAAATTGGAAAAACATTTTCTTTAAAAAAAAATATTTTGTCATTATGCACGACCGAAACAGGCAAGCATTTTAAGTTACAAAGCCATCCTGTCAAGCTAAAGTGTGATTGGTTTTTTGAAAATGTGTACAAGGGAATGAAATAATTTTTTTGGATCGCCAAATCAACATCAACAGTTGTGTTTGCCATTTCACAACAAAATAATGATTTATGAGTGCATGACGAAATTGTCAATCACACACGTACACGAAGGACTCAACGGAAGTAACGGTGGCACGTATGTATGTTGTTCCGTCTGCTGGTTGGGAGAATGTATTTCAAGCGGAAAACAAAGTGTTAAGCATGGACGATGTGTGTTTGGATCGAATGCGTGTACTAGACTCGTAAGATATTTAAGCCATGCCCGTCTTGAAATATAACTTTCACAAATAGGACCATAGAGTCACATTTTTTGCGATATATGTTCGGATGTTTATCTTAATATATATTTACCCTCGACACTGATTCACTGATTCCCTGATTCACTGACTCTGTCACGCAGTACGTAGGAATTTAAATAGGCATTCTATAATTCTATAATAAATAATAAAAAAAATAATATTTTTTTTTTGTACAGAAATTCTGTTTTCCCCAAATTTTTTTTTACCAATATTTTTTTTTTCCAAAATTTTTTTTTTCCAAATTTTTTTTTTTACAAATTTTTTTTTTTACAAATTTTTTTTTTTACAAAATTTTTTTTTCCAATTTTTTTTTTAACAAAATTTTTTTTTCCACAATATTTTTTTTTTCAACAACATTTTTTTTTTCCACAAAAATTTTTTTTTTCATGAAATTTTTTTTTTCAAGGAAAAATTTTTTTTTTCAACAAAAATTTTTTTTTTTAAGATAAATTTTTTTTTTCTACAAATTTTTTTTTTCCACAAAAATTTTTTTTTAAGAAAAATTTTTTTTTTCAACAAAATTTTTTTTTTTCAACAGAATTTTTTTTTTTTCAACAAAATTTTTTTTCCATATTTCAACGGGCGCCATAGGCGCATTACAACTTACTAGTTTCTTAATAACGAGGAAGGTATGCCGTTAATAATGGGAAACAACATCAGCCAAATGGCCACCATGACTACGCACTCATACCCATATCCTTTTCATGAAATTTTCCACAACCAAATCGCAAAGTGGCTGCCCTATGTCCTCGAAAGCCTCACGAATTCAATCTTCGGGGTCTTGAGACGATGATGGGCTGTTGGCGTAGACCTTATCATTCACGTTGCCCTGAAAGGAAGAAGTCGCAAGGTGTTAAATCACAAGATCTCGGTGGCCAATTGTGATCACCTCTTCGGGAGATAACACGATGGCCCGGAAACTTTTAAGTTTTGCGAACTGTGACTGCAAGATTTTCACCATTTTTGTAGTGAATTTTAATTTTAATTGAATTTCTACTTGTCAAATTTCTAAGAATAAAAGCTTCAAAAGTGACAGCTACCGAAATGCCGGGTGAGTCATGCCTTTACATGTTGACAAAAAAAAAAAATATAACAAACGGGCTTAATTAGTGTCCTTAGAATTGTCGAAGATTTTTCAAGATTAACATCATTAGTTGTTGCCAAGGCTGCAAACTAGCCGTCTTTTAAAAGGGCTAGACTTGAGCTACAACAAATGCCCACCGACAACACACACATACACACCGACCCCAACGCTGCCTTGTCAGTTTTGTCTGAGCATAAACGTTCACTAATTAACTACCGGCGGTGGCGGTTGTTGAGTTGTACATGCTTTCGTTTGGTCCTTACAAATACTTGCCATACACACACACACACATACATTTCAGCCTGTCACAAGTGAACAGCCAATCCGTGTAAACAAGTATTCTTTTCTCTAAAATATTATTTCATTTGTGACAACGTGTTTTGTGCTCTATCTCTCTCGATGAAAAGTAAAACCAAATAATCCTTTAAACGGAAATATATGCCAATTAATTTATGAATGCCAACCCCAGACTGGCGCTCGGTATGTCTGTCTGTCTGCCGGTCTGTCTGTCTATCTGACACAACTTAAAAGTTCCGTTTCTATTTTTTCGTTTGCAATTTAATGTGAGACTCATGTGAGCAGAGAAATAAAATCCAATTATCATGTACATGCATGCATACATACCACACAGCACCGCAATACAACACACACGTACACACATACGTATAAATATTTGTATGTATGAAATTATTAACAGTAATTCATGAAATAATTTTTAATTAGTTTTGTTTTCTGTTTTAAAACTTTATTTAATACGCGCACATGTGCGGACTTAAAAAGTGTACGCACTCAACTTATTTCACTTTTACACACGTTGACTTTGAAATGAAAACTGATTTGTGTGTGTCCTGTTTGCAAAACATTTGCCGTTCATCACAACAACAAAAAGAATAACAACAACAACAACAACCAAACATAACAAAATAAAACAAACTATTAAGTCCATTGAATATGAGTGGGCACTTGAGGAATTTTTGCCACACGAATCGGAGTTTCCCATTTACAGCACACGCACACACCCAGCGAATCGACTCACATAAAAAACCCATTGAAATAAACAGGGAGGCATCAGTGTCAGGCACTTCATGTTGAACTAGTACACTAGTCTGCAGATTGCCGCTGACATTCTACACTTGTTCATCTTTTCGTTGAAATAGTTTTAAATTAAAGTTAAATGATTACACTAGTCTACAGATTGTCGTTGATATTCTACACTTTTTCATCTTTTGGTTGAAATAGTTCTTAAATAGTTTTAAATTAAAAACAAAATATTACACTAGTCTACAGATTGTCGCTGACACTGTACACTTTCTCATCTTTTCGTTGAAACAGTTTTTAAATAGTTTTAAATTAAAAAAAAATATTACACTGGTCTACAGAATGTCGCTGACATTCTACACTTTTTCACATTTTCGTTGAAATAGTTTTAAATTAAAGTTAAATTATTACACTAGTCTACAGATTGTCGCTGATATTCTACACTTTTTGATCTTTTGGTTGAAATAGTTCTTAAGTAGTTTTCAATTGAAAAAAAATATTACACTAGTCTACAGAATGTCGCTGACATTCTACACTTTTTCATCTTTTGGTTGAAATAGTTTTTTAATAGTTTTAAATTAAAAATAAATTATTACACTAGTCTACAGATTGTCGCTCACACTGTACACTTTCTAATCTTTTGATTAAAATAGTTTTTAAATAATTTTAAATAAAAACTAAAGTATTACACTAGTCTACAGAATGTCGCTGGCATTCTACACTTTTTCATATTTTTGTTGAAATAGCTCTTAAATAGTTTTAAATTAAAGTTAAATTATTACACTAGTCTACAGAATATCGCTGACACTGTACGCTTTCAACTTTTGTTAAAATAGTTCTTAAAAAGTTTTAAATTATTACACTAGTCTACAGATTGTCGCTGACATTCTACACTTTCTCATATCTTTGTTGAAATAGCTCTTAAATAGTTTTAAATTAAAAAAAAATTATTACACTAGTCTACAGAATATCGCTGACATTCTACACTTTCTCATATTTTTGTTGAAATAGTTCTTAAATAGTTTTAAATTGCAAATTGCACTTTAAGTTAAATTATTACACTAGTCTACAGTTTGTTGCTTTTCTATATATTGGTCCAAATATCAATTTCTACTATTTGGGGAAATGGTTTAATAACTAGTTTAGAGTTTTATAAAATTGCAATTTTTTTTCTTTTAAATACAGTTCACCTAATTTTGTCCTTCCTTGTAAAAAAAGGATATAAAATAGTAAACCCATGTCTGATTGTTTCTGTAAAAAAACGTATACTTGAATAATTTTCCAATATCCCGACATTCGACTGATTTGTGACGAGTTTTATTTTTATTTCCATTTCTAATTTTATTTTTAATTTTATTTAATTACAATACAAAGTAAATTTATATTATAATTTTGGGACTAAGGGTTAACCGGGTGACACACACTATATGGCTACATTTTTACAGCGACCGACCAAAGCCTCTGGTGGGAATCGAACCCACAACGCCCACACTTATAGGCAAGCACGCCACCAACTCGCCTAACGGGGCGCTTAATTTAGAGAGTATTTGGAGACGAACGTATTTGCGTTTATGACCAATTTCAGTTATTGTACAACAGTGTAAGTGCACAGACAGTCGACTCTGCTCTAGACCACAGCACTCCATTTCACACCAGTTGGCTATATAGGCCAATAAACCAAACGGCTATGCTCAATAACAACTACAAGAACAACACTAGCACCATTGGCCAATTGAAATCAGCAACTAGTACAAATTGTTGACATTGCATACCTCTGCTCACCACCCGACCCGACCCGACCTAGCCAGGCAACTCTGTCATGAGAGAGTTATGATGGAAAATCCACAGTAATCAAATAAACAAAAAACCAACAAGCCGACAAACCGCAATAAAAACAGCAACAACAACAACAAAAATCCTCACATTTCTACGTGCCCAAGTTCGTGGAATTCTTATTTCGTTGCGAGGCAACAGCTAATAAAAAAAAAACTGTCTACGAATGTGTGAATGTGTAAAAGCTCACACAAATTAAGACTTATTTCACGAGAGAAGAAAAAAAACCCGGAAAATTGTTGTTCTTTTTTCTACTGCAGTTGGGAAAATCCTTGTGTTTGTGTGAGTGTGTATGTGTCAGGACTTTAGTGACTGATGATGATTTGAATGATGAAATACACTTAGGGCAGTATTTTACCGATTGGCTGTGGGTCATTGCAACACCTGACCGTATGCGTGATATTATTATGTGGGTGTGTTAATCATACGCACCGTAGTTCCCTTCAGTAAGCAAACAAATCTTCTTAATATATATTTACCCTCGACACTGATACACTGATTCACTGACTCTGTCACGCAGTACGTAGGAATTTAAATAGGCATTCTATAATTTTCTATAAATAATAATAATAAAAAAATAATATTTTTTTTGTACAGAAATTGTGTTTTCCCCAAATTTTTTTTTTACAAAATTTTTTTTTTTTTACAAAATTTTTTTTTCCAAAACATTTTTTTTTTCAGCAAAATTTTTTTTAACAAAAATTTTTGTTTCCAAAACATTTTTTTTTTCAGCAAAATTTTTTTTTCAACAAAAATTTTTTTTTTCAGGAAAAAATTTTTTTTTAACAAAAATTTTTTTTTTCAACAAAATTTGTTTTCCATATTTCAACGGGCGCCATAGGCGCATTACAACTTACTAGTTTAATAATAACAACATATCGTCACCGGAAACCCAAAATGACTTAACCATGGGTCTGATGAGAACGTGGCCCAGAAAGCCTATGCTTGCAACTGCTGGGCAAATGTCGCGACAACAGAAAACCCACATATGGGGCCGAGAGTTGCAGTGAAAGAATTTGTCTATGTCGGTTCCGCCATCAACAGAAAGAATGATGTCAGTTTCGAAATGAAGTAAAACACACATATGCTACAACTTCGGGCTAAGCAGACAGTCGGAAAACAGAGCCCGCTCTCGACGAACTAAACCAACATTGTCCAACACGCTTAGTCTTTATGGACGACCGAGACTGCGGTAGGAGGATCCCCAGGAGGAAGATGTGCAAATCCTTGATTTAACGGACCAAAGTGCTTGGAAATCATCTCTTAAGCAAGACAAGAACAACAACAGACTCCCTGGTAGACTCACCTTCAGTAGGTAAGTAAAAACGACTGCCAAGATAATCTACTACCTTTGAGAAAGAAAAAAAAAAACGTTGTTGGTACCTCCCCCGGCAGTAGGGTACGAATACACCGGCCTAACCATAGCTTTCCTTGGATTTTTCTTATTTGTCACATATTTATACCTCAAATAACGGGTGGTATTAATCAAACGAAAATTATTCCATCAATTCTCATAGAACTAACGGCAATCCGGGCAATTCTTAATTCCATGACACCACATCGGTGCCCCTTAATCGACAATTACTAATATCGTGTAATCTGTCATTAACCTTTTCAGCACTTTGGCCCCGCAACATAACAAAAGAAGATGATGACAAGATGAAGACGAAGACGAAGAACATACAACCACGTCTGCAACATCACCCATCGACGGCAACATGGGTTAAATGCTACCTTTGCCTAGGCTGAATTGATTCACGTTGTTGCTGTCTTCCATTTTCATAACATGGGTTATCGTTCGTTCGTTCGTTCTTTCGTTGGTTTTCTTCCTTTGCTCGTTCATTAATCACAATTACAACTTGTTGTTTGTTGTTGTTGTTGGCTTTGCTGCTGTTGCCGTGAGTGATGCTGTTGTCGTGTTTGTTTGCCCTGTCCTGCCCTGCCAGTCTGCTTGCCCAACCTTTTGACTCTGATTTTACTGATTAAAATGTTCGCCGTCGTCGCATTTAATTTAAAATTGCAAAATTACTCACTTTCCACTTACACACACACACACACAGACACACTTCGTTCCTTTCGGGCTATAATAACAATAATAATAATAATAATTGTAATTAAAATCCTGAGATCCGTTTTTCGTAGATGTCAGCAAATTGTCAGTAGAGCATTAGTTTTTAGAAATTAAACGAACAGCGAGTGGCGCCCCGCCTCTAGCAGCAGTAGGTGTCGGTGGCACTGGCACTGGCACTCTTCTGTGGTCATTGTTTCCTTTTGCAACAGGATTATTTATCCTTCCATTGGGTTGTATTGCTTTATTAAAACACGCTTACCCCCTCCTCGGTGTCACACTCTCTCGTTATCCAGCTGAGATTTGTCGCCTGAAATAGAGTGGGCAGGGATTGTGGGCAGGGAATGGGTTGAAAAATGTTGTTAAACATAAATTTAAAGTTTTTTGTCTTTGTGAAAGTGAAAGTGAAAGTGCGGTGATTGCATTTCAGTTTGTATCATGCCAAGACGAGAAGAATTTCAAGTGGTGGTGACGGGCATAGGGGGAGTTTATGGAAAAGTAGAGTTACAAAGCCGTTTGTTAAATTTCGTACAATACCAGAATACGAGTTTTGTAATAGAATGAATTTATATGATTTAGCAGGAGAAAAATCATGATATGGATCCTGAGTTTGTCAATTTATGAAAAAAAATTCAATTAAGATGTGATAGAGAAATTCAAAATTTTATTGTAAATATTAAAAATATGTTCGTTGTTTTCCTGTTTATGAAACATTTTTTTTTTTTTTTTGTCAAAAAATAAATTCAACGTTAACCCAGCAAAAAAAAAAATCGAAACCTAAAATTCTAAACTACAAACCAAACCATTTAGAATTCAGCCATAAGAGCCCTAACCATCGCCAGCTTCTTTAACGGATCTCGAAGCGTATGGAAAATTGTTCGATAGAATATTTGTGGAAAAGAGCTGATTTCGGCAGAATATGGGATTTGAATTTCCTGTCCCATTTTGTTGTCAAAGTTTTCGAGAATCATGTTGGTACTTGAATGAAAGTAATGAAAGTATGTATAAAGTATAGTAATGATTTTACACGTAGGTTTATTGAATTGTGAGATCAAAATAAAAGTAAATCATTGGGGCGACTATAAAGTCACTTTCCACCAAGCCTTGATACTCCTCTACAAATCATCCATATATTTTATATCAATGCGTTTAGTAAATCCAATGATATACAGTCAGTTCTATCAGTGCGTATGATTAATATATAGAAATAAAATCACTCATACGATCAGGTGTGGCAATGCTTTTATTTGGTTTCATGCTTAGTCAGCAGGACCTCCTGTTACTACAGTCAGAAGGCTTCCGAGAAAGAACAACGCTGAAACGACATCAAGATTTCTCTCGTCTATTGTGAATGATCTGTTGTTATTGTGACTGTTCTTTGCAGGATATGGAAACAATGATTGTAAATGTTCGGTGAGAGTAGACAAGAGAGAGAAATAGATAGAAATAGAGAGAGGAAGAGATAGAGAGAGAGAAAGGAAGAGATAGAGAGAGAGGAAGAGAGAGACAGAGGAAGAGATTGAGAGAGAGAGACCGAGATATAGAGAGAGAGGAAGAGATAGGAGGAGAGAAAGATAGAGAGGAAGAGATAGAGAGAGACAGGAAGAGATAGAGAGAGAGAGAGAGGAAGAGAGAGAGAGAGAGGAATAGATAGAGTGAGAAGTAGAGAGAGAGGAAGAGAGAGAGGAAGAGAGAGAGGAAGAGAGAGTAAGAGATAGAGAGAAAGGAAGATATAGAGAGAAAGGAAGAGAGAGAGAGAGGAAGAGGAAGAGATAGAGAGAGAGGAAGAGATAGGAAGAGATAGAGATAGAGGAAGAGATAGAGATAGGAAGAGAGAGACAGGAAGATAGAGATGAAGTGAGAGAGCGAGAGAGAGGAAGCTAGATAGACAAAGAGATGAAGTGAGAGATCTAGAGATGGGAAGTGTGTGAGACAGGGGAAGTGTGTGTGAGAGTGGAAGTGTGTGAGAGAGAGAGATAAAGAGATATAGAGGAAGAGAGAGAGGAAGGAAAAGAGAGGAAGAGAGAGATAAAGTGATATAGAGGAAGAGAGAGAGGAAGGTAAAAAGAGAAAGATAACGAAAAAATCCCCTCCTTATTTTAAACAAGTCATGGCACCTCTTATTGGTAAAGTTATATCAACCTTATTCACAACTATCAATGATAACGATAAAATAAAAGATACGTTCCACAATGATCAAACAAAAAGATGCGCTTCGCGAAATATGAACCAGTCGTAAAGGCTCTGTTGTATGATTTAAACAATGTCGAGCTCTAAATTCACAATTTCTGAATCTTTAGTTTCTGAAAGTGTACAATCTGATGATGAAGCAACTCCAATAACATCGAATGAAAACGTAAAAAAAAAATCTATGAAAATAATTGGACAATTTTTAGAATCAAATTAAAATGCTCATGACATTTTTTTATTGAAAATGAAATAATAAAAATGAGAATGCAAAATAAAATGACCTAGTTTTTTAAATACTGTAATGTAGTTAAAAATATGTTCTCTAACAAGAGGTGTTATTTTGAATCACCCGGTATTTAGAAGCTTTTATTCTTTGACATGTGACAAGTAGAAACTATGCGATTACTAAACGTGAAACGATACACGCTTCAACAACGAATTGAAATTATTAAAATTCACTACAAAATGGGGAAAATCTTGCAGTCACAGTTCGCAAAACTTAAATGATTCCGGACCATCGTGTTATCTCTCGAAGATGTGATCACAATTGGTCACCGAGATCTTGTGATTTAACATCTTGCGACTTCTTCCTTTGGGGCCACGAGAAAGATAAGGTCTACGCCAACAGCCCAGCGTCGTTTTAAGACGGCGAAGATTGAATTCGTGAGGCTATCGAGAGGACATAGGGCAGCCACTTTGCGATTTAGTTATGGAAAATTTCATGAAAAGGATATGGTCCCTGTAAGCTTGGTCGTGGTGGCCATTTTGCTGTTTTTTTTAATGCCTTTTTATTGGTTTAAATTCGGATTTTTAATAATCAGCGATATATTCGAACTTCTTTCATTTTTATATGTAGAAAATAAGCAAACAAAAAACATATGAATTGAAATCTAAAATCATTGGTAGAGAAAAAAAAAGAATCTTTTTCTGTTGTATCCTGCAGAAACAGAAACCACAACTTTGAAACTACTGAAAAGAAGAGAAAGAACAAACAACGAACATTTCTTCAATTCATGCTGACCTTTTATCAAGTTAGATTATCGGAATACAGAAGAGATACGACGAACACAATGATGTCTCGAAAACTTTTGGTAGACTCATCAGCAAGAAAACAACAACAGCGTGTTTTAAGATGAGTGCGAATGCTAGAGGAAATGAAAACACACGCTCGCACGCGTCTGCACTTGGCAATCTAAAGAAATGTCAATAGAGAAAAATCCCAGGAATTATAACAGTTATAACACTTGTTGCTTACTTGTGCACACTCGCCCACAAAAACCTACACACAAACATACACATGCAATGTTTGTTGAACTGTGTGCGTGTTATTGGTTGGCACTTTTTACAGCTGATATATAATTTACAAAAACAATAACAAGCAAATCAATTGCTGTTGTGTTACACACACACACACACACATACGTTATACCGAAAACCTCGTAAACGTCTAAAGCATCTCCAGCAGCAGCGATTTGATGATGTTGTTTTACGAACGAAACCAAATACACAAATTTCTAATGTTTGAAGTGTCCTTCAATTGAAGCCGAAGCAAGGAGCATAAGACGGCGCACAGGGACACAGCACGACCAAAGACACGAAATAACCGAAACCACATACAGCCACGCACATAGTTGTTTGTGTTACACACACAACACATTTCAACGGGATTTTTGTTCACCTAACAACAACAA
The DNA here is from genome assembly GCA_958296145.1 of Hydrotaea cyrtoneurina. Lineage (NCBI taxonomy): Eukaryota > Metazoa > Arthropoda > Insecta > Diptera > Muscidae > Hydrotaea > Hydrotaea cyrtoneurina. Next base: position 76,614,952 of record OY282516.1, on the reverse strand, counting down.
CAATAACCCGACAATGACAGCCTCAAAAAGTAAACCCAAAATAAACAAACATCATCCACACGATGGACGATACACGGCAAAAGAAAAGGAAGAATCTTAAATAGAGGAAAATACCATTCAAATACACAGCGACAGAGACGGACAGACAGGGAGGGCGGGGGTCGGAGTAACAGAAATACCAATACCAGTGTGCTAGCGCTATGTTGCTGATTCGGTAAATCTGGAGAAGTGAAACAAAAAAAACAAACTGATGACATATAAGTACACAACAACACCAACTACAATGTACCCAGTCGAGGTGAGGTGAGGTGTTGCGATATGTTTTCTCTGAACAATCACCAAAGTGGATACAGCAAGGGCGAATACACTCTCCAACTGATTGCGCAAAAAAAAACACAAACAGTTTGCACAAAAGGCGAGCTAATACGTTTGTTACAGAAAGGTTTCTTCCCTTATGTAAAGGGTGAACCAGAAACACACAATGTGATAATTTAAAAAATTTTTGTAAATACTTTTTGGACTTTTCAGTTGTTTTTGATTATTTTGAAAAAGAAAATATCGATCAAAGGGACGACTTCTGGCGAGATCTTCTGGGTGACAGGATTTTGCACCCTTGTCGGCCATGCTGTATAAGGTCTTCCAGAGACGGTGGCATTTTTAAACAGTTCGGTGACCTTGTCCAAAAATTACAAAGAAAATAAGTCGAGAGAGTTTGAAAGGTTAATGGATTGTTCGCCAATACCGAACTTGGTGGGCAAAATGTCGACAGTGGCGAGGGCTGTGTGATATGCAATTCTGGTGCTATCAATTAGCCGCACCAAACTGTAAACCCCGAAGGGTAAATTGGCTTCTCTACGGTCACGTGTGGGTTTTTCGATCCCCAGATGCGTTAGTTTTGCGTGTGAAGATAAAAATGCGTCTAGCGCCCCGGTAGGCGAGTTGGTCGCGTGCTTGCCTATCAGTGTGGGGATTGCGGGTTCGATTCCCGCCAGAGAGTTTGGTCTGTCGCTGGAAAAATGTTGCCAAACGGTCTGTGTCGCCCGGTTTACCTTTGGACCCGAAATTAGAACATAAATTTACTTTGTATTGTAATGAATTTGTTATGGGATTAAAAAAGGCCAAATGCTCTAGACTCACCGCTTGTATAGAATCGTTTTTACTTTCTCAGAGGTGCGTTTATGGGACTACAAGTAAATGGGTGGAATGTGTGAAATGTGCTGTTGTTTTCATTTGCTTTTCGACACACGGCATGTATGTGGTATGTTTTTGCCCAAAAGGAGTCAAGTGTTAAGCATTGATAAAGTGCTCAACACAAAATTACTTTTTCTTATTGTATTCTCTCCCTATACTTCCCGGCAACCCCTCTAATGCAAAAAAAAACGAAACGGAATATAACATAAATAAACTAAGTGAAGTATATGAACCGACATATGTACACACACACACAGGCACACAAACAAACCCACATTCCTCACGCACACAGATTGAAGAAAAATTAAGGGAGATAGAGAGAGAGAAAACCAAAAATGTATCTGTTGCTTGAAATTTCATTTGCTATAGTTTCACACGAAGACACACAAGATGCCGAACAACACAAGATCGTCACATATCAAACAATATATTGAAAGCGCATTTACCGTTACGCTATTTAACTGTATACATTTGATGTTATTAGGCGTGTTTGCATGAATTGGCCAAACTATTAAAATTTTTGTTTATGTGTAAAAGTTACTTGGATAACAAGTTTGCTGGTCGTATGAATTTATTTCTCAAAGAGTTGAATTTGATTTACCCTCATGCTTTTATTTTAAATAAAATAAATAAAATAAAAGCATGAGATATTACTTGTTTAATAGGAAAAAAAAAATAATTTTATTGCCACCCAAATCGACCAAAAAATCGAAAAATAATAACTAAAATAATTCTATTGCCAACCAAATACAGATGTCCTTCAATTAAAGCATAAGAAGGCGCAAAAGGACACAGCTCAACCAAAGACCGGAATAACCGTTACCACATACACCATTCTTTAAAAAACTGACAATAAAATTATTTTTTTTAATTAAAAAAATAAATATGTCAACACATACTGTACATACATACTCAGTGTTGCCATATTATGACCACAAAATATTTGGGAGTATTTTTCATAAAAAGTCTGGTGACACATTTTGTGTTTTACCTGCTCACCCGACTAAGTGTGAGTGTGCCGTAATCGACTTTCACACAGTTCATTTTTGCAAAATCACCCAAGGGCCGATTACCATTCAAACAGGCCTATTATTTTTCCATCCCTTTAGTGTTATCGTCCTTGTTGTTACGCTTTCGTTCGTGCAAGATGGATTGTCCCGATAGTTAAGCTCTTCTTTATACTTTACCAAAAAAAAAAATATAAAAGAAAGAAAAGCTCGCCACATATAAAAATCAAAGATATGTATGTACATGTATAAACGTGAGAGATAACCCTTTATGTGAGAACCTGTAACTTGTTTTGTTGTTGTTTTGTGTTTTTTCATTTTCCTTGAAATACACACACACACACACAAACATACATACGCACTTACATTCCGATACACTAACCTTAAGTAACAATAGAAATCTCAAGCATTTTATAATGTTGGAGTTGAGGTGGCCAGGTTGCAATAGACAAAAAACAAATAGAATAGAAAATGTGAACTGAAAGGTCCATTAGAAGATAACTTTTAAAGACCACCAAGAGGAATGCGAAACGGAAACTGAACTCACCGAAGTAATGTTGTTTGGAATCGATCTTGTCTTTGATATCCAAATACAACACACGTCAATACAAACAGCTGGCAGCTGGTTATTCTGAATCCCAGCTAAATGCAGATCCCAAAGGCCAAGTTTTTCGGAATGTCCAAAGCCACAAAGTGTAACATGCCTCAGTAGCGATCATCGTTAACCGAAATGAAGATTTCCAGAAGAATTTTCACAGTAATGACGTCGCTCCAAACTGTCACCCTTTGAGGTTGCGTCAGCAACCACGAGTGAGTTTTCCGATCCACAGGTGAGGTAATGTTTGCTCTATTATAGAGAACATACAGGGTTCTTCTCCAACAAGAAGTGTTATTTTGAATCACCCGGTATTTCGGTAGCAGTCACTTTTGAAGTTTTTATTCATTGACATTTGACAAGTAGAAACTACGCCATTACTAAAAATGGAACGATACACGCTACAAATTTCCGGACCGTGTTATCTCTCGAAGAGGTCCTCACAATTGTCCACCGAAATCTTGTGATTCAACACCTTGCGACTTCTTCCTTTGGGGCAACGTGAATGATAAGGTCTACGCCAACAGCCCAGCGTCGATTCAAGACCTCCAAGATAGAATTCGTGAGGCTATCGTGAGGACATAGGGCAGCCACTTTGCGATTTGTAGGTATTTTTCATAAATAATCTGAAGACACATTTTGTGTTTGACCTGGTCACCCGCATAAGTGTGTGTGTGTGCCGTAATCGACTTTCCCACAGTTCATTTTTGCCAAATTACCCAAGGGACTGGTGACTGACTGTACGTGTGGAGGAGAAAAACCAACAAACCGGCAACGTCCTAAGAAAACAATTTAATTTTGATTTCTGTTCAGAGCGTCCGCTGCCCTGAGCACATGTATGGCTCTGTGTGGGTATGTTTTAGGTGTGTGTGTTTGCGTATTGTTGGCATTTCAAATCAAGTCATAAAAAAGAAATCATAATGACACTTATTACTCTTCTTGTTTTCCTTACGCACTGGCTCACTCGGCCTTCCCCTGGGTCGGCCCATCAATACACAAACGCTCTCCTGTTGTTGTTGTTTCTTGTTTTTTTTTTAATAATCTCATAAACATTTTTTAATGTTTACCCATAATTCATGAGCTTAGAAAAGAAAAAGATGCAATTTATTCTACTTTTTTCGCTTCATACCAAAAAAAAAATCGGTATTAAATTGTCTGTGGGTATGCATGTATGAACATGTGTGTTCTGGTGTGTGTGTGTGTGTGTAGGGGTGAAGGTACTCGAAAATTGTTGTATTTGAACCGCATAAAATTGTTTGGGTTTCATTGGTTTCCCCTCATGTTGTTAGGGTGCGAGCTGATGCGTTTATCTTTCTTTCGTTGCCGTTCGTCATTCGTTCTTTCTTTCAAAATATAAATATTAAGTTAACACGTTATTACTTTTTATTAGAATCGCTTATTTTCAACAAGATTTATTATACCATTCTGTGGTCTTTCGTCGTCGTCGACGTTTTCTTTTTTTTTTTGTTTGCTACTATTGCCGCCTGTCATGCTGCTATCTTCCTTGCTATTTGTTTAGGTCACGGCAAATGGCAAGATCAGCATATTTCTGGTGTGCTTCGCTACTTGGCAAAGGTAAACAATTTTTAAATGAAATTGTGGTTGGTGTCTACTTTTTCGTATGGTACGTATGAGTAATATTTGTTTGGGGTCTTAAAATCAACAGTAAACCCTACCTACGCCCCCTGTGGTCGCAATGGAAAATCAGAAACACTACAGCAAGGAACGAGGAAACAAAGGATTTGCTCTTAACAAATATGAACTCAATATTCGTGGAAATATTACTGCACGGTTTTCCGCAAGCCAAATGTTGAAGTTCTCAGGTATATTTGTGTGGATTTATATAGAAAGTTACCACCCACTATGAGAATTTAGAAGTACAATTTAATTTAGATTAATATAAATAACATATTTTTAAAAATATCGCTGAGTAACATCTGACCAATGTACCTTCGGATGCCTGTTCAATTCATGGCCGTTGTCCGGTGGCCCATAAGGCATTTCGTTTCAAAAGTGCGACCACATTTGTAGGCATTACTTTTGAATAGACATGTGATCCGAATAGGTTGTTCTTTTAAAAATACCATAGCATGTTGATATTTTTAGAAGTGCAATTTTTCCTGATATTAAAGTGATTCAATTTGGAAAAACTGAAAATAACCCTCTGTGTTTTGAATTATAAACAAATGTGATAAGGAAAAGCGTTAACTGATGGAATAAATTTATCAACTTTGCTGATGGTTTCTTTTTTTTGTCATTTTATTTTGACAGTGACAACTCTTTCCCGCTCGAAATATTGACAGAAAGTCCGAACCAGGAAAGTCCAGGAAACCAAATGAATCCCTTTACGCTTCAACAACGTTGGGAAATAATGCAAACTTGTTTCCAAAGTCAATGCTGGTTAGCACAAATAGTAGGTCTATTGAAAATAACTTGTTGGGCAATCGAGGCTGGGTAATAAAAGTTAGTTTGTAGATAATTCGTCATCGTATGAGAATGTTTCTACAGCAGCCTAGAGTGTAAGACTCAGTCTACGCGCCATCGATCTCAAAACTCAACATGCACTGCTGTAAATCCGAGTCCAGACAGCCACATGACTCAAATCGTCTTATAATATAGGGAATGTTTGTCATTTCGATAAACCCGACAAAAATTGATTTCTTATTTATTTTTTTTTTTGTCATTGTGAAAATTAATAATCCTTCCCGTCACTCAGAAAATGAATGTGTAGCCTTTAAAATCAGGTTATCTCTAACTTCGTTAAATTTCCAATTATTAAAATATTTCATTTAAAAGTGTGAATATTTAAAAATGTCAACAAATTTCGATAATAATTTGAGAATATTGTTTTGTAAATGTCAGGAAACGACATGTCTGTCGAATCATAGCCAAATATGCGGGTCATTTTCAAAACGTTTTTTACATTTCGACAATTTGAGATTCGAACTAGCAGTTGAAAGAGATTTTGATGGGATTGGTCCCGCAAATCAATTATAATTTCAGTGGAAACAGACAGATGAAATCTGATCGGAATGCACATTAGTAATTATAATGCCGATCCTCGATCTTCGTTGTCTTTTTGAAACTTGCTGGTGTATTTCCGAGGGCGCTAATCTCCTGTCATGTGATTATTGACCACAGGAACGGGTAACCAATTTTCAAATGTTTTGTCAGCAGGTTTTTCTTTTCTGATAGTAAGTGCAGTACTACTTCAATAAATTAACTATCTCTGTTACGATTTTTGTCTTGCAGACGATTTGACCTCCATCACCAATGTTACTCGGAATAGAAAACTCGCCACAGCTTAAATTCGATATTTATTCATACGACCTGAAAGGGTTCCGAAATATTCAACTATTTTCAAATCTATACGGATTAACCAAAAACGTTTAAAGGTAAAATGTTCTCTTACAGTTTATTGCATAGAAATTATATTTAGAATAATATAAAACCATCGCATATTTCACATACGTGTCGTCTTCCATTCCGGCAGCTGAATTTCCCATTATAAGCTGATACTCACTGTGACCAATGGCCTTAATAAATTGGGAAATTCTTATCGATTTTATAATGCCAAGCATGTAGACCGCCTTTCAGATCAAATATCGTACGCTGCGGAAATCGCTGTAATAAATGTTCCACCGCTATCTGTGAATCATTGCCCCGACGACACAGCGTAACAATGGCTGTGTTCTCATTCTTCAACTCTTCCTCGAAACGTTTCAGATAGGAGTCATTTAAAATTGATTTCAAGGGAACATTCTCGGATTTTCCCAAATGGCAAATTTCAAATTCAGCCGGCTGGCGCACGTCCATAAGGATGTGTGTGCTATTTGCCACCTGTTCCTGATACTCCTCCACGGTGAGACGATGCTCTGGTGCCAAAATGTTGAGGGCCGTATCTTTGTCCGAAGCATGCATGCCACAGAATTGTTCGTAATCAATAAGGCGGGTAATCATGGGCGTGGGCGAGCACACATCACAATCGGCACGTTTTGAACGTAGGCGAATATTACGAAATTGACAGCGCCCACCGTCGAATATTAACAAGCGGCCGGCCAGAACCTCTCCTCCCAAACCACCGAGTGCCACCTTAACCGCCTCCAAAGCCTGCAGCGAGCCAATAACACCGGTGACAGCTCCCAAGACACCGCCATCTCCACAGTTGGTCACCGTCTCTGGCGGTGGTGGTACCGGGAATAGGCATCTATAACAAGGACACCCCTCTCCATAATTATACACCGTCAATTGGCCATCCATTTGCAAGGCACTGCCCGATATCAACGGTTTGCTCAGCATAACACAGGCATCGTTCAGCAGGTAACGTGTAGCCACATTATCCGTACAATCCAGTATAACATCGTATTGCCTCAGAATTTCCAAAGCATTTTCGCTGTTCAATAGCAGACGATGACAATCGATTTGACAATGAGGATTGATTTGTTGCAGTGCTTCTTTCGCCGATTCCACTTTAGGCATTCCAATGCTGCGTTCCGTGTGCAACGTCTGCCGATGGAAATTGCTGCGTTCCACTTCGTCGTAATCGACCAAACCCAAACGACCACAGCCTGCTGCCAATAGATACTGTGAAGATGGACAGCCCAAACCACCCATGCCAACAATGAGGAAGGCGGTTTGTTTCAACTTGATCTGGCCTTTTACACCGAAATTGGGTAGAATCAACTGACGGCTATATCGAGCAATGTCATCGTTATTTAAAATGTTGCCCACATTTGCTGGGGCAAGGAGCTGTTGCTGTCGTTCCAGCTCCAACAAGCGCTTTTCTTTGGTGGCACATAGTTTTCGCAGATCTTGTATTTCCAGGCGTAGCTTAGAAATTTCATCATCGGCGATTGTTGCTTCTGCAGCCATTGTTGTTTCAATGATTAGTGTGGCAAGTATTAATTTTGGTATCTCTAGTTTCCAGCGATATTATTGTTCTTGTCGTTCCGCTTTTGATCTTCTTTCTTAATAAAGAGTGCTGCCACACAGCACAAACAGGAGTCAAACAAAAATCATATGGCACAGAAATCATCAGAGTTGCCATATTAATTGAACAAACATGAGAAATAAAATACACCGAACGTAAATTTGCCAGCGCGCGACGACTTTATATGAATTTATGAATTTAAAAAGATTTATCAGAATATTTAAATATTTAAATAATATATAAATTATGTCGAAGAAGTCGAAGTATAAAAAAGAAAAAACTGTTGTTCGTTAAAATACTATAGTTGCACTTTTTCCAAATAGTACAAATGTATGAGGGCACAATATCGCAAAGTTAAGAGGATTTGGGTTTCGGTTTTGCATTTAGACACGATTTTGTATAAACAGCTGTTCGTTTCGACAGTGCTGTAATTGTTAACCACACAAACTTCATTATTTGGTTTAATTAACATATGTTTGACCAATCCACCCCAGTCTAAGAATGTTACGAATTGAACTGATCGCACTCCAATTACAAAAGAACCCAGGAATGACACTACAGTCGAACCTGGTGCCAAACAAAATCAGGTTGATCTATTAAAAAAAATAACGTTCACACGTAAAAACATTTTCATAGGAAATGTCACATAGAAATATAATTTTGTGCAGCAAAATACATTTATTTGTAAACGATGCTGTCAATTCATAAGTTATCGCAACAACTTGAAGGAAACAGCAGGACAAAAAAAACAGACAAAAAATATTTCGTTCTCGTGCTATTGTGATTGTTGTACAACCGTATTGCAATATTAAATGTGTCAAATTAAGTTACTTTTTTATCATGAATTAAATCAGTCATTTTTCAATTATTTATTATTTTTAGTGCATTTACTACTAAAAAATACAACTCCGTTGTTATTCTTACAGACAAATATGTGGCAACTATTTCGTGTTGCAAAAAATGATATGGTAACCATGCATTTTTTTTACGGCTGATACCCAAACATTCATTTTTTTCTCTATTGTGGCGTGCATTGTACAAATAATTTAGTAATTCAGTAAATAATTTCAGAAAACATGGAAGATATCAAGACAAGTTTGGACAAGATTCTAGCGAAATTCAATGACAGCGTAACTCATTCGGCACCGAAAAAATTAAGCTTTGAGCACTTGAGTGATTCGTTCAATGATTCAGGGACAATTCCGGAATCCAAGAAGAGACGTTTTTCACAAAGTTTTGAGGAGCATCATTCGCTTAATGGTAGCAATGCTTCCTTGAATTGCAGTGCAGCTCCACCACCAAGTCCCTGGGAAACGAGACGCATGAAAGCCGATTTAATTGAAGCCAAAACCAGGGTGAGTTGGTCGTATAAACCCAATTTTAAGGCGGCAACTAATTTCTCCAGATCTATTACAGGTGACAAAATTCAAGCAAGAGGTGGATCGTCTGCATAAGTTGCGCCAAGAATCAGAGACTCTGTATGAGAGCCGAGTCACCGAACTTAAGAAGCAATGTGAATTTTCCTCAAACAAAATCCAAGACTTGGAAAAGCATATGCAACTCTTGAGAAAGCGTGAATATTCATCAAAACAAGATATGCTAAAAGCCCAGAATGAACTGCAACAGCAAAAGCATGGATATGAAGATATAATACTAAAGTTGCAGCGTGCCAAACATGACAATGAAGAGAATTCTCGATTGATACAAAACAGTATGGCCAATGAATTGAGCGAATACAAAAGGCATTCGGAAAAGATTGAATTGGTATGTAGGAAAACGGACAGCGGACAGAGATGGAGATGTATTCGTTTTTCTTAAATTGGAATATGTAACATTTGATTATGTTTTTTAGGAATTGGAGCTTACTTGTGATGAATTAGAATCTCTGAAACATCAAATGGAAGATTTCCGAGCTAAATACTCGTCTTATGACGATCTCAAATTACATCAGGAGAAACTCAATCAAGATTTAGAGTATGCAAATCAACGCATCAAAGAATTGGAGTTCGAGATTTCCTCTTATTCCGATTGGAAAGAGATAACCAAGGTAAGTACAGGCATGACTTCATCCACCTTATACCCTCTCATGTCCATCAACATACTTGCAGAACTCACAGGATCGTTTACTCAGTATTCCCAATATGGATAAAGAATTGGAACGTCTGCGTTCGAACAATAAACACTTGCAAGAGTTACTGGGCAATAAACTGCTATTGGAAGAACAAGTATACGATTTACGTTCACGTTTGGAAAAGGAAGAAGGCGGTCGGTCCGAGGCTGTAGTATTGCAAGTGCAATTAAACCATGCACAAGAGGAAATCAAGGAATGGATGAAGGTTGCCCACGATCACTGTTCGGCCAACATGATTATCAGCCCATTGGCTTTAAGAGCACGTATTGAAGAACTTCTGCAGAATGACGTTGTTATGGTTAGCGAGAAGGGAACCAAAGCCTCCGAATCGAAATCTATGGAATCTGAGTTAATGGATTATAAACAGAAATGTGACATCTACAGCAAGAATATGGAAGAGTTGAATGTTGCCCTCAAACGTCATAAGGCTTTCAAAGATCGTGTACAAAAGAAATTGTTGCTGGTGTCCAAAGAGCGTGATTGTTACAAGCAATTGTTGGAGAACTTTGAAAAAGATCTCACCATATCCAATCCCATAGCACCAGATTTGTCTTCCACCGAAAATCAGTTGAAAACACGCATAGAAATGCTAGAGAAGACGTTGACGGGCTACAAGGACATGTGTCTGAGTTTAGAAAAGGAACTGAATTTTGCCAAGACCACCCTGCCAAACGGTGATCAAACTATGGAACAAAATGTTAACATGAGCGTGGATTCAAATGCTGCAGGTTATGATCACTTCAAAAAGGAACTGGATACGTTGCGTATGGAAAATGAACGTTTGAGAAGACGTAAAGAAGAACTGGAATTAGAGTTGGAGCATCGGTGCTTAAAGGGCGATTTCAATATGGAGAAATATAAAGTGGTCCATTTGAAACTGAATCCGGCCAATGAAGCATATGAAAATGCTGATAATTTAATTGAAAAGCTTCAAGCTGAGGTAAGTCGGAAATAATGAAATGTTCTTATTTGCAGCAAATCAAAGCGAAGGCACCCAGAAAGAAGACAGAATTATGATCAATTGGTTTTAGGGAAATAATTAAAAATATATCAGCAGCATATTCGTAAAGAAAAAAAGCTTTTAAAGAAAAATAAAAAAAAAAAATCAAATCAATCCAATGAAATTGTCCTGAATCCGTGTTTGTGACCATCAAGTTCATGAAGATTTTCCACATACACTAGCAGAACATACCGGAATGAGGTTAATACCGCGATTAATTTCCTTTAAATGCCTAACCCATAATCCGGCTGCCGAGGACTGCCAGTTGGAGATTAGTCAGGTGGCTGTGGTCAGTTGGTTTAATTTTGTTGTATGTCTTCAACGTAACCGATGGAGGTTTACCGTTTCCGTGGCCGAAGGGACTCAAAATGGTACTAACTGTTTTTTTTTATGAAACCTGACCAGAGATTGTTGACATTTCAAAGTATTTCGATTGTTAGATCTAGTTGGGTATGGTACCGGTAAATTTGGCCCAGTACTGTACCATACGACATGGTAACGGACCACAGTGCAGGTTAAGGACGTTAAGTACATGATCAGCCCTTGATCTGTTGACAAAATGCTACGAGACAGACATGGCTTTAATTTGTCTTTCAAATACCTCTCAAAGATGGAAATAAATAAAATTTCCCTGGAGTAAACTCCCTCCTTTGGTAAACAATCTAAATGTAATTCAACCGACATTTTATGCAAAAAATGTTCCTTTAATACGCCAAATCGACTTTAATGCAATCCGGTCTGTGCTGAAAGAACATTACTTCGATTGTTGGTCTTAATTATGATACAATTAAATGTTGTTCGCCTTTCTCAACAGATTGAACGTTTGAAGCGCAAAAACAAAAAACTCGAAGAAGACAACGAAGTCACACACGCACGTCTCAATGAAACCGCCAATATAACTATGAATTTCAAAGAAATGAATCAATTGCGCACCGAGCTCGAGTCAATGAATTCAAAGATGAAGAAAATGAAAGAATGCTACAAATCAGCCAGCATGGAGTTTCGTGAAGTGGTTTACATGCTCTTCGGCTATCGCATTGATCGGGTGGGAGCCAATACAAATTACAAGTAAGCTAGAAACTGAGCACGTACTCTTCATGTAGTCGGGAAAATTACATTTCACGCTTTTCATTGAATTATTATCTTTGCAGAATTTCCAGCATGTATGCCGAGAGTCCAGATCATTATTTGAATTTCCGTTTGAATGAATCAAATATGTTGGACATGTTGGAGACACCGTATTCAGCGACTCTCAAGTCGCTCATCGAAAGCCAGCTGGTGGGTAATAAATCGTTGCCAGCCTTTTTGAGTGCTTTAACATTGGATTTATTCCAAAGAACGACGATAACGATGTCTTAATAGCAGCACCCTGTGGTGCGTGCTGCTGGTGGTGGTATGTAGTTCTTAAGAAAACCCATCGATCTATAAGTAACTTTACACAATTTCATACAAGCTTTCTGTTTTGGACAGCCAAATTGACATACCGTAAGATAGAAGAACAAGAAAAAAAGAAAAATATTCTCAAATAATTATAATAAACTTGTCTCAGTCTAATGATCAACATGATATCATACTATATTAGTAAACTTTGTTTAATGTGCATACTTAGTAGTAGCTTCTTCTTACATTCATACCATACGATACGAGTATATCTAATATTTTCAAAATAAAACAAATTAAAAACTAAATTGTATTCTATTCGCAAAGAAGTGACAACACAAAGGCAGTCTGTCCTTTGTTGTGTATATTTCAAAATGCCACTTACCCACAAATGACATGTTTTATGAAGTGCTCTCTGGGGGGAAGGAATGAAATGTAGGCCTGCCTCTGCTTGATGATTTGTTTACATTTACTGACCACAATTTCAACACGCGCGTTTTCTTGTTATTTCGAAATGTTTGTTTTCTATTATATTTCTTTTAGATTTTGAATATTCTTTTTGGTTTTTCTTTACACATTAGATTGTTTTTTTTTCTCAATTAAGTTTTTAACAATGATTTTGCTGAATTTCTTTCTTAGTTCATTCACATATTTATAGACAGTTCCAAGTTATTTTTAGTATTTTCTCTTGTGTTGTAGTTTTGCTGTGCTCCTACAGATAAACAAAACTTTATATTTCTTATATAAAAAACAAAACAAATGACCGTATGTACGTATACAGTTTTAGTTTATAACTCGCATTAGTACTAGTGCGGCTGGATGGATGGAAGTGTTACAGTGTTTAGCGTTTTTTTCTTCTTTTTTTTCGACAATTCTCTTTACGTATCTAAAGGCGCGCGCGGGTGACACTTTCGTTGATTTGCTTATTATTTAATTCTATTTGTGGTGGCATTATTACTCTTGTGTATGCGATACGTTACTGATTTTGCCATGCCTTGCCATTCTTTCCTAAGTAAACAAATGAATGAGGCTGTGTGCGGATAAATTCGCTAAAAGTGCTTTCTTTCTTTGCTTTAGTTCGTTTATACATTGTTTTTTGTTGGTTGACTTCCATCTTGTGTGCAACCGAACTAAAAACAAAAACGGGGTACTTATCGGCTGTCCGCCTTTACGTAGGAATGTTGAAACATAAAAAAATGCAGCCTTCTGCCGGCGTATTGGGATTGCCCTAGATTCTTATTCTACTCTATTCTAAATAGTTTTCAGCATATATTTCCTGCTCCAGCACACTGTTCCCCGTTGTTTTATCTTAAGCATAAACTACCACATTCGTAGCATACACACTTAGCTACGTATGTGTTTTTGTTTTTTTTAGATATATTTCTTTTCGTCAATGAGTTGATAGCGTATGTAATGTACATACGCTATCAACTCTTGATGATGCTGTGAATGATGTATAAATAAAAATGAGTAAAAACCGACTCGAGTATGAGCTCAACAATCAGAAGACACCTTTCTACGTGAATAACATTGAAAAACTTTAAAAGCAAATATCTCCACAATTTGCGCGGCAGATTTCATTTTCAGAGTGTATACTTTAATAAGATTGTTTAAATGTATAAATACCTCGTGCCAGTATGGGTAACGCCATAACTTGTTCGCTCCTTCGCCGTTAAACTGCCAATATTTTCGAAACTTGCTCTGGAGTTTTCGAAAATATCGATTCGGGATGTTCGAACCCATTTGCGGGATCGTGTACTCTTTCATAGATTTGTTTGTAAATTGCCACAATGACATTGAACGAGCGCTTTTGCACGATTGTACGATGAGAACTTGACATGATCAGCTGTATTTGTGGCAGCAACAATACTTCGGGCATTTGCAGGAATACATCCATTTTATTCATGAAAATCTTTAAAAGAGTGGACTCTATTTTCGACTGGTTTGTTTGCAATATCGTATAAATGGGACCTAGCTGTAAATTGGCCACCAACGACGATGCCTGCTCCGATGTCAATGTGTCGATTTGTGCATCTGATTGAGCCTGCAAACGCTCAACGCGTTCATCCATATATTCGTAAACAGCCAAAGTACTTTGCATGTGATAGAGACAATTCAGAACATATACCGCCATATCGACCGTGGGCAAATGTGAAGCCGACTCTTGCACCGACTGGAGCAAAGGGTCAATAATACAGGAGACAATTTTCGTAATGTCTAACTGACGGCCATCGACCATGGTGGCCACGGAAAGAATTTCCTTCAACAGATTCAGTAAACGCCCTAGACTTGATGGTGGTACAAGATCTCTTTGCGGTGGCTCAACTGCCGAACCTGCCGGTCTTTGCAAAATATGCCTGACTTGATAGGCTAAAGAGTTCAAATAGATATCTTCACTGGATTTTTGTAACTCTATTAAGCATTGCTCTAACGTGCCTCCTTGAACAACTTGTTTCATTATTTGCTGATAAAATCTTAATAAATTGGAAATGGCAAATAGGACAATGGTATCCTTCTCGGAAGTCAAGATGGTCTCCACGCGCACTTTAAGTGGGTGACAAACACCGTCAACGATATAAGCCAAAGCATTTTGCATTTGTTCCGAAATGTCTAAAAAGAAATAATAATAATTTCATAGAACTTGTCCATAGGGTAAGACACAACTCATTACCATTCTTATCACACTGTTTGAAAAGCAAAGTCAGATTTTCTTTCTCTGTGGGAATGGTTTGATGAAGCCAGGCGAACATGTCTCCTATGTACCGTTTAGGATCGTGTGCATGCATTTCTATGGGTTTTGGGTTACCGCCTGGACCACCCTCAGTTAAGGCTTCAATGAAAAATCGAACAAGCACTGCCCGGCGAGCAATAGCATATTCGTCTATTACATATCTGAAATGTATAACCATTCAGGATAAAGTTATACCAAGGAAACTATACCGATCCAACTCACTTGAATAACACGGGACGGTCTTGAAGTCTACCCATTGCTCTCATTACCAACAAACCGATTTCATTGTTTTCCAAATTTCTACAATGGTTCTGCGTCCATCTATACAATCGCTCTAGAGCACCCTCCTGATGCAGCGCCATCTCTTCCATTATGTCCGCGGCCGCCGTCTGATAGCCACACTGCATAAGCACACGACATTCGGAATGTATACTCTGTATTCGGTCTAAAACATCGAAAAACTCTGAAACAATGGGAGTGTCTTTGGATGTGCCATACAGCAGCTGATGTTCTGGCACGCTCAATTGGAAACGGGCCAAGAATGCTTCGGCAATCTGTTTATGTACCTGTAGACGATCGCGTTCTTCTTGTAGAGAATTTGTTTGTTTGATAAGGTCGTGGGTTAAAGCCTTCGAAGATTCCAAATCGTTTTTCATGGTTTGAACGGAATCGGCCAAAGTATCTAGGTCACCGCAGACTGTATCGAGGCTCATTTTCACTTCCTTGAAAGCCTTGAGAAAGTCATCGTTGATAACCACCGAACGCTTTTCGATGCGACTGCGTAAGTTGCGACGGTTTTGCAATGTGTTTTCCGTAAAGAAATGAGATAGGTCTTGTAAAGAGTCCAAGGTATCCTAAAAAATAGAGAAGATTTAGTCAGTAAGTGTAGGATTTTCGCAAATCGGTAAAATCTTCAGATTTGATTTTCTCTTGTATAAGTCTATATCCGGATGCTAATTTGTTAAAAACACGACACATGTCGCTACGAGGAAGGGCTCGTCTCATTACAAAAACATTCGGAAGTTTAAATCGAATGAAAACAGCAATTTTTATAAATGAAATGAAATAAATAATCAGTATCAATCGTGATTTTTTTTAAATCTAGATAAATAATAAAGTTACAAACAGAACGAAGACTGTTTTTTTTTTTGATAAATTAATCTTTGGTCATATTGGATTTGGTTCTAAACATCGTCCAGTATTTCTTTGTACAGCCATTCTTCCATACTGTAGCAATATCGTATTCCAATTACATTCATATATTTGGTCAGAACAAAATTCTAAGCCGCTTAAGAAATGTCATTCGTGTCTGATAGCGGCCAAACAAAATGTTTTGTTTACAATTTGTAACATTAATCGGCAAAGAAGGGAAAAATCATTCAGGAAATTCGCATAGTATAGGATAAAAGTCCGACATACCTGTTCAGCATCCAAACGGGTTTCTAAGATTTTATTGACACGCTTTTGCAGGCGGTCTTCTTCGCCTCCCGTTATAATCGTAGTCATCTTTGTCGTTATTTTTTAATCAGCTGCTCTACTTGGTGTTGCTGGTCAAAATGGGTTACTGGTACGTGCTGAAAATAAATATGGAAAGAAAAAT
Organism: Hydrotaea cyrtoneurina; assembly: GCA_958296145.1. NCBI lineage: Eukaryota > Metazoa > Arthropoda > Insecta > Diptera > Muscidae > Hydrotaea > Hydrotaea cyrtoneurina. Next base: position 76,598,387 of record OY282516.1, on the reverse strand, counting down.
CATCAGCGTCCAAATATTAAACGCCACATCTTCATCTTAAACAAAAAAATGGATTCCTCTAGAGACATGGGTGCAAACAATTTGGATGTGTCTTATAAATGGCAAATTAAGGGGCCTATATCAAATCTCGGATCGATTTTGACTAATATCAGTACGTTTTATCCTCATATTGTCAAATAGATAGATCGATGGCGACTTAGAATGTGAGACGGTGGTACTCCTTACCTCAACGGTATAGGTCATATGCCACGTCCAAAAACCGGGCTAATATTTACGTGTGGTTAATTAAGCGATAGAGGTTTACAAGATGGACTCCCATACTTACCAGTGAGATATTCCTTCTTAGGGCCAGTCAAAGATCACAGACCGCTTCTTTATTATTTTACTTATTATTTATTTTATTTTCTTGCTTGTTAAATTACAGACAAGACAGCTGTTCTGTAATTCCATAGCCATGAACTTTGGTATACCACAACAATTTGAACCGACTCAAACGGAATTTGAAGAATATATTACACAATTTTTGTGATGCAAAAATAAAGCAATTAGTTATTTCAAAACATTCCATTTCTTATATTCAGGCATGTCACAGAAACCCAAATCGACAAATTTTGAAACCAAAACGTTTTTAGCTTCTCCAGAAAATGGAAATCGAAAAAAATTATTGATTTGAAACCCATCACAAAATATGAAGTGAAATTGAAATCAATTTCAACTTAAACTCCAAATTGAAATGTAATTCTGTTCAAAATTAATTATGAATATTGCTTTAATTAAAAAATATACTAAATACGTTGAGTATGATAATTTTAACATTTTTTTTTACGTATAAAGTATCAGGCATGTCAAAGAATTGCCATCGCCTCAATTGTGTGATCTTGTCACATATAAAATTTGAAACCCAAACAACACTTAAACCCAAAAAAAAAAAAAAAAAAAAAAAAACACTTAAACCAAAAAAACAAAAAGAAATGTAAGTATTTGTTTTAATATTTAAATTAAAAGCTAATTTTTACATATTTAAAGGGGCAAGAATATTTTTTATTTGTTTGTTTGTTAACTTTTTTAATTAAAATCACAGTCAAAGTGTGGAGACGTATCGAAATTTTTGACGGCGGTGGGTAAACCAGCTGTTTCTAATTTCAATGCTACCATATTTTTAATAGAAATATTCGATTTCCATTTTTTCTTGATTTCATCAAACCCAGGAATTTTTGAAGAAGGAAAATTAAAATGTTAGGTTTTGGAAACATGAATTCAAATCAATTTCATGACATTTCTGTGACATGCCTGTATTTATTTTATTTTCTTGCTTGTTAAATTACAGACAAGACAGCTGTTCTGTAATTCCATAGCCATGAACTTTGGTATACCACAACAATTTGAACCGACTCAAACGGAATTTGAAGAATATATTACACAATTTTTGTGATGCAAAAATAAAGCAATTAGTTATTTCAAAACATTCCATTTCTTATATTATTCACATTTATTGTTTCTACAATACTTTCTGTAGAACTTCATAATAATTTCGCCGATGATTCTTTTTTACTTTTAATAGGTTGACAACATTGTATTGTGTACGTATACAAAAGTTCATGGCTATGAAATTTCACAACAGCTGTTGGGAATTTAGGCTTTGGTGATGTCCGAATCAGAGGTCCGAGCTCATTAGTTTATACAGTTCATCATGAGTAATTCCGCTTTAGCTAGTTTAACCGCACAATATACCGACTCAGAAAATGAAGACGATCAACAAGAGTCGCCAGATTCTCAAAATTCACAAGCTTCAGTGGTAAGTCCAGTTCAAATTATGTGTGGAGGATGTTGGCATTATTTTGTCTGCCGTTCTAGGTTATCATTCCGCCGCCTAAACATACACCTCAACAAACTCCCGAAAAACGCAAAAGCGATGCTCCTCCAAAAAGAAAGAAGAAATCTAAAGACGTAAAAAGATTGGTGAGTTATCAAGATGATACCATTGTTTCTGACGATGAGCGGGAAAATCGTGACGGGGGTGCCGAAACCCTATCGAGTGAGTCGGAAGATGATCACATTATAAAAATTGAAGATGGACAAACGCCACAACGCAATGGCGGATCTCCAATTGAAATTGACGACGATTCCACTGATGATCCGAAAGCGAAGCATCTCAAAGATAAATATGCCAGATATTGCCATTACGGGTTCTCTTTGCCAACGGATCCGAAAGGCAAGCCATTGCCAGAGTTAGCGGAGAAAATCAATCAACTGTATGAGAAAATGGAAACCAACAATATGGACATGAATCGCATCATACAGCAACGCAAAGAATTCCGTAATCCCAGTATATATGAGAAACTTATACAATTTTGCGATATTAATGAATTCGGTACAAACTACCCTCCCGAGATATACGATCCACTGCAATGGGGCGCTGAAAGTTACTACGAAGAGTTGGCACTCGTGCAAAAGAATGAAATGTTAAAAAGACAAAAGGATAAAAAAGATTCCGGTAAGATTGAACAGGTCTCCGCGCTGGCAAGAAAAGTGGAGGAGGAAGCCAAAAAGAGGTTGGTTTTTTGGATTCGTTAACTAGAAACAAATTGTAATATCTACTTCTGTATACTTTTTAGGAAATCAAAGTGGGATCAACCTGCCACCACTACCGCTAAGCCTGCTGTTCCGCCCACACTGACAACAACGGTAACTGGAACAAAGGGTACGGTTATATCAGCGTTTGGTTCACTGCCTAAGAAACCAGCAGCGTGAACTTACGAACTTCTTCTAGTTTAATAAAAAAAATGTGTATGCCTACCTAAAAAAATAGTTACTGACGATGTAGAATGTAAGTATGTTTGAAATAACAAGAATACAAACTAAATGGGTGTACGATTCTCAGCGTTCATCGCATTAATGTACCAATTTATGAAAATGTTCCAAAACTAACGAAATGACTACTAATTTTTACTCCTTTTCAATGCTCTTTAAATTGAAATGGCATAGTTAAAGGAATTCCCCGTTTCCCAATTCGTTACACAGAGTAGTACTTTGTACATGCAAAATTTAATGAAACTTGTCCTTTAATGATAACAAATCTTGGCTATGGTATAAAAGGGAGATTATAACGTTTATATTATACAATAAATGAAACTATAAGATTAGTGTCGAAAACAATTCCTTCCAAACTGTCTTATAGACGCATTGAATTTCACCCGGTGCTAAGACCACCGTGAGTTTAGGCAGGAGGAAATGAATGTGTCATGCATAGTTTTGCAGTCTGAAAAGGCATATATACAATTACACACAGTTAATCTACATATTAACATTGAATAACCCAAATGTTCTACAAACTATGAACCATATTCTAACTGAAAAAACTGTTATGTACTGGTTGAAGAAACACTTTCAAATAAGTTTTCTAAATCGCAAACGAATATAATTGAATAAAACAGTCAATTGGTAGTTATTTTGATAATAATTCAATCACAATAGGACGATTGTCAAATTTTCTACTATAATTAAATTATTCACAAATAAAAAATTGTATTAACATTTCTAGTACCTCTTCGTTGCAACCATTCAAAAAAATTAAACTTAATTCCTTTGGTCTGGCAATGCCATTCTTAGTTTGGGTCGTTGATTGGGAGGACCAGGGTTGCCGTTGTTTAACTGGAGTTGTATTTGCAACCTTTTTGAAGGTCATCGACTTTTGTAAGTTATCCAATTTTGCGAATTTGACCAACTTTATCCGATCTTTTTTGTTAAGTAAATGTTTCGGTTTTATTTAGAATGCATACTTACACATGTTAGCAATAACAGTAATAGTTCGACGGTATTCTCGAGCCGATTTAAGATGTTTGAATGGACGGCAGCTTTGCTAAGTCTAACAAAACCAAAAGAGGCCTTCCAAATCTTATTTAACGGTTTCACCGCGAAATAAAATTAGGTTAAACAAGGTTTTTTCATAAATGATAATTTGAATATCACCGAATACCGAAAAGCGAATTTCTGCAATAGTCTGCTCAATTAAACGATTGATAATCTTCATTCAGAGTCGACAAAGTTGGCCCAAAAATTGGTAAAATATTTTTCTAAATCGGACTGTTCAAATTCTATAAATTGTCGTTGGAAGAGACATACTGTGGGTTCTTTTTTCAATTTCAATTTATTAATATCAAACTTGAAACAAGCCTATAAGGCCTAATAATAAATGGAGTTTTGTGAACCCAAATCGGTCATTGGAGATAATAATTTTTTTTTCGATTTAAATTGTCGTGACAAAATATCAACCATCATTTCAAAACATGAGAAAAAGTCATTTTCTAAATTTGATTGTGGTAAATTTAATGTAAAATAAAAACTTTAATACAATTTAAGTACAACTTTACTAAGCATGATTAATCGGAATAGGAAGATATCATTTGTACATTTGATGGGGATTACGTGAATGCAAGGAGTAGCAGACGTCATTCTACAACAATAAAGAAACAGTTGTTCTTTTATGACAAAATTACTGTAGAACCATTTATATCTACAAATTAATTAATATTTATATAACAATTTGAATTTCAATTGGTATGATCCTTTTTTAAAATTAAATAATTAAAAAAAAAGTTTTGTGTTTATTTATTTTGTAACTGTGAAGTAGCAGATTTTTAGCCGCCGCAGTAAGTATTTTGGTTTAGCCGCCATCGCCGTTGGTTTTTCGGCTTTAGTGACTTTAATCCAGCGCCGACTGTTTCTTTGCTTAGACGCCGCCGACGAGAATTTCACTTCGGCTTCGTCCTCTGTTCTGATGTGTTTCGTATTTTTTATTTTCGTTTTTCGATTAATAATTTTAATTTTCCTCCAATAAATACGATAAATTGCCGTGTCAAACAATTAGCAAACGATGAAATATGAAATTTCACAACAATCTTAAGTTAATACGGTCAATACGTTAATACCTGAAACTAGTTCTCCATACAACGAAGACAAGCAAAAAGAAAAAGACCAGAAAAATTGCAAGTGAAAAGGTGATCATTATTGCTGCTGCTCAATAAACGACGTTATTTTAAATAAAAACCTCACAAAACCGACGAAAATATGTTGTAAACAATATAAGAAAACACCAGTGGTAAGATTTAAGCATCACGGCAGACGTAAATGGCCTACGTTGGATGGTTGGGGCATGGAAATTGGTTGGTCTTTTCTTTCTTTTTTTTTTTTTGTTTGTGAGTGAAGAAGTGAGTGTGTGTGTTCGTTCGTTTGTGATGCTATGTGTGTGTAATTTTGTTGTATGCAAAAAAAGCAACAATTAAGAATTGAGGATGGAGGTAAAGAAAGCAATACAAAAAAAGAATAAAAATAAAATAAGAATCTCAGGCAAAATTCCCCAAAGAAAAAAAAAACGTGAGAAATATTTTTGAATATAAAAAAAATCGGACAAGTTTCGCAATGGCGGTATTTAACAGAATAAAGCGGATGATTTGATTTCCCAATTCTTATTAGAAAATGATCTGACGTTTTTGTTTATTATCCATTCATCCACATAAGATGGGAGGTTGAAAGTTCATTACACAAGAAGAATCATCTGTCGGAGTTGCCAGCCCGGGATGTTCTTGTCATCGACATTTTTCAAATGCCATCACACATTGCAATTGCTGCACTCACTAATTTTTCTTTGTTTTTGGCTTGGTGTTTTTTTCTTTACTGATTTATCGCGACCAGTGTATGAACAAAATAAATTAAATTAAATTAAAATAATGTTTTATTATAGAGTACGTAGTATGTCGGTGGCATCGCCATCAGACCAGGCCAGCCACCACCCAAAACACAAAATCCAGTGTAATTATTTTCAATTTAAAATTCCAACTTGTTGTTGTTGTTGTTTCCAACGATATTCGCTCACTCACCATCACAGAATTGCAAGTTTCCGTTGAAATGAATAATTTATGACAGAACTGATGTTGTTTTCATTGATTCTTCAAAACGTACAAATATGAAAATGTTTTGATAAAAATGAAAGCAAAAATGTAAACAAATTCCATTTTTATTGTAGTACAAAAGATCAAGAGAATTAATAAACAAACTAAGGGTGGCGGGTAACTGCGGGGCAGGTCGCATGTGCATGTGAATTTGATTTCTAAGTATGAGGTACGTGTAGGAATAAAATCGTTTTTGTAAACTTAAGACATTTAATAAATTTTTTTGCATTAGTTTGGTTCGGGGAATTCCTGCCCTGCCGTATTCTTTGTCTTTTGTCTAGCCCTCGTTAGAAATTGTTCTATAGCGTACAGTAACCAACATTTTAGTAAAGACCAGGCACGAGTTTAGTCTTAGTCGGGTATATTTTGTAAACGCTTTTTGGACCATACAACCACTTGTGCTCTGTGGCGATGAAGATATCCTCTATTTTGTACCGATCGATCTAGTGTGTGTTCTTATACTGAAGATAAAGGTCACAAACAGTAACCACCTCTTACAATTACCCATCGATTATCTGCTGATGTAGCACTATGTTGAATCCAAAAGAATCGAGTGTGGTATATAAACCTCCTACAAATTGGCATGACTATGTCCATGTTTAGGTCCCCAATTAGAAGTAGGTAACGATGTCGATGCAATCGAAATAGGAAATATCTCTTTGAACTAAAGAATGTTGGTCGGGCTTACAATGTACAGCATAATCTATGTAAGTAAGCAGTATTAATATGAACCATGTATGGAAAGGAAGTGAAGACGTTAGAGTGATCGTAGGACAACACATTAGAACAGCAATATTAGAACTCTCACAAGAAATAGCCCTTCTTTTCGAATATTGCACGTTATGTGGAAGAAAAATGTTCGTCGACTCAATGAGATGAGGAAAATATTGAAACTGTGCGACTGGGCCAGTCTTCATAGCAATCTTCTTCCACTAAGCGTTATGTCGACATCGAGAATTTGCAACGAACATGATAAGGTTAACGGACTTTCGATGCAACACAGATTTTGTCCGTATCAAAAGTGTCCCTTGGTTCAACAAAAAATTATCGGCGGTGTCAGCTGCCTTAAAAAAAATGATCAGTTGTTGTTACCATTCCATCGTTGTTTTGCGATATTTAACAAAATACGAACATTTCTTTATTTTTTTGTACGAAAATGCAGGTTAATGGAAAATGGGAAAAAATAGACCGAAGGACCTGGATAGAATTTGCTTACTTTTAGATGAAGTTTAACCTACTTCTTAGTATTTTTAATAATCCGTTCATTGTGAAATGGCCGGTTGACCGGACGACGCACTATAGAGAAAATTCGTTCTTCAGCCGAACCGTTTGTATGTGTAATAATCTTCCAGCAAATGTGTTTCCTGCCAGTTGTGACATTCAGAAATTCAAAACAAATGTCAATAAACACTACTCGCTCTTTCCTCCTTCCGATACCCTAATTTCCTTCCGCTAACACAATGCATTGCATTTATAGGGGGCATCCCCTGAGTGTTTGCCTTAAAAAAAAAACGCTCGTGCAACTATAGAAATTGCTCATGGGGAATCATATTACTTGTGATAATCCTTTATTTGGGACATACAATTTTGTGAGTGTACAGCAGCATCCCTGTAAAGCATATCGTAAAAAGTGGCAACACTCTATGAAACACACGTTTTTGTTTTTTGATTAACCCCTTATGGGCTCGTTGGTTTATATAATAAACAATACGACTGCGGCTGCGACAAAATGACCCCCATTATAAAAATTAAACTTAAGAAAGTAAATTGTAACAATTTGCTCGCATCCATTTTATTTCCATGTATTCTGTTCATCCTCTTTTGGGAATGACTTTGTTGTTGATCTTTATTATCGTGCATTTCTTTTTATCTACGTACGTACGTGTTCATATAGATATACGACGTCAGTGCGACGAGTATTTGTGTTGTGGGTTGGGTGGTGTTGTTATTGTTGGAACGTTGACTGTCGTCGTTGCTACTATTTGCTCCTCTTCGTATGTTCTCGCCATTGATGCCTTTATCGCGGCAGTCTCTCTGTGTGTGTGTGTGTGTGTTGTTACTGCAGCGACACTCATCAGCTGATGTCGGTCTCTTTGGCCGTGGTGATGAGAATTTGTATTTTGTTCTTGAGTTTTGATCCCCATCCCAATTATCCATTTCCACATTCATCCATTTTCAGGCATTTACGTGTGACATGAGTGACAATATTTTGTGTCCATTGTTGTCGTCGTCGTCTTTGCCTTCGTTACTGCAATGAAAACGTTTTGTGGGGTCGTGTCGCTGAAACAATATTCTTACAATTTTCGTATAAATAAAAAAATAAAAATCATGTGCTAAATATTCAATTCTTTATTCCATAACAAGTATTTCTATAACAGCAAATACGCTGGCTTTTGTATTATACATTTTAACAAGTTTGTGTATGAAAATTTAAAGAAGAAAAAAAAACAAAATTTAATGTTCGATAGCTCATTATTTGAAGAACAAGGAACAACAGTTGTATAGACACAATTAAAAACCATCACACTTTTGGATAAACTGTTGCTGTAAATTCATCATCCCAGCATGGCGGATTCTTATTATCAGGTGAGTGAGTCTAACCCGTACCGCGTCCCTGCCAGCACCACCTCATGGCATTGTGTAACCTTACACTTGTTTGGCGATGTATATATTTTATCTTCCTATTACTTGACTTTATTTCCTGTGTGGGCTTTGCTCCCTCTTCATGTCTTCTCTATTATCCCATGTTTATAACCTTGAAAATTTGTTTTGTTTTGTGTTCTTCCTCCTCACATCGTTGTGTGTAGTCAGCCACGAGGGATGGTTTAAGGTCGGTCGATTCGTTTGCTTGATTGTCCGCAATAAATGTCTCTTGCCACCGACGACATTCCACTCCCCGTGAGATACAATGGCCGGTTATTATGGCATGTCTATGGTTATTGTTATTGTTTTGACCGTAGACAACAAAAGCCAGTCTGTGTTAATATGATTAACAGTTATTTTCACAATCTCCGGTTGGGAGCAAACTACCGTCAGTTACATAGTTTGTATGGAATTTGACACCTATAAGTAGTGCTTAGCTCCTAACCATTGTGAAAAATGGAAGCTAATGTAAAATCAACGTAGAAAAAAACAAGACGTTCTAGTTTGGCCTACAACAATGTATTTGTTTTATTTCATTTTTCACAATATCCTGTAGGAGGTAATCAACAGTATTCGATGTCAGATTCCCCGAAACATCGGTTAGCCTTTAAGCGGTGAGGTAGAACGAAAGATCTTATAAGCATTAAGAAATGTAGTATATTAAAATTCGATGACACTCTGCGTCCCTATGTTAGTGACCTTAAATTCGTTTGAGATCGTAGTAAAATCAGGGATTTGTAAACCTCAGGTTCAATATCAATAAAGATTAAGAAAGCCAGGTGATATTATTAACAGCTCAATCAAAGTTATGTACACTTTCGGAAACACAAGTATTTTGTAGACAGAACGCTTATATTCTTTTCGTAAAAACTCAAAACAAACAAATGACGTTGGACCGGAATTAAACATAAATGCTTGATGCAAAACAATACGAAAAGGCCCTATAAATCTATAAATAGCAGTGTGAATTTCCGAAAGAAATATTAACTATACATTTACATTTCGTCCACCTCTGTCTGAAGTTCAAGTTAAACTTTTACTGAAGAATTAAATTTTATTTGGAATTTACCTTTCTTGACTAAATTATTTGCTCTAGTAGTCGATGGTGGTATTTAAACGCATGTTCGTATCCTGGTAAGAACTTGATCAACGGCCGTTTCCAGCTCCTAAAAGTAAAACTTCTCTGGGTAAAGTATTAACCTAATGGTTAACCATTTTTTTTGGGAATACTTCAAGTCATTTCTGTTCTACCCCGTCCCCAGAGGTGGATTATCCAATACAAAACATTTGTTCCTTAATGGGCTGTACCCCTAAATGTTCACGTACTTATGTGTTCAGCGCAAATTTTCAAACATCGTGATATGTTCTTGCTACTTGTCAAGGCCGATATAGGTATTTTTGAAAGCTAAAAGGTCAAGGTCTTGCGCATACTTTTAGATTGTTATCGTGCATTTAGTTTGGTTGTATTCGATCCAATTAAATCAAGTCCTTCTTTGTCGTTCAATTATTACATTTAATTAAATGTTCATCTCATACTTTTCCGAGCAACTTTAAATTACTTGTATACCGTGCACAAGTGACATTTAACCTTGACATCCATCCCCCACCGCGCCCCACCTATCGCCCTCAGCGTGTTTGTTGTTCTCTGTTATACCCAGACCGCAGTTACCTTCGTGTTGTAGTAATTTTTAAAGAATTTTATTGGCTTTGACATTGTTTTCGTTGTACACTTTGGCTAAGTGGGAGGAATTCTGTATGAACTTGAAATTCATGTAATTTATTGAGCTGTTTATTACGAGTACAACATTTAATGGATATATGGCTCAAGTGTACCTTGGGTATGATTGAGAGAAGATGCCATAACCGCAAAAAAGGACATTATGGATTTTTGTAGATGTTTTGAATTTATCTTCACTCCTACATAACCCACTTGGAAACTAGGTCAATCTTGATTCATAGACATACTTTCTACGAAAATTGAAATTGAGCCTCCCCGTCCTATTAAAATCAATTGTAAAATTTTGCAAATTGTTTACCGAAAATGCTGGCACTCCTCTCAGTATTCGACAAGTTGAAGAATCTGGAAAATAATAAACATCTTTGGCCAGGCACACATAACCTCTTTATGCCAAAGAACGAGCAAACGAACGCAGAACACTTTACGAAATCATGCCAAACTCATAGCGGCAAGAAATACATAAAACCTGTTGTTGTCTGCACCAGCGATTACAATTTGTTTAAGCCAAGCCAACAAACAGATACTACGTTGCACGTTGAAGCCGGCCATAATCCTTTGCCCGAGCACATTTCCATTTCGTAAATTAAACAAATATTTTAACCGAAAGCGGGCTGCTGCACACAACACACACATACTTAACTGGTTTTCGGCCAATTATTGGTAGTTTTGCGTTTGGTTGTTGTTGTTGTGGTTCGGTACGAATTCAGAACAGACAGGGTCAACAAAAGTAGAATACTTCTGTTTCTACGTTTTGTTGTTGTTGTTCCCCTTGTGTATCTTTAAGCATGTCATGTGTGTATGTAAGGAAATAATCATTTTCAATTTTGTTGTTTTTGAACAGTGGTTTTCACAACCGTATCATGGTAAAATGATCAAAATAACATGTTTGTTCAAAATGATGAATTACATATTTTTTTGTGCGGAATTTGTACTGAAAAATGTTTGATTTTCTCACCAGAAACGGTTGTCCTGAGTGAAAGTCGCACATACTACCTATCACACCACATATAGATGCTACTACCCCGCCAACAATAAGTTCGTACGCCTGTCCGTTTTATAATATTTTCAATTTCTGCTTTTATTTTGATTTCAAAATCTATGTTTTTGAGACAAAGTTTATTGTCTGATTAAAGCTAAAATTGTTCTTTCTTAGAACTAATAGCAGAACAAAAAAGAATTACAAAAACAGCAACTTAAATTACATATTAAAAAATGTTCAGGGTTACGAACTATGTGTGGGCAGAGTAGTACACGTCGTACAGATAATATTTATGCCCAATAATATTTATATGTTTCTGGGTAGAGTTTTTGATTGTCACCAAACATATGTAATATGTCCATACGTTGTATTTAGTTAAAAGACACCCGTGAATTGCTACTCCAGAAGAGGGCTCTAGACATGTTTTTATTAACTCTGCAAGCCACCTCCGGTGATGCTGGATAATGGTTTACTCAGGACCCTCTTTCTTTCTTAAATGACCCGTCTTCTCAGCTGTTGTTTCACTGGTTTACTTTTCATTGGTCAACCAGTTGCATGCGCTTAAATGACCCGTCATCTCAGCTGTTGTTTCACTGGTTTACTTTTCATTGGTCAACCAGTTGCATGAGGTAGTTCAGTTGCATGTAAGATACTGCCCTAATGTGATTCCACTACAACATGATGGGGATATGCTGTCTGTTCAAATTTTTTCTGGGTAAATTATATCAAGTATTCTTCAACTACTTGAACGTTATTCCTATGTCCGCTCTACTCATCGACAAAAAGCACTTCATTGAGTTAAGTTGTTTGTCCATAATTAACAGTAGGTAACTATTGTAGTAGTAATTATGAAAAAAAGTTGAAATTGTCTGTTTCGAATCGGGGAAAGAGATCGACCAATAACTTCGGTCGAACTTGTGTATGAAAAACATTAGCCGTTGGGACCAGAATTAAATAAAATATATACTGCGATTTACTGTTTCCTTTTTAAAAATGTCGGTAAAATGTTCTGTTTTTGCTCCAAAAAAATATACGAGCATTACCCATGGTACAATTATAGAACAACAAATACACAGATACAACCCCGGGGTATTTTGATTGTCAAATTTAGACCGATAGTTACAACTCATGGCACAATTTTTAGCGAACTACAATTTTGAGTTTTACTGCCTGTTTCCATAAAACGATTTTGTTCGTTCGTTACAAATCGTTAATATTGGAAGCGTTATAAAATGGGCTTCAGACATTATTCCATTCTGGTTTTCGGATAGATGTTAAATATGGACAATCTCAAAAGAATGAGCTCTCACTACTGACAAACATCCCTTTTATTGCGCATTCAATTTTGACAATTTGTAACGAACGAACAAATTCGTTTTATGGAAACAGGCAGTTAATAGTTTTGAGATCCCGAAATTCTTTGTTTGGTTTTCTAATTTTTTGATTTAAGTGTTTAATACGAAAATGTTATTCGACAATTAAAAAAAAAACAATTTCGAATGCACACAATGTGTTTGACAATCAAAATTCTGTCCAAATGAAAGAGTTGTAATCAGCTGTTTGCATGCCTGTGCCTGATACATATTATTGTGCCATGAACATCACCGTGCATCGTACTTTATTGTGTTTTCCTGTTTGGAACATTTGTTGTTTTTTTTTTGTACCGATTTCGTTCTTTTTTCTTCCCCCCCCCCCCCCCCCCCAGCTATTCTTTACCGTATCGTGGATGCGTATGAGTGTGTCGACGATGATCTCTGTGCATTAACTTATATTTTATTATTGAGAGGCTGTAGTGCAGTTTGCAATTTTCGGTTGCCAATAATCAAAAGTTGTGTTGGTTTTTTTTATTTATGTTTTGCACTGATCGCTGATCTCTTTCTTTCTGTTTCTATGGTGGTTGTTGTTGGTGTACTATAATGTTGACTTGTCGCGGCTCATTGTTCTGCTTCTTCTCTTCATTTCCACTCGACGGACTGGTTTGTTTGTTATTGTGTGTGCGATTATTTATTTATTTATTTAATTGCATGCGATTGTGACGTTTTTATGAATATGACTCACATTTGCCACGACAACGCCAGCCATGTATCGGTGCTGCGATATGCGCAGAGATAAGGCCAAGCACCAAACCAAGAAGAGAAGAAATTTCCATTAGGAGAAGCAGGACGGGCAGATCGATTTGTTGGTTTTTGTTATTGCTATTGGCAGCAAAACTTGAATCCAGTCAACCAATCTCTGTCTGTCAATTTGGCTGTTGAACTGTCGGTCGGTCGGCTGGCGTTTCTGGTTGTCCGATTTGTTTGTGCTATTTTTGTGTGATTTTTGTTCTATTTTATTTGAGGCCAAAAGTGTCGGCTGTCCGCAAGTCTGCCGTTGTGCACATCAAACTCAGCGTCATCGTTTTCGTTCAGTAAAAGTTGCAGCACCGGCACTGTCACTGGCAAATCTGGTAATTTACAAAATAGGACAACTTCCCACAATGGGTGGAGGTAATTTAAATTGTGATTTACATGGTAATCATTATTGGTATACATATTATGACAAGAGGCATTAAACTCGTCCCTCTCTAGACCGTACTAAGTCCTGAGGCTATGTAAATTGTAACATTTCATGGAGATATTCTGTGCACTCAGCCGATTTAAACAAAAAGATCTCATTAACCCATTAAGAAAGGGTAACAAATTGTAAAATTTGTTAAAAAAATATTTTCGAGTTTGGTGAAAGATGGAACCATTATATACACCATAATTAATAATTTTGGCTTTAGATATGTCTATTTTTTTATATTTACTCATTGTCGAGAAATGATAAAAGTTTGTTTAATCACACGGCGGTAAGAACTGGTTTAAGAAACAAACGGGAAACTTCTCATGCCCGGAAATCCGTGTTTTAATCTTCATTACAACATCTTTACATTGCTTCAGAGGTAAATATGGTTAGGATTGAAATTTCCGACAATCTTATTTGAATTTAAACCAGGTTGCTTGTGATAATAGCGCGTATGTCCTTGACATCTATTTTCCTTTAATAATCTTATTGATTATTGGTTATTGACATTTTCGTTATTTTCATTAAATTTCTTATTTCATTAAATTGTATATTCTGTTGAACTTGGTTCCATCAACATGTAGTCAAACGAGAAGGACCGTCATCAACGTGACTCACTGTAGTTTGTTCTGTCGTAAGTCAACAACAGTTGCTTCTATGTCTACACATTTATTTCGCAAACTGAAAGACCGTTGGAAATGAATTCCATGCTTAATAACTTCACACAGAAAAAAACAAAAACTCGTACATGAATTTTAAACATGACTTCTTTTGCTGTATTACCACAATTATAATCATGGGAACTTTACGAACAATATTAACATTATTGCTGTGATTTGCAGTACGTAATAAGTACTTCTAAAAAGAATTATTCGTGTGTTTTTCGTTTATGTCTAAAGCTGAAGAATTTGCCGTTCAAATGAGAAATTTCATAAAACGAAGTCTCACTTTAGTAAGAATTACTTCATTATTTCACTTTGGTGGATAATTATGTTGTGCCACGAACTTGGAACTGTAGAAAATGTTCAGGTTGGATCATACACTCGGCCAAGAAGAGAAGATGTAGCACACTTTTGCGAACCCCTTCTTATGGCTTGTATTTGTTTGGCTGCCATTGCCGTGACGACCTTCATTAGAAATTCTATATCACAATAAAACGTTTATAAACGTAGTAGTGGCCAATAAAATTAGTATAAGAACTCATCACCCACACCTCGTTTTCGATCGCTAATCGTAAGCTAATGCTCGCTTCAACAATTTATTCCCCAAACTATATGCCTGTCCATTAATTTGCACATTTCCAGTAATTTTTATAGTGACGGACAAGAACGGAGCGAAGCCAGCCAAATATCTCAAATCTGATCTAATAGAAACCGTTTTTCTTTCGCGAAAAGTGGCTGTCAAAATTTTATAGATACTGACACGCACTTTTCTGTATTCTATTGTGTATGCTCGTGTGTGTTTGCATGTTTGCGGCAAAGAATTGTGGCAATTGTGAATTAGCGAACGAGGGAATGCCAGCGCGGGCATGACATAAGAATGCAAACAAAACACAGCAACAATTTTGCAATAAAAAAGGAATTGAAACTGAACTAAACGCAGATGATGTGTCTGATGTCATTTGTTGTTGTTGTTGTTGTTTCTGTTGCTGTTACTGTCAATTGCCTCCAAAAAGGGGGTGTGGTACAAAATCGTATAAAAATAAGTGCGCAGAAAATAAGGACAACTACATGAACTAGTAAAAATCGAGCGACAGAGAGCGAGAGAGAGAGAGAGAGATACAAATTGTTATAGTTTATCAAGAAAAAATCATAAAACTCTAATGTTCGAATGAATGGCGCATTTCTATGAGTAGAGTTTTTGTATGCGTCCTATAAAATTACTTTAGTAAGGCACAGTGTGAACATTTTTTTTGTTAGTCTGCCATTCATTGCGACTAAACTGAAGAATTTTCTACCTTAACATTTAAAACTATTCTTATTACTCTTTGAACAGTTGGTGGCGATCAACAAGTACAGGAAATACATTGAGCTCTCTTACTGATTTGAACAACATCGAAGAAGAAGTTATGGTCCCTCACCACAGCTCAGCTGTGGGGATTCATAGAGAGTAACTTCCAAAATACAAAACGTTTCAATTCAAATTTTAAAACAGACATTCGCTTTTTAGGCGAAGCATAAAATGAGACTTTAGTAAGAACATGAGGAAAGTTATAGATTTTGATACAAAACCTCGCTTTCTACTATTGAGGAATTCTCTTAACGTTGAATATTCAAATGTTCTTAATGGATATTTTAGATCATCCGCTAAATGAATTGTTTGCCAACAATTTACACTAGGCCCCACGGTGTGTTGCCTTATCCTCCCCCCACACGCTGCTATTGTTACAATTTTTATGATTTTGCAATACGATTTTGCGAACACTTTAGGACGGCACGAATGAATTTGCATTGCGTTATAGGCATTTTGTAAATATTTAACTAGAAATTCATAATACTCACAGTCACAATTTATGTGCATTTGTTGGGGTTTATCATCATGCATTTTATTGCTGTATTTAACAAACAATAATTGGATGGACATAAGGGCAGACAGACGGATCGGCTCTGGCGATATATTGCTCTGTGCCAGCCGATTGTTACAAAGCACAAAGCTCAAACAAAAAAAAAAGAAGAAAAACTGTGTTAAATTCTCGGTTACATTAATTTAGAGTTCGCATTGTATGCAAATGTTTATTAATTTGCTCCAGTTTGTCGGGCGATCTGCTTGTCATTCCGCATCTAGTGAAGGCTGTTAATTGGGTAAGAAAACTATTGGAGAGCGCAAAAAAACGTATATCATTGATTGGTGGCAATGCGATTGAGGAGTGGGGGAGGGGGGCTAGTTGATGCAATCCAGGGAATAAACAACAAATACAATAGGCATGGACTACGTGAAGATTGTTAATATGAATACAAAATGTAAAGCTTTTCATACGAATTGTTTGTCAGCCATTCGAATGTAATAAATATGATTACGTTTTGATCTGAAAATGTGACTTTGTGACTTAGTTATGTATGGGCAAGAGGTGTACACAACGAAGCGCCATCTACTAATGTATTGTACATTAGTAGGGGTTTTGTTTAATTGTCCATAAATTCTTCTGTTTAGGGCGACCGTTGTTGGTATTGTGTGAGACCATCACACTACAATTTGTCACATATAAAATATATTTATTTTCATGATATTTCTTTTTTATTATAAAGTTTGAGCGTTGACATTATGTGTGAAAGACTACATCATTTAAACGACCACCACACGAAGTGTTGCAAGCATTGATTCTTTTGAGGAAATTTTGGACCACTTTTTGACACATATTGGGCGGTATCTCAGCCATAACATATAATAATTTGTATAATTTGTACGCGTTGTGTGATAGTTAAGCGTTCCATTTCCGTCAATGTCACACTTCCAACTGATAGGAAAGAAAAAAATGGTTTAACAACTTCGTTTGACAGACAGTCGAATTCCTGCCCTGTACTTTTGAAACCACAAAATGGATAACCCTATACTTTACATTAGTAGGAGTTTTGTTTAGTTCTGGTTGGTATTGCGTGAGACTATGACACAGCAAAACTGATATTTGGCGGCCGTTGCCAACCTGTAAATCCCGGCGACTTCACAAGTCGTAGAGTAATCTGTGATTCACATGCAACTTCTCTAAATCATCAATTTCACTGCGAACTATCATTTCCAGCTCGATTCCAGTTTTTACCATCCCCCT
This sequence comes from Hydrotaea cyrtoneurina, assembly GCA_958296145.1. NCBI lineage: Eukaryota > Metazoa > Arthropoda > Insecta > Diptera > Muscidae > Hydrotaea > Hydrotaea cyrtoneurina. The sequence continues at coordinate 76,580,772 of OY282516.1, read as the reverse complement.
CCCCCTTGTGTCTCTGTTTTTTTTTTACCTTTGTAAACCATAAACTCCTTTAAAGCAGTGAATGACCTGTTTGGAGCGAAATAAATAAATCACGCTGCTGTTTCATCATAAATATAAACTTCCGAAATTGGGTGTGCTAAAAATAACACATGACAAGATCACCGATCACCATTAACCGTCCGTCCATCCATCGAATACCTGCAGTATTAAATGACATCAAAAAAAATATATTGAAAATTTGCACGAAACAAACAAAGGATTACAATTCATTTTGTCCATTTATAAATGCCCACAAGAATCCAGTTCTCTCCCCCCCCTCCACCAGTTTGTATTTTGTTTTCGTTCTTGCGAAGAGTTTTTGCAAAGGAGGTGTTGTCTGTTTGCTCCTTTGCGCTCCGTTTATATTTAATCAGTCACCTCTTCTACCTATTGGATGGATGGCTGGTGTGTGTGTGTGTGTGTCTCGCCGACACCTTAACTATCCCGTCGCAGACAATGTTGCTGTTGTTGTTTAATATATATATTTTGAGAAAAAAAAAAAAACAATACAAATGGCAGTGAACTTGCAACACCCAACTTTTACCTGTTTACACAGACTGGACCTGGTGCAGTGGTCGTCATCGTCAGCGTTGTGGTCGTGTTGTAGCTGTAGTGGATATTTTCCTGCTTCGTTTAAAAGCCTTGAACAGAGGAAAAGTCTTAACATTGAATTTACCTGTATGTTGTTTGTCTGCTTGTTCGTCCGTACGTGGGTCAATTGCGCCAAGTTGTTGCCACCAAGCAGTTGTTGCAATTATTTGAATTAACTCGTTCGTAGTGGTAATGCTGTTACAATCGCAGCTGTTGTTCCTGGATTTAAAGCGTAGTTTTTCGTTTTCTATCATTTCCATTTGCCATTCATCGATTGACCATAATTGTGCATAAAGTTGATTGTTTCAAAAGAAACTGTTGTTGTGGCTGTGGATGATGCTGCCGCCGCTGACATGTAGTAGCCAATACCGCTAGTCTCTGGTTTCTGGTGTGTTGTGCGGTTCGGAACCGAAAACCTAATCAAGTTGCTGCCGCTGAGCCGCATATTATCAAACTCCGTCATTATTGCCTGATAACAAACAACAACTATTTCTGCTATGATTTGTTTGCTTTGCCATGTTTAATTTCCTGTTGTTGTTATGTTAATTTTAACAGGAACAACAATTATTTTTAACTTTTTCTTCTCTGTTGGTTTGTTGTTAATTTTCAATATTCATTTTCTGTCATACACATATGTTATTAACTGTATTTCATGGAAAGGGGTGGGGGGTGGGGAGTTCACGACATGTTTGGGAGTATCCACATGTAAACAGTGGCAAAGGGTTGCATCTATCTGGGTAGTAAAGTAAGATTTTAAAATTCCTTAAGATAATTGTGTGAAAATTGGTGTTAAATTTGTATGAATACGGGGGTAATTTATTGTAGTGAACATGACGACTGTTAAACCTTGAAACGAAATCTAATTTTTCGGAATTTCATTGAGAAATATGTCTCTGTGAGAGTGTGCAGAGCTTTATAGCCTAGACAGACAGTTAACACTGAAGAAGAATCAAAACTTTCGTTCGTTACAAGTCGTCTATATTGGAAGCGCTATTCAATGGGTTTCAAACATCATTCAATTACGGTTTTCATATATATTTTAGCTATCGACATATGGACCACAAATCCAAAAGAATGAGTTCTCCTTCCTGGGAAAATTGCATTTTATTGCGTCTTTAATTTTGACAATTTCGAGCGAACAAACAAATTCGTTTTACGGAAACTGGCCGTAAATTACATAAATAAAACTGCTGTGTAATTTGTGTTGATGCTGGAATTGGTTTCCGACCACAACAAGTTCCTTACATGTGCCAACGTTCATTTAGCAGAGTTTTTTTTTTATCTCATTTTTTTCTAAACATCTTGTTTTTATAATTCACCCGAAGCATATGTTTTCCGATAAAAGTGTGAGTGTTGTTGCCACATCAACTGCCTAGAATGTGAATTATTTTGACTGACCACTCGAAAACGTGTTTGAAGTTTAAACTCAGTTTTATAGGAAACTGAGTTTTACATAATCGTGGTTTAACTACGATCTCATTTATTGGGCCTTAAAGCAAATTAACTTGTGTAGTAACTCCCACATAAATGTACAAAATCAAACTGCAGTAAGGTATTTCAATATGGCAACACTGTCATAATCATTCACAATGAACTGTTATACTAACAAGAAACGGCTGTTGTCTAATCAGCTGTTGTCAACCTTTTTGCTATTGTGTCGAAATAAAATGAAATAAAGTCAGCAAAGAAGAGTTATTTATTAGTGAATTTTTACGGCAAATGAACTCGGTCTGGAAATAATGACAACTGATATCCAATGCCAATACTGTGCAGTGCATTCATTGAAAATAAAAAACGTATTGACACCTCCTGCTGTTGCAGGCAAGTAAGTATATTCGGGAGATTGTCATGCTGGAGGACCCGCCATCGCACAATGCATTTTTCGCTTACAAAGTCTGGCTGACTCAATAGTTGACGCTTCGTTATCTCTTCTCAGTTTTTGGTGTTAGAGCTGCTGGAAATGGAAAACGATGATGCTGGAAAAATCATATTTTCGAACGAAATGGATCAAATGCCTTAGACAGTTTGGTGCGGTAGCCTGGTCGGCCAAATGCTGCTTCAAACTTTATTTCGTCACGACAGAGGCATAACAAAATATGGCAGAAGATGGAAGAAATGAACTATGTTCGATTTCAGCATTTCAGCTCTCCATGCCACATGGCCTAGTCCAATATCCATCTTTTTTTTTGCCGAGTTTTCTACCGTAAATCTCGTTCTGTTTCATGGACTGAACAAATGTTTTCCATGTTATCCCTCAATCAATCCTAATATTCAAAGGGAATTAACGGGACGTAACATTTTTCCGTTTTGCCTCATTTTCTGACAATTATCAAAATTAATTTAGCAATTTTACCCATAACTTAGATTAGAGTGGAAATTTTGTTACACCCAGAAACACAAAACGAAACAGAAAAAAATACTGTTAATACCATTATCATTATTAATGCTAAAGTCATGCCTCACACAACTAAAATACGCGTCACCAGCATTGACGATAGAAGTGGCTGTCGCAACATGGCACCATTTGCCGCCGTCATCATCATCGCCGTCAACAGTGCCAGGCCATCAAGCTGCTGTTCCACAACTGGCGGTGGTGGTGGTGGTGGCAGGCAGTCTCTGTGACTTTTACGCACGCGTGCCCATTTTCTTAACAGATCGGCTCAACTGAAATGCAGTGAAAGTGAAAATTGCTAAATTACAAAATAACCCAAACACAGGCACAGACACAAACACAGGCGGCAGTGGGCAATGCAATCGAAAGCAGCCACCACAACGGTCACATCTATCTATTCAACCGGCATTACAAATGGCATGGCCCAAGCCTAGAGTCCAACTGTTGGTGCTGCTTAACTGCACTCTGGTTTTTTGTTGTGGTTGTTTTCTTAGCAAAAGACAGGTTTGTTTAAAATTAAAATATAACCGACAAGATTAATCTCTGGCAAATATATTGGTTCGGGTTTGTTGTGTTACCGTCAACTGGTTGGCCATTTTTTTGTTGTTTTGGGATTGACATTTAATGGCCTGTCCTGTCGTCTTCTTCGCCGTTTTAATAAAAACTCTTTTCGAGAAGAACAAAAACAAAATTATCCGTTTGTTCTTAATTCTCTGTTCACGATTTGTTGGCCAGCCTTTCAGCCAGCCAGGCAAGCATTCGTCTTCTGTCTTCGTGCACTTGACTTGTTTGTGCCACTTTTGGTTTGGGAAGAGAATCTTGGTGAATTGTTCAATAAAACTAAAGAAATCCTGTTTTTTTTTTTTGTTAATCACTTTAAGCTTCTCCTTCTTTTTCATTCCTCCCATCTGTTGGCATGTGCTTGGTAATGTTTGTTGTTCGCTTTGGTTACCCGGATTAACTGTCACAGTGTCAGAGGAAATGTTAACCTGGTTTACATGTAAATTTGGTATTAGCCTGTATTTCTCTGTGTGTTTTTCTTCAGTTTCATGCACTGGAGATGATTTTTTTTTTTAAAGTCAACGGGATATTTTGAGGTATTTCAGAAGATCAAGTTTTAAATGGTTTCCACAAAAATAGTTTAAAACTTCAAACGTAATGAAAAAAAAAATGGAATGATGTAAAATCAGAACAAAAAATTATACCGACGATCATTGACGATAAAACGTCAAATCGTAAATTCAGGACTAGCCATCATTTGTGTCAATGCATTGTGATGTTGCCGTCATTAACATTTTCCCATTGGGAACTGTGGATTTGCAAAACTTACTTATGTTGGCTGGCTGGCGCTAGAAATGTCTAGAATTATTGGCCAGCTCATCGTTCTTGAGCGTACGTTCGCCATGATTGGCTTGTCTTCTTTCACTTGGTCCTTAGACCGGAGTCTCGGTTTCCGCTGTTGTCATCCAACACCTTTCCGACTGCTGTGTTTGGATACATTGGACCGGCATGGTCCAACAACAAAATCGCTGTATATTCAGGCGCTTAACTGCATTCATAGCGGTATTTTTGTAGGATTTTTCTCTCGAAAACATACAGCGCCTTATAGAGCTCGGTTATATTAAGTGTGTTGTTTTAGATCCTCGAGAGAGAGGTCTCTGTTCTTGAAGTGATTGCTTAGCCCAAAGTATCATCTCGTTGCCAGCAGGATCCTTTGATTCCCACATCATTCTTTCAACTGAAGGCAGAGCCGAGGTGTACAAAAAAAGGATTTCGTCTGCCGAAATGTCAACATTCTATTTTCTAATGCCTTTTTAAGTTGTGCAAGCTCATTTACGATAAGATCTCGTAAATCAAACTCAGATGTGTCCTTCATTAGCGAATGCCTTCATACCGCTCTCTGTATCTCTCTCACAATCTATCTCCCCCCTCTCTCTGTATCTTTCTCATAATCTATCTCCCCCTCTCTCTGTGTCTCTCTCACAATCTATCTCCCCCCTCTCTCTGTATCTCTCTCATAATCTATCTCCCCCCATCCCTCTATCCCCTCTCTAACCCCCTCTCCACATCCCTCTCTAACCCCCTCTATCTCCCCCTATCCCCTCCCCACTCTCTACAACCCTCTCTCTCTATAACCCTCTCTCTACAACCATCTCTCTCTGTAACCCTCTCTCTACAACCATCTCTCTCCCTCTATCTCTTTCCCTCTATCTCTCTCTCTCCCTCTCTCTCTCCCTCTCTCTCCCTCTCTCTCCCTCTCTCTCCCTCTCTTAACCCACTCTCTCTCACCCCTCTCTCCACTATCTCTCTCTTTCTTTCTATATGTCTCTCTCGTATCTATCTCTCTCTTTCTTTATATCCCTCTCTATTCCCCCACTCTCCGTCTCTCTCCCATCCCTATCTCTCTTTTTCCCTTACATGCCTCTCGTCCCTCTCTATGCCCCTCACTATCCCTCGCTCCATCTCCCTTCACCACTCTCCCTCTCTATTCCCCCTCTCTCTTTCCCTCTCTCTTTCCCTCTGTCTTTCCCTCTCTCTTTCCCTTTCCTCTGTCTCCCCACTCTCTCCTATCTCCCTCTCTATCTATTTGTATCTCCCACTCAATTTGTTTGTGATGGCGTTGTCAGCATTGTCATCTATCAACTATGAAGTGTAGAAGTGTAGTTGTTCAATATGCAAACAATGCACTCGAATATTATAAGGTAAGATTTGACCCCGAAGAACCAAACCAAGTTCTTACAGACTAACTCTGCACTTGTGTTATTCGCAACTACGGTTCAAATTCTTAGTTGCTTTGAGAAGATAGTCGCCATTCAAAATTGATTGTGTATTTCAAATTTCTAATTATCAATTTTGACTTCTTCTAATTTGCGAAGCTCACGTTTCGTATTAAATACGTGCGCTACGTCAGATCGTGTTTCAAAAAGTCTACAAACAGACCTTCACGATCTGCTATAAAGTGGATACCAATCTCATAGGTAGCAGTTGGATATTTCCATTTATCCAACATGAAGTTGTCGGTTGTAGTTTTCGCCGTGATTTTAAATCGAGCCTTTGCTCTTGATTTAACACAGACTACTGTAAGTTTTAGGTCTTGTTGGAGGGAAAATGTCGTCTAAACGTTGATCACTTTGCAGGCAACACGTATTGCCAGTCGGGGCTATACCAGCGAAACTCACCGAGTTACCACCAAGGATGGTTATATTTTGAATATATTCCGCATACCCGCTTCGCCGCTTTCGCCGCGAAAACCTAACAAACCGGTGGTCTTTCTGATGCATGGCTTTGTAAGTTCTTCGGATTGTTGGGTGTTGGGTGGTCCCGGCTATGATTTGGCCTTCGCTTTGGCCGACAGGGGCTACGATGTGTGGCTGGGTAATGCCCGGGGCACAACGTACGGCCGGACACACACCCGGCTGACACCGAAGGACAGGTCATTCTGGAATTTCAGTTGGCACGAGATTGGTTCGATTGATTTGCCCGACATGATTGACTATATTCTCGGGCAGACCAAACAATCGGATCTACACTATGTGGGTCATTCGCAGGGCACCACGGTGTTCCTGGTGTTCCTTTCGGAGTATCCCGAATATAATCGTAAGATTAAAACCTCCCATTTACTGGCCCCGGTGTCATTCCTGGAACATTCGAAATCCCTTTTCATACAAATATCCCGGCCGTTTGTGGGTGATTCGAATCTGTTGAGCCGTCTACTCTGTAGTACGGAATTCCTAAGCAGTTCAATTGTGTCGACTTTTTTGAATATGACCAACTGTCACACAGAGACGGGCAAGGAGTCGATTTGCTCCAGTCTCCTGTACCTGATGGGCGGTGCTTCGGAACGTTTAAATGAAGTAAGTGATGTTGTGTATTTGTACGCCTGAGATTGAAACCTAATACGTTTCCTGCATAGGACTTGCTGCCGGCCATATTCCAAACTCATCCCTCCAGTTGTTCCACCTGTCAGGCCATTCACTTTGCCCAACTCTATGACTCGCATAAGTTCCGCTACTACGATAATGGCGCCATTTACAATTACCTATATTACGGCGATTGGTCTCCCCTAGACTATCGTCTGGACCTAATCAAACCGAAGTTCCCCGTCTATCTGTACTACAGCAAAAATGACATTTTCTCTACGCCCGAAGATGTCCAAAGATTAGAGGGGAAATTGAAATGCAATGTGAAGTCGTTCCTGATTCCTGATGCCAGGTGGTCGCATATGGATTTTGTATTTGGCCTGAATCTCATGGACGTACTCAATAATCGGGTCGTCCAAACGATAAACGATGCCGAGTCGTATCAACAGCAATTGAGCGAATAAAATCGAATGGAGAATAAAATAGAATGAAATATATCCCTGCAAATTATTTTGTATTGCTCTAAAACAGAAATTGCTTCATCTATCGACCTAACCAACTCGTCGCATTCACGTCAGCAGCCCCGTGGTGTTGAAGTTGTCCCAGTTCAGTCTTTACTTCATGCTGGCTCGGTAATAGACATTCAACGACGTTATTTACGACTGGAGGTGGACTCTGCTGACGCCGATAGGTTGGACAATATGTTTTTGCAAAATTCGTCAACAGATCTTTATTTCCATTCCTGTGGGAATTCATATCTTTCATAGAACAATCGGGATGATGTTTGATTTCCCTTACAAAATTCTCGGAAATAATTATACCCTCTCTCCCTACGGGGAGAATAGAAATATCCACATTAGACCCCAGGTGTCTTTGAACCAAATTCGATTCATGACTTTCTGAATCGTTTGAGCCATGTCCGTCTGTCCTGCTGGTACGCACGATAACTTTCGAAACAGTTAAACAATCACTCTGAAATTTGGCATGGCATAATATTTTCCCAAAACTGCTTTTGGGATTGCATATGGGCTGTATAGCCACACCTCTTCGGGTACCTCCCATACAAATTGTCAATTTTGCCCACTTTAGAAATCGTGCCATAATATCAATACGGTCAACGCGATCTTGCCCAAATTCTGTATTTAGTAAAGCTATAGCAAGACAAAGTTTTGAACAAAAACTTGGAAGTCTGGCAACTCCCCTTCGGGTATCTCCCATACAAATGTACCATCCCGCCCACTTTAGAAATCGTGTAATAGTATCAATATGCCCAACGTGATCTGGCCCAAATTTTGTATTTAGTAAAGCTATTGCTAGACAAAGTTTCGGACAAAAAACTTGGAAGTCTGGCAACTCTCAACTTTTTCACTGCTTTTCATTTCAGTTTCCTCATGTTGGCGGAATGCCATTCTTCTATTCTATTCGGCGGGATAATCGTTTTTCCTTTTTAACCTTTTCTCAAAAAATAATAAAAATTTAGGAAAATCTGAGAATTGATAAAAATCTATTTTTTAAAAAATTTGACGTGATACCGACATTTCCACGAGTCTGCCTGCAAAAAATCAGCTCGATTCTATCACTCAAAAAGGGTTAAAAATCGGTCCAAAGGCTTTCACACAGGCCACTACGAGCTTCATACTTCAAACCTAAAAAAAAAATTCTGACGTGTACATGAAAATCGCCGTTACACGTGTATTTTTATTTTTTCCCCTCTTTCCGAATATGTGCATTTGGTTCATAGGACAGAAAAAAATCTATTTTTTGTAACACGGTGATTTTTTTCTCTATAAAGCTTTTTCTTACTTTTTGTAGCTTCTTTTGGTTTGATTTGTGCCGTTTTTAATTGTCTTCCTCGTGATGATGATCATCAACATCATTCTTTGGATAAAGTTAATCTTGCTTCGTTGATCTTATTTTGATCGTAATCGTTTTTTGCACTTGTTTGCTTTTCTTTCAATCCCGTTTCCATGACATTGGCCTATTGATGTTCTCGAGAGACGGGATAATCTTTTTTTTTTGCTGGAAACTCGTGCTGAGAAGTTGGAACATAAAAATGGCAAATATTGACCTACAAACTGATTAACAACAAGGAAATCTTTTTTACAAATTATAATCATTTTAAATGTGTATTTTCTTTTTATTTAACGAAATTTAAAATTTGTTCCCTTAATTTTTTCTTCTAACACAACTCAAAGCGATATTTGAATAGCAATATTCCCGGATTGTAATATCGTAATATCGTTGTTATTTTTGTTGCCCCTAAAAACTTAAATCGTCTTCTATCCATAACCTGCTGCTTGAAACCGTCTCGAACACTTGTCGTCTCTTTGGTGAAAGAATATCAACCCCGTACCCCATTTCAATTGCGACAATTACGAGAGGCGGCAAAACGTTTTATCCGTGCGCTGTTAAAAAGTTGATCCGCAAATTGTTGGCATTACAAGTCAACAACGATCTGAATACGGGTTAACCGCAAAACGCAAGAATAACGTGAGATGGAGCAACGGTGACGTTGACGATGATGATGATGATGATGACTACAACTGCGACGACAATCATGATGATGATGTAATTTTATATTATGAATATGACATCGGGTAACCGAATACTTCTTGTACGTGTGTATCATTTAAACGGCAATTAAAGCGAGTAATAAAGAAGAAGAAGAAGAAAAAAAACGCCAGATCTTACTGAAATCCCAGTGAAAGGGAAAATATGCAATAAACCACCAACAGACACAAATGGCAACATCATCATTCACACTAAATGCGGGTAATGAAGGTATTGGATGGATGGACGGCATTCATTCATTCACACACACAGAGACCGGGCAATGACGCTGATGCTGGGGCGCTGATGTGATGAATACGTACGGCATGGCGATGAGGTTTGCTAACGCAACACCACGGCCAACACACGCCCCACACGCTAGTGTCAGAGAAAAACATTCAAAAAGAACAACAACAACAACGTACAAATAACAAAAAAGACCAAAAAAAACAAAAACCGAGATGTGAAATAAAAGAAATATTATTTCATAGCCCACGGTAATGATGACAGAAAAATGTAATGTTTTATGCATACAACTGCCACTGCAACTACTGCAGCAGCAGCAACATCTGTGGCAGTAACGGCCACAATTACAGCGAGGCTGAGGGGGTTTCTGCACAGTAAATGAAAAATGAAAGAACTCGCAAAACAAACACCTTTTGCCTGCACAAAAAGCTTCCACATACGGGCCAATTTCCCCCCTTCACTTGGCTCACATTCTGTGCCCCGTTGCCAATGTTTTCAAAGCGCCGTTCCAAGCCATTTCCCGGGGAAAACTAAGACGTATCCAACATCGTCAAATTTTTAATGAGCAGAAAAGTGGGGTATTTTTTTTTTCCACCAATCATTCTGTTGTTTTCCCTCTTCTTCGGTTGTGAGTGACAATAGTGGGAATTTGTGTTGCTTATGAATTTATGAGAGAAACATGTAAATTAACTTTGGAAATTTCGGTGGCTGCAATAAATACAAGTAGAAGATGTTGACTAGTGGGAAGAGGAGCGTTGGAGAGGGGAGAGAAGGGCGTTAGGTGAATTGAATATAATGTTGTGTTGGCTTCATTCTATTACACGGTGCGACAGGATTGAGTAACATATTTGGGTGGCTTGGTGCCACAAGGGCTCATGTCAACAATTTCTCTTCTGAGAAAATTACTATTGAAGACTTTACTGCAAAACCCTCTAACCGGCTGGACCGCTCTGAAGATGTCTTCATTAATCGCATAACTGGTAATAAAAACAAGTTGCACGGATTTTCCAGTATTTCTGTTTGGCCGGTTAGAGGGATAACATTTGCTATGAAATTAAACACAATTATTGAAGAGCGCCTCAAGACGAGGCTTAATTACTTTCGTGACAAATTTGCAATTACAAAGCTGTTTTGGGTTAAATTTGACAATTTTAGAATTATGAACGAAATGAAATCTAATACAGATAAAGGTTATCTATTTTGCGTTTTCCAAAAAAAAAATATTATAAAAAAAAATAAATATAAAATATATTTTTTTTTATGATATTTATTTTTTATTATAAAGTTTGAACGTTGGTATTATGTGTGAAACACTACATAATTTCAATGACCATCACGCCGAGTGTTGCAAGCATTGATTCTTTTGAGGTGATTTTGGACCACTTTTTGGCACATATTGGGCGGTATCTCGGCCATAACTTGACTACTGTTGGTTCTTAAGGGCTCAAGAGTTCAAGGTTTATCTGCATAAACACGATCTTTGGCGTAGCCCCACAGAAAAAGAGTCTAATGGTGTCAAATTGCATGATCGTGGTGGCCAGTTGATGTCGCCACGACGAGAAACTACGCGGCCAGGAAATGTCTCCATATTCGCTCAAGTTGTGTGGCATGTGGCACCGTCTTGTTGAAATCACATATTCTCCAAGTCGTATCTTAATATATATTTACCCTCGACACTGATTCACTGATTCACTGATTCACTGACTCTGTCACGCAGTACGTAGGAATTTAAATTTTTTTTTTTCAACAAAAATTTTTTTTTTTCAACAAAAATTTTTTTTTTTCAACAAAATTTTTGTTTTTCCACAAAATTTTTTTTTTCAACAAACATTTTTTTTTCCACAAAAATTTTTTTTTTCAACAAAATTTTTTTTTTTTCAAGAAAAATTTTTTTTTTCAACAAAATTTTTTTTTCAACAAAAAATTTTTTTTTTCCACAAAATTTTTTTTTTTCAACAAATTGTTTTTTTTCAACAAACTTTTTTTTTTTCAACAAATTTTTTTTTATACGACCAAAACGCTCTGAATTGACGGTGACAGTCGTTCCCTTGTCGTTTTCGAAGAAGTTAGGTCCAATCACACCTTCGGACCAAAGAGCGCACCAAACGGTGACTTTTTGTCGATGTAATGGCCTCTCTTCAATTACTTGAGGATTCTCAGCACCCAAAAATACGAAAATTTTGTCTATTAACATGCCCACCGAGTGAGAAATGTGTAGATGTAGATCCAAATGCAAAATACGCCATAATGTGCCGTAAGACGGTCCTAATTCCTGAGAACGACGAAGAATCGACACATTCGGGTCTTCGGCAACACTATCACTTACATCAGCGATATTTTCAGCGGAACGAGCGAAACGATGAGGCACAGGCCTTACAATATCTGTAGCCGCTCCAGTCTCCTTAAATTTCTTCACAATTTTGCCAATTGCTTGCGTAGTTGGACGATTATGTAAAACATAATCTTCTCTAAAAGCACGATATGTGGCTGTGCCAGAATCCCCCGTTTTTGTTGTAGCTTTTAATAATTTGTATGCGCTGTGTGATAGTTAAGCGATCCATTTTCGTCAATCTCAGACTTCCAACTGAAAAGAAGAAAAATTCGTTTAACAACTTAGTTTGACAGACAGTCGAATTCCAGCCCTATACTTTTGAAACCACGAAATGGATAAGCCTATACTTTGTGGTCGATATTGTTGGCCTCTTCTTTGAGTTATTCTCCATTCAATTTTCATCACCAATTACTTTACGGCGTTAAGACCCCCGGTCCCATTAACCCATGTCCTACTTTAATGGCCATTTCGATGCTGGCAGAAAACGAAATTTGTGGATGAAAATAAGCAATTTCTTATATCACTTTGAGAAAAATATTTGTTTTTGGAGAAAAATATTTTTTTTGGAGAAAAATGTTTTTTTTGGAGAAAAATATTTTTTTGGAGAAAATTATTTTTTTTGAAGAAAATTATTTTTTTTGGAGAAAAATATTTTTTTTTGAGAAAAATATTTTTTTTTTTTTATATTATATTTGCTTGTCACAATTGATACTAATATTTTATATAATTTAAATGTGACAATTGATATATCAGACAATATTAAATAACTCATATTTTTTCTAAATTCTGTTGTGACAATTGGTACATCAGAAAATTTTGTTTAAACAACTAATATTTTATATAATTTCTTTCTAAATTCGATACATAAGCAAATATGTTTAAAACAACCGATCTTTTTATATAAATTCCATTGTGACACATCCGAAAATGTGGTTTAAACAACTGTTTTTTTTTTTGACATTTTTTTTTTCGATTTTCTGAAAACATTGCGCTTGGTCACGATAAGCAATATTTTTGATCGCGAAAGCTCTCTGGAAGCTCACAATTTTTTGTAGGTTAGGCTAATGAGGGCAGCTGTCCCATGAAGGCGTAGAAGGTTGTCTGAAGGCAGTCAATTGGTCAGCGCTGAACTTTTTTGCTGGTGCAATCATTTAAAGTAGGTGTTCTGTGCTGTCCAATTGCTTTTTAGGGTTTCACCACCACGACGACTCAATGGAGACATGCAATTGACTTTATAGCTCTGCCCGTTGCCCTTCAACTACTGATGCGAATGAAAGACCAGGTTTATACTAAGTGTGGTCTAATTAATTATTTATCTTTTAAATTATGCTGATTCAATTTGTCTTTTCTCTACCAAGATTCTGTTAAATCGAAGCCAAAGTGACGTACAAAATAATTAGAAGCAAAATTACCCAAAGTAAATTACCCGTAATCTAGTGTAACTTAGATGCATGCGAGATTTTTCCAATTATTTTAATTGAATAAGAAAATGCTCCACTTGAATTTAGGGCTGCGCGGGGTTATAACTCACACCATAAATCTTAGAAATCAGGTCTGAAAGCAACCACTTCTCGTGATTTTATTTTATTTCCCGTGAATTGAATTATTTGGCAAAACCTGTATACGTTGACCACGCACACAGGGCCAAAACAGCCCATGTTGAGGTCGCAGACAGTTCAATGGCAATTAAACGTCAGGCACAAGATCTGAATTCATCATGCATCTCTTACAATATATTTGTTTTCCATTAGAATATAATAACAGAAATTCCGGTAACTAGGACACACCAATGTGGCCATCAGAAATTTGAAATTCCTGGGCAACCCCTTGATTTCTGTAACATTAGAAGAGTCATCATGACTGCAACCACAGAAAATACTGATTTCCCCCCATTTCTAGGGAACTCATTTCCCAGTTCGAAGGAAGAAAGTTTAATGAATTTTACCCTCTGGTAACATTTCTCATAATTTTATTTCATTTGAATTGTTGCCAAATTGATGCTACCTCTTCACAAATCGACAAGAGCAACGAACACCCACTAACTAAACTCTTTAAAATATTTGTGGGATTATGGATTAACAAACAAAACAAATAAAATGGCACACATCTACACACATGCGATGCTTAATGGCCGTTTGTTTTGCTCCTCCTCGGGGGGAAATTGTTTATACACAATTTATGTACATCCATTGATTCGTTTGCTTCTTCTTCATCTGTTATTTCAAAATTCTAATAAACACTTTGTTGGCATCGAGCAAAACGGGAGCTTCTTCTGGTTATTCTTTGGCCTTCTTGGTTCATTCTATAAACAGTTATTTAATAATACAATGTTCACACAATCAGCCAAACCAGAAGAAGACGACGACCAAGTGGAAGAAGAAGCCGCAATGAGAAATTAGTTGAATTTCGTAACAAACTCTCAACGCAATTTAAATTGAGAACGCAACGCATCGCAACGGTAGCCAACGGCTCACAGTAATTTGAATGGCCCGACAATGTTTGGCTAGAGATATGTATGTACGTACAAGACCGTATGGAAATTCCAAATACCTATTTACATAATTTCTATGCCAAACTATGGGAAGAAAAATAATTATGAAAAAAAAGCACCAACAACAGCAATAAAATACAGCTAAATTTAAAGTTAGAACTTTATAACAAAACAAAAAAAAACCTAAACAGATTGGCGTAAGCATGTATAGTGCTCGTCACAAGATTGTGTGAGCTGTGAAATTGTTCAATTTTCACGATTTTTCAGGCAGGGAAGAAAAAAAAACGGCCTCTGTAACATAATGTTTTTGCAGACAACATATATATGTTGGGGGCTGGTCCCAAACATATTATGTTGGGCTAGCGGCAATGTACGCAAACATAATGTGTTTGGGACCAGCTCCAAACATATATATGTTGGGCTAGCTGCAATGTACCCAAACATATATGTGATTGGATATAATCATATATATGATTGGATATAATCATATATATGATTGGATATAATCGTATATATGATTGGATATAATCACATATATGTTTGGATGTAATCATATATATGATTGGATGTAATGATATATATGATTGGATATAATCATATATATGATTGGATATAATCATATATATGATTGGATATAATCATATATATGATTGGATATAATCATATATATGATTGGATATAATCATATATATAATTGGATGTAATCATATATATGATTGGAAATAATCATATATATAATTGGATGTAATCATATATATGATTGGATGTAATCATATATATAATTGGATGTAATCATATATATGATTGGATGTAATCATATATATAATTGGATGTAATCAAATATATGATTGGATATAATCATATATATAATTGGATATAATCATATATATGATTGGATATTACCATATATATAATTGGATGTAATCATATATATGATTGGTTGTAATCATATATATGATAGGATGTAATCATATATATGATTGGATGTAATCATTTATATAATTGGATGTAATCATATGTATGATTTTATATATGTAGACATATATGTGTTTGCATACAATCATATATATGATTGGGCCCGTCTCCAAAAATATATATGATTGCATGCAATAATATTTTAAACATATTTTTTTTCTCCGTGTGAGGATCTACAGATATTCGATCGATGGCAACATATAGTCACTCCTCTGAGTGATATTTGAGAGTTCTGATCCGGAACAAAAAAGTATTTTATAACTCTTGACACCAACGACTAACTCTTCTTGCCTTCTGTCTTGTCTGTCCAGTTAAGCTCTTGCGAGATACGTATAACAACTTACTTTCAATCGGTTTAAGATAATCATATTCCTGTGTAGTGTACGGTGTACCTTATTAACCTCTGGCCAAACAATAACTCCCAGACGCCCATTCAATTCCAATAACCATAGATTTCCGCTCGTTAGTTCTACAGCCTATTCTCTATAATTATGTTTTCTCTTTTTTTTTTTGAGTTTTATGCAAAAAGTCGGCAACTTCTACACATTTTGTGTTATCTCAATATTAGTTTTCTAAATCCCATACAAAAGAAAAACCTAAATACGAGGTCTGGCGTTTGCATAGACAATTTGTCTTCGCCTCTATTTCGTATTTCAAAACACCATCAGAGTGGGGTGTTGTGTTATCGTTATCTGTTTCAATGCCTTGGAGTGTTGTCTGCGTGTGTGATTTTGTTTTCAGTTTCATCTAATGGCACTCCTATTCTACGGAGAAATTAAGAAAATTCCAAGACCACCAACACACATAGACATTCGTAACTTTCATCCTTTTTGGATGTCTCCAAAAAGACTGCCGCCGCCCTCCTCCTACTCATGTGCTCGCTCAGTGTAGTTGACACAACAACACGAATGGTTTGTGGATGTACGGCTGAGTGGATACATGTAATGGGCTGAGATGCTGAGATAGATTGAAAACGAGTTAACCGCCGAATGTTCGTTGTTAATGTTCGTTGAACAGTGTGACGCCAACAGTCACTGTCGCTTTCTTTATGCGACAATTAAAAGCAGACGTTCGGACGGAATAATCAAAAACCTTCAAAAGTAATGAACACAAATTGTTTCGTATTTATCTGTACGTTCCGCCGCCGTAGTAACTGACGTAAAGACAGTGGTTTCCGTGTCACTACCAAGTGGCTGTAAATTTGGACAGCAAGTAAAGCAGCAATTATCTTGGCAGACAATTCTTTATTACTCGTATTGCCATTTCTTTTTCTACAGATTTGTTTGTGGATATGTATGTCTCACCTGTTGATATTTACATGCCACGGGATGACATTTTAGATATATGGACATTTTAGATATAAATTTGATTGTGACAATTGAAAGATTACAAAATATAATTAAACCAACTAAAGGGTCCGCCATTTCGTTATCGAGCCATGTTGAACGAATTTTTGTTTACAAAAATTTAAGAAGAGGATTTTGGCGACATTTGGTTTCAACAGGACGGCGCTACGTGCCACACAGCCGAAGCTACACTCGATGTTTTGTGGCCTATTTTTGAAGATCGCATTATCAGCCGAAGAGCTGATGTCGAGGCAGCCATTTCAATAAAATTATTTTCCATTATTAACCGGAAGGATTGCCCTTTCAAATAAAAAAAGAAATTTGAGAAAATATCCAGTAGTTTTTTTTTATAGAATTTTCAAAAAAAAAAAAAAAAATTATTTGTATAAATTCAGTTGGGACAATTGCTTGGAACTCTTGTTCACACAGCCGATTTGTTTTTACAAATTCGATTGTGACCACTTTTCCATTAGTTCTACTCATAATTGTTATCAGTTTTCTTCATTTCTATAGAAAATGGAAAAAAACGATGAGAGTCGTTTAATAACGCTCTCTGAGAGCAATACTCTCTAAAACGCTAAAAAAAATATGTTCTAACATATTATTTTGCCAAAAATATGTTACGACACAAACATGTCGTTTTCCAATATGCTAGAACTAGTAAGTTGTAATGCGCATACGGCGCCCGTTGAAATATGGAAAAAAAATTTTGTTGAAAAAAAAAAATTTTTGTTAAAAAAAAAAATTTTGTTGAAAAAAAAAATTTTGTTGAAAAAACAAATTTTTGTTGAAAAAAAAAAATTTTGTTGAAAAAAAAAAAATTTTGTGGAAAAAAAAAATTTTGTTGAAAAAAAAAATTTTTGTTAAAAAAAAAATTTTTGTAAAAAAAAAAATTTTTCTAAAAAAAAAAATTTGGGGAAAACACAATTTCTGTACAAAAAAAAAAATATTATTTTTTTTTATTATTATTATTTATAGAATTATAGAATGCCTATTTAAATTCCTACGTACTGCGTGACAGAGTCAGTGTATCAGTGTCGAGGGTAAATATATATTAAGATTGTGTCCCAAACATATTATGATTGTGTGCAAACATTATCTGTTTACACACAAACATACATCTGATTGGACCCGTCTTCAAACATATATATGATTGCATGCAATCATATTTTTAGCATATTTTTGTCTCCGTGTAACCACTGTATTGCAAGTGAATGCGATGCGACCGACAGACGCAGAGATAAAAATGTTTTGAAAATATTTTCCCCTCCAACATGACGATCAATAGACAAGAAAACTGCCTTTTTCATGGTACATGAATGCTTCAGTTCGTTCGTCTGTCGGTATAAGACACAGCAACAATAAGCATATCATTCAAAATGAAAACGATAACTTAATTAAAAACGAAGAAAACAACGACACACAACCAACAAACAAACAACACATGTAACAAAGAAGAAAATTATTTTCTTTCTTAAAAAAAGACGTTGTCTGAGACAATTAAACAAAGTACAGAGCAAGCAACGACGACGATATCATTTATTTATTTCACCAAAATGAATTAAATTCACCAACAAACCATGAAAACATGAAATGAAATCTCTTGAGACCCACGATCAACATCAACACCCCACCCCCCACCACCGTCATCATTAAGACTTAACCCGAACGAGTGAGCGAGCGAACGATTGGTATGTGATTTCTATCATTGTCATCGTCATGATCATGAAATTTAATTTGTTTAAAAATTTGTTAACATTTTATTAAACGACGACGACAACAACAACAACAACGCCACCGTCGTTTCGGAAATGTTATTAACCTTAATATTTTTTTTTTGGTATTATGTATTTTTTGTTGTTGTTGTTGGTGTTTGTTCGCCTCCTTCCTCAAATCCAACCACTCCAAATGATCATTGGATGCACGTTGCGTTGGCGTTGGCTTGTTGATGTTGATCTCAACTGTGGAGAGTCCAACTCGCTAAAGCCTACAATTGCTGCCGCAGATGGGGGGTGGAGGTAATACGACCAGTGCTAACAGTGGCGATTTTGAATTGCTGTTCAAATGATTGATTGTCTATAGGTTTTACCTTCCCCCTTGCCTGTACACTTTAAGCTCTAAACGAATTTCGAAAAAAAAAACGACAAGGAAAAGACTACACACGTAACTTTCATATGGCTTCTTTTTTAGTTCAATTAGACTGGTTTTTTTTTTTGTGCGCTAGAGGTCATGCTGTTGGCCCTTATGGGGGATGCCAGTCCGCCGCCCTTTTGCTGTGTGTTTGCTTTCTGCTGATGGTCGGTCAATGGGTCTGTTTGTGGCAGAAGGGCTAAGCTGCTTTGTTACGACTACCCAAACGGGAAGAGAACATGCATGAGCTGTCTGTCTGATATTGGTGGTGTGTGCATGGAATAATTTCAGTGATGTTGCTAGGCCAGGTCAGTTTTAGGTTGTTACTCTCTTACTTCTTTAAACAGGAATTACGAGAACAGTCATTGGGGGATATAGTTACCTGAAGAAGAGTGAGTGGTTGATTCTAAAGGATCCTGCTATAATTGTTGGTACTTTGTTCTGCGGTCAACTTTTAAATAGATTTGTCATTTCGAGTGAATAAATGGGGAGGTTTTCATAATATGTAGCTAACATTTTTGTTTTTGGGCAATAAAAAAATTCCTCATTTTTTTTGGGTAACGGAGGTCCATCATATATTTTTTTAATGTTTTTTGGGGTATTTTTCATAATATTTGGGGAACTTTGCAAGGGGTAATTTTTCATAAATTGTTTAAGGGATTTTTCATAATTTTGGGGGGACATTTTCATATTTGGCTTATGGGGGGGGGGGGATTTTTCATTTATTATGGGGAATTCTTCATTTGGGGCATTCTTCACTTTTTTCGGGTTTTTTTTATCATTTGCGTCACTTTTCATAGAGCCGAATTTACTACAGCTTCTCAGAAGTACAGGGTGGACCAAAAGACACCGTGGGGTCTACAAATTTAATAACTTTAATTTAATCTGAAAAAGTGAAAAATAAAAAAGTGCATAAAAAGAAAAATAGTCACACAGTGGTAACTTTTGGCCCACACTGTACAAACGTACTCGAATTGAATAAATTTCTGGCACCGATTTAAGTTTGTTTTGGAACTTGATTGTGAAGAAGATTTTTTTCCGGGTGCAATAACAAAATATTTTTTTTAAATTTTTTTTTATTATTTTTTTTGTTTTTATTTTTATTTTTACAAACGTACTCGAATTGAACTTGATTTTTAAGAAGATTTTTTCCGGGTGCAATAAAAAATATTTTTTTTATTTTTTTTGGTTTTATTTCTATTTTTTTTTTTTATTTTTTTTTCATTTTCATTTTTATTTTTATTTTTATTTTTATTTTTATTTTTATTTTTATTTTTATTTTTATTTTTATTTTTATTTTTATTTTTATTTTTATTTTTATTTTTATTTTTATTTTTATTTTTATTTTTATTTTTATTTTTATTTTTATTTTTATTTTTATTTTTATTTTATTTTATTTTATTTTATGTTATTTTATTTTATTTTATTTTATTTTATTTCATTTTATTTTTATTTAATGACAATACAAAGCAAATTTATATTCTAACTTTGGGTCCAAGGGTAAACCGGGTGACGCAGACCATATGGCTATATTTTTTTTTTCCAGCGACAGACCAAAGCCTCTTGTGGGAATCCAACCCACAACCCCCACGCTACCAACTCGCCTACCGAGGCGCCTTTTTTTATTATTTTTTTTATTTAAATTATTTCAAAGCAAACATGCATTTGGAGCTTCCTGTTTTAAAACAAACAGATACATTTCGTTAAGAATGTTTCGTTACTCGAACGCACGCTGAAATTATCAGGGTTTGTTGTTGTTAATTTTCATTTTCAAATTTCCATTCAAAATTTGAGTAAACCCGCACGTGCAACACCCTGCATGCATATGGAGATTTTTACAGGTCATAGGCCACTAAATAACCAACTGCCACATGATTCAATCTGAGCTACGCTTTCCACAACCAAACAAAAACTCACTAGATCTGATTGAGAAAGCTGCCGTGGAATGTATTTGCATACGCGTAGCAACAAAGTTGAATCACCCCTTAATGTGATCTAATTTCGAATCGTCACTATCTGCTATTAAACGATAGCAACAGATATCTCAAGAAGATGTGGATGTAGACAACAGGCTAAACGAACAAAAAAAAATCACATATTACTCTTATAATGCTGGGGACTGACTACAACTTTGTTGCATACAGCTGCACCAACAACAACACCAACAACCAACCAAGTTAAAAGCTTTCCATCGAAATTCTTTTCGACGATTAGCATTTGAATGAAATGTGTCGTGTTGCCGTCGTCATCAGGTGAATAGAACACAACATATAGAACTTGTTAGAGAACTTCTTTTTTTCATCTCAAACAAATTCATAAATATTCCAAGACATTCTTTTTCTTCAAACAAACAAACAGCAACAAAAAAAAAAAAGAGTTAAACGCATTCATAGTCTTGGATATTTTTTTTTCTCTCGACAGCACAACCAGAAGAATGTCTTCTTGTGTTGTGTTACTGCTATTGTTCTTGACTTGACTTAATAAGGCACGCGTCGCGTCGTTGTTCGGTCGGTAGATGGCTTTCAGAACAAGACACGAGATAAGTTGTGGTTGTTGTCGATCTCTTCTGCTCTTGCCAAGCAGCCAACCAGCCAACCAGCAAGCATGCAGTTATTGTATTTAACATTCTTTTGACTATTGCCTCTTCATCACTTGGTTTTACATGCCATGCCATCTAGAGACCTAGTAACAAGAAACAACAACAACAGCAGCAGCAACAACACAATTAAACAATAAAATCCATAAGCGAGAGAAAAAAAAAACAAATAAACCAGAAATCACGCACACACACACTCATATATATGGAAACATCCATAGAAAACAGCTGATAAAATAAAGTTACCTTTTTTTGTGTGCTTCCTTAGTGTATACAAAAACTCTCCGATACTACTCTGCACATTAAGAAAGAGGAGAGTGAGAGAATAAGGGAAGCTTCACTTTTAAAATCTTGGATGTGTGCTTGTATTTCCTTGGGGGGGGGGGGGGACATTGAGAAGAACTCCGCCACAACCCAACGTTGGTTTTAAGTCTCTCTTTTGTGGGATGATTTCTGTGTGTGAGTGTGAGTGAGTGACTTTAAGGCATTCATTTCTTTTCCGTTTCATGTTGGTCGATGGGCATATGTTCGTACAAGAAACCAATTGGAATTTAGTTTCTCTGCCGTCACACTCACATACCACGATGTGGCTCTCGTTCGTCTTCTGTTTTCTGCCTGTGACGTTGTTGTGTGTTTGGTTGGTGTGACGGTGGCCAAGAAGAGCTGAGTTTCAGTTGTGTACAAACTTTACTTGAAGCCGGTCGCGTATGTTGTCGTCGTCGTTCGATACGATTTTATTTTTGTAACAACATTGTTGTTGTAACGTTTTGTTTTACGCAGCGTTTTCGATTGTTGTTGTGTTTTTTAGTGTGTGTGTGTTGTATACAAAACGGAGGGTCTATTTATGGCTTTAAAATAAAATAACAACCACCAAAAAGAAAAACAAACCTTGAAACAAAAGAAAATATTGAGAAAAATACAGAAACGTATGTAATTGCTAAAAAAAAAGAAGAAGATTATCGTGAAAGTCTAGTGTCTTTATTTATAACTTTTATAATTATCGAGAGTTATGTTCTGACAATCAAAGAAGAGACGATATAACTAATTAAGGTTTTGTTGAGATTCCTCTTTAAGAAACAAACAAACAAACAAAAAGAAACAACAGTTAAGGAAGTAAACATTTACTTGGAACTGTCAAACACACATCCATTGTAATCTTATCTCGTGTAAAACTTCCTCGCACACGTATGCGTTTCGCGCCTTCATTAATGATCGTTTATTCAACCATCCATCCACTCAACAACCCACCAGGCGTCTTCGTTTACTTTATGCTTTATGTGATATTCGTGCTTTTTATTTTAAAAATAGCGTCGCCTATAAATTAATTTTCAATATAAAATTACAGAAAAGTATCCTTGGAGAGATTTGTAAATTTCACTTTGAAAATACTAAAAATAAAAGAAATATTATATTGAAAAGAGTGTGTGTGTGTGTTTGAATATTTTAATGATATTCGATTGATTACAAACCTAAAGGATTAATTCGCCTTCGGATACCGAAGTAAGTAAACTATGTATTTCCAATAGTGTATTTTTCTATTTCAGTGTCGATAATTCGCTACAGTCTTATTGGAATTGGGTGAATGGCCTTTAATTTAAACAGGGGATATTCTTATAAACCAAGCTAAAAACAAATTACTTTTGATGGGATTTTTTTAAAAAAAAAAACATGTCATAAACCATTATTAAAAGAAAATCTTGACATCCTCATTACAAAAAAAAAAAATCCAGAGGGAATTGTTAAAAAGAAGTCTAAAAAATATATCCCCTACTACTTGTTTTATCTAATAAGGATAACTAATTACTATTTATTTATTTAATTTTTTTTGTTTGTGTAATTTATTTAAATTATTTATTTATATATTTATTTTTTTTATTTACTTATTGTTTATTTATTTATTAACTTATTTATTAATTTTTATAATTATTGATTTATTTATTTATAGATTTATTTATTATTTATTTTTTACTTATTTATTTATTTACTTATTTATTTATTAATTTATTTATTTTTATATATTTTTTATTTTGTTTTATTTTATTTCATTTCATTTCATTTCATTTTATTTTATTTCATTTTATTTCATTTCATTTCATTTCATTTCATTTTATATTTTATTTTATTTCATTTCATTTTATATTTTATTTTATTTTATTTTATTTTATTTTATTTTATTTTATTTTATTTTATTTTATTTTATTTTATTTTATTTTATTTTATTTTATTTTATTTTATTTTATTTTATTTTATTTTATTTTATTTTATTTTATTTTATTTTATTTTATTTTATTTTATTTTATTTTATTTTATTTTATTTTATTTTATTTTATTTTATTTTATTTTATTTTATTTTATTTTATTTTATTTTATTTTATTTTATTTTATTTTATTTTATTTTATTTTATTTTATTTTATTTTATTTTATTTTATTTTATTTTGTTTTATTTTATTTTGTTTTATTTTATTTTATTTTATTTTATTTTATTTTATTTTATTTTATTTTATTTTATTTATTATATCATAGACCTTACGCTACACACACAGTGAGCTGTAACAATTTGGAAAAAAAACTTAATAACCGCTGTAAATCGCTTCTCATGTTGAGGTTGTCTCCTTCTCCACCAATAGACGAAATCTAAAAACACCATCAGTGTTTTGGATATATTTCTTCCAGCAAATAATGCTGCTTCTTCAGTACAAAAACGATATAAGAAATTAATACAAATAAAACTGTGTTCATCCACCAAATACATCTGTTTGATTCTGAACAACCTCAAGCAAAAGGGTTACAGTGCCTTTGCTTCTTCAAAAAATTGCAACACTTTTTGATTTGGACATAATCCTGCATATTTTCTTCTTTAAATCATAAACTTAGCACCGTAAAATGTGTCAATTTTGACAGAGAAATTGCAGCCATTTTCCAAATATTTCCCAGCCTCATTTTCGGATTTGTTTTGGCTCCCACCATGACGGTGATGCTGATAATGTTGCTGATGCATTCACGATTGCCAAGGGAAAACAAAAGATGTTCTCACAGAAATGTGTACAAGAACACACTAATATACATAGAGTGTGAGAGAGAGAGGGAGAGAACGAGACGGTGGGTTTTTTTAATGTTATCATTAATTACTTAAGATGTTACAACAAATCACAGTGACAACATGATATTTGTTGTTGTTGTCGTTGAAGGTACAAAAATGGCAACAACAATGCAGTATAGCAACACAATGCAAACAACATTGTTGTTAACAATCATAGCGACACATGCAACAAAAACATGCATAAATAAATAAAATAGAGGAGGTTCTCTCTCACATTCACATTCAATGAAAGATTGCACAAAAACAACTAAAACGACAACAACAAACACCAGCGGAAACTACTCAAGAATTGGTAGAAGAGGCTTTTGTTTTTTTTTTTCTTTTCTTTTGTTGGTTTGTTGATCTTAATAGTGTTATATCCTCTGTTGTTGGTGTAGTTGTTGTCGGTACAACAGAATGACAATAGCAGCAACAACACCAACAATCATCATCCCATCATCTAAGATACTTACTGCACTGGTCTGGTCTGGTCTAGCACTATTTAGTGTTGTTGGTTGCCTATTGTTGTACGTTTTTTTTTATGATGGGAATTTCGTTAGTTTTTTCTTCGTTTTTTTTTGCTATGAGCTTTGTTCGCCCCTTCATCTCTGGCTCTTCTTGCGTTGAACGGTTGGTGTATGCTGTGCCTGCCTGCCTGACTTTTCCCCCTTTCAAACAGGTGCAGAATCTTTGTGAAAAGAAAAACACGTTTACTTTTTTTTCCTGTTGTTCCGTTGATTTCTTCCTCGGTTGGCCGTTCATTTTTTTCTTTTTCTTCAATTCTGTTGGAATTTCGTTTACATCTTTTACATAAAACTTCCGCTTTTTTTCGTTTTCGTTATGTTGAACAAATTGCATTTACGGCTATAAACACTTTCTTTTTTTTTCTATCTCCATTAGACGATTTTTTTGGGCTTTTCCCCGTTTTTTTTTGCTGGGTCTTCGTGTGGCAAAGTTTAATTGATTTTGTCTTTCAACTTTTGCTGGCAAGAGAAAAAAAAAAACGTACTTTTATTGTACATAATTCCCGTACATTTGTCTGTATATTTTTTATGGTTATGGTGGGATTTTATTTATTTTTCAGCTACTGTCACTGAAACCATAAATTAAATATACGAAATCCCTCGGGTAATATTCATTTGTAGATTTTGAAAAATATTTTTTTAATGAATTTGTTGACAGAGATGGGATTGTGTTTGTGCCAGAATTACTTACGTATTTTTGTTAAACATTTCGCGAGGAAAACGTACGGGAAACTACTCTTAAATCAGTCAGCTTGAACCCGATATAATTTGTATAACCACTGAGCGGAAGCTACTGTTGGAAGACCGTTTCGAACGTCCGCATGAATTTACTAGAGAACACTTTTTAGTTGTTTAGAACCGCATTTTTTTTACTCGAAAAGTTGCTGCATTAAAACGGAAACCTCAACTGAAAAAAGTGAGGTATCCAGATTTAAACTTCACTATCTATCACATCACAGCCGTCCACATAAACATATAACAGGATTTTAGTACGAAGTCCATAGAATATTTTGTACAGTGGGGGAATTACAAAATTCTGTTTTGAAAAAAAAAAAAAAATGTGGCATTTAAGCGCCCCTATAGGCGAGTTGGTAGGGTGCTTACCTATCAGCGTGGTGGTTGTGGGTTCGATTACCACCACAAACTTTGGTTTGTCGCTGCAAAAATCTAGCCATATAGACCGTTTTACCAATGTACCCAACATTAGAATATAAATGTTCTTTGTCTTCTAATTGCCATCAAGACATTGTCACAATTGTTAACCTTGTAAAATAGCATAACACAACTCATTACCATTGGCATTACCCAGTAACGACATATCATGCCGCTCAGCAAAATAATGCTATGCGACATAAATTGTTAGTTACATTTTTACAACTTGGTAATTTGTCAATGTTATCTTTCTCTCTTTTTGTTTGGAAGATTTTGTATTTACTAAATTTTTCCAGCTTACTTGCCCGCTCTCTCTTTCTCATGATGTTTAGAAAAATGCATTGTTCCGGTAACGGCAGAGATTATAAATAGTCATGGTGTGGCTGTGATCGTCTGTAGCTAATTAAGCAGAATATCCCGTATTTAAATGTCCGCAAAAGTTATTTTTTCATAATTGTATTTTTCGTTGAAGTTTTATTTTGCTCTCTCTATCTCAAAGTTTATATTTCTTAATCAAATATTAGTTTTCTCTCTCTCCATCAAATTTTCTCTCTCTCCGTTATATTTTCTCTCTGTCTCTCTCTCTCTCTCATTTTTCTCTCTGTCTCTATCTCTCTCCCCGTTAAATCGGAGAGAAAGCTCTCCATTAAAATTTCTCTGTCTCTCTCTCTTTCTACATTAAATGTTCTTTCTGTCTCTATCTTTGTTAAATTTTCTTTCTCCATTAAAATTTCTCTCTTTCTCCGTTAAGTTTTCTCTCTGTGTCTCTCTCTCCGTTAAATTTTCTCTCTCTCTTTCTCCGTTAAATTTTCTCTCTCTCTCTTTCTCCGTTAAGTTTTCTCTCTGTCTCTCTCTCTCCGTTAAATTTTCTCTCTGTCTCTCTCTCTCATTTAAATTTTCTCTCTGTCTCTATCTCTCTCCCCGTTAAATTGTCTCGACCTTTCTCTCATTTAAATTGAAAGACAATTTCTCCGTTAAATTTGTTACCGTTTATTGTTTTCTCGCTTTGTCTCCGATAATTTTTCTCTCTCTCTCGTCTCCGTTAATTTCTTCTGTCTATCCGTTAAGTTCTCTCTCTGTCTCTCTATTAAACTGTCTCGATCTCTCTCTCCGTCGTTTTTTTCTCTCTCTCTCTTAAATTGAAAGACAATTTCTCGGTTAAATTTGTTGCTCTCTCTTACCGTTAATTGTTTTCTCTCTCTTTGTCACCGATAATTTTTTCCTCTCTCTCGTCTCTGTTAATTTTTTCTGTCTATCCGTTAAGTTCTCTCTCTGTCTCTCTATCTCTCCATTAAACTGTCTCGATCTCTCCGTCAATTTTTTTCTCTCTCTCCGTTAATTTTTTCTCTCTTAAATTGA
The DNA here is from genome assembly GCA_958296145.1 of Hydrotaea cyrtoneurina. Classification (NCBI taxonomy): domain Eukaryota; kingdom Metazoa; phylum Arthropoda; class Insecta; order Diptera; family Muscidae; genus Hydrotaea; species Hydrotaea cyrtoneurina. The sequence continues at coordinate 76,553,109 of OY282516.1, read as the reverse complement.
AAGACAATTTCTCCGTTAAATGTGTTGCTCTCTCTCTTACAGTTAATTTTTTGTCTCTCTCTTTGTCTCCGTTAATTTTTTTCTCTCTCTCTGTCTCCGTTAATTTTTCCTGTATATCCGTTAAGTTCTCTGTCTGTCTCTCCATTAAACTGTGTCGATCTCTCTCTCCGTCAATTTTTTCTCTCTCTCTCTATCTCAGTAAATTTTTTCTCTCTTTCTCTCTCTATCTCCGTTAATTTTTTCTGTCTATCCGTTACCGCCAATGGCATCCCCTTGTAAAAGTAATTCAAATAGTGGCAAAATAAGCGATGAGTACTTTAGAATTCAATTCATCTTCAACGAGTTTGCTGCTGAGATTTCTCAACAGCTACCTTCTTTTCGTTCACCCTGTAAAATTGGGAAACTCTCCATCGCCATCATTACCAAATAAATGAATGTAAACAACATTTGATATCGACTGAACGACTTCTTTTCACAGTTTGACACCAAATTATACATAAAGAAATTAAAATCATATTAAATTCCAGAGCGTAACCGATAGACCAACCGAAAAATCAAAAAAAAAATCAATTAAATCTGCACACGCATTGCGAGCAGAAAGAAAGAGAAGGAGAAGACGAAGGCGGAACAGAGATCACGGATATCAACAGCAGCGGCGACGACAACGCAGACCTGTCTTGCCTGTCGTCTCGTCCAAAAAATTGTACGTTTCAAATCAAATTTGAAATCCAAACAAAAATGTTGAGTTTTCTTCCGGATTTAATGGTCCGATGCGGTCATTGGAGGGGGAGGGGGTGGGGAAATGTTTTGAATGTAAACAAATATTTGTAAAAGAACATTTTGAAATGAATGAAAAGTTACTGAAATGATAGCTCAAGCTATGTGGGAAGAACCAAGACCCAATCGGTCTATCTGTTTTACCTTGGCAATTATAAAAATATTTCAATTTTTTTAATTTACCTCATTATCAAAGTACCTTCGTTTTTTTTTTTGTTAAAAATCAAGGAAAAGATTTGTTTTAAATTCCCATAAACAAATTAGAAGCCGTTAACGTTTAGAAAAAGAACAACGCACGCCAGCATGGAATACTTAAAAGTGCAACCAATACAAATGGACGGACGGACAGGCAGCAGCAGCAGCAGCAGCAGCAGAGCACTGCTTTATGGAAAGTGCAATCTATGCACTTTTCTTTATATTCTAGTCTACATATGTGTGCCGGCCTCACTTCATTCCACACGTCCAACAATATTTGTTTTCGGTTAAGCTGTCAGTCATTCTTCGTTGGTCTCTTGACAGTCTTACCCCCTTTTATGGATTTTGTTGTTATTTTCTGTTCTGTTCTCTCTACTAATTTTGTTTTCATTTCAACTGAGGCTCCATCATGGTTTTGTTTCTTCTTCGTCTTCTTCTTCTTTTTTTTTTTGCTTATTCAGCTCAGGTGATTTACTGAAAGACAAAAAACACACACACAGACAATTCAGAACGTATTTGGGTTACAATTTCATTTTTGTGTTTAAATACTTCTTCTCGTTTCACAAAATAAAACAACAACAAAAACAAGAACACACAGAAAATGCTTTCTTTCTTTAGTGAAGTCAACGCTGTTTGTCTCATACGTTACACGAACAAAAATCAGAACATCAGTTTAAAGAAATTTGTCTGTTTTGGGGTTATGTTGTTGGTGTTGTTGTTATTGTCGTTGTTATTAAATTAATATGTGCACGGGGGTTTCAAGCTTCCAATTTTTTTATGTTCACGCCTGCGACAAGTGATTGTTTTTTTTTTCTTATTGTATTTCGGTCTCGTGTGGTCTTTGGCATTCCGATGGATTGTTTGTGCTCAGGTTATGGTCAGCATGTGTTTAGAATTTTCAAAGCTGTCTGTCCGTTCTCCCCGTTGGTAGCCAACTGTAAAGGTTTCTTTTTTGGTTTCGACACAGAGAGAGAGAGAGATCAGAAATTTAAATGAAATGCAGTTGCATTAAAAAACAAATATGAAATTGTTTATAAAGTGTTGAGAATTGAAATTAATATTGAAGACTTAGCTTGAACCACAGAAAATTTGATTAATAAATAAATTAAAATTAAGTGATACAGGCGACTAGGGTAACTACAATCCTGACAAATGTTTCATACTCAATGTTTCGACTTCATATGAAAATAGCTTCGCTTAACTGAGTATAGTTAAGCGTTTTATGTAAATTAGTTCGTAAACTCAGTTCGTAAAAAAAAACAGTAAAACTATCAGTCAATGTGAAAATTGTTACTAAAATCGATTTAATGAAACCGATTTCACTTATTCAAATTACGTTTTGGAGCAAAATAGGGATTTTTTCCATTTTCAGTTAACCGGAGTCGACGATTTTACAAATTGAAAGTTCATTTGGCGACCAAAAACTGTCATGTGGAGACACATTTACTCTCAATTTAGAGAGAGCAGGATAGAGAGATAGATAGCGAGGTACAGTGATGCCAACTTAGCTCTTTTCGGTTTTTTTAACACTTTTTGGGTTTCCTAAAACCCGAAAACAAAATTGTTGGCCAAAACTAAAATTGAAATATCAATTGAAATATGTTTAACAATTAAATTGTACTTGACTTAAGTATTCAACGATATTACTATAAAAAACTATGTGTTGATCTCATATTCCAAATATACATTTTAAAGTAATCGGTCAGTGATTGATAAAATTATTTTGAAGTTTTTGCGCGTTTTAGCCCTTTTTCTTAAGTTGTCTGCGCGTTTTGCTACCCGGGAGTTGGCAACACTGGCGAGGTAGATAGAGAGAGATAGAGAGAGAGGTAGTTAGATAGAGAGAGAGAGATGTAGATAGATACAGAGAGAGAAAGAGGTAGGTAGATAAAGAGAGAGATGTTGATTGATAGAGAGATAGAGAGAGAGAGAGATGTTGATTGATAGAGAGAGAGGTAGATAGATAGATAAAGAGAGAGATGTTGATTGATATATATATACTAGTAAGTTGTAATGCGCCTATGGCGCCCGTTAATTTGCTTGAGAAAACTATTTTGTAAAAAAAAATTTCGAAAAAAAATAAAATTTGTGGAAAAAAAATTTTTGCTGAAAAAAAAAATTTTTGTTGAAAAAAAAATTTTGTTGAAAAAAAAAATTTGTTGAAAAAAAAATTTTTGTTGAAAAAAAAATGTTTGCTGAAAAAAAAAAATTTGTTGAAAAAAAAAATATTTCTGGAAAAAAAAATTTAGTGGAAAAAAAAAAATTTTCTGGAAAAAAAAATTTTTCTTGAAAAAAAAAATTTTGTGGAAAAAAAAAATTTTTCTGAAAAAAAAAAATTTCTTGAAAAAAAAAATTTGGAAAAAAAAATTTTTGTTAAAAAAAAAATTTGGAAAAAAAAATTTGGGGAAAACACAATTTCTGTACAAAAAAAATATTATTTTTTTTATTATTATTATTTATAGAATTATTATAGAATGCCTATTTAAATTCCTACGTACTGCGTGACAGAGTCAGTGAATCAGGGAATCAGTGTATCAGTGAATCAGTGAATCAGTGTCGAGGGTAAATATATATTAAGATATAGAGATAGAGAGAGGTACACAGATAGAGAGCGAGATGTTGATTGATAGAGAGAGAGAGAAAGGTAGATTGAGAGAGATGTTGATTACTAGAGAGATAGAGAGAGAGAAAGGTAGATTGAGAGAGATATGTTGATTGATAGAGAGAGAGAAAGGTAGATTGAGAGAGAGATGTTGATTGATAGAGAGAGAGAGAAAGGTAGATTGAGAGAGAGATGTTGATTGATAGAGAGAGATAGAAATAGAGGTTTGCTATTTATGTTGTTATTAGCATGTCCATATTTATGGCTTAAACTTCATGCTTAGGGGGGAGAGAGAGTCTTCTAAACTAAAAATACTAAATAATTTAAAATTATTGAGAGAGACAGAAAAATAATTTGGAATTGTTTAAAATTTCCCTTTGCCCAGAATGGTAAATGGAGAGATTGGCAAGCAAGAAGTTACTTTGTTAGATAGGTTTTCCAAATTTCCTTAGTTCCATTGTTGAGATCATGCTCTGTGTTTTAAACGTTGGTTTATGTTAACAAAAAAAAAAGAGTTTCACAGTTTAAACAGTGGACTGAAGAGATGGTAAAAGTTTTCCGTTGTCTCGACGTTGATAACTTTTGTAAACAGAATAATCGAAATCCGAACTACAGCACTAAGTAGTAAACAATATTGTCAACACATAAACCACACTTTGTTGAAAGCGATGTTGGAATTTCGAATTCCGAGATTTGCATAACTTCGTGGAGAAATCCAGTGCTTAAACCGATTGTTAAACAATGTTGTTGCCATTGTTGCCTGGTCAAGACCTCCATCTGTTGTCCTCTTCAAGAAAATTATGAGATTTTTACACACACATACAACATAATAATAAAAAGACATAAAAGACATCTGGGAAATTGTAATGAACTCATATCGACATTTAAAGACACCAGGCCACAATTGACCGTTTTTGTATTTCGGGGGGTTTTCCATTCATTTCTATTTAAGTAATATCACAACTCCCTTTCAACATTTAACAATGGCCAATTTATGTTTGTTTTGTGGTGTTGGCTTTTTCGTTGTTGTTGTTGTTGGCTAAACAGTAGTAACACTATTTTTTTTTCTCAATCTCTGCTTTTCCGTCTTCTTTCTTTCGTTTGGTGAATTTTATAAAAAGATTTATTGAGTTATAAAGTATTTATTATTTTTTATTTTTGTATTTCTATTTGAATTGAATACTGATGATTTTGTCGCATTGTTATTTACAATGGATTTTAATAAATGACCTGACGCGTCCGTTGTCCAATTAGAAAGTTGTTCGGTACAAAAGAAAATGTTGTGGATTTTGGGTGGATTTCTTAGGATAGCGAAATGTTTTCACACTGGGTTGTCCACAATTGAAGGCGTACGTTACCGCTTCTCAGTTTGGAGCTTAGAGCCGTTCGAAAATGGACAATGAGATGGCTCGAAAAATCATCCATTACAGATTTAGGCCCGCCCATAGGCGAATATCCAGCAAGTCATTCGGTCTTGGAAAATTGTGTGGACATGGTGCGCTAATGCGAAGCCGGTCGAGGCAGCCACAGGAATGAAATCGTGTTCTATGGGTAATGGGCAAGAATGATAGAAAGAAAGATGACGCCATGCGCATGATTTCCCGTTAGATGACGTAGTTTGTCCCTTGCAAGGGTTGCAGGTCTATGTGTATCTACACCTTAAACTTACACTTAGTTACTTGTCTTAACATTCCATAAAGGAACAGAAGGAGGACATGTCTCGAATCAGTGAACTGTGCACAATATAATATGTTATTCTCACTGATACTGGCCTAGGTCTCCGAAAAGTTTTACATGGCTCTCAATTTATTCTCTTACCCGAAAAGTCACCAGCATTTGAAAAATGTCTGATGGTTCGTGTTACCAGGATGCGAATCTGGGTTTGCTATCACAGCCTAAACCCAAAAAAATTAATCTTAGGGAAAACACTTTTTTTTTAATAAAAATAAAAAATAAAATTGAAATTAAATAAAAATAAAATAAAATAAAAATAAAAATAATAACAAAAATAAACTCGCTTACCGCCTTAAAATAAAATGAAATAAAATAAAATAATTTTATTTTTAAATAATAAAATTATTTTATTTAATTTCAATTTTTATTTTTATTTTTATTTTATTTTTAATTTTTATTTCATTTTATTTTATTTCAATTTTATTTTATTTCAATTTTATTTTATTTCAATTTTATTTCAATTTTATTTTATTTTATTTTATTTTATTTTATTTTATTTTATTTTATTTTATTTTATTTTATTTTATTTTATTTTATTTTATTTTATTTTATTTTATTTTATTTTATTTTATTTTATTTTATTTCAATTTTATTTTATTTTATTTTATTTTATTTTATTTTATTTTATTTTATTTTATTTTATTTTATTTCAATTTTATTTTATTTTATTTTATTTTATTTTATTTTATTTTATTTTATTTTATTTTATTTTATTTTATTTTATTTTATTTTATTTTATTTTATTTTATTTCAATTTTAATTTTTATTTTTTTATTTCATTTTTTTTTATTTTATTTTATTTTATTTTATTTCATTTTATTTTATTTTTATTTAATTTCAAGTTTATTTTTAATTTTTAATTTTTAATTTTTAATTTTTAATTTTTAATTTTTAATTTTTAATTTTTAATTTTTAATTTTTAATTTTTAATTTTTAATTTTTAATTTTTAATTTTATTTTATTTTATTTTTATTGAATTCTGAATTCTGTCTGATTTTTTTAAACATTTCTGTTTTTTTTTTTTTTTTTTTTTTTTTGGAATAATGTTCTTCTTCTTCCTCCAAAACTCAAATTTTTACATGAGTACCCGTTTATCCCTCGAATTTCCTGTTCTTCTTATTTTTCACTCCTTTGAACGCAGAAGTTCGAAGAGGTTTTGTTTAAATTGTACTTCAATGGCCTTTGGCCTCTCTAAAGTTTACTAGCATTTCATAATTTCGTTTGCAAAAAATTAAAATTTTTTTTTGGCACTAAACTGAAATAAATCGTAAACATTTTTTTTTATGACACCATCAACGAGGAGTGAGAGAGTGAGTCTTCTTCACGTCGCCAGTGTCATGCGGTTGTCCACTTGATGTTCATCACAAACGAGCAGACTTTCCTTTTTCTTAATTAACTTTTTTCTTTTATTAGCTCATTATTATATTATGTGTGTGTGTTTCTTTGTTTTTGTTGTTGTTGTTGTCTTTTTTATTTTATAAAATTAAACTAATAAAAAAATGTGTATTTTCTTTTTTAATTTCAGGTTTGTGTTTGCCGGTTTTATTTATTTTTCTGCCATTACTCATCGTCGTCATTAACGAATTTTTTTGCCAATATAAAGAAAATAGAAAATTTCAACATTAATCGGAAATTATCGAAGAACGAATATCGTAGGTTGGCCGAGAGGAGTATTGAGGGAACGAGAAACAAATTAAGTTTTTGTTTTTGCCCTCAATTTGCATATTCTCAACAAAAAAAAAAACGAAGAAATTTCTTCGATATTGAAAAACAAAATTCTGTGAATAAAAAATAAATTTGTCAACGCCACAGAAATTGCGTCGTTTCTTTCGATTTTTCGTTCTTGAAATTGCGAATTTATGTTGTGCCGTCTTCTGCGGTATAATTGAGTTGTGGAAAGGAACAAAAAAAAAATTATAATTTTTTTCTTTTTCTATCAACATTTTATGTGCGACGTCATTGTGGCGGTCATAACAAATGTACACGTGTAAATAGAAATAGTCGGGTTTGGTCGTCTCCGGAGGATGACCACCGCAAAATATGTGCAAATAATGACAATCTAGAGATTAAGGCAAAATATGCGAAATCTGAATGAATGGAAGAATGAAAGAAAGACAGAAAGAATACAAATTAGATTTGATTGAAAACAAAAAGTGAAGAGATTTCCCGCTTGAAACGAGGAGGAGAGAAAAAAAATCTAGTATTGTTTTTTTCTTTCTATTGACGTAAGACAATGTTTTTATTGGGCCCATTAACGGCATCGTCGACGACATCATCAGCATCAGCATCTTCTCGGTCCTCATCGTCGCCATTATCATGACTTCACTGGCCATGAATATGGTTTTTCTAAAGGATTTAAGAACACGCATCAAGGGATATATACATGTATGTATACATTATTTCTAATTAATCACATTATATTTATTTACCCCCCCTATTCATTGGAAATTTAAAAAACCTTTGTTAAGAAAAATGTATGAAAATTGTTTTGGTGCTTTCATAAATTTTTCTTAACAAAGGTTTTTTTTTTAAATTTTTATGAATACTAGCGTTAGTATTTAAGAATATTTAATTGAACTTTAGCAAAGTCCCAAATAGTGGATTGAAACTATACGGTGATTTTGGTTCAGGGAACCAAACCTTGTTGAACCAAACCTAATCAACCTAACCAAACCTTGGCAAAGATTACGACTAAAGAAGAGGAAATTGGAAACCTCACACGTCGTGAAGCCAGCCAATACCTGCATGGAGGGGGACAGTTTGGAGCGGTGGCCATTTCCACAACCTGACTTCACGACGTATGACGTCCCTCTTGATTAGTAGTGATCTTTGCGAAGGATTGACTAGGTTTGGTTTTAAATGCACTAACTTCACACACAATTATTGACAACGAGTTGTAAGCGTAGCAATGAAAGTGTCAGCTCGTTGTAGTTCATTGATTTCGTTACCAGTTGATGTGTTCCCCCTTTTACAGACTTTAGAGAAACGCATTCTTAAGTGCATGTGCACTCAGTTCATAATTTGACATTACTAATAATAAGGCCCCTGAAGTAGTGAAATCGTCGTGTGGTGGATATGTTTACTATTTTGTTTTTCAATATTGACACAATTGTAGGGGTTTTAAATTTCCGTTGGCCAAACAACAAAGACGGAGAGTAACAAAATATGAACAAAATTCCCGATAACGCTAAACACTTTCAATTTGTTTGAAATATAAAAAACCAACACAGAAAAAAAAAGAAAGAAAAAAAAAACCGAAACAAGTGAATAATTTTGAAACAAACAAACTCCCCCCTTCACCCCACCACAAAGTCAGAAAACTTCCGTTTAAAAGACAAAGACAAACCAAAAAAAATTGACCGACCCTTGGGTTAAACGACATTTTTACGACGTTTATGTTTTTTTTTTTTTTTTTTTTGGCTTTTTTGTTGGACTTGTGTGGTTGTTTGCGTATCCGTTACAACTGCGGCCACAGTGCGTGGGCCGGTCGGGGTTGTTGTTGTGGTTTGTGTCAAAGTCATTTGGAATTTCTGTAAAATTTTGTTTTGTAAACCGATTTCTTTCTACACAATTAAATGTGTGATCTTTTCAACTCAAGTTTACGTTTTATTAGCATTCATTAGCTAAGCGCTGGTTGGGTGGGTGGGTGGTTGTGGTGACGAAAAACCATTCCATCTCATAAATTTACATCAAACCAATTGAAATTGCTGTTGTCGTCGACGTCGCCTTAACCTTGAAACACATTTAACTTTGAGTTGATTGAAGGTTTGTTTATTTTGTTCGATTTCGGTTGTAACATTAAAATCAAATTCTATTAACACTAAAAACGATTAGGCCCCAAAAAAAAAGAAAGAAACTGGTAATGAAGACAACACACAACAATTTGAATATGTGTTGTTGTTGTTGTTGTTTTTTTTTTTTTTGTTTTTATGTGACATTATTGAGATATTTCAGATAACGATTCGTTATTCACACGCACATTATTTCCAATGGAGCTCTTTGAAGAAGACATCACGAGAAAAAAAACACACGTAATTTATTGAATTTCATCAAAAATAAAAGTGTCAGTTCGATGGTGGCGGTTGTTTTTTTTTGTATTTTTCATTAAAGTTTGAATATCTCCTTAAACCACAAAAATACGTGTGAATTGCAAATATTTCATTTTGTTGGCCACAATCTGAACAGTGGTTTCAAAGGGAATTTTGGCACTTGTTCCCACACTCGTACGCATTTTCCTTGATATTCCCAAAAATGCCCACAAAAAGAACATGAATTCCCCCACACAAATCGCATACAACATTTCTCAACTTCTTAAGCTTCTCTCCGATATAAATTGGAGGCTCCATGAAAAATACCCCCCAAAAAAGATGAATTCCCCCAAAAAATCTCATCGGGATGTTTTTCATAATAAAAAATTTCTCCAAAAATTTGGGGAATTTTTACAAAATTTGTTGGTTATATTTTCTTTTTCGTTTGTCAGATGAAAAATGTCTCAAAAATTTTAAAATTAAAAATCCCCCATTTCCCCCCCTTTCTCAACTTCTGATGAATTCCCCCAAAAAATCTCATACAAAATCGGGGAATTTCTCATAATGACAAACTTCTCCACAAATTTGAGGAGTTTTTACAAAATTTGTTGGTTATATTTCGTTTGTCAGATGAAAAATGCCCCAAAAATTTAAAAATGACAAATTGTTCCAAATTTGGGGTGATTTTTCATTATGCAATATCACCTCAACATAAAATGTCAAAAAAAAAGGATAAATAAAAAACAACCCCAAACAAAATGTGAAAAACTCATAAACAGTGTAATCTCTCCTTGCGGACACCTCTCATAAACGAACACTGTTTTCAGTATCAATCCGCTTCAGTCCCCTTTTGTACCTATCTCATAACCGGACACCTCTCATAAGTGGACAAAATTCTCAGTCCCTTAGGTGTCCGCTTATGAGAGAGTACACAGTATATGAATTTTTCACTATGGTTTGGGGTTGTTCTTCATTTTTTTTTATGTTTTTTTTCCACATTTTAGGTTGGGATGATATTGCATAATGAAAAATCAAATAAAAATGTGCAACAAATTTAATTCTGAAACTTTTTTTTTTTGTATTTTCGTTACGCCCTTTTGCAAAAAGGGCAATAAATCCGGTATTTTTGATCACAAAGCCCTGAAAATGTTGTGGGATGTATATTTGACAATGGTCTAACAAAATATGTAAAAAACGCGATTCTGAAAAAAATCGAGTTACGCCCTTTCTAAATTAAGCCATCGTAGATAATGTTTTTTTTTTAAGTACACTTTTTCCTCATTACGAAAATCTTGCGTTGTATTTTTCGGAGATTTTGCATGGGGTAATTTTTCATGAATTGTTTGGGTGGTTTTTCAGAATTTTTGGGGAATTCTTCTCTTCATAGAGCCCAAGTGAAAACAGCGACGACAGCAGCGCTCACGTTTTCTGCATTGATCATTCTTTAAGACAATCGATTAAGTTCGCTACTTGGATTTTTCCATTGTTGTGTTCCCATAGATATTTCATCCACGATTATAAAACACTCCTTCGGTTACTCGTATGGTCAAGTGGGAGTAATCGTGGCAACCATTGCGTGGTATGGTTTTTTCATGTCCACATTCTTTGGTGCCCACTACTCAGCACTACTTTGACTTGCTCTTTGGGTGGGTTTTAAAAAGTCCTCATTTCATTTACGAGAATTCTCCCATGAATTGCGTAACTATGATCGAGTGCGAGTAAACGCGGCACCCACCAAATATTCATGTACAATTTGATGTATCCGCTCTGCTGATTACTCGACAGTCTACAGTGATCTCGGCTAGTTCATGCATTCTGACTGACGATTGCTTGCAATTTTGATGGAAAAAATTAATTTCAAATTTTCTTTATACTCGCGATGATTACGATGTCATTGATTTTCATGGTTTCAACACCTACGGTTGCGATTAATACATTTTATTTATTTCTAATGTGTTTTTTTTCTGTTATGCCTAATTAAGGAAGACAATTGTTAATTCATTTCATTTTCTCCCAAATGCAAATCGACCAAAGACACATCAAAGCAAACGAAGACATTTGCAAATGAAATGCAAATTTTGTCAAGTGCCTAATGTGCCCTTTGTTGATATTTCCTTGTGGCACCACACTTTTTTTTCTCCGGTTGTTGTCATTTTGTCCATTTGTCAGTTAATACTTATTGTGTTTCATTGTTTTTGCTGTTTTGGTGTTTTTCGAATCAATCGCATCAATTTATTTGATGTACGACCAGTGAGTGTTTGCTTGGAGGGTTAGAAACCGACAGCATCTTTGTTGGACTAACCACAGACATTTGATTAGAGCTGAGTTGGAAACCTCAGCAATTCTATCAATTGTTTGTTTTTTTTATTCCGTATGAATAACCGGGGGTATATATAACGTTCGTTGGAAATTCTCAATATTTCAATTTAAATTAGATTTTTTTATTTTTGTGAGAAATGATTGCAGCATTAGTTAGTCAGGCGTTAGTCATTTCATCAGAAGTATACACTAGAAATCTGTTACTGGGAAAAAGTTAGTCAAGAGCCACTAGCCAAAAGGAAACGATTACACAAAACACAAACAGTGGCTAAAGGAATTGACTATCGAAAGACCTGTTGCCCAAGAATGCGTGCAGTACGGACATAAAAGTTTAGCCAACACTCGGCGAACGGGACAGACACATAGACGGACTGGCGTCCATGTAGACAAACATCTAATGGACATAAATATGGACACGAATTGTGTCCATAGATAGCGGCAAACAATAACAATCACCATATAACACCGTCGTCATCACCGTCGTTGGCTTTTTCATATAAAAATGACGATAAAAATAAAAAATATCGTGATAATTATAGCAGCCCCACCACCACACATTCGACGAAATACACGGCGGCGGCGACGGCGATATCGGAACGAACACCAGCAGCCGTCACGTTCATCAAGTGACAACAAGTGCGCTCTGCGGGCATTTCATTACAAAATACACAACACTTTTTTTTACGAGACAACAGCAGAGAGAGGGAGGGAAAGAGAGATAGAGGCGGCTGTTTGCCTAGGCCACAGTGGTTTGGAGCAAATACAATGTGGTAGAAGAAGACTTCTCATAGAAGACTTCTCATAGAAGACTTCTCATAGAAGACTTCTCATAGAAGACCTCTCATAGAAGACTTCTCATAGAAGACCTCTCATAGAAGACTTCTCATAGAAGACTTCTCATAGAAGACTTCTCATAGAAGACTTCTCATAGAAGACTTCTCATAGAAGACTTCTCATAGAAGACTTCTCATAGAAGACTTCTCATAGAAGACTTCTCATAGAAGACTTCTCATAGAAGACTTCTCATAGAAGACCTCTCATAGAAGACTTCTCATAGAAGACTTCTCATAGAAGACTTCTCATAGAAGACTTCTCATAGAAGACTTCTCATAGAAGACCTCTCATAGAAGACTTCTCATAGAAGACTTCTCATAGAAGACTTCTCATAGAAGACTTCTCATAGAAGACTTCTCATAGAAGACTTCTCATAGAAGACTTCTCATAGAAGACCTCTCATAGAAGACTTCTCATAGAAGACTTCTCATAGAAGACTTCTCATAGAAGACTTCTCATAGAAGACTTCTCAGAGAAGACTTCTCATAGAAGACTTCTCAGAGAAGACTTCTCATAGAAGACTTCTCATAGAAGACTTCTCATGGAAGACTTCTCATAGAAGACTTCTCATAGAAAACTTCTCATAGAAGACTTCTCATAGAAGACTTCTCATAGAAGACTTCTCATAGAAGACTTCTCATAGAAGACTTCTCATAGAAGACTTCTCATAGAAGACTTCTCATAGAAGACTTCTCATAGAAGACTTCTCATAGAAGACTTCTCATAGAAGACTTCTCATAGAAGACTTCTCATAGAAGACTTCTCATAGAAGACTTCTCATAGAAAACTTCTCAGAGAAGACTTCTCATAGAAAACTTCTCAGAGAAGACTTCTCGGAGAAGACTTCTCAGAGAAGACTTCTCGGAGAAGACTTCTCGGAGAAGACTTCTCATACAAGACTTCTCTTAGAAGACTTCTCATAGAAGACTTCTCATAGAAGACTTCTCATAGAAGACTTCTCATAGAAGACTTCTCATAGAAGACTTCTCATAGAAGACTTCTCATAGAAGACTTCTCATAGAAGACTTCTCATAGAAGACTTCTCATAGAAGACTTCTCATAGAAGACTTCTCATAGAAGACTTCTCATAGAAGACTTCTCATAGAAGACTTCTCATAGAAGACTTCTCATAGAAGACTTCTCATAGAAGACTTCTCATAGAAGACTTCTCATAGAAGACTTCTCATAGAAGACTTCTCATAGAAGACTTCTCATAGAAGACTTCTCATAGAAGACTTCTCATAGAAGACTTCTCATAGAAGACTTCTCATAGAAGACTTCTCATAGAAGACTTCTCATAGAAGACTTCTCATAGAAGACTTCTCATAGAAGACTTCTCATAGAAGACTTCTCATAGAAGACTTCTCATAGAAGACTTCTCATAGAAGACTTCTCATAGAAGACTTCTCATAGAAGACTTCTCATAGAAGACTTCTCATAGAAGACTTCTCATAGAAGACTTCTCATAGAAGACTTCTCATAGAAGACTTCTCATAGAAGACTTCTCATAGAAGACTTCTCATAGAAGACTTCTCATAGAAGACTTCTCATAGAAGACTTCTCATAGAAGACTTCTCATAGAAGACTTCTCATAGAAGACTTCTCATAGAAGACTTCTCATAGAAGACTTCTCATAGAAGACTTCTCATAGAAGACTTCTCATAGAAGACTTCTCATAGAAGACTTCTCATAGAAGATTCTCATAGAAGACTTCTCATAGAAGACTTCTCATAGAAGACTTCTCATAGAAGACTTCTCATAGAAGAATTCTCATAGAAGACTTCTCATAGAAGACTTCTCATTGAAGACTTCTCATAGAAGACTTCTCATAGAAGACTTCGCAGAGAAGATTTATCATAGAATATTTTTAAAAAAAAATTATATTGTTGTTTCCTAAATATTGTATAAGTTTATTGATTACATTGTATTTATTGATTACATTCCTTTCTAAAATGTTTGGCAATTATTGTCATTCTTTTTATGCCTGGAACCACTGTGCTTGTGCTTGAGGCAGAACCAGTGGCAGCACACAACGCCAGTAAATATTTCTGTCCACACAAACATCAAATAGTTTTTAAACGGCAGCAGCATCAAATAAAAACCGAAACGATATCAAAATGATCGTTACGTCTTTCACCCCGTCAAAAAAAAAAAAAAAATTAAGAGGAACACAGAAAATCAATCCATTGATATCACAAGCCCCCTCCCCCAACGTCCATCCATCCATTCATACTACCATAGAAAATTTAAATTGAAATCACACAATCGGACAATGGTGCAGATATTTTCGTAATGTGTGAATTCGAAATTGGACATAAATTAAATTAACAGACACATTTCTTTTGATTCGTAACAAGCAAAAAGTCACCAATGTTTTTTTTTCAAATAAATTTAGAAAATCGAATTAAGTGGAAATAGCTCAACGAAATAGACGAACTCTGATGATGGCGATGTTGATGTTGATGATGATACAACAAATCAACCACAACAACATCAGATGAACGACAGCGACAACAACTTTAGCTACCGCAAACAACATAAAATCGGAAATAAAACGAATCGGTTAAAGTTTATTTTTTTTTTGCGTTTTGTTTTCTTTTGAAGGCGAAAAGAAAAAAGTTATTTTTACATTTCAAACTCATCACGTTTTCGTTTCGTTTGGTTGGTGGGCTAACAGCGAGAGAGAGCGAGAGAGAGGACAAAACAACACGATTCGTGCAGCAGCCAGCAACACTTGTTGCTGCATCCGTTTTTCCGTTGTGTCTCCGTTCGCTGTGTTTGTTGTTGGTATAGTTTCAGACACGCTATATTTTATAGGAGCCTAGACCAGGGGTACAAATAACACACACACACACACACTCGTCTGTCTGTGTTCCAGCTTATCATCAGTTTATTACAACAACACTGCCAGCTACAATTATTTTTATAAATATAAAGTCAACAAAAATACTCGTTTTTGTTGTTGTTTTTTGCTTCTTCTGTAAATTCAGTGCTAAAGTTCAATTAACAGTAATGGGAAAATGCAACTGAAAGTGCATAAAAAAAAAACAAACACATCAGCGACTGTCATTAGTTCAAAAATAAATTGTACACCCGTAACTCCCCGGGAAATATTTAATATTTACGATCTTACCACACGAAATCGACTGATTTTAATGGGAGAGCGGTAGGGGGAGGTTACGATATATTTGGCCTTGTCATGCCGTTGGAAATATTAATCCGATGTGGTAAAGTGTTTAAATTCAGGATACTTAACAATTTCTCGTTGACATCGACCGAAATCGATTGATATCGAAAAATATTTTGTAAAGCTTTTTGTCTTCCAACGCAATTTGAATTTGTTGAAAACAACTTGGGTGTTTTTTTTTATGTGAAAACTTGACTTAGTTACAATAGATGAGTATTAAATTTTAAATTTTTCAGTCGAAACTGCAGTTTATTCGCTTATTTTTGGAATTGGCACCGTCTTGTTGAAACCACATATTCTCCAAGTCAAACAGTGACTTTTTGTGGACGTAATGGCCTCTCTTCAATTACTTGAGGATTCTCAGCACCCCAAAATCCGACAATTTTGTTTATTAACATTCCCACCGAGTGAGAAATGTGTAGATGTAGATCCAAATGCAAAATACGCCATAATGTGCCGTAAGACAGTCCTAATTCCTGAGAACGACGAGGAATCGACACATTCGGGTCTTCGGCAACACTTTCACTTACAGCAGCGATATTTTCAGCGGAACGAGCGAAACGATGATGCACAGGCCTCACAATATCTGTAGCCGATCCAGTCTCTTTAAATTTTTTTTCACAATTTTGCCAATTGCTTGCGTAGTGGGACGATTATGTAAACCATAATCTCCTCTTAAAGCACGATATGTGGCTGTGCCAGAATCACCATTTTTGTAGGAGGTTTTAATACTTTCAGACTTTCAATGGCAGACTTCCAACTGAAAAGAAACAAAAATTGATTTAACAACTTAGTTTGACAGATGTCGAATTCCAGCCCTTTTAAAACCACGAAATTTATTTGAAATCAAATTTTGCAAAGCTTGGGTTTAACTACCATTTATTTTATTTTGTTTTATATTTGTTTTATATTTATTTTATTTTATTTTATTTTTCTTTTAATTTATTTTATTTTACTTTATTTTATTTTATTTTATTTTATTTTATTTTATTTTATTTTATTTTATTTTATTTTATTTTATTTTATTTTATTTTATTTTATTTTATTTTATTTTATTTTTTTATTTTATTTTTTTATTTTATTTTATTTTATTTTATTTTATTTTATTTTATTTTATTTTATTTTATTTTATTTGATTTGCGCTATTTTTATAAATTAAACCATTTACCGCAAATCACGTGTTTTTTTCCTGACCCAGTAGCACTCGCTTGGGGATTCTTTGGCTCTTCCTCATATCAGCCTTTGAAAGGTAACCCACATTTGCGAGATGTCGTTATAAAAACTGTTGATGTTCTGTAGGAAAAAGGATCGAACTCTGCCCTTGTTTGGCAATTACTCAGTCACACTCATATGAACTCTGCCGTGCAATTCCCCTCAATGCCATCAGTTTAAATCAACACCCGAAAATCGGGCCCTAACTACACAGATTAGTAATTAAACATTTTCGGCCTTTTTTTGGTTGTTGCTGTCTTGTCTTCTTTGAGTATTTCCTAATGGCCATTTGTGGGCAAAACAAAAAAAAAAGCCGACCGTAATGAATAAGTGGTTCACTTTGGCTTGATGATGGCTTTCAATGGTTGGACATACACATGTACATAACTGGTACTACTTGTAAAATAACCACCACTTGAAATCAATACATATGTTTTTTCGTATACACACATACATAGGCACTTATTTGTAGAGGGCCCGACGCTTGAGAAACCAAAATGAAACCACGTATTCACATTACTCATACGCCCACAAGAAATATCGAACGACCCCGGTCTAATACGACCGACCGGGACATCGTCTTGTTTCCATCATCAACCGGTTTTAGGAGTCAATAGCATCTGTAGAGGAGCGAAACTAGGGAACAAAGACCAAAATCCATTCATTCACATTGCCACCAGCAGCGGAACTCATCAACCCTGGCCAAAGAGTGAATACCAAACACTCTCCACCCATCCACCCTCACACAGGGAGGGAGACTATTGGTTATAGACCACAATTTAAATACATTTAGGCCAAATTCATACACACACATACTCACTACCCCGTATACACGTACACATACGTACGAATGTATGCCAGTATATTAATATGTGGCATGGTCTGAGTTTCTTTTCTTGAGCCGCACAATGAATGGTTGGGATATTTCAGCATTTATCTCTTTTGTGCGCCTAATCAGCTGAGAGGGGGTGGGGAGGCATCCCCTCGTCCATTTCACCATTCAACGGGACGTATGGACAGACAAACGGACCGGTATGGAAATTGTGCCGTTTATTACAACCGACTGTATCGAATGTTGTGTGTCCCAATACTTTCGACGTTGTCATCGTTGTTAACCAGAGACACAGCCGCCCACCCAACACCACCCAAAGAGGAAGGCTGCAATCAGAGACAGTGACACGAAAGGCAAACGGGTTAATAGATATAGTTCTACTTAACCCAGGACATTTTTTAAATACAGTTTTATACTTCTGAAAAAAGGGGTCCTGAGTTCGAATCCATTGAAATTTGAACAACTTTTTAAACCATTAATTAGAAAATTACCGCATTTTTTCACATTAAAAATGGCCTTGTTTTCTTTTTTTTGTTTTGAGTCCTCTTAACAGGATGCGAACCCCGGCTTGTGGCAAACACAGTTTACTTTTGGTTTTGAATTGCGCACCACTGTGACTGTGGGTTGCTGCAGCAACAGCTTCGCCAACAGAGCAGCAGGCGCACTTGGTAGGCAAAGACAAAATTCATTGTTTTCTTTTCTTCTTCGTCTCCATATAATGGATTTTCTCTCTCTCTCTCTCTCTGTGTGGTGTTTTTTTTGTGTCGCATTGCAAACATTTTCCATTCCTGCCAGCACTCAGAGCAGGAAGGGTAAAGCCGTAAGAAGAAGAATCTCTGTTGCAGACCACAAACGCACACACACACACACGCACGTCATGTGAAACTGCCGTAACGTACACATACGCCACACTTGGTGTACGTTAACAGTAATTAACGAAGCGTCGTTTAGTGTCCAACAGTCCTGCTGCTCTTGCGGTGGGCTGTTGTCAATTTCATTCTTTGCTTTACTCTTTACGCGACTCGTTTCGATTCCAACATTCAGTTAGTGCCGCCTCTGCTGCTGCTCCATATTTAACTCGAGCCGTGCTGCAGGTGTCTGTGTATGGTGTGTTGTAGTGTAGTGTAGTGTGTACTTAGCCATGTTTCGAATAGAACTGATAAGGCCATAATAACGGCACGAACTCGTGCTTCTCTGAAAGGAAACATCGGCAACAAAACAAAACAAAACAAAACAAAAAAAATATAACAAATTTATTAAAATGTTATTATAGAATATATATTAACCGACGAAAATAGGCAGAAGAAGATGATATCTACACAGAGAGAGAGAGAGAGAGGCAGAAAGAGAGTGAGCATAGCAAAAAAAAAAATCAAACGAAACCTCTTTGACATAACAGTAGTAACGAGAGCCCTCGCCACCGTCAGTCATTGTAGTTGGCGGCGGGAGTGTGTTTTTATCGTGTCGCGGCCCAAGTTTCGCACTGTGTCGAGCAAAACAAATAGGGAATAAGAAAAAGCTTCTCTCTATGTAGAATTTCACCTGTTTTGACGAGCTTTTTGTTGTTGTTGTTGCTTTTTAATATTGCTATTGGCGTTTGTTGTTGTTCTACAAAAAGGTATTAAATTTTTCAACAACGTTGATTCAGTGATTACCGAAAACTTGAAACGTTAGGGAGTCATGTGGTGACGACAATGACGTTAAACCGGTGATACGACAAAAAAAAAAAAAAATATTATTTAAAATAAAATTTATATTCCATTGTAATGTAATTTTACAACGCCTTGTCTGCTAAGCGGTGCCAGCCAAAAAGTGAGCCAAAAAACAAATTAAATTGTGATGAAATTAAATTGCCTTAAATGCCATATAAATCGACTTAAATAGAATTCACAACGAAAAAGTAAATCAGGAATGTCGTGAAAAAAATAACAAGTAACAAGTGCCTCAAGCCAAACAGAAATTTGGCCCTAAAAATAAATTGAATGCAAATCATTGGTGGTGCCAGCCGTGCCATATCATGCTCTGGTCTTTGCAAATGCAAATTCTAACTAAAAATAGACAAATCGATTTTATTTTTAATCCAACGGAAAGTCTTCTTTTCAATGAAACCCAAACAGAAGAAGAAGAAACAAAAAAAAAACAAAAATCAACAGAAAAAATAAATCTTCTACCGCAGAAAGATAAAATCTCAAATGAAATAAGAATAAAATATATAATTAATTAATTACTCATGTATTTATTTACATTCACACAAGTGTGTGCGTGCGTGCCTGTACATGTGATAGATAACAAAGTGAAACTCATAAAAATAATATTTGTTTAATTATAATGTTGATAATAGGCGATTACGGACGACGGCTCTGAGTTTGTTGTTACTTTGCAAAAGTATTTTCTTTTAACTCTCTATCTCTCTCTCTCTCTCCGTATGTCTTTCAGTACATCTTTCTCTGAAAGATCTGAGTGGATAACAGAGAGTTTTAACTTACTTCGACGGGTGTTGTTGTTGTCAAAGAGGGAAATTTAAATGGGATTGAAACAAACTTTGGCTGGATCATCTTTTCATACTGCAGTGCATGGGCTTTTTTTGAACTTGATTTTGAAAGATGTGTGCGATTGTTTCTTCAAGATTTTCTGAAGGCACTTTTTCATATGAAAAGCTAAAAAAATATGTTGACACAGAAAATCTAGCAGCTTCGGACAGACGTTTACCAAAGTTTGTTTTCCTAGAAATCGTAACGGGGAATGAGTGTTTTGAGTCAACGGAGGTCAATATGGCTGGATTTTTGTAGACGGTGGGCCTAAATCTTGTCAGGTGGTTGAAATCTGTTAGTTAGTCCCCAGTCTCGGTAGGTCAGCTGACGCTACAGTTCATTGCTAGGCCCCCGGTAGACCTACACCCAGATGAACTGCTGGGCCATCACATTGACCGATCTGCGTCTAAAGGCGAGAGCTGACGTTGAGTTCATTTCATTTTCAATAAATCCAGTACTTTTTTTTTACTTTTTAAAGACTATTTCAAGCAATTGTTGTCCACGGCTTGCCCAAAGGCCGTTTGTTTTTTGACTTGAAGTCAAATCGTTCCACTGACCCTACAAATGGACGATCACTGCACTTGTAGACATAACGTGGAATAACTTGAAAACCAAAACTGTTAATTACTCGTACAAAGGTATTGCCCGCCCGCCCGTCTCTCTGTTTGTCTGTCTGTCTGTCTGTTCGGTCTATTCACCAAACATTAGAGGCTACCACCAAAATAACGATTAATGACAGGGAATTGCAAGCAAAGCTCTATAAATATTAATGAAGTTGACGGCAAATTCTAAAATTAGTGAAAGACGCGACGGCCGAAGCAACGAACGCCTGTATGACTGTCGGGTCGGCTGATTAAACAAACGAATTTGTTTGGCTTAAACAGCAAGCCCAAAAAGGTAAACACGTTCATCCGTCCCCCACCTTGCCCCAAATTGTTCGTCATCATCTGGTGTTTAGTCAGTGAGTGAGAGTGTGTCTCTGTGTGTGTGTGTGTTTTAACGGTATTCAGAAATGTATCTCCAAATTATGGATAATCGAACTATTGACCCATTTGTGTCATGTCCGACGACCGAATGGAGCGCCTTCGTACGAACGTTCAAACATTGACATAGATAATTGTGTGTGTATGTATATGTGTGTTTGGGTCATCTGTAGATGTATTGAAGTGGGGTAGGCTGAGTGTGTGTGTCTGTTGGGAAAGGACAATAAATTATATGAAAGTAGTAAAAGTCTGTAGACATTTCCCCGTTGTAATTTGAATTCCATGAATTAATTATTGGTGGTTCTGTTCTACTTTCAAGACATTTCCGCCTCTGATGAGGTTTTTATGGATCTGGACTTAAAAGAAATGTTTGTTTGATCCATTTGTGCAAAAAAGGGCCCATCCATATTATCCATCAAACATTTGTTGTAGGTTGGGTCATGATAGGACAAAAGGCCGTGGCACTGCCCTTACAACTCTGTTGTTGTCTTAGAGTTATGATGGCGAGACTTGGCCGATAAGGCTCTCGGAGAGAATATATATTTTTTTAATTATTTATCACTGTTTTATTTTCTTTAGCATTTAATTTTGCCATTCACATAGCTTTTTTAAGGCTGCAGCCGCCCTAGAACAGACAATACCATTTCGATGTTCAAAATATTAACAAACTGTTGGTTGGAATGTAGAAAAATTTCTCTTTTTTTTTTGCATAAATTTCTTTTTTGTGTTTTTTTTTCTCTTGGTGGGTTAGTATTCCTAATAAATTGAAACCATTTAGTGGCGTTTAATATAATTGTGTTACGATGTCAAGACCACCTTTGGCTAAAGTCAATTTGTTTGAAACGCTTGTGCGCTTCTTTATATGATTCCTTCTCCAAACTGGCCAAAGTGTCAAAATTTAAATTTCACTTTCGTTGTGGCAAAAAAAAAAAAAAATGAAATTGTTTTTTTTTTTCCAAACGAATACGAAGAAGTCGACATCACAAAAATACTTTCTACTTTATTATTCCGTATTCTTTCTGAATGGCCGCTTTTGCGGCGTCTGACGCTGATTGTTTTGATTAATGAACTCGAATTGTCAAAAGTGCCAGAGGAAGTCAATTAAAAGTAATTAAATGCCGCATGAATTGATTTTTCATTTATTTGCTCGCTCATCGTCATCATCATCATCATCAATCCGTGCCCGTGTAGCGCTGGGGGAATAATGGGAACATGGCAGGGCACAGAATGACGTCTTCATATTCCAGATAAAACCGATTTCAGCTGTTTGTTTGTTAGTATGCAAAAAAAAGGGGGAACTATTTTCATGATAACAAAAAAAATCAATATTGGAATGACGCTGAAATTTAATAAATAATTAATCGACGCTACCAGTTGTCCATCAGCATGTGGAATCGTAAGGTTGATTTCCATCACAGGCCGACAACTGCCACATTGTCTTTGTCATCCAGCTAATTTCTTAGAACCTAAATACATCTACTGTGGACAATCGTGACACATAATCTTTGACACTATGCCATTTCTATTGCAAACATTCGCACATTTTCATTGGCACAAAGAAATATAAATAAGGGAATAATGAAATTTTTTCATTGAAACAATGAAACATTTTCATTGAAACAATGAAACATTTTCATTGAAACAATGAAACATTTTCATTGAAACAATGAAACATTTTCATTGAAACAATGAAACATTTTCATTGGACCAATAAAGTATTTTCATTGAATCAATGAAGTATTTTCATTGAATCAATGAAATTTGTTCATTGAAACAATGAAACATTTTCATTGAAACAGTGAAACATTTTCATTGAAACAATGAAACATTTTCATTGAATCAATGACACATTTTCATTGAATCAATGAAGTATTTTCATTGGACCAATAAAGTATTTACATTGAATCAATGAAGTATTTTCATTGAATCAATGACACATTTTCATTGAATCAATGACACATTTTCATTGATACAATGAAACATTTTCATTGAATCAATGAAACATTTTCATTGAAACAATGAAACATTTTCATTGAAACAATGAAACATTTTCATTGAAACAGTGAAACATTTTCATTGAAACAATGAAACATTTTCATTGAATCAATGACACATTTTCATTGAATCAATGAAGTATTTTCATTGGACCAATAAAGTATTTACATTGAATCAATGAAGTATTTTCATTGAATCAATGACACATTTTCATTGAATCAATGACACATTTTCATTGATACAATGAAACATTTTCATTGAATCAATGAAGTGTTTTCATTGAATCAATGAAGTATTTTTATTGAATCTATTAAGTATTTTTATTGAATCTATTAAGTATTTTCATTGAATCAATAAAGTATTTTCATTGAATCAATGAATTATTTTCATTGAATCAATGAATTATTTTCATTGAATCAATGAATTAATTTCATTGAATCAATGAAGTATTTTCATTGAATCAATGAATTATTTTCATTGAATCAATGAAGTATTTTCATTGAATCAATGAAGTATTTTCATTGAATCAATGAAGTATTTTCATTGAATTAATGAAGTATTTTCATTGAATCAATGAAGTATTTCCATTGAATCAATGAAGTATTTTCATATACCAATAAAATAGTTTCATTATAATAATGAAATATTTTCATTGTGGCCCCAAAGACATTGCAAAGCTTGCTTGCAATGCATAGCATACCGTTTTAATGTATTCCGTCTCTTAAGCGGCCTCTCTTTTTTCGGTACCAGTTCGCTGATGTAGTTCTCCCATTAGCGCTTACAAGAGAATTTACATTGAAATTTACCTATGACTTTTATTTCCTATTTAGTGATGAGTTTCGTACATCGCATTTGAATTGTATTTCTTTCAGTGTGGCTGAAGTGTTAATTGTGGTTCAGTGAACGCCTATAATTTTACTGCTCCTCGTCATCGAATAACTCAACGTGTTGTGTGCTGTGAAATTACGCCATTTTTCCCTCGATATACCGACGAATTTGGTAATGAAAATTTTTGTTTATCAGTGGAATTATTTGGCCTGAGTTCAGTTCAGTGTTACGTTGTACATTCACAGACATTGACACATTTTCTGTTACAGGTGCTTACGCCCGATTTGATAGAACGACACAACCACCAGAGATAAGATAACGTTAACGCTTTTCCTTATCATCTTACAAATATGTATGTGTAAATGTTTGAATATCTGAGCCAAAAAATGACCCGCAGACCGATGTCGATACTGTTTGTCTCAGCATAATTGTCACATTTGACTGGAGGGTAAGGAAGGGCCGAGTTTGGGCATTAAGGTTAGAGAACAGGAGTTGGATTGGAAAAGAAAACGAAAACAGCAATAGTTTCAGTGAAGATTCATTCATTCCCTTGCTGATTCATCCACCTGCCAACTATTTAAAAATTTCAATTGAACTATATTTCATTTATGGCCTTTGTATGGCTGTTTAAGTGTGTGTGTGTGTGTGTTGGGGTATTTGTTTAAAAAAAAATATGGCTCATTCACTGAAAACCTACGAATTCTGGGAATAACCAAGCCATGATGAACTATTTCAAACCGACTCATATTGAAAAACTTATGAATAACAACAACTTGGCCAACTTTTACTTTTTTCCCCCCGCCTAACAATTAATTGGAATCGTCGTATTCAAAATTTAATTATAGAAATAACAAACTGTTCTACGTGACTTAAATATTAATTTACATTTTTTTTCCTTACAAACTTCTTGGGCACCAAAACCAACAAATTAGAGCACTAATAAAACAAAACAAAAAATCAACGTTGTGTCCCAGACATTTTAAGTGTCTTCCCCCACCGGTTGAGTTTTGTTGTTATTGTCGTTGTCGTTGCTGTGTATGTGACTTTTGTCACAGACGACAAAAATTCCAAGGCATTCCTTAACTAGAAAATCATGCCAATGATAAAAATGTATAAAAACCTTCTTTGGGGCAGCAGCGTTGCGGAGGGAGGTTAGGCTGGGTTTGGTATGTTGTGGTAGGCTGGCTTAGTAAATCTTTCAAAGTTTCATTTGTGATTTTCTTTCCAGCTGAAGGCCTGATTTTAACTTGTCTTTGCATTGATTCAACGAAAATGTTTGATTGGCGCAATTTCTTTAATTCTTACTATTCATACTTAATTATTAACAATGTTTCATTCATTCAAGGAAAACGTGTCATTGACAGAACGTTGATGTTTCAATGTTGCAACAAATACGTTTCATTGATTTTATGAGAAATCTTTCATTCGTGCCATACAAACATTTCATTGACGAAAATATTCCAGTGATTCTATGAATATGTTTCATGAAAACAAAATGTAAGTTTTATTGAGGTATGAAAAAGATTCATTTAAATCTGTGGATACAAAGCAAAATAAGTAAAGGGAAAAGCTTTTCTCAGATTCATTTCATTTCTATTTTTTGCAAAGAATGATCTCGAACTCGACTAACAGAAACAAAATTGCCTGAAGAATATAGATCAACAATACAGAAACAAAATTTGAAGTTAATTTCATTAATGCAATGAAATTTCAGTGGCCCAATGACATTTTTTTAATACTCCCGCATTTCATTAATGTCGAGACTTCATACTACTGCCTGTTATTGTTTTTGAAGCTGCTTCTTGGCATCAGTGACAAGAAACATTTTCTATTTACGAACCTATTTAAAACGAATGAAAGTAATTGACATCTCTCCCTCTCTCTGTATTTTCTTCTATTTGAAAAATGGCCAATTACACATTTGACCAACTTTGCCGCTTCTCTCTTTCACATCATGTTGCCATTCGATGAAAATTGATTCAAAGAGAGTTTTCTTTCATTTCCAATATTAATAAAAATTTTTGTATTATTTGTTTTGTTCATCACATGACAGAACGTTAGTTGGTTAGTTTAGACACCGGAAGTGCATCATCTTCATGGGGCAACACTTTGCATACCAACCTCGTTTACAACATTACTTTATGATAGATGACTGGATGGATGGATAGATGCATTGTAATGTCTTTGGTTGCCTCCGTCCGTCCGTCCGTCCGTCCGCCTGTGACTACTGTGTGTGCGAATGTCTCAAGAGTCTGTGAATATATTTTTCGAATATAAATGAGAGACATATTTATGGACGTCTGTCGGAACACACATACATATTTGCTCATACCACCTTATGCGGCACTGTGGGTGATTTTGGAATATTTGTTTGGTCTGTGTGTAATAATTTGGAAAATTCCTAAGCTAAATTTTCATGTTGTCTTTAAGAAATTTGATTACTTTCGTAGAAGGAGTTCCTAAGTTTAGCCTTAAGCAAAAAACCTTTTTCCGATCACTTCCAGTGCAACTACCTTATGCCCCACTGTGTGAGTGCGTATGAATTTCAAGTTAAGTGTTGTTGTCTGTCTCTTCTTCTTCTCCTTATTTTTTTTGGAGGGAAAAAAGTACGTCTTTCAACATTAACATTCCGGTTGCCGTTGTCTTCTGACGCTGTTGTGGCTAATGTTGTTTTTGTAAGGAAATGGCTTTTGTTGTCTTTTTCTTTCTTTCTGAAATCTGTTGTTGTTGTTTCATTTGTGTTGTGTGCGTGTACATTTTCTAAATAAACTTCCATTGTTTTTACATTTACAATTTAATTCGTTTTTTGTGTGTGTGTGTCTCTTGTGAAAGCAACAACAACAACAATAATAAGATCTTTCTTCTCGACAACATTGAAGCCACCGTAAACACATTATGATGAATGCATGGCCATCAGCAGGGGTCGAATGGGTGTAGAGAGGGGAGGGAGCGCATTAACAATGAAATAAACAAGTGGCAGGCAAAGCCACCAACACTGCCATCAGGAGAGAACCAAATGTTTCTGCTCAATGTGTAATGAGTGTCTGACCAAGTAATAAGACTGAGTGTACTTGGTTGCATTTTAAACGTATACACAGCCACCCATACACGAGCGCGAGCATGTTGAGTGCATGCAGGCACACATGCACTCGCGCTCATCGTTTACTGTTCGGTTTGGTGTGCAAATACGAAAGCACGACTCAACATGAAAGGGGAGTTTAAACCAACTAACAGGCAGCAATAACATACATACAATACAAAAAAAAAAGAAGAAGACATAAAACACGAAAAAGTGGCGTTTGTTGATATTGTTGTGTTGTTGCTGTTGTGGCTGTTGTCTATCTTTATTTGTTCCTTTGCCACGTTAGTCACACCATCAGTCTCTCCCGCTCTCTCTCTCTCTTCTGTGTTGTGGTTGCGCCAATGTATGTATATGAATGTGGGTTTGTGTTTGAATTGTTTGTTTTCTACGGAGGATGACATCTATTTAAATTTTTTTATTTGCCGTTGTTGCTGTTGTAAACATTGTAAGTTATAGCTTCCTCAACAACACACACACAGTAGCTAACAACGCTTGCTTAGCCATTATTCAACAACCACAACAAAGTCCATCCGGATTTTTGGGAAAACTCTTTGCTGGTTAAAATAAAAAAAATTGAACTTTTCAAAATAAATCTAAATATTAAAATTTAAATATTTAATTATGTTCTTAATTGTTTACGAAAGCGAGAGTGGATTGGAAAACAGCACTAATGGGTTTGGAAAGGAAAAAGGATTCGTGTAGAAATTCATAGATGCATGTCTTAACCGAACCGAATTGTCTACTTCGATTTGTTCAATAGATCGAAAAAAATTCCATTAATTGTTAAGACGGTAGAACACCGACAAATTCCGCTAGATACATCACGACTATTTTTAAATGTGTGGTTTTTCAAAGTGAAGTTCCAAATACTTTAATCTGGTCCCGATTTTTTTAATTTAACCTATAAGGGCTGTTTATCGCTGATTGTCTTTGAAGATCTTTGAGTCCTTTAGCAGGCACCTCACTGCTCCTAAAGAAGGAAACCATATTTTTTACCTTCAGAAGGAGTTACAACAATTGTCTTCGTTGAAACTCATTTTCAGCAGCAGTTTCTGGTATATTTTATTTCTATTTAGGCAATTTTGTGAATGGTTTGCCCAAAATATCAAATGGATATAGAATTTGAAAATTCTTTAAAAAAAAAACTACTAAATATTTCTCAAATTTCTTTATTTTATTTGAAAGTACAATCGTTCCGGTTAATAATGGAAAATAATTTCATTCAAACGACATCAGCTCTGCGGCTGATAATTCTTATTTCCCTTTAACATTCCATGAAGGAACAGACGGAGAACTTCTCTCGAATCAGTGAGCTGTGTACGATATAATTTCTATACTTATCGGGAGCTACTGTTTAAAGCCCCGGCTCCGAATGGCTAGAGAAGTTTTTCATGGCTTAGAGATTACTGCTCTTACTCGTAAAGTCGAGGGGGAAACAGCCGCTAAAAAATTTTTGATGGTCTTACCCGGTTTTGAACACGGGTTCTTATGTATATAACCCTAATACAGAGGTTATTTTTGGAAGAGTTTGGACGGCAAAGTTGAAAAAAAAAATTATTTAGGAAATCCTTACACATTTCTCTCTCTTTCGAGAGCGCCAGGCTCTGAATGAACAGTACGAATACGCTCTGAATTAATGTTAATTATGCGCTCCGAATTAATATTAAGTATACGCTGTGAATTACTATCAATCATACGCTCTCGAGTACTTCAAATTAACCCTAGAACACTCAACCCGACGTGGGAGGCGACCAGCATTTTTTTTCGCACGTTGTTTCATGTCAAAAAATTAAATGAATTTGCTGTTATTTTCTTATTAAATACAGTGTACTCTCTCATAAGCGGACACCTAAGGGACTGAGAATTTTGTCCGCTTATGAGAGAAGTACACAAGAGGACTGAAGCGGATTGATACTGAAAAATTGTCCGCTTAAGAGAGGTGTACACTGCAATTGTATTATACAAGATAAGTCTTTTTTTTTGCAAAGCTGTTGTAAATTTTTATGAATACGCTGCAAATTAATATTAATCATACGCTGTGATTTAGTATCAATCGTACAATCCTAACTAAGAATAATCATAAATTATAATTCTAATTCAAAGCTGCACTCTTTATTAATATTAGTTATGCGTTATTGCATTAATCTTAAACTCTGAATTAACAGAATTAAACGGACACCACATGTTTGGTATTGCGATTTGATTTGAACAGACCAAATTCCCCTCCAATTCCGATATCCGGTATTTTGGTGTTATAACAGAGTTGAAAGACCTCAGCTGTTACAATTCCACCGATCTCATGTCGTTCTCTCCGAAGTCACTCACTGCCAAGTGTCATAATTATTTATAAACAACACAACTTTGCTAAAAGTACAACAAACTCATTTAACATGTCTAGATATGCGTATATGTAAGAATACTAAAAATATATAAATTTTTAAAAAAAAAAAAAATAAACAACCCGGTAATATAAGAAACTCCATGCGACATCAACGCTGCCATAAAAACAAAAAGCTTAAAAATAATACCACAAAATGTGATTAATGGGCATAACAAATTAATTTAACAAAAAAAAAACACAAAACCCAATGCACGTTTTAACAAGCAACTGGAAAAAAGCCGCAGTTATAAACGTAAAGCGCGAAAGAAGCATAACCAAAAGACAATGAAATTTTCTTAGAAATTACACAAAACGAAATCATTCATAAACACGTTTTCAAATTACCACAAGTGTGTTTAACCGTTTTCTTCTTTTGTAAATGAAATTCATTCAGCTGAAAAAAAAAATATAAGCCAACAGAATGATGAGATTGTTGTAGCGAAAATAACCCAAAATAATTGAAATTATCTAAAAAGTGCCATTAATTGCCAAAACAAAACGTTGCTACCGCTGCTTGCCGACTAAACCAAAAACACACACATGCATAATTTATTTCTACGCCTCAAAACCCAACTCAGCGTCTTGACCTCCCACAATTCGGCCAATACAACGCCGCCCCACAAAGATCCGCCCTCGATTGTAACCACACCGTCCTCGGCTAACGCGACACCACGTCATCGTCATAATTCGGCACCGGATATGGAATTGCAACGTACACGTTCCCTCAAATCGATACGTGTGCGAAAAATCTCCAAGGGCTCATTGAAATCCCTCCGACGTGGCACCGTCTGTGTCACCGTCAGTACACATGCATCGTCGGTGTTCTACGACACCGATACCCAGGTAATTGCTCAACAGCCCGAAAAACTTAATATTTTGGCGGTTGTGGAAATTTATGTTGTTCTTGTTGTTGTTTTCTAAATGAAATATTTTATAACTGAATGAAATATTGTTTGTGTGTGTGTAAATTGATTGGTTATACGAAAATGCTGTCGTTCGGCAGTGTGGGCTGTTTAGAGAAAGAGTTGCGCCCCTCATTTTTTTCATATGGGATTTTAATTAATAGCAATTATACGCTATAAATTAATATTACGCATACGCTCTGAATTGATGTTAGTCATACGCTCGTTATTACTATTAATCATACGCAACGAGTCACTGTTAATCGTGTGATCTGAATTAATATGAATCATAAGCTCGGCAGTTTGTTATTCAGACGCTTTGAATTGACATTAATCACACGATCTTATTTAGTACTACTCAAATCGCTTGATTTAATATTAAATTACTATATAAGTGATAGAGTCTGAATTAATATTAATCCTATTCGTACGCAGCTAAATTTTGTAACGCAAAATGGTTTATAAAACAAAAAATGAAAAAAAATATGCTAATGAGTATTTTATGACACTAAACTATTTAAAGGGACCATAATAACTAATGAAAATTTTAATACATATACAAGTATTAATTGCAGTGGTGACTCGAAGTCACTGCCTGGTACGAATTGGGTTAAGAATACTTAATGTGATTGTGGACGGCCGTGGTGTGGTGTGGTAGAAGAGCCCGAGTTCGAAACCGGGTAAGACCATCAAACATGTTCCAGCGGCTGTTTCCACCTCGTAAATGTTGGCGACTTTACGAGTAAGAGCAGTAATCTCTAAGCCATGTAAAACTTCTCTAGAAAAGCATTGGCCATTCGGAGCCGCGGCTTTAAACAGTAGCTCCCGATCAGTGAGTATACAAAATGATATCGACAGATGTTCCCCATATGTTCCTTCATGGAATGTCAAGGGAAAATACGTAAGTAAATGTGATTAATTGGAATCATACTATCTGTTCTGAATTAATAATAACCATACGCTGTAAATAGATGGCGATCACACGCTCAGAATTAATATTAATCATACGCTCGCATTAAACCTCCAAATGAATTCTGAATTAATGTTAATCATACGCACAGCATTAATATCAATTACTACTCAACAAAATTCTCAGTCCCGTATGTGTCAGCTTGTGAGAGAGTACACTGTAGTAGTCACGCATACGCTCTAAATAGATATCGACCACAAGCGCTGAAATGGTATAACTTCTAAACTCTTGCTTTCATTGAAATTGAAAAAGCCACTCAGTGAGTTGAAAATCGGCTGCTCTGAATTAATGTTAATCATACGTTATGAATTAATATTAATCAACCGCTCTGAGCTTATGATATTTTCCATTTATTAAAGGTGGCGCAAAAGTAAACTTCCGATGTTTTTTGGCTGTAATTAAAAAAAAACGAAAAACTTTGATTCTTCTTGTGGATTATTTTTATTTGGTCTTTTAATTTTTTTTTTTACATCAGGTCGAGAATATGATGTCATGTATGATGTCATGTAAATGTCCGCCGCCACAGTTAATTGTCACATTAGGGGCCAATCGCAAAATTTATAGCATTTTCTGATAGGAGGATTACTTTTGCGTCACTTTTACGAATGGTTTTTGTCCATGGATTTTCTTCACAGATGTTTTGTTGTCTTCGTAAAGAAGTCGTCGTTGTGTTTAATTATATGGTTGATATGATTCCCTCCTAGGTACTTTACACTTGGTGCAGCCAAAATGTGTAACGTATCCTCTAATGTTAATTGAGATTTGACCGAATCATTTGATGACTCATTTCAGATAGAAAATGGTGTATTTGGTCCTATCCATCGACTCTGTAAGAAAGTTAAAACAAAAAACACCGACCCCTGATTTTCAGCGAGTTTTGGCTCTACACCCTACGCCCACTACACCCGAATTACACGATGACTTTTTACTTGATTTTAAAATCATGATTTTCAAGTTTGTAGGCGAAAGATCTATTTAATCACAGATATAGAAAAAAATCACAAATCACAGATTTGAGTTTTTTTTTTAGTTTTTTTTTTGTTAACTCCAAAAAAACCTACAACGCAGTCACAAACAAAAAGTCAACGTATAAATTCATATGACTTTTGGAAGAAACCCCAAAACAGAATTAAATAAAATCAAGCCAACAAGACATCATATAAATTGGGACTTGGGCGGTTATGACCAAAAAAAAAAAAAGTATAAAAGATCACGTAAAATTTTTTAAAAACAATTTTTATCAATTCTCAGATTTTCCCCAATTTTTATTATTTTTGAAAAAAAAAATTTTTTTTTTTTCACTTTTCTTACCATAACTCCAAATTTTTAAACTACTTAAGCGTTACGAAAAAAAATGTTTTTTGAACTGAAACCTTAAAAAAAACGATAACCATTTAAAAAAAAAAAAATTAGGAAAATCTGAGAATTGATAAAAATCCATTTTTTTTAAAAAATTTGACGTGATACAGACATTTCCACGAGTCTGCCTGCAAAAAAGCAGCTCGATTGGATCACTGAAAAAGGCTTAAAAATCGGTCCAAAGGCTTTCACACAGGCCACTACAAGCCTCATACTTCAAACTTAAAAAAAAAAATTCTGACGTCTACATGAAAATCGCCGATACACGTGTATTTTTATTTTGTATCCCCTTTCCGAAAAAGTAAATTTGGTTCATAGGACAGAATGTGTGTAACACGGTGTTATGAAATCGGATTCAGTCATTAGTCAATTCTGGGTTTCAGAGATATTTTAGATATCGACCTATGGAACACCATCTCCAACATATTTTACATGTTGTCTTCAACATTTGTGTTTTTGTATCTTTTTGAGTCGTTGGTGTTAAGATGCGTACAACATTCTAGTCTGTATTTTAATTTTATTTTATTTTTTTTGTTCATTTTAAAAAATCTTTATTTCAAAAATGTCCCATCATAATTTCGCATTTTAGTCATATTCCCCAGCCGTTGATGGTTATTCACGTATAAATATTTGGTGTTATTTCGAATGGACAGGGTTGTTTTTCTTGTGGCAATAATCGGTATCGTCGTCGTCGTCATCGCAATAATCAGCCAACATCGGAGAACATCGTAATCATAATATGCCATAATAATAAATAATTCCTCAGTGGGATGCGATGCGATATGCAGCATGTGAGTCTAGTGTGTCGCCCCAATGTGTGTCATCTAATATTGTGTAATTGCAACACAGGCCATCAACTCAGCGCTCATCCACCGCTGTCCCACCATCCGTCATAAATGTAACAGGGGCAATTACCACACGCTCACACTCAGTCAAAGCCATAGCAAAGCACCAGCCGGTGCACGGTGCCCCATGTTCAGCTAACATCGGAATAGCGGCTGTCCCATCAGCAGAACAGGTAGCACCGGTGAGTGACCACCACACTTACACGCTCTCATACTAACGGCATTTCTAGATAGCTCTTGGTTGTAATATTTGCTGTTAGTGTGGTTGTTCTTCTTCTTCTTCCTCGTATTCTTCGTTTTTTCTAAACTGTTTTCTGTGTTCCGTACACTCTATTTAAACTGTATACAAACTGCTCATCAGCTTGCTGTTCGGTGGCAGCAAATCCCCTTACGGCCTCTTGTGCAATTTCTAAAACGATTATTTTGTTCAGTTATCATTAGGTTTCTTTTGCTCTTCGCCTTCTTTAGACCCCCCCCACTTCCAATCACGACGCCGCTTTCCTCACATGCCGAAGAAGAAAGGCTTTATTCTTTAAACAAACCAACCCAACCCCCCCCCCCCCCCCCTGGAGAAGCCCTCCAGCATTTTAAATAAATGTTGTTCTTTATTGAGTTGCGAGAGTGCTCAGTTGTCTGTCCGTCCGAGTGGCTTTCTGTCGGTTTAGATAATTCGTTTTGTGTTTTGTTTGTGTTTGACCATGAAAATTAATTCAATTACGAGTTTATCAACACACTGCATGCATACATGCATGTTTTCTTATATTAACAACAACAAGAGGAAGAACACTAGTCGACAGCAATAAAATAGGCATAATTCTAAACTGAAAGCGGCCCGTGCGAGGCGAGTTGTCTATCAGCGTGGGGGTTGTGGATTCGATTTCCACCTGAGGCCAGCCAAATGGACCCTTGGACCCAGAATTAGAACATAAATTTACTAGTAATTGGGGTTTTTAATTTTCCGATTTTTTCGAAGTCTACCCGGAGATTAACGGGACTTGATTGCCTTTATAAAAAATAATAAAAAAAAATTCAAAATGTTATTTTTTTTTAAACAAAAAAAAAAAACTTTAATAAAAAATCCTACACAATTAATCTGCAAACAAATATCCTCTACCAATATAAATGTAATGTAAGGTCAACTCGTTCGGAAATGTTTCAGAATGTAAAAATTCTATATTTTAAAAACAGTTGTGAAAAATGCTTAAATCGTATCGATGGCTTAATTTAGAAAGGGCGTAACTCGATTTTTTTTCAAAATCGCGTTTTTTTTTACATATTTTGTTAGACCAAATACACATCCCACAAAAGTTTCAGCGCTTTGTGATAAAAAATACCGGATGTATTGCCCTTTTGCAAAAGGGCGTAAACAAAATACAAAAAAAAAAAATATCTTTAGAATTAAATTTGTTGCGCATTTTTATTTAAAATTGCCTTTACAATTTTCTTTTTGTGTCTGAACCAACCAATCCCGGTAATCGGTATTGTTAAAAATCTAATTGTTAATAATAAATAAATCCGTTCTAATCTGATGAATATTTGAAAACCAATTGGAAATTTTATGCGGCCCTTTTTACAAAATTTTTTTTTCCAATTTTTTTTTTAACAAAATTTTTTTTCAACAAAAATTTTTTTTCAACAAAATTTTTTTTCAAGAAAAAATTTTTTTTTCAAGAAAAAAATTTTTTTTCAACAAAATTTTTTTTTTCTACAAAATTTCTTTTTTCAACAAAATTTTTTTTTTTCCACAAAATTTTTTTTTTTCAACAAAATTTTTTTTCCATATTTCAACGGGCGCCATAGGCGCATTACAACTTACTAGTTAGTAAATATTTTTCGACGCATCCACACGAACGCATATGTTTTTTAATTTATATATTTTTATTTATTATTAATTACAATACAAAGTAAATTTATATTCTAATTTTTGGGTCCAAGGGTAAACCGGGTGACACAGACCATTTGTTAAGATTTTTTGCAGCGACAGACCAAAGCCTCTGGTTGGAATCGATTTTTTTTTTTTTTAATTTATATATTTTCGTTTCAAATTATATGAAATATTGGGGCTTCACTCTCCTCAACCTAAAGTCGCCCGTATTTACAAACTGCCAGCGACCTCTGGATTATATTTTTGATGTTTTTACCAGTCATTAGATTCGGACACTTTACCTGACAACGCAGAGCCGACCACAGAAGGATGTTAAAATGTAAAATCTCCCCTTACTCGCTCAATTTCAATTCGATATTTTGGTTTTAGCTCGCTTCCGATATCGCGTCCGTGTAGTTACGTCTGCTATACCCTGACGTCTTCGTCTGCCCACTGAAAGTCATGGTAAACATGATATGAATGTCGATATGGTCCTGTCAGCGTGGTCATGCTGGCCATTTGGCTGATAATATTTTTTTTTTTACCAAAATTTTTTTTTTTCCAAGTTTTTTGTTTTTAAAAAAAATTTTTTTTTACAAAATTTTTTTTCAAGAAACATTTTTTTTTTTACAAAAATTTTTTTTTCCAAATTTTTTTTTTAACAAAATTTTTTTTTTCAACAAAATTTTTTCATATTTCAACGGGCGCCATAGGCGCATTACTACTTACTAGTGATTTAATAAGAAAATAAAAACCACGTGTTGATATTTTAAACCGATCGTAAAATATCGTGTAGAAAAATTCGAATCGTGTTCAAGCGGCCAATGACAAAAAAAAAGAAATACTCACCGATTTCGGTGTAAATAAATAAAACGCGTGTTTGGTGTTCGTAGCAAGTAAAGCTTATTTCCTTCTACACAAAGCGTATTTGGATGTAAATATAACTCGTTTGCTATTAGTATTTCATATTTGTGTATAAGCAATAGCGTGTTTGGGAAAAACAGACAACGAACTTATTAAATTGAACAAAGTACAACATTTGGGTGCGAATAAGTGTGTATTTGCAACTGGTTTCGTAATTTTTTTGTGCATTTACGCTCTTTAAAATGAAAGCAATACTGAGAGAATGAGATGGATTGTTATATAGAAATTCAGAAATTGAAAAAAATGAAAAGTGACACAAAAATGCATACATATACATTTGATATTTATCACCTACAAACAACTTAATGTTTGTGGTGTGAAAAAATATATATATGTTTGATGCGAACTTGTTTGCTGAAATTTTTTAAAATGGCCATTTTTTTCAGCGTGCGTGAATGGCAAAAAAAAATTTCCCAGTCTGTTCCTTCGTGACACATCAAAGGAAATACATTTATTGTGCTAAGTTTTTTTTTTTGTATTCTGATTCTGCTTTCAGTCTTGTATACCAAAGTATTTATTTCTCACATTTAATATCCCCCCCCCCGCTTTTTGTTTTGCTGTGCCTCATCGGTTATGATTACAACGTTTACGATTACTTTGGCGATAAACGGGGCGAGCCGCCATAAGCCAGCCATTCATGCCGTTTATCGAAAGTGTCAAAAATTTGAAATGCTTTAGTAGACGGCCTACAGATAGTGTCGGTCACAATGCGCGCATAGGTGATAAGATATGTTTTGTATTCGGTGTCTTAATAATGTCAATGACAAATTGCACAAGAATGTTCATAGTTTTGCTTTATCAATCCGAATTGGAAGGACTGGCCAACAATTCTGCGCAACACCGGTGGTGGAAATGGTGCAGCCAATTAAGGCCAATGTCATAATATTCTATTGTTGTGGAAATTGACTTGCAATGGGATTAGGTTTTTCTGGACAAATAATGGTGGATAGGATAGGGAAACATTTCCGAAGTTGGTGCAGCCAATTAAGGCCAATGTCATAATATTCTATTGTTGTGGAAATTGACTTGATAGTGGGATTGTGAAAACTCTGAGTATGCGGCTCCTAGAGGTTATGTGGCTAATTTTATGGGTAAAGGATAGGGAAACATTTCCGAAGTTGATGACCAATAGGATTATTCAGTTGTTGGCAACGAATTGGAACTGTGACTTTGATTTTGTTATATTTCTTTAAGAATTGAAAGAGCTCGAAAAGCCTACTGCCACTTGCCGAATTTGTTCGTTCGCTAGAAGTTGTAAAAATTTAAGATTTTTATCAGTAGTGAGTGAGAGCTTATTCTTTTAGATCAATGCGATTCCATATGTAGTTATCTAACATAGCGAGCCCTAGCCGCAAAAAAGACGCAAGCGTCAAAAAGAAAATTTTACAGGAGAGGGGTTTTTTTTGTGGTCAAACATTGAAAGGGCGTATGAAGCTTACTTTACAATTGAATTTGGTATATCTTTGTAAATATGAATTTTTAAAATTTTAATTTTTTGTAATTAAGACACTCTTCTTTTGAATTTCATTAAGAAGCGGCTTTCGAAAAAAAAAAAAATGGCGCTTTTCTTTGCGGTTGGGGCTCGATATATCTGAAAATCCCTATTGAATACTAACCGAAACTCATTTTATAAAGCTTCCACGAACAAATTCCCTTTATAAAAAAACAATCGGTTGAGAATTTGTAATAAAAAAACTTTCGTTTGTTTTATTTCAGCCTGCCACTTATAAAATGTATTTTTTTCTTTTCCTCTCCTACATTTAACTAATTGTACGTTTTCGTTTTCTCATTTTAGGGGGACTACATAAAACATCCGGTCCTCTATGAGCTCAGCTACAAATATGGTTTCACAGATAATTTGCCCGAAAGCGGCCTGCCCAGCCGCCTGGAGGAGATCAAAGAGGTGATACGACGAGAAATACGCAAAGAGTTGAAAATCAAAGAGGGCGCCGAAAAGCTGCGTGAAGTTGCCAAAGATCGTCGTTCGCTGAACGATGTCGCCGCCATTGTCAAGAAGAGCAATAACAAAATTGCCGAACTGAAATCGGAACTGCAAGAGCTGGAATCGCAAATTCTATTGACGCAGGGCAATGATCGAGGTAAGTGGTCGATGTCGCCGCCATGTCACGCTTCATGACAAATTGATTTGTTTTCTGAATTCTAAACTGAATCGTGATTAAAAACCATATTTGTAATACAACACCCCAAGAGTGTTTACACTTTTAGTTTTTGGGGGATTTTTTTGTTTGTACTGTGAAAACATCGATTTGTTATGTTGCGTTGTTAACACTTGAGTGATTATTTTATTCTTATTTATTTTTGGTAACACCTTTGAAACTGGTTTTCTTTTATTTGGTTTCAAATTTGAGTTTATGTTTCGACCGATTGAAATGTT
Organism: Hydrotaea cyrtoneurina; assembly: GCA_958296145.1. Classification (NCBI taxonomy): domain Eukaryota; kingdom Metazoa; phylum Arthropoda; class Insecta; order Diptera; family Muscidae; genus Hydrotaea; species Hydrotaea cyrtoneurina. The sequence goes on along the minus strand of OY282516.1, from coordinate 76,514,331 downwards.
TTTTTGTTGTCATTGCATCAAATAGTGGTATCAAATGACACACTGTGGCTTAACATAGTTGCAAAGGCTTACCAGGTAATGCCGATGGTAATGAGTAGAAAACTTCAACTACGAGGGCTTAACTCATTACACCGTGTTACACACATTCTGTCCTATGAACCAAATTTACTTTTTCTGAAAGGGGATAAAAAATAAAAAAACACGTGTATTGGCGATTTTCATGTACACGTCAGAATTTTTTTTTTAAGCTCGTAGTGGCCTTTTTGAAAGCCTTTGGACCGATTTTTAACCCTTTTTCAGTGATCCAATCGAGCTGATTTTTGGCAGGCACGTCAAATTTTTTCTGTATCACGTCAAATTTTTTAAAAAACAATTTTTATCAATTCTCAGATTTTCACCAATTTTTTTTATTATTGAAAAAAAAATATTTTTTTCACTTTTCTTAGCATAACTTGAAGAGACTCAAAATTTTTAAACTACTTAAGCGTTACGAAAAAAAAATTGTATGCACTTGTCGACTTTATGCTTGGATCTTCAATTGTGTAGAGGTGACTTTGACAAAGCACAATCGGCACAGTGGTATTAGGGTTGCCATCTAAAATATATCTTGCGAATACCAAAATTATTTTTGAGAATAAAAATCAAATTGTTCGTATTAGGAGATTTAGGAAGGCCCTGGTTTGATTTTTAGTTTGAGCAACAGCAAACTTTTTACGGAAATCTTAAGAGAATAATCTTAATCTTAATTATCTGCCTACCAGAATGAGATTATTGTACGTCATTGAAAATCCCCAGAGTCCCAGACAAATTGGGGGTAATAATGAGGACGTTTGGGGCTGTCGTATTACAATTACAACAATGTCAGCACAATAAAAAACTTAAAAACTTTTTTGTTTTTTTCAAACACTTAGGGGATGCCCCTTATAAATGTAATGCACTGTGTTACGATGGGAAATGAGGAAGGTATTGGAAGGAGCAAAGAGGGAGTAGAATTGTGCCAAACCCCTTACAAGTAATTTTCCATTAAGCAAAATGCTCACACAAACGAAATGTTTTGGGGTAATTTTCATTAACGAAAACTGGTCGAAAAATTTAAAAAAATCTTGGGTTCATTTTACATAATCGAAATGATTCTAAATTAAAAAAAGGGGAAAGAAAGGTCCCATATTTGCGTTTGGGACATTTGCATTGGGGTCTTTTTTCAGGCAGCCAAATCCAATAAAAAAAAGTAGAATGTGACTTTCTGGGAATCGGGAATTTCCCCGATCTGTTTTCTTTCTTTTTCTACATGCTTTATTTGTATTTTTTTTACACAAAACACGTACAATTCGGTAATTCGAAATGCAATTTAAACGTTGGTAGCTCCGGAAAAGTTTTCATATTTTCTCTTCGGGCATGATTTAATATTTTTTAAAAAAAAATATTTTATTTTTTATATTCTACGAGTAAAGAGTATTTTCGCCAGAACGCAATCAGCATGTCATTATTAAATCTCCCACAATTAAAAAAATCCCCAACAGACATTAAGGCAGACATCAAAAGTCACATCACAGCATCAACACATGCAGGTTCCAAAACAAACAAGCAAATACTCAAAAACAGAGCAAGAAAAAATCCAAATTTTAAGTAAAAAAATAAAATAAATCGACACCGGAAAAAAAAACATGGCCGCACAGTGGTTCAGAGTCGATTTTCATTGGTCAAAACAAAAAAATAGTAAGCATTTCGTAATGATATTAAACAAATCATTAATAGAAAATCGTTTCGGAAACACTGTGCGCCATTAGCAGACCCAAATGAAATACGAAGGCCAGAAATGATACTTTGACGCCAAAACATGATTATTTGTGGAAAAAGACAGACAGACGGGCAGGCATTCTGATGGAAAACAAAAACCGACAGAATAAGGAAAATAAACGATAATTATGCGCCAGACGATAGTTTCAGCCTCTTAGCAGCGAACTCAATATTAGCACACGTTTTTAATGTCAAAACAAAATCAATTACAAAACAAACAAAACTAACAAAAGCAACTCAAAATGTTCTTCACAGTACAAGATAAAAATAGAGCGAAATCTAAATATAAATTGAAAGAAGAACATCATTACAACGAGTGGAATAATAATATTCCATTTATCGATATGTAGTGGGATTTTTAATTTTGTTTGGTTGGTTTCATTAATTTCTAAGTGTGAAAAAAATATGGATTAAATGATAAAAATATTTGAAAAGCGAAAAGAAAAAATATTTAAAAAAAAAACACACTCACACAAAGGCATCGTATGTGTTTGATGGGGGTCCATCATCATCATCGCCAGCAGCCGTCGCATGATTTGTATTGGAATGATTTTGTTTGTTTTACACATGACTGAGTGTGAAAAATCCATTTAATCGTTGTAAATACGAACAGACAAGTATTCCATTGTATTTCAGCCCTGCCCCCCCCCTTTTTTTAGAGGTGTTACTAAGTAGTCCAAACAAAGGTGCGAATCACGCGAATATAGGTCAAGAAGGCCACTGGTAACTGCAGGAAAAACTAAAAGCGAAATAAAATAAAGTAAAATATTGAATAATGCCTAAATTGCCAATAAGACTTTTCCGTATTGAAGAAATCCGAAAACAATATGTATTAATTTTTTTGAAATGCCCCAAACCACAGAACATCCATAGGACCCGGTAAGAGTCTGTCACCCTAATCCACCCCAAGTAATATTCTCGCTATTCGTAACTTACTTCTTGTCTGCGCTTTCTTATTATACTCAACTAGTAAGTTGTAATGCGCCTATGGCGCCCGTTAAAATATGGAAAAAAAATTTTGTTGGAAAAAAAAAAATTTTGTTGAAAAAAAAAAATTTTGGTGAAAAAAAAAATTACTTAAAAAAAAAAATTTTGGTGAAAAAAATATATTTTTCAAAAAAAACATTTTGTTGAAAAAAAAAATTTTTTTTTTGAAAAAAAAATTTTGTAGAAAAAAAAATGTTGTTGAAAAAACAAAATTTGGAAAAAAACATTTTGGAAAAAAAAAATTTTGGTAAAAAAAAATTTGGGGAAAACACAATTTCTGTACAAAAAAAAATATTACTTTTTTTTATTATTATTATTTATAGATTTTTATTATTATCTTCTTAATATATATTTACCCTCGACACTGATTCACTGACTCTGTCACGCAGTACGTAGGAATTTAAATAGGCTTCTATATTCTATAATTCTATATAAATTCTATAAATAATAATAATAAAAAAAATAATATTTTTTTTTGTACAGAAATTGTGTTTTCCCCAAATTTTTTTTTTCCAAATTTTGTTTTTTTACAAACTTTTTTTTTTACAAACTTTTTTTTTTACAAAAATTTTTTTTTTACAAAATTTTTTTTTTCAACAATCATTTTTTATTTTAATAACATTTTTTTTTCAAGAAAAATTTTTTTTTCCACAAAATTTTTTTTTTCAACAAAAATCTTTTTTTCCACAAAAATTTTTTTTTTTAACAATATTTTTTTTTTTCAAGAAAAAAATTTTTTTTCAACATAATTTTTTTTTTCAACAACAATTTTTTTTTCAACAACAATTTTTTTTTCAATAAAAATTTTTTTTTTCAATTTTTTTTTTTTTTTCAACATAATTTTTTTTCCATATTTCAACGGGCGCCATAGGCGCATTACAACTTACTAGTTATTTATAGAAAATGCCTATTTAAATTCCTACGTACTGCGTGACAGAGTCAGTGAATCAGTGTCGAGGGTAAATATATATTAAGATCCTAAAGTAAATGTCATTGAATTAATTAATTTAATAATTTAATTCCACCACTAACCTAACAGATCCCAAACTATTCCGTGCAGAAATCACAAAGTCCTCACCAAGTAACTCAAAACAAAAACAAAGCAATAGCAACACTTCCAACCCAAATAAGTCCAAACTCTTCTCAGCGAAAAAGTATACAACTCTGTGCTGACACTTCGGATCTGGTGCAATACGAGTACACTGATAGCGAGTCTTCCCACGAACAATTTGATCAATCAATTTGATTGCGTGTGGTGGGAGCTTTTGGCAGACAAAAGGGTCTAACAGATTCTAAACTGGAGTTGCGCAAAGAGTTCATTAAGCTTATTTTTTTTTCAAATGTAATTCGGCATATTCATTGAATTGAGTGGTCGTCTTTATTTTAAAGAAACGTTCGATGGGACATTTATTAAAAGTCTTTGTTTAGATAAAAATCGTTATTCCTTCGAAAGTGGCGGTATTTAGTGAAAATATTTTCTCTGCAAAACAATTAAAATCACAAATATTTTACATTTTTTTTGATTTATGTGAAATCGTTCAATTGAATCTCGTGGTATTTATTTGGCCTGCCAGCATTCTCTCTGGTAATTTCCCATTCATTTCTATTTTGTGTGTGTTTTTTTTCTTTTTGGCACTTTCTATACAAATTTAATTTCATTCAAAAATTGTTTTTCCTTTTCAAAATGTCAAACCCTTTTTTTTTTTGGTTGCGATTACGTTTACGACAACGGCAACTAGCATCGCCGCCAACCGACTGGTGGCCCTGACATACGATGTGAAAGTTTGGCTTCCTTTCAAAATGCAATTGTATTGTAAATGTTTAGAGGCGGACGGACGAGGGGCCTGGGCGATCCCATCTCCTTCTGATGCCCATTTTCCATTCATTATTTATGCAATCAATAGAAGACTTGTTCAGCATTGTCGTACATGTGTCTCATAACCTTAGGTAGTTAAGTCAGTTGGTTGTGGTAGCTACTCGTGCAGTAGCCCACTAACTGTTGGGGCAATTTCCGGTAGCTCGCTTGACAAGCACACACTGTTGCCTGAATAAATAACAAGAATAATTTGCGCTGAAAATCTTTTTATCGTCAAAGTTTATCAGTTCATTTCTTTAACAACAATTCATTGAGATGAATTCAATGGAATATGAATATGAATCTCATGATGAGGGTGACGGCGATGGTAATGGCGATGGCGATGACGGCTGATAGTGACAACAACGACGCTGTTGACTGGTGATGCAATTCCATTTCTGTTGACTTGACAATTGACTTGAAAAGAAAACGATATTCACACACAGATGTTTTGGGCGGAGAGGAGAGTGGAGTAGTGTCAGCACACACCACATCTTCCGCCACCGCCATGGGAAATGTCTGCAAAGGGGCTAATTTCTTTAGCTCATGGTAAAATGTATACAAAAGCCTTGGTGAGGGGGGGGGGAGGTTGGTGTAGAGGAGAGGTGTCTATTTTGATGTATGGCATGAATGTGGAATTGGAATTTCGCATGTGGTTTATCAAACGTTGGCTGGTGACTCGTCATGTGAAATATGAAATCATTATTTTCTCTACTATTTTCCCTATCTTTACACACAATCGCATATCGAACAAGGAAGGCAATTCCATTTGTTGCCGTTGTTGTTGTTATTGTTGTTCATTTCATTGTGCTCGCCACCTCCATCCTCTATGGCGACGACGATGTTTAGGTCCTCAGTGGCAGCAACCAACAGCATCCAAAACATGCTTCATCTTATCTCATCTCATCGCATCTCTAATGAATTGAACCAATTGTTGGCAATCGACCAAGTTTTTTCAGTTGATTTTCCCTAGGAACACATCGTCATTGTCGTGTGTTCAGGCATGCCCACGCGGAGTGGTATGAAAACGCGGGGTAAACTGAAAATGTTGCACATCACGTTTTGTTAAACTTTTTTTTTTTGATGTAACAAATTTTAATAAATTTCCAATAATTTTCATATGAGCACGAGGAGTGGTAAACTAATTCGGGGTAAACTAAAAATGTTGCACATCACTTTATTTGAATCCAACAAAATTGTACGAAATTTCCAATCATTTTCATATGACCCTCTGGATGCCATATAAAAAATGGTCAGTCGGTAAATCAGCAAACACGGACAGCAGCAGACCTTTTTCTCGCACCACAACATGTTTTTGTTGTTGTAAAAGTTCATTTATTTTTAAATAACTTTATATTGTTGTAATAAAGATTGATATGTAAATAAACCGAAAACAAGTCTCCTTGAGAGGCGATCCATAGGTCTGGTCTGGCACAGGCGAGTCTTTTGATGTAGTGTGGTGTAGCTCGCCCGTCAACGCCTTACTGGCCTAGCGGTGGAGGCTGTTTATCTTGTTCTTCTTGTAAAATCCATTTCATAAACTAACATTTTCATCAAATTCATTCATCATATTTACTGTATGTACTTTGAACACATGGCTGACCTTCATGAGAAAGAAGAACAACAACGAAAAAAAAAACCAAAAACAACAGAATTTTGTAACAAAGCCAAACAGAAATTGTAAATTTTGTTAAAAACAATTGGCGCCAGTCCCCGCCACAAGAACATAAACACACACACCACAAAAAGTGTCCGTAGGGAGCCATCATAAGTTGGAAACTAACCGTGGACAGTTCAGCAGTTTAAATTCATTCTTGGAAATCTGTCAAGACCATTTAGACATTTTGTTTGGTTTGTAAATCACCATAAATGTCATTCTCAGATTTATTTCGCTGGCTGTCCATTGTCCCAAATGAGACCAATTAATTACAACTAAAAAACGAAACATTGCGAAATTATTAGTCACACCAGAGTACAGTGACGGGCCAGGCTATTATTACCCACCTATTATTACAAGCACAATTGAACATTATTTGGAATTTTGGAGCAGTAGGCAAGTTTTCGGCAAAAGAGTGTGGGCGAGTACTTTTTTTGGTATTAAAAGAATTTATTTAATAAGGACAAATAAAGGAAGTTTTGATTGTGTGACCACTTTCACAAACATGTATGGTCTGTTGATGTTTCAGAGTGCAGGTCAGGAATATGAACCTACCTCCATCAAATGTTACGGGCAATGAACCACATTTCACTTGGTACACATGTCCCGGTAACGATATCACCCTGTCACTCTGACACATGTCTGATGGCCATCGCGTTCATCCGCCTTGATCGACGTCTATTTTGATTTTCCCCTATTTTCGTATATTTTGGGGTTACACTGACGCATGTCTGTCGACATTTGTTAAACAAATGCCATATGAAAGGTTGCGTGGTACTTTCACGAAGATTAAAACGATCATATTTCGGAAATAGCTTAAATTATCTTAAGATCTATGCAAAGGTTATCGTCACATTTGGTTTAGTTTGAATGACGTCAATCCAAAAATCAACAAACTGTTTAATGACTTCCCCGCTCTCTCTCTCTCTCTGTGTCTTCCAGATATACTCTCGCCCACCACCCCCAACGCCAGTTTGGGTGGCAATTCCAGTGACGGCAACAATGAAGGCAACGGCCTCATATCCGGTGGCCATGAACAGCTGTGCACCAATGACAAGCTCCTCTTATCGCTGGAGAAACAACTGAACATTGAGATGAAAGTGAAGAATGGCGCTGAAAATATGATCCAATCACTGCAAAGTGGCCACTATGGACGTGATAAGAAACTGCTGGCCGAGGCTCAACAAATGCTGACAGATTCTAAGGCGAAAATTGAATTCTTACGTTTGCGCATCCTGAAAGTCAAGCAGAATAAGGAGCACGCCCACAAGTTGGCCCAGCAGATTGCGGTGGCCAATGCCGATTCGGAGAATTGTTTTATAACCGGCGCCGGTGGCTTGATGCCGCAACGTTTGGAGACCTCACTGGAGGAACGAATCGAGGAGCTGCGGCATCGTTTACGCATCGAAGCGGCCGTGGTCGATGGAGCCAAAAATGTGATACGCATCTTACGAAATAATAAAGTGCCGGATAAAAAGGCTTTGCAAGAGGTAAGTGTTAAGATCATTTCTATATTTCTATTTATGTTACGTCTACAATACTCTTGGTTTCCCCGCTCAAAACTTATGTTCGGTACAGATTACATTGTTAATGATTCATTAAGTGGCATCTTCTAAATTAGTATCGGGAATATGCGGCATCCAATTATTTTCTTGTGCAGTATCCGTGAAAGACTTGAAAAAGTATGCCGCCTCTGATGTATTTGAAACTATATTTTATCTCTTTTGTTTCGGTTCAGTCTATGCTAATTACTTTTGTCTTATTGATGGTACCTTTTAAGGGTGGGGGGGAAATAATCGCTACAGTAGTTTATGTTTGAATTTGGCTAAGACACTGGCTCACAGTGTTAGGAAATGAGAAAATGGGCGAGAAGAGTTGCAATAATTGGCAGGGTACGGCAAATATCCGCCGATATTATTATTGTTCTTCCCTAGATGTCCTTTTGTTGTGTAGGACAAACAACAGCTGATTAATTTAATTTAATTTAATTTAATTTAATTTAATTTAATTTAATTTAATTTAATTTAATTTAATTTAATTTAATTTAATTTAATTTAATTTAATTTAATTTAATTTAATTTAATTTAATTTAATTTAATTTAATTTAATTTAATTTAATTTAATTTAATTTAATTTAATTTAATTTAATTTAATTTAATTTAATTTAATTTAATTTAATTTAATTTAATTTAATTTAATTTAATTTAATTTAATTTAATTTAATTTAATTTAATTTAATTTAATTTAATTTAATTTAATTTAATTTAATTTAATTTAATTTAATTTAATTTAATTTAATTTAATTTAATTTAATTTAATTTAATTTAATTTAATTTAATTTAATTTAATTTAATTTAATTTAATTTAATTTAATTTAATTTAATTTAATTTAATTTAATTTAATTTAATTTAATTTAATTTAATTTAATTTAATTTAATTTAATTTAATTTACTTTAATTTAATTTAATTTAATTTAATTTTTTTTTATTTTATTTTATTTTATTTTATTTTATTTTATTTTATTTTATTTTATTTTATTTTATTTCATTTTATTTTATTTCATTTTATTTCATTTTATTTTATTTTATTTTATTTTATTTTATTTCATTTTTTGAAACACTGTGCGGCCGGCCTATGCCAAAATATGCTGACATCTGTTTATTGTTCTATTTTTATGAGCATTTAATTTAATTTTGTATAACAAACACTCACACACACATACGGATGCATGTTTGGATATCTGTAGATATTCTTATTATGCTTCAGAAGAAAGAAAAGAAAAAAGAAATATTTATCACCGATTTGTAATACTCGGTGTACACAGGAGAAGGCTGAACTGAATTATGTTACCCAAGCAAGCAGTCAGTCAGTCTGCCTGTCAGACCACCAGTTCTTCAGTTTTATGGTGCAGCATCATGTTGCATGCCTCCTTATGCATCAGGCAGCAACAGGCCGGGCCAACGGCATACACAGACAGACGGACAAACTGAATTGTTTACATGTTGCTCAGTTTCGAGGGGGATCCCTTGCATTGCATTTCATGGGTGTTTGACCCATATTTCTTTGTCTTGTTTGGTTGGTTCGGCTTTTTTTTTATGACGATGATGAGTTGCAACCACATCCATCAGAGTATTTTTTTCGGTTTCATTCTTGGCCAGTTCTTTATTTCTTTCTTCCACATGTGTGTTGGTTTATTTTTTTTATAGCTGTCGGTTTATATTTAAAGATTATAGAGTAAACATTTTTCCGATTTAGGATTTATTTCACCCTTTGAAGACTTGGAAGAGGACTGCACTTGTGATTATGATTTAAACAAAAAAAAAGCATCTGTCACGCATTTGTCATTGTGGTTGGAAAATGAGGCGGAATTTCAAGAAAATCAGACCAGTGACATGACTTCTAAATATACTCGAAGGGGAAATGTTTCCATGTAGTATTTCCCATAACATTCCCTAAAGGATCAGACGGAGACTTTTCGCAAATCAGCCAGCTGTTCACATTAGATTTTTTTACATATTGGCTAGCACGTTCCTGCATAACTAGTCAGTGATGTCGGACGAACAAATTCCTTTTATGGAAAGCGGCAGATAATTCTTTTTCAGAAAATGAAAAATGTATTAGAAAGCAAGACGTAGGGGATTTACTGCCAGTTTCCGTAAAACTAATTTGTTCGTTCGTTACAAATTGTCAAAATTGAAGGTGCAATAAAATAGATTCTTATCAGTAATGAGAGCTTATTGTTTTTGGAATTGTGTTGCATTTGTCGCTGTCTAACATATATGTATCTGAAAACCAGAATTGAATCATGTCTGAAATCCATTTTATAGCCCTTTAAGTTTGGACGTTTTGTAACGAACGAAGAAATTCGTTTTAAATTCCCTGATCCTTTGGCACTCCACAAATTCCACATACATATGTTTTCTTGTTCGTTTTTTTACCTCCTACGATAGGACTGCAATTATGGGTTAGGCCTGAAAGGATATAGTCGGCAAATAGTCGAGTCTCCAATTTTAAGTTATTTTTTGTTACTCTTCAACCCCTCGCCCCCTTCCTCAGCAACAATTATTGTCTCCAATTTGAAGTTATTTTTTTTACAATTATTGTACCCCAATGATTGATTTATTTGTCATTAACATTGAAGGTGCACCATAAGTGCCACCTATCCCACCCTACGCCCATCATTTCCGCTTTCTCCAGATATTCTTCTAGTCTCAATAGAGATTAAGACATTACAAATTACGACAGATCATCACCAAATATTGCAATGACAGATGTCATAAATAAACAATAATCAAAAATTCTCCGAAGTCAATTGCAAGAGCCGTTTCTCTTTCGATAAATCTTGGCAACAGCAGACGATCTCTTAAGGTGTCCCTTAAATTAGCGGAATGTCGACGTTTCACTACAACCACCACCAACGACGAACGAACGATCTCGACCGGCCGAGCGACAGCCATTCGGAAAAGTTTTGTGTGGTATTCGGAGGGGGGAGAGAAACGCACACTAATTTTCCGGTAGTCAGGCAGGCAGACGGGAGGGCGTGCGGTCCGTCAAGTTGTATACACATGTTTCAAAACACCATTGGGAAATTATAATTTTCTATTCTCCTCCGTATGTAGGCATGAGTGTGTGTGTGTGTGTGTAGATTTTTGGGAGCAAACACAAATCTACACTTGTTGTTCCTCCACACACCACACCACTTGGAAAATGAAGACCAGAGTCCGTTCGACAGCGGAAAATGTAGAAATTTTCAGTTGAACGAGAGACGTGGCATTGTTCAAAACGCTCGAAAAAAATCGTTTGTTGTTTTTTTTGGTTTTTTTTTTAAATTTTGGCGAAACAATTTTTGGCGTTTTTGGGAGTTTTGCTGAGTGGTGTTGTTCGTTCTTCGTAAAGCGAAAAAAGAAAAAAAAACGAAGAAGAACAGAACAACAAAATAGTGTCTAATTAAAAAAAAGAAGAAAAGAATCAAAAGGATAATTGCCTTAAAAAGTGTGTGTAAAGAACGAAGATTCATAGAGCAAAAAAAAAAGGAAATTTAAATAATTAACATGCGGGGATTTATTTAATTTCCAAAAAAAAAATGCTCAAATCCATCGACGAGTGAAAATGTTAAATATACAAACAAATTAATTGCATAATTATCCAAATAACAACTTAATATGATCAAATAAATAATAAATTTGAGTTGGACACAAGTTTTTAAATAAAAATGTATGTGTTGTTGTGTGTGTATTTTCGAAGAATGTTAAATTTAGAGAAACAAAAATCTTATTTTTACTTTAACGTTGACCCCAAAAAAAAACATATATTTTGTGAAAAAGCGAAAAAAAAACGCATTACAAAAAAATACGTATATTAATATGTACTGGTTATATATAGATCTGTGTATATATGTGTCGCAACACACACACACACACGTGTACTCAGTGGTGTGGTCATGTGAAAATTCTCTACGACATCATTTTCAAATTTTTTTTTTTGTGTTTTTATTATCTGCGAATATTATAAATTTTCACTTTTATTTCAATTCTTTCCTCACACGCAAGCACCCATACATGCTCACCGAAAATTACTTATATCTACCTATACTTTCAAAATGCACATGTGCTTTGTTGTTGTTGGCTGTTTTTTTTTTGTCATAATTTTGAAAATTCAGATGTTCGGTCTTTAACCGAGAAAAATACCTTGAGTTGTTGTTGCTATAACGCAATAAGTATTTCGTCGTCGTTTCTTCCTTCTTCGGAGGCGGAATTTGCGAGGCCCTCGCGAAACAGGCCTGGCAATGGGCTTTTGCGATTGCCAATACTCATTACATAGACTTTATGAAAGATTCAAAGCATATTCCAATGTCGACTACTCATTCCTAGTACAATTCTTAAATAAGGTATGTTTTTGATGTCAACAATTCATACACTTGGCCAAAGTTCTGAAATCTTTTCCCAACTTACTTCTTGAGGAGGGGCAACTTTCCTAAGGTTGGAAGGTATTGTCTCTTCTTAGCTTATAGTGAAAAGTAAGTTGTACTGCGCCTATGGCGCCCGTTGAAATATGGAAGAAAAAAAATTTTTAAAAAAAAAAAATTTTGTGGAAAAAAAAAATTTTTGTGGAAAAAAAAAATTTTGTTCAAAAAAAACTTTTTTTTTGAAAAAAAAATTTTTGATCAAAAAAAATTTTTGTTGAAAAATAAAATTTTGTTGAAAAAAAAAATTTTTCTTGAAAAAAAAAATTTGGAAAAAAAATTTTGTAAAAAAAAAAACTTTTGTAAAAAAAAAAATTCTGTAAAAAAAAAAATTATTGTAAAAAAAAAAATTTTGGAAAAAAAAAATTTTGGTAAAAAAAAATTTGGGGAAAACACAATTTCTGTACAAAAAAAAAATATTACGTACTGCGTGACAGAGTCAGTGAATCAGTGTTGAGGGTAAATATATATTAAGAATTAAGATGTATTCTAAATTTGCTTCTTGGGAAGGGATTGCTAGGGGAGTTTTAAAATTCAGGGGATGCTCCCCATGAATGAGTTTTTTGGAAGAAGGAAACATTCCCAGTTCAATGATTCCATTTGTATTTACCCACAATTATACTAATAAGAATATTTAAGTGGGCTAAAAGGCTAAAGTATGTACACGAAAACCTAGAATACGTTTTGTCCACTTCACTTTGCCGAAGTTAACAGGCCAGACACAGAGCCTTCAACGGGCAGGCCTTTAGGGAACGCTCTCTCCGCTGCTGGCTTGTAGTGTGTGTCGGTTGGGAGATTTTCTAAATCTACTATTTATTAATGGATTTAGTTTGCGAAATAGAAATACGTCAATGATTTTATTCGTTGCCCCATCTTACTTTCTGATGGACATGTGAAAAATATTTTCTTTAGAGATTTTTGAACTTGACGGAAATGTCGCACATTCTAAAGTCAATGGGCGGAGTCTGGGCGGACAAGTCTGTGAATATTTCATATTTTAAACTTGAAAATCGCATTAAAATCCATTTTGTAATGATTTGAAATTTAAGTTTCATAAAATCCCGAAGAATTAGACCAAAAACACAATGGAGATGGATTCTTTTAGCAAACGCATTACAGTTGCTGGGTCGATCTACTAATTGTTTTTAGTTTCATTTCGTAGATTCCCCTGGGAAATTTGTGAACACAAATATTTGGTATGACTCAAAATGTACCCATTTTTCCGTTTCAACCGCTTTCGAAAATATATTTATGTTAGCCAATACATTAAATAATTACCAAATGCATAAATATCAGCATTTGTTTAATTAAACAGCACCTCCCTCCCCCCTTCCCCCCTTTCTCAAGATCCACTAAATATTTAAAAATATGTACCTACCTACCTGCCAGCAACACCTGCTGTTCCGTGTATTTATTTTCGCAACATCCACACCACAAGTATTATACGAAACGATCCAGAAACCTACGATTTTGTCTAAATTTAACATTCCAAAAAAAAAAAACTAAACTAAAGGCTAAAGATTGCAAATTTTCAAGTGCTTTTAAATGAATCGTTTGAAAAAACAATTGTGAATTTGTTTTTTTTAAGTGAGACCAAACGTGGAAAGTTGAAAGCATAAACACAGAATACAAAACTAAAAAAAGTGAAAAATGTAAAAAATTAATAATAAAAAAAAAATAATAAGTCAAAAATAAAACGAAAAAGGAAGAAAAGGCAGGTGGTGTCCCACAAAAATGTTCAACGACCACGGCAGCCACAACAATTAATCCCCAGCCCGTACAAAATCGCTCCCAGAAAAGCTAACAAACAGCCATGGATGATCGTACACCAACTCCGACGCTGTCATCTCCACCATCACCTACACCTACACCAACACCACCACAGCCACAGCCCTCGAATAAAGCTCACAGCAATGATGACAAACAAAGCGAGGCCGGTGCTGGTGGCATTACCAGCCAAGAATTTCGCCAAAATCATTCTCAAGCCCAGCCACCAAGACCACCCATGCCCAACGAATTGACCGCCGAATGGACGGTACGAGCTCAGTTGCGTTTTGCCCGCGCTGGAGAAACGGTACGCAAAGATTTCTGTACAAACGATCCGGTAAATCCGGTACGTGTGGTCTATAAATGGTCGACACTAGATGCAGATGCCACAGTGCCAGAGGCAGAAGGCGAAGAAAATGGTGGTCGTCCAGCAGAGGATGACAAATATCATTCGGATGTATATAAAAGAAATTCATCGCGTTCATCGGGCTATTCACAGGATCCGACAAAGGTAAGTTTGGCGGAGATCCTCATTTAAAGGTAATGTCAAAAAAATCGTCTATGAGTTGGAAATCATGTTATATTTCTTAGAATGTTTTATCGCTAATCAAAAATATATAATTATAAATAATCGGACAGACTGCCATCAATAATATCGATTATAAATTCAAATCGAATGTTTACTCTTCAGTTTGATGTCTCTGTTATTAATATAAATTCTTTACATTTCTGAATATTTCTTTTAATATTCTTGTAAGACTGTATTTCCCCCTTTTTTAACACTACGAAATAAGTTAATCTTGAAATTAAAATCTCGAAGTAAGCTAATTCTCTCTGGGAATTGTCAAAAAGTTCATATGAAAACAGGAAAACATTTAAACGATACATTTTTTCATTCAATGAAACCCTCATCCGGATTAATCTTCACAGAAAAATATGAATAACTGAAAAATACAATTTCTCAATTTCTGTTTATCAGAGTCGAGTTAGTACGCCAATTATCTCTCTCAGAGAATTTAAAAAAGTTTCATACAGTATGAGATGTATTGCAATTATCCGAATAACTCAAACCACCCGCCATATTGCAATTATCCGAATTACGCTTTAGAGAAAAATGGGCATAACTCAAACCATCCGGCACATTGCAATTATCCGAATTACGCTATAGAGAAAAAATAGGGATAACTCAGACGCCCCATATTGCAATTATCCGAATTGCGTCTTACAGAGAAGTGGGATTCTCTCAAACCACCCGGCATATTGCAATTATCCGAATTACTTCTAAAAGAAAATTGGGGATAAAAGAAACATGGGCATAGCCCAAGCCACCCGTCATATTCCAATTATCCGAATTACGCTTTAGAGAAAAATGGGCATAACTCAAACCATCCGGCACATTGCAATTATCCGAATTACGTCTTAAAGAAAAATTGGGTTAACTCAAATCACCCGGCATATTGCAATTATCCGAAT
Organism: Hydrotaea cyrtoneurina; assembly: GCA_958296145.1. NCBI lineage: Eukaryota > Metazoa > Arthropoda > Insecta > Diptera > Muscidae > Hydrotaea > Hydrotaea cyrtoneurina. The sequence goes on along the minus strand of OY282516.1, from coordinate 76,498,832 downwards.
TACGCTATAGAGAAAAAAATAGGGATAACTCAGACGCCCCATATTGCAATTATCCGAATTGCGTCTTACAGAGAAGTGGGATTCTCTCAAACCACCCGGCATATTGCAATTATCCGAAAATTGGGCTTCTCTCAAAACGACCCGGTGAACCACTAGTCAACTATCCGAATTACGCCTTAAAGAAAAGAGGGATTCACTCAAACCACCGGGCATATTGCAATTATCCGAATTACCCATTAGCGAATAATAAGGATAACTCAAACCACCCGGCCACGCTCGAATCACATCATCACTGGCAGGTTGAATTTACAAGTATGTGAGAAATCTGTACGACATGTAAAAACTTCTCTAGTAAAAAATGTTAGCTGTTCGGAGCCTGGATTCAAATCTTAGGTCCTATTCAGTGACTACACCAATTGTAGCATGCTAAGCTGCTCACATTTGACAGAAGTTCCCCTCACTTACGGACTGTGTTGCACAAACTTGGACACGTTAGCTAAAAAAAGCTAATTTATGAATTTTAAATTGCAAAGTCGGTAACAATTTAATGTTGTGGGGCATTTTTTTAAATCAGATTTGTAATTCAAATTGAAATTGTTTTTGTTTTTGAAATTATTGATTTGTCAACAGAGGAACACGAGTTACCGTGGATACTTTAAGCCAGTCGAAAGATTGGACATTAATCCGATGTTTTTTGAAGCGAATGTGAGTGACTGGCTTGATTTTCTTTCGTCATCGAGAAACTGTGTATTTATCGGCCGCCTCTTCTTCTTAAGAACTTTTTCACTGTTTTTCGAGAAGTTTCTCTTTCAAATATTCATGTAATTTTCAGAATGAGCTCCTGACGAGCTGTCTGATAGTGTGTCTTCCCGCACACCACTCTCGGTTACGTGTCATATCGTTGGGCGTTAGAGTCCTTCGATCCCACACAATTCCGAAAGCTGTTGCGAAAGGCAGCTTAAAACTCTTTGCTCTACGTTTTTTGTGGCTTCGTTTGTTTGGTCTGCGCTCTCCACTTGTAGCGCATCGCAACATAATGTTCGATGGTAACATCGGAGCAATAGGGTTCTTATGGGAGCTTGGGTTTACAGCCATGTCTAGCTTTAATCGGAATGCTATCAAGTGAACCTGTATCACCCAAAAAAATTTTGGAATATTTTGAAAATGATCCCTGTAATCATCTCAACTAGAGCCACAACTTTTCCTTTAACTAATAATTTGTCTATTTGTTAAAAAGCGATTTCTGAATTCGACCCTGATTATCTATGAAATATAACATGATTCATCTGTCAGTGTTTCAAGTGTCCATGGGGGTTTTTTTTTTTTTTGAAATTACCTTTAAATTTAAATTGTAAATTTTTGTTATCCCTCTAATACATATTAAATTTAGGCTAAATCCCGCAAAGGTTGCCAGACACAGGAAAGTTTCCGTTCGACAACATCATCGACGACTTGTTTTGGTGGAGCTGATTCCGCATTTAGCGGTTCGAATACATCACACAAACCGAAAACGGACTCGGCCAAAGCCGCCGCCAATGGCAATGACCCCGAGGCAGCTGCATCATTCTATGGCACCCGCTGTCGCAGTACTTGTAATATTATCGTGTCGGCGGTCGCAGACTTTCTGCCATCGCCCGGTCGAGGTCATGCCCATGAAGGCGACAGTGATATGGGTCCGAGCATGAACTTTAACTATATACCGGAGGAGGAACCCGATCCGTTTGTGTTCAATACGACAGCCTGCTATACGGTTCTACCCGAAAAGGTAACATTTGCATAGTGTATTGGAGGGAGGGGGGGGCCCTTTTTGTGAGAGTCATTTTATTTATGGTTTTTTAAACAATCAAAACATTTTATATTAATTTCAAGATGTCTTTGATGTGTTATGAATCACTATCTGTGAATTATTGTGCGAAAAGTGTTGCTTTGATGGTACCGCCATTCATAAAACTTTTTTTGAAGGCGTGTGTGTTAAATGCCGAACCATTTTCCGCCAACAAACAACGTAAACATGGGTAATTAATCCTGGTGGGACTACCGGAAATAGTCTTTTTTGTTTTATTTTAAAATTTTGTCATACAAGTGTGACCCACAAAGAATATTGGCGACCGACAGGTTCCTATTAGTTGACAATTTATCCCCCGAGGGGGTGCCCGCCACACTTCTCGTTCACTCTATTCACTCTCTCTCAGTTACTCGAGAATTAATGAGCTGTGGCTGCTGTATCGATGATAACGATCTATAAATCATTTACACTCAGTTCGCTGGGACAATGGCTCTTGACTCGTTGTGTTTCCGTCTATTTTTAAAGATTTGCGAATCACGATCGCAAATTGTTTTGTATTTATGTTCGTTGTTGTTGTTGTTCTTGTTAATGATCGTGTGCTCAAATGCGCGATGATGCCATTTATAGGTCATTCACCGGGATAGGAAAGTGCTGTCGCCGCCCCTCCCCTCCCCACCACATTCGTCAACATGTGTACATTTTTAATTTCTTTGTCTCTTAGTCCTTTGATGAGGATTCATGTCCTCAAACACCGAAATCGAAGACATACTCGACCACGGGCAAAATGCTGAATCTTCGCGATGCCGTCTGCCAGACCAGTGACACCGAAACCAAATATTTCGAAGAATTTGAACACAAGCGCTACAAGCAGTCGCACAGTCCGCACAGTCTTGATAGGCGTGACTCGCGCCGCGCCTACGATTGTCGTCGAGCCACAGCAGAGGCTCTGTTACAGCCGCCCAACCACGGGAGCGGTGTCAACGAGGGAAACTCTTTCAAGGTAAGCTTTTCTCCAGATGATGACCTCAGCAAAAACCTCAATATTCATGGCATTCTCTTTATTGTTTAGCCTTCGTATATGACCTCAACTAGTCCGGCTTTTAAATCGGCTTCAATGCCACGCATACCCTCCGCCGAAGGCGAAGATGGACCGCCACAACCCTTGGGATCATTGCCCGCCATTATGGCCTCCAACAAGACGGTGCAATCAGCTGGCGATCCGCAAAAGAAGCCACGCACCGTGCACATTGATGTCTACTGTACCGGCTCTGAGGATGAGGATCACGCCGATGCCGAATCCAGTTCAGAGTCAGATGACAACAGAAGACACGATCAAGAATCCAATTCGACGTTCCAAACGGTCTTGGACAATGAACAGATGCGTTTGAGGCACCAGCGCATAACGGGCGGCACCCTGCCAAGACGTCTAGCTACGCCGGCGGCGGCCTCACAAATGCCCACGGCCGAATTGCCTGCCGAGGGAGCCCACTTGGAGTCGGCTGAATTGCAACTTGGCCATGGCATCACCAAGTCCAGTACGGCCGATGAAGTAAATGAATCCAAACAATTGCTCTTTCGCAAACATATCGGCGATCAGAGGGCCATCAAGCTTCATAATCTGAGACAGAAATATCTGCGCCAATCATCGGATGATGCCCTCAGTTTGGGTTATCCGAGTTCGACCAGATCGACGGTGCGTGATAACACCTGCAGCAGTGTGTCCAGTGTTTTAGCTGGTCACGATGTCATCGACTCGCCTTGGAAGGAAACCGATGACGCCGAAGATTATTCCCTTACCAAATCCGATAGCTTTGAGTATGAAAATGCCATGGATCGTCTGAGAATACGACAAATGGAACGTTTGTGGTCGCGCAGTCATTCGAAAGAAGATGATCCGAATATCCAGGCGTTGCCACACCATATGCAACCACAGCAACAACAGCATTTGCAATCCGCGGGTCATTTACAAACGATTTCCGAAGTGAATACACCTCAGAGAATATCGCCGTTTACGTCCCGTCTGCAACGTGATGACACTTTGCCTTCCGAGTCGGAATTCAATTCCGAAGGTGATCAATTCTATCCATATGCTAACCAAGCGCAGTCCATGCGAACGACTTCGCCTGTTACTACCACTGCCACGCGGCCTTACTTTCACCAGACGTCCCATGTCGCCAGGAGCCGACCGGGTTTTTTGCAATTCTTTGGGCCACAAAATGAGGGCCACTCGCAGCAGCCTATGTCGGCCCCCGTGCAAGGAGCCACTGAACCCTCTTTACTGTATCCCAATTATCACCCGGGCCTTCAACGCTGGAAGAGTGAGACTCGCGACAACCTGTCGGCATCGGGTACGCCAGCTTTGACACCTACCGAATTGAGTAGACACTCGTCGCCCCAGCCACCGGGCACACCGGTCTTTCAGCGCAGCGGCAGTGAGGCTCCACCCAACACCACAAGTGCCACGACCTTTCCCACCACCACACCCACGCCGGCTCGACGTTTCGACATGTTTCAAACGTATCGCGAGAGTCCATCGGCCAGTGATGCCTCCACGCTGCCACCGACGGGCTATTCTTCGGAATATCTGGACAAGGCTCGGAAATTCGGTAAAGTTGTGACCGCACGCAAGCCGGGACACCATGTGGGTCCCACCAAGAATCCGAATTGTTCGTGCGAAAGCTGTCAGAGATGGCTGGCGGAACGTTTCCAAATACGAGGCCGGGCCTTTTCATTGGGTGACTCGGCCATCCTGAGACGTGCGAAATGAAGAGGCTTATTCGATTGTACCAAAGCAAAGAAATATAAATGAACTACTAACGATACTGCCAAAACTTAGCTATTAGTCCTAATTATATAAATACATGTGTAATACAACTCGGTATAACAGTTCTGTGTGTGTGTATGTGTGCATTTACCAAAACACTTTTCTATGTCTGATTTGAAAATACTTGAAAAAATCGTAATTAGTTTTGTACACAATTCAAACTGAGAAACTAAAATCCGATAGACATCAATAGTTTTTAGATTTTAAACTCAAACTTAAATTAGATTAAATAAATAAATGTTCCTCCTCGCTGCTAGTAGAGCATGTCCAACCAAGAAAACGCAATAAAAAAAAGTATATAATTTAGCATTTAAAATACAAAACTTCCGGTTTATTTATTTCCCCATTACCGAATATGCTGACAGTAAGTCCTGGAAACCAAGAGTTATATCCTTACAATTCTTCCTTTAATTACAATTAAATTAGTTATTCATGTTTTTCTTTTCTTTACTCCTGTTCTGTTTAGGCCCACGCCCGTTTATCGGAATCTTCCCGCAAACTTGATCTCTTGTGTCATTCGTTGGACTTGCGGCGTCTTGAACTACCGGCCGATTCGACAGCGGCCCAACAACTTAAATCCGAATTGCAATCGGTCCAGCAAGCCTCGTCGCCCGTACCCTTCAACTACACATCGTTGCAACCCTTCCACGCTGGTCTGTTGGGAGGCAAACCCTACCAACAGGTCTCCACGCTGGGTCGCTGCGCCAGTGTTACCGGCAAACTGGAAGTGCGTTTGATGGGCTGCCAGGGCTTGCTGGAAGATGTGCCCGGCCGATCGCGTCGCGATAAAGACAACAACTCTAGTCCCGGTGATTTGCGCAGTTTTGTGAAAGGCGTCACCTCGCGCAGCAGCTCCAAGAGCTATTCGGTCAAGGACGAAACGTCATCGGAGATCATGGCCGTCATCAAGCTGGACAATATAACCGTGGCTCAGACCTCCTGGAAGCCATGCTCGCAACAGGCCTGGGACCAGCGGTTCTCCATCGATCTAGATCGCTCGCGTGAATTGGAAATTGGCGTCTACTGGCGCGATTGGCGTTCACTGTGCGCCGTCAAGTTTTTGCGCCTGGAAGAGTTCATCGACGACGTTCGGCATGGCATGGCCTTGCAGCTGGAGCCGCAGGGCCTGCTGTTTGCCGAAATAAAGTTTTTGAATCCGATGATTTCGCAAAAACCCAAACTCCAACGCCAACGTATGATCTTCAACAAGCAGCAGGTGAAAAACATACCACGTGCCAAGCAGATGAACATAAATGTGGCCACCTGGGGACGTCTGCTGAAACGGAACGCACCCTCCAATAGCAATTTGGCGGGTGGCAAGATCCCAGCACCGGCCAGGGACAGTGAGTCGCCCATCTCACGCACGCCATCGTCGGGGACCATCGACCAAGAACCCGAACCATATTCGCCCGGTATTTTGGCTCAAAACATGCAATACGATCCCGAGGCGGGTAGCACCGAACACGTTGAAACACCGGGCGAGTGTCCAGATCCATTGCTATCCGGTCTGAGTGGTAAACGTCCATTGTCCATGCAAGGCATTGCCGTACTGCCACCAGAAGTAATATCACCGCAACCGAAGACAACGGCGGCCGCCAACAATAATCTGCACTTGAATATAGTGGGGAAACATGCGCAGCCCAATCCCATACCAAAACCGCCCACTAGCGGTTCGAAGCAAAGTACACCGACCGATGTGGTACCACCACCGGCGGTACCGGTCACCTCACCGCCCAAATTGGATCAAGAGGTAGGTGGTTTGATTTTTCTCGATATTCCCATCGACACATCATTTCGTCCTACATCATCTAAGCACAAAATTCAGCATGAGCTTGTTATACTTCAACACTATCTTCTAGATCTATCAATGCTCTCTTTCCCCCTCTCTCTCTCTGTCTCTATCTGTTGTATCTACAACTTTCTATTGTATCTATCTATTGAAGTATCTGTCATGATATCTTGAAAAGATCTGGGCGGGACTCTGCATATAAATATCTATAAAAAAGTATTTGTAGTTTCTAATTTTAGAGAAACACAGTGATTTCATATTTTCAATATGTGTATTTGTAAGTTGTAACTAAGATAATATGTAATTTTAACATTGTATTCGGCCCTGGCAGTGGGTGCAGTAATTCCAAAATGTTTGCGACTATGAAACTTATTTTGTTAATTTGTTGTTGTAGATTCTGTGTCACAAGTTGTTGTACTGTCGAAACCAAAACTATTCGTTTGCTACTTTCATGATAATCTTTTGAACACCAAATTGTACCTTTTGTTTTAAATCTATCCCAAAGGGGGGTGTGGCTTATACGCCCCCAAAAAGAAAGAAAAAACAACGATTTCCTTTGTGGTTTAATTCCGATCTCCGAACAGACTATGTCTAAGTCTATAACAGAGTAGAAAATCTCTCGATTGTTGATAAATTTCTGTCGGTGAAAATTCCAGCAAAAATTTATTCACGGAAACTTTTTTAATCTGGAAATCGTGATGATTATACAAAATAATGTGACATCCGTCCATTCAACATATGACTTGAAGGAAACATAAGTTCCGAAGTATTAGAGATATGAAGATGCTATTCAGTTGTCCGCTTCGCTGGAAAACCGACCCAAGTGGAAAATTACACTACTCAACAAAATGAAAAAAATTCCATGTACTCCGGATGCGATAATTTTTTCTGTGTAGATAACCTTGACATGAGCTCGAAAAACGCAATAAAAAATTTTTTTGGTTAATTTGTTTCGTCCGGAATAACTCGGGAACCACTAGCCCGATTTAATTGAATTAAATTTTAAAAAATTTAAAATTACAATTCCATTAATCTGTTCATGTATTGTTTTCCTATACAAGCAACAGTTTCCAAGTTAAAAATGAATATATAAAGGAAAAAACATATTTTTTGCCTAAAGATTTAATTTTTTTTTTTTTAAAAAATCCATAGAAAATCCAAAATGAAAAAAAATGTCAAATCTTATTACTTTTACGTAAAGTCACATAACCTATGAGCAAAATGAGACAAAGATAATGAAAATCGATGCACGCGTTTCGCTTTTATTCGCAATTGAGTAAAGGTATGAATTTCAAAAATTTGCTCGACATATGCACAACTTTGTCTATGGTAAGGTTTTTTCTTTTTTATTACAAAAAAAATTAAAATTTGTTGGGTGACAAAAATATATGAAATTTGAATATATTTGAAATTCATACCTTTACTCAATTGCGAATAAAAGCGAAACGCGTGCATCGATTTTCATGATCTTTGTCTCATTTTGCTCATAGGTTATGTGACTTTACGTAAAAGTAATAAGATTTGACATTTTTTTTCATTTTGGATTTTTTATGGATTTTTTAAAAAAAAAAAAATTAAATCTTTAGGCAAAAAATAAGTTTCTTCCTTTAACGAAACAAATTAACCAAAAAATTTTTTTTTAAATTTAAAAAAAAAAAAATAAAACAAAAACCAAACGAAAAAAATTTTTTTATTGCGTTTTTCGAGCTCATGTCAAGGTTATCTACACAGAAAAAATTATCGCATCCCGAGTACATTTTGACTGTTGACTAGTGTTATCTCGGGAGGGTCGGTATTTCTCCCTAGCCTGATATAGGATATCAGTTGGACGTTTTAAAATTGTCTCCGAAGGGGATTTGCAGTCGATCGGTATAGTGATCGACTCAGAGAGTGATTTACAGTCGAACGAATATTTTGGTGTCTGTCGAATATTTTGATGTCTGTCCGATTACGCAAGGTGGTCAAATTTAGAATGTTGTCGACAACTTTTTGGAATTATCTGTTGAAAAGACAATCGATTTTTATTTTATTAAATGTTTATATGAAATCACTGTGTTTTTCGTTGTTACCTCAAATCGTAGTAAACTCGTTTAGCTCTATTTGGTGTTTGATGTTTATCGCATACTACATATGTCTACTACTACATGCCCTTAAACGATCCTGTACAGTTCTTGATATTGTGGTGACTGGCCTATAAATGTAGTTACATATAAAACTCTAAAAAAACACACCCCAACCCAACTTACTCATCAACACTTAACCCTAACACTTTGGTAGCCATCAGTCAAGCCATAGCGTTTAATGGAAAATCCTATAGCTTCAAGCTGAAAACAGTTCGAACAGCGGCATAGTTTCCCCCGCCCATTATAGGCGGGACAAATCATACATGGAAATCATTATTTTATTTTGTTCTAGACATATTTTATGGATTATAGGGCTATGCTAGCTAGGGCTTGGTAAGGAGTTTTTCTTCATCTTCCTGCTTCCTTTTCCATCTTATGTTTATGGTCATACAATCAATCAATCAATCGTTTTCTGGCGTTTTTTGTCTAATCGTATATTTTTGTGTGATTTTTTTTTTGCTTTTTTCATTATCTCTCATTTTTGTGCATTTATTTTTTTTTTGCGCGCGTTTTGACTTTTTTGCTCCTCCTCGCACTCTCTCCACCCTAACTATGTATTTTTTTCTCGCTGTCCCTCCCCTCTCTCATAAAATGTGTATGTCTACTTTTTCTACTTGTTTAAATCCGAAAAAAAAAAAAACAAAAACTCAAAACGTACAAACAAACAAAACACGGCCTAAAACCAGTTACAGAGCGCGTTGAGTGAGTTTGACTTTCTAAATCAATTGGATTCGCAACCCAATACTTTACAGCGTCCTCAGCATCAGCAACAGCGGGCACAGCAACCGCCGCAACATCTGACGCAGCCCCAGCAGCAGCAGCAACAACAACAGTCTCATACAACTCAGAAACCTCAGCAACAAATGTTGCAACATTATATCGCGTCGACCAAACATCAAGCGGTACAATATCAAAATGTTTTACCCACCCAACCTCAGATTCCCATGTATGCATTTCAAGCGCCATTGCAACCGTGTGTGGCAGTGGCATCGTCGTTGCCCTCAACTCCCGATACACCAACACCGACAACACCCTCATCAGCATCTACATCCACATCCACATCATTATCGCACTCATCATCGTCTCATGCTGTTGCCCCGCCAACTACAAATGTTGCTAACAATAATGGCAACAGCAACAGTAACAACACGACCACCAACAACAACAACAACAATACTACATATTATGTAACAAGAACTGTTTCTCAAAACAATCCAACATTTAATATTCAACAGTCTCAGCAACATCCGCAACACCTGCAGCAGCAACAGCAACACCACCACCAACAACAACAACAGCAGTCAGCCGGTTCTGGCCTGTATCATCGTCCTGTGCTAGCAATGCCACCTGTTATTCTAATGGGTGGCGGTGGCGGCAGCGGCGGTCAATCGCCTCATGACTTCAATAGTCCCATTATCGAAATGCCCCCCTCCCCGGCTCCCATTGTTGAATATCCGGACGATGAAGATTACAACAATTATCGCCACTATAGTATAGGCGCTGGCGATGGTTTCCATGTAGAGGTTAGGATTTTTTCTGTTTTGTTTTTTAAATTTAATTTCAATTTTGGTTTTTGAATTTCACAGACAACTTAAAGCAAACATTATGTATGAAGAGCTTTTAGGGTTTCGCGTAGCTTTTAATATTTGACAAAGCGGTTGTTTTTTTGGTCACATTCAAAGATTAGGATTTAGAACTATTCCCAAGGGAAATATAATCAAACTGAGTATTTCGTAATCCTCTTGCGGCATCAGTCAGCTCTAGATATCATCAGCTAAGTCCACTCTTTCAGACATTAAATTACATTTAAGGCGATGTAAAAGTTACGTGCGTCACCATCTAGCGACCAAAGTCTGAAACTAACATAGTGTGTCTACAATAATTTCCGTTGATTTCGGATGCAAACTATTTTTGAGCTATACATGCTCACACGGATAATCTTCACGGGTTAACGAAAGCTTTCTATTACAATTTTTGATTGACATTAGCAAAGCTTTACCATTATTCGACTAAAGCTTTAACGAGAACTTTTTAACGTAATTTGTATTGAACGCAATAAAGCTTTACCATTTACAACCAAAACTTTCTGATGTAATTTGATGTGGAACTAAAAAAGTTAAAGCTTTAGTATATCTTTTAAGAAAGCTTTCTAATGTAATTAAACTAGTGTGCTACAGAGAAATAAGTACTTTTTTCTGTTAAAAAAAATTTAAAGAATTTAAAATTCTTTAATTTAAATTTCTCTTCTTCTTTAATTTAAAATTCTAAAAAAAAATTAAATTCTTAATTTTTTTTAACAGAAAAAAAATACTTATTTCTTTGTAGCACATAAGGAAAGCTTTCCCATTGTTTGACTAAAGCTTTAAAAAGCTTAAAAGCTTTGCCATTTATTGAACAAGCTAAACTTTCTACAGTAATTTTGTATTGAACTACAAAAAGTAAAAGCTTTAGCACATCTTATATGAAAGCTTTCTAAACCAAATAAACTAGCGTTTCAAAAAAAAACTTTTTTTTTGTTAAACAAAATTTAAGAAAGTCACCGATTTTTTTTAATCACAATTTTTTCCTTTTTGACTTTTGTACTGACCTATTTACTATCATTTAGGTAAAGCTTTAAAAAAATCCTTCTTTTGTAATGTCTTAGCGAAGTAGTAGGATATTAACAAATTACAAATTCAAGAATATTATCAGAATTATAAAAACTATCCAGGCACAACAAAAAGTATTTATTTGCTTAATTTCTATTAGAATTCAAACACTTTGTTTATGAAGCTCCCATTGTTTTCCAATGAAAGGATTTCTGTGTATAAGTTCCATAGGAACCTGAGCTTTTCACCTTAATTTAAACGTTCTAATTGGACACTGTTCAATTTCAGCGAACTTTAACCTTTTAGTGTCAAACATTTGTCTCACTACATTTTCAAAAAAGAAAAGCTCTATGCGGTTGTTTCAATTGAAGCCGTAAGAGAAACGTAATACTATTTGTATTTTTGAGCTTTTCACCTTAATTTCAACGTTCTGAGTGGACACTTTAATTTTATCGCAATTTAAGCGTTTAGTGTTAGACATTTGTTTGACTACATTTTCAAAAAAGAAAAGCTCTGTGAGGCTGTTTCAATTTAAGTCGAACAAGAAACGTAACACAATTTGGATTTTATTTTTTGATAATTTTGCGAAAAACCCTTTTTTTTTTTTTTTTTTTGGTAAACCCTCCATAATATTTGCTTTAAGTTGTTTTGGCTTTTATTTATTGGTAACATTTTTTTTATTGTTGTTGTTAATTTAACCCTTCAATCTGCCTTAACACATAAAAAACTTAACCACCCATTTTCGTCATATCTGGTTGGAGCTAATGTGTTGTGCATTTGTAATTCCCGACAACTTGAAAACGTTAGTTTAGCTGTAACATCCAGCCATGGTGCAAAAATGGGTGGTTAATTTGACAAGCTTTTGTTAAATGAAACGAAGAGAGAACGAAGATAACGAAACCTACTCACAAACGGATTTGTATAATTGGAGTGTTGTTTTTGTTTTTTGTTTAATGTCTTGTTGTTATAATTGTTTTTCTTTGTTGTTGCCTTCACCTAACCTGTCTCAAAGCTTTTGGTTTTGTGTGTGTGTATGTGTTTCCATTAAATTTGGCCTTTTGCAAACCGATGAAGAACTTAGTGTGGTGCTTCTCGTCTTGTTGTAACATTTATGTTTTGCTTTTTTTTAGGTATTTTGTTAAATGTTGTCCGGCTCCCTTGCCCGCCCGTCACATTGTACATGACACACAAACTACTATACACACGGCAAACCGTGCATTATTCTTGTTTTCTATTTTGTGTTTCTGTTGTATTTTTCGTTTTTGTTTTAATTTTAACACTAAACGTTGTTGTTGTTGTTTTCTTATAAGGTTTCCATAGCAAATAATTGTATTTACCACATAAATACGTACATACCTACGTACCTTCATACTTGCGTAATTCTATTTCCGAGCACTTTCTTTCCGTAACACTCCCCCCCAACAACAAGAACACCCCCCTTTAACCCACCAGCCCACCTATCTATCAATCACCCATCTTCTCACTCTCTTCGACACAATATCTCAACTTGAACTATCAACATTATATTTTGTTCTGTTACTCATTAAACATTTATCATGCACACTTTGTTAATAGTTTTTATTTTTTTAACAAAACCAAAAAACCAAAAATAAAACAAAAACCACAACTTAATATGCTAATGAACTTTTGGAAAAAGCTTTAATGGGCCAACCTTAACTATGGCCTCATTGAAAACTTGAAAAGTTCAGGGAAATTATTATTCGAAATCTGTCGACGAATTAGAAATGTTCGACCTCATTGAAAACTTGAAAAGTTCTGGGAAATTATTATTCGCAATCTGTCGACGAACTAGAAATGTTCGACTGACTCAAATGATACAGACATTTTTAATTTACTTCACCCATGTTGATCCAGCGTTCGATAAATCGAACAGGAAAGAAAAAAATGGCCCAACAACCTGTTGATGGTCACAGAAAATTCTTGATTTATTTTAAAAAGAGAATATCACTAAACAATACTTCGGTCCACATCAGGCCTGAGATATTTAACGAATATTTAGGAATGTCATGCAAACAAGATAAATAATCTAATCAGTTGCAAGTTTTGATCATACAAGTTGGCAGTCGAGGGGTTTACAAAAATATCAAATAATTTTTCAAACACACAAACAAATTAAGATTTTTATATAAGAAAATGTCAAAACTCTGAATGTAGAATTGATATGTTCTAGAAAATCTCCAGCAAGATTTTCTCGAAATATGTGTTTTATTTTTTATAAACTTCGTGCGGAAGTTCTCAGTTTTCGAATTAAAATAGGGAATATCGATTGCGATTGTTATTAAAAAAAGATGTGCATATATAAATAAGCAACTACAGACATTTTTAAATTCACCGATTTCGAACCTGTGTTCTGGTGTGTGAGCGTGTCGTGTAGTAGTTTTTAATTTAAGAATCAAATATTTCCTTTCTTTGCCAAACACAAAACCATCTATTGCTCTCCCAAATGATCGCTAATCACTCTCCTAGGTGATGGTTAATCGAACCATCTTGAAATTATTGCTACGGGGATTCGCCGGTACATCGTTCAGGCAATTGTTCGCAACAGAATCTTCCAATTGTTTGCTGTGTCAACGTCGCAGTCGCCGCATTTTATTTCCCATTCCCGCGGTAGAGATGTGCCCATCACTGCTCTAAGAGAATCGTTGTTTTACCGTTATTTTATTTTATCTTCTTGTTATTGTCTATCTCTTTCGCCAAACCTAAGAACTTGCTATAAAGCGAGAATGACAGAAACAAAGATTCTCCAACAAGAGATGTTATTTTGGTATTCAAAGAAAAATGGAATTTTTTGGAATTTTATCTTTCACGTGGCCCTGAAAAGAAGAAGTCGCAAGGTGTTAAATCACAAGATCTCGGTGGCCAATTGTGATCATCACGACGGTCCGAAAACTTTTTAGTTTTGCGAACTATGACTGACGGATTTCCACCATTTTTGTAGTGAATTTTTCATAATTTCATTGTGTTGTGTTGAAGCGTGTATCGTTACATTTTTAGTAATGGCGTAGTTTCTACTTGTCAAATGTCAAAGAAAAAAACTTCAAAAGTGTCAGCTAACGAAATACCGGGTGATTCAAAATAACACCTCTTGTTGGAGAACCCTCTATGAACTCAAAACTCGACCTGTAAATTTTTATCGCTCGCGCAGTAAGAAAATAACGTGTAACTGTCAAATTGATTGAACCATAAGATGGCTCAGCTTTTAGCAAACTAAAACATTATTTGTAATAATTTTGAGTGCACCAAAATTCTAATTCATTGATTTAAATGTTTAATACGAAAAAAAAAAACTAAACAAACAATTCAAATGTAAACAATGAGTTTGACAAACAAAATTCTGTCTGGCACAACCTTCTACTCCTGTAACTTTAAAATAAACTCATGTCTATAATTGCATATTTGATGGCAATTGTTCTGCGAAATCGCAAAACTCATTATAGTTGTACCTTCTTGAATTTAATTATTCTGCAAAGTCTCAGTAATCAAAGGAATATTGGAAATATTTTTTTCCGATTAATATTACAAAAGTTAAATGAACTCAAAACTCCACTTGTCATTTTCTTCGAACTAATTTTTCAACTCTTGCTTATTTTAAAGGATAACTTTTACATTTCTATTGAAATCAGTTTTGGAATGTGAAAAGTAAACGCATCTCCTGTAAAATTTTCGTTTTGGCGCTTACGTCTATTTCACGGTTAGGACTCGATATGTATCTTACCATTAGCATGCGCCAAAGATCATGAAAATCAATGCAGGGTTTTTAACTTTTATTCACAATTAACTGAAAGTATCTCTTTGTAAAAAGAAGTATTCTTTTTTGTACTTGAAAATAAGAATACATGTTTTATAAAAGTAAAAACAAAAACTTTTTCCCGATGTTATATTATTTTCATATTAAAAATGTAGTTCATACTAACACAGTGCAGTTTCTGGCAGGGATTTTCTAAGAAAAAAATGACCTGGACACAATTAATCAATTCTCAAATAAATAATTGTGCAAAGGTGTAAAAACTCCATATGTTGCAAAGTATTGTCAACGCACTATTTTATTATTTTTTTAATTTATGCTTTTTGAATACAAACTCAGGAGTCTCACCTGTAGTGTTTTTTCCAGGGCTGCTGTAACTTTTAAATGAAATTACGTTCGGCCATTTTTTTCTCTTTTTTAAATTATTCTTGTACAAACATCTTTGTTTGGAAAAATGTGTGAAAATTGTTTTTGTATTTTCATACATTTTTCTTGACAAAACTGTTCTAAAGTTTTATGACTTGCGATTTTCACATAGTAAATCGGAAAAACACTTCAAATGTCAACTCTTTGAACTTTTTGAGATTATTTATTCGAATGTCGGCTATAATGTATTTCAGGTGGCTTATCACATCTATACGTGTAATTACAGATTATAATCCAACTAATATTTTTGTGTGTGGGTTTTCATTTCTTCACATAAATGTGTGTCTTTTTGTCGGTTGTATTTAATGGACAGCAATTGTCTTAACAAAGACCAATTCAATTGCAAATTGTGTTATTTTGTCAGCACACGAACTGATGGGCGAGAGAAATGGCGGGACTACCAATAACACCGATATTTTTAAATATTATTTTTGTTTTTTCTATGTAAAAGAAGAGATACATGGGATTTGTTGTGTTTTTTTTTTTTGTTGGTTGTTTGTTCATCAAATTCAATATATTGTATTTGCAAAAACAACAACAAACATTTGACGTTTGGCAGCAACAATAACATTCATTTCAGTCGCATACATTTCGCGCTGTCGTCGCTTTTTATTTGTATATCATTTTGACATTTTGGCAAACAAAAAAGAACGTGAAAAAAAAAGACACAAGAATTAGACCAAAAGGAAGACGTAATACCACTGTCCGCCTTTCTTTCATACCTTTTCATTTCATTCACTCTCCCGCTCGCGTGAAATGTGTTTTGTTTTTTTGGTCTTCCAATTCAATAAATGTGAATATGAATATTTCAGGACAAGAACACACGGGCCAAAGAAAAACACAACATTTGCAGATTTTCTCAGTTTCTCTTTAAAACTCATAAAAACAACACACTCATGTTTAGGCGAACGACGTGCATTTGTTTAATTTCGCTTGTGTTCCAATTTATTGTCTAATAATTCATTTTTTCCCCCGTGGTCTTGTTATGTATTTGTTGTGTTGTAACCCAAAAAAAAGTTTGGAATACAAAAATGAAAACCATGAGTGTTAACATACGTTTCCGGTTTTAAATTACCAAAAACACATACAAAAAAACTCAAAAAAGTGCAACGGAAATGCTTTTGCCAACTTTTCAATTGGTTGCCAGTGTTGTCAAGCAAATGTGCGTTATTCAGAGACAAACGCATCAGAATGGCCACGGTCCACTATTGTCCAATCGCCTGTCCAAGTATAATGCCCGTTTAACATCGGCCATAGAATTGCTGTGTTCCTCCAGCAGTCTATTTAAGCCACCGGCCATATTGCCACCTTCTACATCGTCATCGTCATTACGTCCAACAACGAAAACATCAAACACAAGAGCAGCGGCGGCGGGAACATCTCATAATACCACGGCAGCACAACAACCGCCACCCACAAGAAATGTATGTGTAGTATGGTGTTTTGTATTTAGTCTCACAGTGGGAGATTTTGAAAAAAAAATAGTGTTTAAGCCAGTTTTTGTATGTCATAATGCTAACACAACTAAAGTTTGAAATGTATACTCCAAAGGCGTCATGGCCAACAGCTTGAGCTACTTAAGGCAAGGGATCTCAGCTCTATGACAACTGAGTTCATGTGGTACCAATTTTTCGATTTTAACTCGAAAATTAGGTACGGATTTTTCCAGTCACAATTTCTCTTTCACCTGAGCAATGTAATTTCTTTTGAAGACATCAAAGTCCCAACCACAATAAGGCAGCACATCTCCTCTGTACCACTGCTATGATTTTTGCCAGATTTTTCTAAAGTTTGCATTGAGACAAGTCCTTTGTTCGATATTTTTATCCAGTGCCAACATCGAGCACGGCTAAAAAACAAAACGATAGATGGGAGCCCGATATGAACGCCAACTGCAGAAGACAGATGTACCCACTTGAATATTCAATTCCCGCCCGGGTCCTTCCATTTGGATTTGTTAAGAATCGTGTACATTTTTCACCATCATAAAATTGTTCATATTGGAGTTGACTGGAATATTTCGCAAACATTGTTTTTTAAATCTGCTCTCCCCACTGTGTGTCTGCCAATTGATCACGAAACAGTTTGCGTGTCTCTATATTTAAATATACATGTGTGTGTGTGTTTATGTGTTTATTTGTCTGTCTCACAATTTATGTATTTTTTTTGTCTTCACCTCCCCGCCATTCATGTTTTTCACATAAATTCATAACGTGGGAAATTTTTTTTATTAACTCCGTTTATGTACTGCTAATAAATAAATTTATAAAAAGAAAAAAACAGTTTTAAAACCTGTACTCCAGTATCCGCTTCCTTTGCTCTCTGTACTCTTTGTGGAATAAACCAAAACCAAACGTACCCACATCAAATCAAACAAATCAACCGCCCCCCACCCTGTCCACTCACAACACTCATACACCGAATGATAATGACAATCAACCAAACCAATTATTGCAGGCTCATATAAATCTTGTTCATATAACAATTGAACCCACCATACCTCTGACTCTAACCACAACAACAACAACAACAAAAACTACCACAAAGACACCGTCTTGTCTAACCACTGCTTTATCGCCGCCATCCGAAACATCACCACCTTCTTCCGATTGTTTGGCTACACTAACATCCGATGAACAACAGCTACAGCAACAGCAACAACAAGAACAACCTCCTTATATTACCGATGACGATGATGGTTATGTTGGTGCCTCCAACGCCATCCCCGCCACCAACAACTCTTCTTCCGCAATTGCCACTGACACTGCAGCCGCAGGAAAAACAATGAAAACTTATATTACTAGAATTGAACATTTCATCACAAATATTGAAGATGAAAAAGATACACAAGAAATCAAGGTAATGCCCCCCAGCCAACCACCGGCCAAAGATCAAAATAACCACCACCGCCAATAGGCGACACCAACAAAAGATCTGATCTCTGGTGGGAAGATGGGATAGAATTTGTCCATAGACAATCTTGAGGGTGGACGACGACCCAAGTCTGCTTTGTAGTAGTAATCTACAAACTTTAGATGTCTCTCAGAGGTGCCTCTAGCTATAGCTGCCCTCTGTTGGCGATGATCCTCCGGTGACCTAGGACGTCAGCCCTCCAGGTTGTCTTGGTTTTTGTTTTGTGATCCCAATTCAGTATTCATTCCAACGATTTTATGTCTGCGTCACCAACAAAAGATCTGATCTCTGGTGGGAAGATGGGATAGAATTTGCCCATAGACAATCTAGAGGGTGGGTGACGACCCAAGTCTCCTAATCAGCACAGTCTAGATGTCTCTCAGAGGTGCCTCTAGCTATAGCAGCCCTCTGTTGACGATGATCCTCCGGTGACCTAGGACGTCAGCCCTCCAGATTGTCTTGGTATAGTTTTGAGATCTCATTTATATCAAATCAGTATTCATTGCAACGTTTTTTCGTCTGCGTCTTAAGGGTTTGTCCTTCTCATTATATGTTAACTACGTTCTCATTGTGGTATTCACATTAATCCTTCATGCAGCAGGTTAAGGTAGGGACGATTCATTCCATACTTTCCTTGGAACTGAAACGACTTCCAACAGCAAACTTAATTCTGACGGAATAATACACTCCTTACTTTGGACCTTCTCGACTGGCTTCACAGTAGCCCTACAATGCCGTAGAAATCTAGTCCAACATCAACTGATAACTATAAAATAACAGATAACTCGATTGCCCTACTTGGGAATATGCGTAAAGCGACTAAGTTCATAACGCGCGAACATTTTTGTGGCGGCAAACTCCGTCAAGCCTAACAGACACTTTTTATTTGAAAATTGTAATGCAAATGCATTATGAAAAATCCTTCTTTTCTCATTCTCATTCTCTTAGCTGTAAAAAAAAAAAATAATTCTGCAACATAAATCCAACAGATTCCCATAAATCTTAGGTGAGTGACATGATCCAACAAAATACCTCATTAGCTCATTGTGGTTCCAGTGATGGGCCGAGTAATATTTGTCACTTAAACCCAAGCAAAGTTCTGTAGGCTAGTAAATAGAACGACTCATGCATGGGTACAGCATCACACAGAGGTGTCAAAGACTGAAAAATGTCCAATCTATTTAGTTATAGTTATTCTAACAGACAGTCAGAACTTCTACTTGGGATGTCCCATCCAAAAACTGCAAAACCATAACCAGAGACACTTCATAATTCTTTTCATAAACTATTTCGCTCTAATAGAAAAACGTCCCCTCCTTAAAAGAACTTCTGAAATACCTTTTCAGAATACCCTCTAAACAGTCCACCACTAAAAGGGAGAGAGAAATTACTCCTATTGATCTATTTTTTTTTTTTTTTTTTTTGCGAATCACTGTTCTTTAGTCGAAAATAGTTTTAAGCAACTTCGTACAGGCTCTAAAACTGACACGACTGCCGCCAACCATAAAGCTTTAGTCTAATTACCTTGCCCCCGCTCTTAGCCAAAATAATAGACCCCTCCACCATCATTTTCCACAGCGCTTTGTCCACCAGAAAAAGTTCCCCTCATATCGACACATATTAAGTTGTGAGTACAAAAAATTACATGTTAAACCAACACAAACTTTGAATGCAACGAAAAATTCGAAAAATTAAAAAACAAAAATTCGGAAATCCTTTGGATGAATGTTAAGTTAAACAATTGTTAAATAACACCAAAAAAAAAAAAAACAGACACAGAACAAAACAAAAGAGTTTAATCAAACGCAACACACAATGTTTTGCATTACTTGCATCCAATTCAAATGGCCCAACTAATATCGATTCAATATTTTTATAGGTTATACCACAATTTAGCAATGTTTCCATAAGCAACAACAACATACAACAGCAGCAGCAACAACAACAACAATCACATTCTTCACAACCATCGCCCATCATACAGGAGCCTCAGACACCCATCATTTATGGCGGCCTTGTCTCGGCCAGCGAAGCCAATGCCCCACAATTTCCCCAACCTGCTCAACGCCAGAACTATCAACAGCCGCCCACATCGCAGCAGGCACAACCACCACAGCAGCAGCAGCAGCCCATCTATCAGAATCAATTTGAATTACAGAATGCTGCAGCTGCTCAACAGAATTCACGACGTAATGTGGCCAGAGGTTTACAATACCGTGACTCGGCCTACGAGTCGCGGCGTCAATCGCAAAATGTGGTGGCTCCCCCCGGCATCCTGTCCATGGACAATTTCCGCATGCTGAGCGTATTGGGCCGTGGCCACTTCGGCAAGGTCATATTGTGCCAGTTGCGTACCAATAATCAATATTATGCCATCAAAGCTTTAAAGAAGGGCGACATCATTGCCAGAGACGAGGTGGAATCGTTGCTGAGCGAGAAGCGCATCTTTGAGGTGGCCAATGCCATGCGTCATCCATTTTTGGTCAATCTGTATGCCTGTTTCCAAACGGACGTAAGTTCTCGTTGTTAATTCCTTACCGAATCTCTGTGCTAAATGCTTTCTTTTGTCCTTGTTTTTTTGTTATCCACTTTAGCAACATGTTTGTTTTGTTATGGAATATGCCGCTGGTGGCGATTTGATGATGCACATCCATACGGATGTCTTTACGGAACCACGTGCAGTCTTCTATGCGGCCTGTGTTGTTTTAGGTTTACAGTATTTGCATGAGAATAAAATCATTTATCGCGATTTGAAATTGGATAATTTGTTATTGGACACAGATGGTGAGTAATCATATAAATCCCACACTGATTTACATTAATATGCAAAGTTGCAAATATTTTTTAGCAATAGAGTTTTTAAAAGACAATGGAAAAGAAAACTTGACACAGTGTCTTGATTGTCAAATCTGGAGACGACATTTTCTTGTCTGTATATCCTTGGTCAGAGTATCGTATATCGAAACACCCATGCCAAATTTAAACTAACACTGACGATACAAATGTGTTCCGAGTTCTAACCATATGGACCTGCAGATTTCGAGAAAAACTCACATGATATCCCTAATAATGGATCTTTAAAGTTGGCCTCAATCGTCGAAACTACACTTGTCTTCAAATACTCTAGAGTTGTCCTCATTTCTGGATATTTAGACAGTCTCACGATGTCATCAGCCGTTGTTTTAACCACTTTCAAGATGTTATCAATCGTGCATTTTAAAATACTTTAAAAGTATCATTAATCGTTGGTCTTTAAACAAGAGATCCACCAATGTTATCTCAATTGCGATCTGTTTAGTGATTCACAGGTTTCCTCAATTGTGGAATACCAAGTTGTATTTTAAAATACTTCAAAATTATCAAGATGTCCATAGTCGTGGGTCTTTAAGAGATCCACTAATGTTAATTCAATTGCGGGTTGTTTAGTGATCCACAGGTTGCCTTAATTGTGGAATCCCAAGTTGTTTTCAATAGTGTGTCTTCAATGAATCCAATGGTCTTCATAATCGTAGGTTTTCAAACAATCCAAAGTTCTTCACAATCGTGGATCTTCAAAGAATCCAAAGTTCTTCCCAATTGTGGGTCTTGAAAGAATCCAAAATTCTGCTCAATCGTGAGTATTTAAGGAATCAAAAGTTCTTCACAATTGTAGGTCTTTAAAAACTCAAACTGGTCGTCAATCGGAGGTCTTTAATAATCCAAAATGGTTTTCAATCGTGAGTTTTTAAAAAACCAAAAGTTCTGTTCAATCGTGGGTCTTTAAAGAATCCAAAGTTCTTTTCAATCGTGAATCTTTTAAGAATCCAAAGTACTTCTCAATCGTAAATTTTTAAAGAATCCAAAGTTCTTCTCAATAGTGGATCTTTAAAAAATACAAAGTTCTTTTCTATCGTGGATCTTTTAAGAATCCAAAGTTCTTTTCAATCGTGGATCTTTTAAGAATCCAAAGTTCTTTTCAATCGTGGATCTTTTAAGAATCCAAAGTTCTTCTCAATCGTGGGTCTTATACAATTCCAAAGTTCTTCCAAATCGTGGGTCTTATACAATTCCAAAGTTCTTCAGAATCGTAGGTTTTTAAAAAAATCAAACTGTTCTTCAATCGTGGGTCTTTAAAAATCCAAACTAATCTTCAATCGTGGATCTTTTAAGAATTCAAAGTTCTTCTCAATCGTGAATTTTTAAAGAATCCAAAGTTCTTCTCAATTGTGGATCTTTAAAAATCCTAACTGGTCTTCAATCGTGGCTGACATTTAATCATGAGTCTTTAAAGTATTCAAACTTATTCTCTGTCGTGAATCTTTACCTTACACTAAACTTACATTAACCATGAGTTTTTAAGGAATCCAACAGTGTGTTGAACGAATTTAACACCGACCTTAATCAGGAGTATTCAAAGAATCCAATAGAATCGAACTATATTCTGTGGAAATTTAAAGAATTCTAAGGTGTCCTCCTTCGTAGCTATACAAATAATGTAAGGTTGTCCTTGTGTCTATAAACAATTGAAAAGTCTTCTTAAACATGCGATATTTTAAGACTACTGAAAATGTTTTTCGTTTACAACACGGTTTCAAATGATTCCAGAGTCTCACGCGTTTTCATTGCAATACCAAACTCGGACATTATTTTACACTGTCTTCTTTTCTCAATCGGGCTATTAATGGCATAAATGATGAGACAGAAATTATCCCATTTAAGAATCACATTTCAGAGATCGTAAAACTCACAATTCTCTAATTTAAGTTAAATTTGTTCTGCATTTACATTCTCATACATCCATACCCTCTGAACTCATTGGTATTCATACATGTATTTCCTCACATTCCAGGTTATGTTAAAATTGCTGATTTTGGTTTGTGTAAAGAAGGTATGGGTTTCGGTGATCGTACGGGCACATTCTGCGGAACGCCTGAATTCTTAGCCCCCGAAGTATTGACGGAGACATCTTACACGAGAGCCGTAGATTGGTGGGGTTTGGGTGTACTGATATTTGAGATGTTGGTGGGAGAGGTAAGTTGGTGAAGATTAAACCCAAAAAAATCGATTATGTTTCTCATTAATGTGTGATTAAACATAATTTTAGTCTCCCTTCCCCGGTGACGATGAAGAAGAGGTATTTGATTCGATCGTTAATGATGAAGTGCGTTATCCAAGATTCTTGTCATTGGAAGCTATTGCTATAATGCGAAGGGTAAGTGTCAATTACACAAACAGTACGCAAATTTAGAATAAGAACATTAAGTCCAAAATAATGTGTTGATATCCCTTCTATTTTGTTCATTTGTAGCTTTTGCGAAAAAATCCCGAAAGACGTTTGGGTTCATCGGAACGCGATGCTGAGGATGTTAAAAAGCAGGCATTCTTCCGCTCCATCGTCTGGGACGATTTGCTGTTACGCAAAGTCAAACCACCATTTGTACCCACTATTGTAAGTGTATTGGACCTTTTGCATGGGAAGCTAATTCATTGTTTTGTTGTTGTGTTTTATTTTTTAGAATCATTTGGAAGATGTTTCCAATTTCGATGAAGAGTTTACTTCGGAGAAACCACAATTGACACCGCCAAAGGAACCGCGACACTTGACTGATGAGGAGCAACAGTTCTTCCATGATTTTACCTATACTGCGGATTGGTCTTAATGAACAACAACATCAACCACACCACCACCAACAATAACAACCACAAATAGAAATCTTTAAAAGTTGTCGTTACATTTTGTAATGTCCGCTGGTGTTCGTAACATTTGGCGATTGTACATTTTCTTTTTTTATTCTTCATTTCTAATTTATCTATTGTTAATTACTAATCGATTATTTCTCTACTTCGGTTTCTCTATACAAAAGCAAAACAAAAGTTTTAATTGTTTCATTTCGCTTGCAATGATTTACGGTTTTTAACTTTTTGTTTGTTTTTTCTTTTTTTTTTTTAATTTAATTTAATTATTTTGTTGCTTCTTTTGAGCATAATTAAAATAATTTTAGTTAGAAACAGAAAAACCCGAAAACAAAACAACAAGAAACAAAAGCATGTTGCCTTTTAATATTATTTTGATAAAATAAGTTAAAATTACAGTAAACTACAAGAAAACAATTATAATAATTAATTAACACAACCAACCAACAAACAAACAAACAAACTATATATTAAAGGATGATAAATTATTTATACAAAACAAAAAATAAAACCTTTAACTCTTGTGCAAACGATAATTTCGGAGAAAATCCTCACGAAAATATAAACAAGAATAGTAATACCTTTAATATTTAAACATGGAAAAAAAGGATTTAAAAAAAACCCCGAACGAATTCTTTATGCAGTGAATTCGTCCAACTTAGTTTTTTCTTCTTCTTTGAAATATATACATACATACACATAAATCGATGAAACAAGAAATAAATAAACAACAAAAAAACTTTTAATTAAACTAAGCATTTAAAGATTATATAGGACTAGTAGATACCGAAAGAAACCTACAAACAATTATATACACATGCGATTGAAAAACAACAGAACATATTGTAAAAACAACAAAAGCAAAAACAGTAAACTATCTGCAAACAAAATTATTAATTTTAAAAATGAAATTATAATACCATGTAAGACATGTACTAACACAACTCTCTCTGTAAAACAAAACACTAGCTAACCAAACCCTACATCTTGTCCTAACCCAACCTCCCACTCCCGATCATTTCACAAACTTAGTCACCTCTGTAGATAATTATGACGTACATATTATCCGTTCATTACTCATCATTGCATGGAGATGGGAGGATGTTATTCCCCACATCCGATCAATCACCACCATGTCTGTCTATTGCTCATTTTCTCAAAAGTCGATTTTTCATTTTTCTTTCTTTGCATTATGTTTAATTAGATAACGTTTCTTTTTTTTTTTTTTTGCTTAGAAAGTCAAAATATTATAAATATTATTCTGTCAGTTTTTTACGCCTTGCTTCGAGTGAAAGAAACAAACAACATGATTATAAAAAATTCATTATTTTACATTATCATTTCATATTTTAATGATTACGTATTCTTCTTCTTTTGCTCCGGCATTAATTTTAATTTAATTCTTTTTCTTTTGCGTGTATTAAGTTTATAAAGCAAACAGTGTGTTAAGGTTTTTATTATTTAATCATTTACACATTTAATAAGTTTAATAAGTAATGTTGACACTATAAATAAATAATCATTATTTAATTTCTGTTTGTTTTTTTTTTATCATTATTTGGTTTCATACTTTGCCACATTTGTTTCTTTTTATATTTATTAGAAAAAAAGAGGCCAATTTGAAAGTTGTTTGTACTCAATGCTTTAAGATTGACGTTGAATTATCTGTGGACTGGGATCTTTTCTCTACGGCGAGAGATCTCATGTTTTATTAGTCCCAGTTTTACCACAACTTTTCACCCATCGTACGGTTAGACGGCGGTTTTCTGAACACAACCAAATGAGATTCCTTGTTACGCCTTCTGTGGTGTATTCTTACCAGAACACAATAAATATTACAAAGAAATGTCAAAATTGTCCTAAATTTCCATTTCGTGACCATTGTTCTTGTTTTTCAACCCTCTTCTTCAATAAGCTTTTTTTATTTCGAATAATATATTTTGGCCGATGAAAATCAATTGATGTGATTGGTTATATGCTCGAATATCACACCCGAAACCCACGGTTGATAACAGTGTAAGATTCTCTGGCATTATTAACTGACTGTTTGACCACCAAGAGATTATTAGGAATTGCCATGCCCTACCTTCCACTGCTTCCATGGCTGCTTTGGACTGGGTGGTGGTTTTTGATTTCAGATGTGAGTATGTGTGTGTTCTTGTAAATTAAACCGAAATTCGTATATTCCCCAGATATCGGCTGCATTATTTTTTTTGTTTTGGGGAAAATATGCTGTAGCGTTCTCTATTTGTAAGCTAAACTTTGCATCATTGGCAAACAGCTAGCAATCACCATGGGCTACACTTGACTGACATTAATCATAAAGCTTAACTTAAGAGTTACGAAGATATAAAGCTTTGTAGTTGATTTCATTGAATTTCAATATGTAGGCGTGTTTGTGGGCGTGTCATACTACATACATCCGATAGCCAGACCTTTACTGTAACTAATGCAAAAAATTGCATCTCAATAGCTGCAGTCGTTATCGAGTTATAGCCTTTTAAAGTTGAGTCACATTTAAAAAATCACCTACTGCAAATTTCTGGGCGCCTGGTATCAGAAAATGTAGTTTGGCCGCTTTTCACTGGTTGGTGGTTTTTGATTCATTGTTCTTTAGCGACATTATTTCTTTATCAACAAATTTTTGTTTCGCAACAAATTATTGTTTATCAACAAATTTTTGTTTCTTAGCTGTTGAGTCATTTTTTTGGGAAATACGCTATAACTTGATCTATTTGGACGCTAAAATTGTCATAATTGGCAAACAGCTAGCAATCGCCATGGGCTACACTTCACTGGCATAAATCATAAAGCTAAACTTAACAGTTCCGAAGATATAAAGATTTACAGTTGATTTCTTCGAATTTCGATGTGTAGGCGTGATTGTGGGCGTGTCATACGATAGACATCTGATAGCCAGACCTTTACACTTACTCATGCAAAAAATTGCATCTCAATAGCTGCAGTCGTTAGCGAGTTATAGTGCTTTCAATTTGCGTTACATTTAAAAAACACCTACTGCAAATTTCTGGGCGCCTGGTATCAGAAAATGTAGTTTGGCCGCTTTTCGCTGGTTGGTGGTTTTTGATTCATTGTTGTTTAGCAACATTATTTCTTTATCAACAAATTTTTGTTTCGCAACAAATTTTTGTTCCGCAACAAATTATTGTTTATCAACAAATTTTTGTTTCTTAGCTGTTGAGTAAATTTTTTGGGAAATACGCTATAACTTCATCTATTTGGACGCTAAAATTGCCATAATTGGCAAACAGCTAGCAATCGCCATGGGCTACACTTCACTGGCATAAATCATAAAGCTAAACTTAACAGTTCCGAAGATATAAAGCTTTGTAGTTTATTTCATTGAATTTCGATGTGTAGGCGTGATTGTGGGCGTGTCATACTACATATATCCGATAACCAGACCTTTACACTTACTCATGCAAAAAATTTCATCTCAATAGCTGCAGTCGTTATCGAGTTATAGCGCTTTCTATTTGCGTTACATTTAAAAAACACCTACTGCAAATTTCTGGGCGCCTGGTATCAGAAAATGTAGATTGTCTGTTTCTCAGTGGTTGGTGGTTTATGATTTCATGTGTGAGTGTTGAACAACCTATCTTCTTGAAATTTTCTCAGCGTCGATCTTGAAGGAATATTAAGATATACTTTTTTTTGATATTTCAAGTGGGCGTGCCACATCCCACACTATAAATACAATAAAACTAAAATATTAAATAAGAAGAAATCATTTATAATTTTATTCGGGATACAGCTAGTGATATAAACAAATAGCAGTAAATCTTTGAAGCTACGGAGCCTGAAACTAATAAAACTTGGCTTTTCTATGAATTTGTCTTAGGAAAAGTAATACAAGCTAGTAAGGAGACTCGTCAATAGCGCTGGGTAAACTTACGATACCCTGCTCAAATATTGCGTATGTAAAGAAAGAATAGGTAAAGTAATATAAAGTCAACTAAATACTCAATAGATAAATGATGAAATTAACTAAAATTCTATGTAATTGTGAAAATTTGTAAATACGGTCAAACAATCTGTTGCCTGTACAACTCATCTGGACAATTGATTGGCTGTGCTAGACGCAAACCATTGCACAGATAAGGAGTCAATTCGAAAATATCCGCTTCCTCAAATGTAGTAAGGGCCAATGTGGCCAACTCCCACAATGGGAAACCTAAACTCCAAAAATCCGTCTGTTGATTGTAGAAATCTTGATGCAGCTGGGCCATCCACAAGGTGTTATTATATATTTTCACATAGGCGTCTGAAATCAAGCTGCAAACAAAGAAAGTAGGAACACGAAGTTCGATTACTACCAAAACGAGATAATAGATTGAAGAGGGGAGACAAATACTTACTGCCAAGTCCTCGATATGCCCACAGAAAACTGGTGGACAAGCCCCTTAGTGACATGAAATCCAAATTCAAGTACAGTAAAATCACGATAATTCGTAATGTCAAGGGACCGACCGTTTTCTACGAATTAGCGGGGTTTTCGAATTAGCGGGGTGAAGAAAGAAAAAATACGAACTACCGAGGTTTTTATTCAATAATGAATATATGTACATACATACATATTTATATGTATGTACCCTTCAGAAAAAAATAGTAGTGCAGGACTACTCTTCGAGTAGTCTCCAAGCGATAGTGACTACTCTCTCTTCATTTCCCCGTTAATGCTTTCAAGTGCTGATTTTAACATTGGACTGTCATACGAAAACCAGCACTCGCTTTCGGAGTAGTCCACGAGTGGAGACTTTGGGAGTACCTTTGCACCAATCGCCTTTGAAGCAATCCACGAGTAGGTACTTTGTTGGTTACTTGGTATTGAGAAAAATGAA
Organism: Hydrotaea cyrtoneurina; assembly: GCA_958296145.1. Classification (NCBI taxonomy): domain Eukaryota; kingdom Metazoa; phylum Arthropoda; class Insecta; order Diptera; family Muscidae; genus Hydrotaea; species Hydrotaea cyrtoneurina. Next base: position 76,470,082 of record OY282516.1, on the reverse strand, counting down.
AGAATGCAGATTTTTATTTCAATATGTATAAACGTATACGTTTATTTTGAATATTTATTGAAATATAAAACTAAAAAGAGTAAAAAAGGCATTTCATTAGTTTTTTATCACAACCAAAAAACTAAAGTTATAAAATCTAATTTATTTCAGTCTTGCACTCCAGTTTTTTATTAAGCGCTGCACAGCCATCGCACTTTGAAGCACCTAAAATGCAAATGCAAAATTATTAGTATAACCTTTGAAGAAAATGTTTGTATTTATTTAAATGTCGTATTTACTCACCATTTGTCGAAAAGAGTTTTATTTTAGAAGCCATTGTTGCGATCACCGATTATGAACAGCTGTGCAAAATTGGAATGAGTGCAAATTGAGATTTCCAACACAACTTTTTTTTACAACTAAAAATGAATTTCACAAACCAAATAATTGTTGACAGCTATTAATAGGGTTGCCAACTTATGTATATTTTTGTAGTGTTGCCGTCTTAAAAAACGAGTACAGTATTTGCGAGTAATCTACCAGTACTTGCCGCCCGTCTATGAATCGTACCCATTGCCACTAATGACTTTTACTGCAGTACAGCACCACTCGCCAGGCGTCAATACCTCCACATTCTTCTGCAGGGTATGTACAAAGTTTTATTTTTTAAAAACAAAGCAACTGAAAATCAATTCATTTTCAACAAAAAAACAAAAATTTAATTCATAAAGTACTTAAAGCGACGGTTTTTGTGACATTGTGACATAAACAACAACAAATGCTTCGCCCCTTGAGAGCATAGAATCACTTGTCAATGGTTTACCGTTTTTCCTCCAAAGAACGCTTCGCCTGCGCTACATAAAAAAGCACGAAAGAAGTGAAAGAGAGAATAGCAAAACAGTTGAAGTTTGCGAATTATCGAGGTTTTCAACGAAAAATTACGAATTATAAGAGGTTTTTAGGCATTTCGCTGGAAAAATTTTACGATTCATTGAGGGGACCGAAATGTATGGGATTTTTACGAATTATCGCGATTTTTTCAAGGGACCGGGATTTTGTTACGAATAAGCGGGGTTTACGAATTAGCGGGGTACGAATTATCGGGATTATACTGTAATTGAATCAGCGGATTTCTCATTTACTCGAGATTTTTGCAGGAAACTATTGAAAGAAAGAAATTAAAAAAAAAAAATAAATAAAAATCTACAAAGTCCAAATCGTAACTATGAATTCTGGCGGATGATTCAAATGCAATAATTCATTTGGAGACACCCTTTTAAGAGAACGACAAAAAGGGCACAACTATTTAAGCTGGGAAAATTAAAACTCATGGGAAGGCGAGTCGAAACTCGTGTTAAACTCCTGCCTGGTTTGATAAATTGAGTAGTTTTCTTTTCTTGAACTAAAACAGACTTACATTTTCAAATTTTCCCATGGAGGCGGTGCTGACAACTTGGTATTCGCCTTTACATTCTTATGGCCCACACCTATGGACATCGAGGTATCAGGCAGCAAACAAGCTAACCTGAGCCAAGGAAGCTCCATTCACCACGGTTTTGACCAGCACATTGCTCAAGGCCGCCGATTTCCCGGTATAAATGCGATCATAGTTGACCAGCACTATGACGCATCTGATATTTACCACCGCCACCAGTACTGGTACTGTCATTGCCACGACTCGACTTGGGAGTGGACTGATGAGCTCCTAAAACGACACAAAATGGAACGTCATAATAAAAAAGATGTTAAATTAAATGTTTATGCTGGCTAAAAACTAATCCTACCCGAAAACAAAATAATACTGGGGACGGTGACAAGGAGTGGGGGTTTGCAAGGAGGCAAAGCCGCTGTAAATACATTTAATTTCTGTCAGTTGGCAGATTTTGTACTGAATCTATGTTGGACATAAAGATCCACTCAATCTAAATAAACATAAATGACTCATTGAAAATTATTTACTCAAGTCAACCGAAAACAATGACTAATCAAGTGATTCAGTGGTAGTTTGAATGCCTTGCAACAATTCGCAGCGGTGCAACTTTTTAACATTCAACATGTTTTTTTTTTCAATTTCTGTAGATTTTTATGGAAAGAAAATAATTCAAGGTCACCAGTGGGGCAAAATTTACTCAAAAGTTGCATCGAACACATGATACTTTGCAAGTATAGATTTTATAATTTAAAATAAATTTAGAAAAAAAATATTCATTCTCCGATAGTAACATACTCGTTTCTTAAAGATGTTTGCTTACACCCTGACCTAAATACATTCAAATCCAGATTGAGTCTTTCAAGGTTTCAACATTAATTTATGTAGTTTTCTTTTTAGTTTTCAGTGCCTTCTTTTTGTTAGGCAAAAACAACCACCCCAAAAAAAAAACAATCACAACAAAAGTGCAACTCCAAAAAAACACCAACAACAACAAAAATTATAATAAAAACAATCCCCTGAAGAAAGAAAGAAAAAAAAACAGACATGTGCCTAAAACCAAAAAACAAAAAAATAGTATTGACAACAAATAATATTAACAAGAAAAACAAACACATTTAATTCAAAATTAAATTTGTAAAACATAAGAAAGAGTTGATGAAGTATTTGCAATTATTATTAATTATATTCAAACAAAAGTATTTTGCCAAATTTAAAATTTGTAGTGGTAACAAGTTTCAAAAAACAACAACAACAGATATATATATATATATAAAATGTATTCTTAAATATTATAAATATTTAAATTAAATAAAGTTTTTTTTGAAAATCTATACAAGAGTTTTAATCTGTCGACGTCGTCGTTTTTGAGTTAACATCGCTTCTTGTCAACGCTGACATCGATCAATCCCAATTTGGTATTTGTATATCAGTCTAAGACGACGTTGATTGTTTGTCCATAATTTCAATTGTTGAGTCTTAGTCTCAAGTTATACGATGACTTTTTTGGATTGATTTTTTTTTTTAATTGTCCCAGTTTACACGATAAATTCTTCCGCAGAGTTTTTTTTTGCCAATTTCTTTTGAAACCCTTTCATAAAGTCATGAGCGTTTACACGATGACTGTTTAAAAACAAACGCGCGTGCATGTTTCTGAAGTGTATTCTTCTTTTGCATAAGCAATATGAAATTGACAATGTCAAAAAAAAAAATTTTGTTATGAAATTTAAATCCCCAATTTCCATTTCGTGACGTCCACCCCTCTTGCTTCTCTACCCCCATTGCCAACAATCGTCGAACGTGTTGCCTGTTCAACGTTTAAATCGGTTCAGTCTCTTTTGGATTTGATTCTCGAAGTCACTTGACTTTTTGCTTGCGACTCCGTTTGATTTTTTTTTATGTTTTTACTTGATTCGTAACAATGTCAAAAAACAAAATGTGTGAAGTCAAAAAGAAATTTAAAAAAAACTCAAATTTGTTACTTTTTTGTGACTATCCCACAATCATCTCTACATCTTTCGCCTACAAACTTGAAAATCATGATTTTAAAATCAAGCAAAAAGTCATCGTGTAAATTGGTATATTTGTGGAAAAATGTTTTGATATCCGCTTCGAACGAAAAATAAGTCAACTGTGGGATATCTTCAAATTACCCGATCAATTGTGAGTGGCCAAGTCAAAGTCAGTTATTTCCTGGGCATGTATATTTGTATGTATCTTTAAAAGGGAGTCAGAGTTACTTCCGACTTAATAAATCAGCCTAAACTAAATGACAGAGTTAATTTCAAAAACAATGTAATGGACAGCAACATTGACATGTTTTGTCCAGGGATCGATACTATCGAGACACTGGATGCCTTAGAAAGGACCATTTATCTCCCAGTTACACTCATCAACTGGATGTGACCTTTAGCGTTCACTGAGCCTGTTTAGTTAGCTTCTACTTTTTTCAATATGTTCCCCATAGCATCTTCAGTTTCGGAAAACGTACTCCAATTAAATAGAATATACATTTCTTTTAAGATTCGGTATAATTTTCTCCGTTAACCACAAGTTGGAACACACCTAACATTTATAGCTGTTACTTGAAGTGGATTTTGATTTCTATATCTATTGGTTTGTCCTAACAGTCGGTTTCAAAAAATCTGGCTTGGCCTGCCAAAATACATTCTAGTACACAAATTTCCTTCACAGGAAAATGATTCTTGTGAACTGGTATCGGTGGGGTTTTCTTTCATAGAATATTGACATGGATGGTGTTAAATATTAACAATTGCTGTTTGTTTTCTTCTTTGGTTGAAAAGTGTCACCATTACCGGGACGTATTAAACACAATTACCATAATAAACCTCTATGTACGAATGTATGTGAAGACATTTCTATAGAAGCTTACGAATTTCTTGTAATTTTTTTTATTTTTGTTCTTTGGAAATCCACTATGCCCAGTAGGGGCGTTAATAATACATACATTTGTCAGTGAAATCATTGACCACCATTTTTATCCTGGAAAACGTTGAGCATATCGTAGCGTTCCGTAGGTATTTCGTATTTGGATATAGGATAGATATGTGGGTATATGTAAATGTGTTGGTGTCGGTGTGGGTGTCGGTCTGGGTGTGCATAGTGGTTAGAAAAGCGATTTAAAAGTGGCCAATGCTGACGGTGCACAGTGGCTTCATATAAGAATTTCCTACAGACAATTAATAAATCCCAATCTGGATTTTTGAGACATTCGCTATGGAATCTTTAGGTCAACGAGTAGAGTACTTAGAGTACTTGCTGAAAGTTGTCGACACCTTTTCGATTATCATTTTATAGTGACAGTAGCTATAAAAAATGAGCTTAATACAAAGTATCGGTTTCCCGACTTTAATTTATTTAACGTTTTTCGAGCGCATGTCACGACTTTGACATTTTATAAAAAAAAAACATCAAAATAATATATTTTTTTTTCAAAATTTCTATGGTTCCATTTTTATAATACATATATGTATATGTATTTGAAAAGTTTAATGAAGAACTTGTTCGTCTTAGTATTTCCAATTAAGACTCTCTGTTTAAAAAACACTGTGCGACAAGTTCACCGAGTACATGTCATGACTTTTCGTTGTTAGAGCAGTGGTGGCGGTCGGTGGGTGGGTTTTAATCGCATATCCACAGCAGACATTTCACCTAAGGAAACCAAGGAAACCTACACGAAAACTAATACACAAAGAGCACGTGTATATGTATTTGTATATACATACATACACTATGTGGACGCTATGACGTATGTCCTCCGTTCGTCAGTCTGTGTACCATTAAACACCCCTTCAACGAGGTTCTCCATGTTGAATTTGAAAGTAGCAGCAACAATACTAACAACAATGCCACACACTAAAATGAGTGTATATCCTTTGGCTAGCTACTACACTTAGTTAGCCTGACAGCTAGCCGTCAGCCCAGTCTGCTGCTGCTATAGCTATTTCCTCGCTATGTGTTCGTACGTGCGACCAGTATTAGTATTTTCGCCAACAACACCGTAACAATGTCCAGTTTCGTCGTCGTCGTCGCCGCGTGTCCCATTTGTCAAATGTCATTTTATCGATTTTCATTTTCGGAATAATTGTAAACTTTTCATTTTGTTGTCCTTCGGTTTTCGCAAGGATTTCCAAAATTATAAACACGAATTGTAAAGCTCATCCATCATATGGAAGATACAAAAAAGAAATATCGCAAATTTCATTCAAAAGCGGCCAATTTTGAAAATAAATCAACCCTTACGTATGAGAGACCAACAAGAACAACAGCACCGTCGTGATCAATAATAATAATAGATAAATAGAGACACCAGTAGCCCGGATCCGCTATCCGTCACATGAGTATGTTGGGATTTGTGTATTTGGTGCTCATACTCGGTTGGATATTGATTGTTTTGTTCCTCAAGTGTAAGAAGTCCATAACGCCGCATATTGGCTTAAGCGACAATTATACCGATGCCATTGGAGTGGGTATGTTCCGGGGTCTTTGTGTTTTTGAGAGGGTGGAGAAAAAGAACAGCAATATACATAATACAGTTAAGGGTGCTTCTGTTACGCAGTTCGGAGCGTAAGTGGATTTGAGTTCTTAATTATGGGGAATTCAACCCAACCCGTTTATTAATAATTCCAATCGACTTTCAATCGAAAGTGTACAGGAGAACTCACCTACTATTGACTGCATATTTACATACATTTTTAAATAGGTTTTATGGATTGAAAATATTGATGGGATTTCTTCAAAACGTAGTGCACCGAAAGTAAATTTGCAAAGTGTTCTCCCAGGAAGAAGAATAACCGACTTCGACAGAAAAAACTATATAGGTTGTTGAACCTAATTTGCACACATAAGAAAATTCGAATCTTTAAAAATGTCCCTAACAAATCGGGAACTATAAACTTCTTAATCCAATAAATGTTTTCGAAAATATTACTTGAAAGTTTTTGAGATTTGATCGATTCAAAATTGATTCACAGCATTAGGGATATTCATAAATACATGTGGATTTGATTTCAAATAAGGACACAGATAGTGGTGTATATCTACTCGTAGTTTCGATCGCAGACTACACCTAGGTTTATGAGGAACTTGCTTTATAAACTTAGCAATATACCATGACGTTACAAATGCCTGCCTTAAGTATGTATGTCGACTGTCTTTCTAGCAGTTTCTATTAAACGTAACGCATTGTCCTCGTTCTCCAAGATACCCGATATTTCCGATTAATTCTCGATTCTTTAATCCGCTCAGGAATTGTTACGTCTATGAGAGGACGTAAGATGCATGCAATGCGGTTGGCGTTATATTAACCAGGCTGTGTCTCATTTGTTAGTTATGAGAATTCGATGGTCAAGATCTACAAAATTACAAACAGACATATAATTAATACAAACATACGACTGCTGTCACTACGCGGGAGATGTGCTCGACTAACGGCCTTAATATGTAAAAAGAAACATTTGTTTCTCGGTCAAGATCTTCTCAAGTAAGATCTCATTTTCAGCTAGCCAAAAGTTTTCAATTGAAAGACAATATAAATGTATAGCCTGTCTATACGTCTCATGTTTACTGCTGCTAAGAGGCAAGGTGATAAAATATTAGGACATTCCAATTTATACCTAAAAGCCTAAAGCTGTTACATTAAGATAATACTCCTTTCATTAAAACATTTGTTTCGTCTGTAGATTTAACAGCACGCGTGGAATTTCTTTAGATTTAGATGTCTGCTGCCTATCACAACACTTGTGAACCGGAAAGATTTGTTTCGTGACTTCGAGGCTATTTACAGCGGCATATCTTCGAAAGTTTTGCTAAAATTGTCCGATCAATTCGAGCGGTCTTAAGAAGTTTGTACATGGCTCTTACTCGTAAAGTCGCCAGCATTTACGAGTTTGAAAAACGCCCACTGAAAACTGTACAGAAATGGACAATGTTCTTAATTATTGAAATCCACTTATATCCACCTCGGTCCCTATATTGTCTGATATCCTAATTTGTATGGTAGGTACCAGAGGGGTATATCAATATTCTGATAGGGAGTTCGATAAAAATGATGAACAAAATGTCAACACTTTCAATGCGTATTCTTCGCACTGACAGATAAAAGGGCATGGCTCAAATGTAAATATAATGCAAATAAAGAAGATATATAAACAAATTTTGTATTCAAAACAAATGACATAATCCCAAGATGTGCATTGTGTATAATAAAGATAATCACTTCGTTTACGGTTGGAGGATTCTAAATAATAAATTTCCAAACCTAATACAAAAATTTCGGGAGTAAATAACACATACGAGCGGCCTGAGTGTCCGAGGTTATTGTGCTGGTAAAAGCAAAATGGAATTCGGTACACCACGTTTTAAATGTGGTTTTACGGAAGGCCTTCTACACGGCAAGCCCTGTGTACTACTAAAACTGTTTAATTGTTTGTCATTGGTCTCTTTATACTTTTAGAAAGTTCCATTCTGCATTCTGAGCAGCTCGAACTAAAAAGATTAAGATTACCTCAATATATGGGATAAGGGCAAACACCCCACGATCTTAGCCATGAATGTATTTGATTTATATCACACCTAACGATCTTTACTATAAAGTGGTCGTAAATATTGTTCCTTGATTTTCTATAATTAGAAAATGCTCACCTTATGAACTCCTTCTTCACTCCATTCCCAATTTTCAAGTAATTTATGCAGTCACGTTTGCAGCTGCCCACAAACAGTTAAATTTCGTGCTGACTTGAAGACCGCGTCAGGAAAAGTAGAGAATTTTCACAGCTTATTTAAAAATTTTAATTGAATTTTAATGAAATCAAAAAAAAAAGACAAAAATCCGGCTTCAATTATTTACAAAACAGCTGTTTTTGAGAACTGCAAAACAGGGATGCCAATACAACATAAATCAAATATTTGGCATAGAGTTTGAGAGGGGAGTTAAAATTAGCGCCGGCGTATGTGGATAATTAAAAAAAACCGTGTTTACTTCCCTTAACATTCCATGGCGGGGAACTTCTCTCGAATCAGTGACCCTTTAAAGAAGTTTTTAAATGGCTTTTATTGTTTGACAGTCTTTACGGTTTGAAAAACTTCTTTTAGAATTGTTATGCGAAATTGAATGACAAACAAAAAAAAAATTGCCTTCTATAAAATTTGACAAATGGAAAGAAAATTATAATTGCCAACGACAAACCTATTCGTTTTTTTTATTACAAAACTACCTGTACTTTCATTCCCAGGATATATGTACATATATACTATATATACTATAATACACATATATACTATAATAATTTCTATAATTAATATTTCCTTTTCAATAATTTCCGAAACGAAAGATCATCGACGACCCTCAGTCCATGTAATACAATTGCCACGAGACGAATTAGAACAGGAGGATCAGCTGATGGAATCCTATCATCAACGCAGCAACAGCCTCAGACGTCATTCACAACGGCTGCCATTGTCGGCGTTAGATGAACGTAACATAGAGACGGCATATCCCACAGATGCTATCATTAATCCTGCCTACACACACGACGAGGAATATGTTATTAATGGTAAGAAAGACTGAATGATGAAGGATTTACTCTAATTCACCTAGATGCAATCAGGATATTCATGAGGTTTTTCAAAATGCCTTGAAGAAACTCCTTTGATGTGCCGCATTTATATTTAATCCATGAATAACCCATTTGATTTGTCTCCCATATGAAATAAAATTGCGTGTTTCATTTATTTTCTATGTTTGTCGTATGGCATGTCAGCAGCCCCACCACCCTCTTACGATGAGGTCATGCGTCAACCGGATGTTTACCCAAAAGTTCATAGCAAAAGTAGTGAAGCTCACATTTAATAAAAAAAAAAAACAAATAACATATCAAAACGAAATATCAAACAAACGGACTTTTGCTGTTTTGTTTTCTATAAACTGTTAAAAGAAAAAACAATTAAACTGTGATTCAATATGACCTTTCTTTTAATGAATGTTGTTGTTAACATCAAATCAACTTTAAAGGATATTGACCACCAGCAGATATTCATGCAAACATTGCAGTGAATACGATACGTATGTACCAACTATAAAATGGATTTAAAATATTAAACATAATTCTTTAAATGACTCTTGTAAATACTAGTTCAAACTTCAATAATTTGTATTTTTTAATAAAAACTTTTATGAGAAAAATTTCAAAAGTTTAATTTTCATTTTGTCCGAAAAGTACTGAATGTCAAACGGGTAAGAATGTCAGTAAAAACCCTGAAAATCAACTGATCTTCATTATTTTTAAGTTTGAATTCATATCTAACTGGTTAAAATAATTATACAGTAAAAATTTCTGATACAACGCAAATCTAACAGATATTAGAAAATAAAATAGTGTGGTCTTATCAGTTGTGATACAATTTATTTTAGATAATTTTCAAGTCAGTGTGTTAATTTGTTAAATAATTTCTTGTTTAGTATTGCAGTGTACAAAACTCTTATTAAAATATTAAAAAAAAACATCATACTACATACATATTTAATTACAAAGTGATCTTATAATATGGCACAAGATCGATCGAAGGCGATGGACATATTTTATTTTGATGAAAAAATCCAAACAATCTTTTCATATCGGCTTAAATTGAGTAAAAGGGAACTCGTTATCATACTAACTACTTAGACCACTACAACAATTATTTGGCTTAAGACCTAATGTTAAGGTTTCTTTTCTTTTTGTTTTTTTTTTTATTTTGTTAAATAACATTTTATTAAATATTTATCGTAATGTTATAAATTAAAATTTAGTATAATTGGTATTGGTACATAAAAGTACTATCACATGACAAATAAATGTTATGAGGACCACCTCCACTTCCTCCTCACACTATGGGGCAATTGAACCATTCAATAGCTCTCTTCATCCAGGCCCCGCTCATCAACAATTCACAGACTGGTGGTGGCCTGTAGTTTAAGGTAACGCGTACCACCGTTTTCGGTATCGGTCAAACGAGCAATATGCTCAGAGGCGGCATAACAGGTGGTTGCAGTCGGTGAACTGGAACGCCGATCACTTATATTATTGTTGTTATTGTTAGCATTGTGGACAGTCTGCCGTAAACGTGAAGCGGCCCAAATCAAGACAACTAGTGATGTTACCAGAACACCCAGTCCCAGACCGGGTAAAAAACTCTTATTGAGAGAATTCAGAAAGTCATACGAGGTCTGTGCATGTGTATGAGTCTCATCCAATTCGACGGTACGTTGCTGGCTTGACATTGTATTGAACTTTCGCGAATTTATGGCATAGTCCACGTTTAAGCTGCTGCTACTTAATTCAGGATCTGAGGATCTATCGAATTTCGATAGATCGGCATAGGGACGTCTCTTGAATTGTCGCGTTTGAGGCAATGAACCGGGATTACTGACTTGAAGTTGGGTGATATTGGAACAGCCCACGGTGAGATCCGATTGTTCGTTGTGTTCCTGGACCATAACCAAGCAGAAGCGATAGCTAAGGGTAGCAAAGTAGAAAAGTAGATAGTAATTAATAGCCATCAATATTCGACGCTAGAATAATTTCCATTAATGCTGTGAGTATTTTTATTTAATATTCCAGCTACAAAAAAATTAATTAAACGTAATATTTAATTGCCTTTTAATAGAAAATTAATCAAATTAGGCACACAAAAATGATGATCTACTTTATATTTCGTACGATTACAAAGTACACAATATTAAACTAAAAATATAAATCAGTCCGCTTACCTCTCGCCCACATCCAGGGATGAACTATCCGGCACTATGACACTCACGGTATTTTGACCATTTAGCATTTTACTTTCACAATGGATCTAAAAAAAAAATAAAATACAATGCAAATTACGTATTTATAATCAGGATTGTACGTTTCCGCTTACCGGTGAATTATCGATAAGAATTTCATTGATATTCTCCTCCTTGTACACAAATATCGCATCACACATATAATCGCTTTTGCTGAGATTTATAATCCAAGTCAAGATGAGACCATAATCAGCCGAAAAGTGCAATTCATGTAAAATTATCTAGCAAAATATAAAAAAAATATATATATAAATTCAGAATTATATACAATTTAAAGTGTAGCGCTAACTCATACCTCGTCCGATAAATCTCTGATGTGATGATTCATGGAATGATTTTGTTTTGTCATCGCCTCCAATTGTTCAATAATGTTGGCATTGTCTTTTTCCAAATTTTCCATATCGCCACAACTTAACATTTCCACCAGTATCAAGGGCGCTCCTTCCAGCTTGGGCGGTGTGACACAGGTAATTTTCAGCATGTCTTGAGAAACTAATTTTGCTGCTCGCAGCCATTCGGCAAATTCACGCATGGTACAATCACAGGACAAAGGATTCTCGTCCATGACCAAAGTCTTTAGCTCGCGGGCTCCATCTAGGGCATGCTTGGCCACGATTGATATGTCATTGCCAGACAGTCGCAGTTCCTTTAACGAGGGCAATGGCGTTATGAGATCAGCCGTCAAAGCTCTCAAGAAGTTATGTGTGAGATCCAGGGTTATGAGACGTGTCAGATGTTGCAGGGATGCACTCGATATGGCTACAATGCCATTATAACTTAAATCCAGTGTTTCCAATGAGCCCAGACCATAGAAAGCATGATCCTGCAATACATCGATTTGATTGTGGCGCAGTGAAAGGGTGGTTAGACGAGAAAAGTTCATGAGAGCCTTGTTCTGTATACTCTTGATAAGATTGCGGTTGAGGTTAAGACTGGCTAGATTTTTTAGAACTGGCAACGAAGCAGCCGTCAGTGGTCCATTCAAATAGTTGGCACTCAGGTCGAGGTCTCTGTAAATTGAAATTTACAAAAGTTACATTTGTTCGACTTGAATATATTTTATAAAGTGAATTTACAAAATATTGCATTGAGGGCGCCAGATATCAAAGACCATGTGCGCCCGTTGTTGTTAATTTTGTAGATTTTTGTATAGTCGAGAGATTTTTCTTCATTGTGTACTGTAATTTTTTGTGCAATAAATGAGATCGTAGTTCAGCTCAGTTTAAAAAAATCGCATTTAGACAAACATTTTCAACAAGATGTGACAGGCAATGGGAGAATCCTGAAGGGACCTTCACTAAGTAGCGAATAAATGCTAAAATCCTTGATCGATTTCAATGATCTATACCTCAATTTATATATTTTTTATGAAGTTTTTCACCCAAAAAGTAACGGCAAAAAAATGATTCAAGATTACATTTTTTAAGCAAATCGGAGAAGTCGTTTTCGATTTATCGGACAAGACGTTTTCGATTTAAGTCCCAAAAAATTACATTTAACATAAATCCAAAAAAACGAGCACACATTTGGTGATGTCATCGATCACATCATTTGGTACAATTTAATTGAACGATTTCTCCTAAAAATGTTAGGTAAATGTATACATTCTTTGACAAATTTTTGATAGGCATTGGAAAAATCGTACCATGTGACATAGCCCTAATATCAACTGTTTCTTAAATTACAATTACCTTAAATTATGGCATTGCATCAGGGCCTTCAAACTTGAAGCATAATCCCCCAAACGGTTTCCACCCAATTTTAATACTTCCAATTTTCTCAGATTAGCAAAAGTCCTCTGGGATATGCTCGATATTTGATTATTGCTCGCATCCAAATACTCCAAATTGATCAGTGCCGCCAAATCCGATGTGCCCAAGGCCTTTATTTTGTTATTCGATAAATCCAAACGTTCCAGTTCCATCAATGTCGACAGAGAACTCCAGGGTACACTGAATAAGGCATTGCCCGGCAAGCCCAGAGCCAATAGAGGTCCCTTAATACCCAAAAAGACCGATTTGTGTACACGTTTTATTTCGCCCGACGAAATGATCAAACACCGCAGCGAGACGTTATCGAAAATGCGGGCATCACTCAGAAAGGTAACATTTCGGAGGGAGACATCCAGAAGGGCCACCGAGTAGGGAGAAGCTCTCAGATTATCGGATAAAACCTAAAAGAGGTTGTAATTTAATTATATTTTGTAATTTAACTTTAAGTGTATAGCCTACTTACCGTCAGACCATGAAGATCTCCATTGCATCTTAGGATATGAGGCAAATCACAACCACACTCCAGACTACGGGACAGTGTTATGTTGGGGCATCTCCATTCGGTTGTGTCGTCTCCTATGGGTATTGAGGACACATCGACAGCTTTGGGCTTCTTGGTCGATGAAGCCTTTTTGAAAAATTTCGCATTTTTCTTAATCGTGGACAGCGGAGACTGCGCAGTCGCCTCATAAGCCGGAGTGCTGGAAGACGCATTCATCATTGTGGCCGGTAAAGTTGCTGTCGATGCCAATATCGTGGGCGTCGTTGACGATGCCGCGGATGACATCAACGTTGTCGTTAAATTTACAACATTTGTCTTCGTCGCTGTTGCATTCTCATATACAATCCGACTATCGGTTGAGGAAACAATTACCATCATCTGACTAAACGCAATCGCGAACGGAATCATCACAAACAGCGACAGAGCCAACATTTTGATTGTGAGCGTATGGACAGCCGGACGACAGACTCTATGCACTCAGCTACTCTGTAAAGAAAGCAGACAAAAACAAACCAATTACTTAAAGGAAACCTTGATGCATTGCATCTTTCACACACTCTTAAACATTTCAAAGATTGAGTGTGGTCAGTTACTGGGCGGCACAAACTACAATCAAACTGAATGCGTAAACAAGCTGACACACACAATGCAATGGAAAATTTACACCAATTATGAGCCGTAAACCATTACACTTGGAGAAATGTGGACAAGCAACTGCAAGCAGCTCCCGTATCATGTGGCATTTGATCAGGTTGGTGAATACCACGGTGCGCGGCAGACATTTCTGAATTGTGCAGTTTGCAAATTTATAAAAAAAAAAAAACACGATACGAAATAGAATAGAATGCAAACAATTCGTAAGCGAAATAATGCTTATAAATCTTTTTTGGGTCAAGTGGTGTTGACACTTTGACATATTTAATTCTATTAAATTATTCTACATATCTAGGTACATAACGCATGTGTGTGTGTGTAGCAATGTTTATGGGACAATTTGCCAAAATCAATGTTAATGTTATTTGTTGTGGTGACAGGCGGTAAACAGGCAGATATGTGGCTCAAATCACTTGATTCTGGAAGGAAATATTCCTAGAACCATTGTTGCAGATTAGAGCACAGTTGTGAGTGAAAGAGTAGCAGTTTTCTCACATCTTCAGTTTTGTGTTTGTGAAACGATCTTTTTGGGAATACCCTGTTACTACAATTTCATGTTGTGAGATGTAAACCCGACTTCAAAATGGTTTGGACTTGTACTTTAAATGATGGTATTATCTCATCTAGTCAGATGAAAACTGGAATTGAAAATTGATTGCTCTTGGAAAACTTTGTATCACAATTTCAAAAAGGTTTTTTTTCATTTTTCCTTCATTTAACTGATGTATTGCAGTTGTTGTGGGGTTTTTTTTTTATTGTTTTTATTGTATGCGAATGCAAATTATTTTCATCAATTTGAACATTCGCAAAAAGCAGTTTTGGAATATTCGCTTTTGCAAAAAATATTTAAGTATTTGAAAAATAAGATTGCTTATGTTACGCCTAAGACATTAAAGTTGGATCCTTTCATAAACAAAATAACACATTCCAGCAATCTCTCAACGTTTGGAAATAAAGTAAACTAGTAACGCCACGAATTTTCACTTTCGCAAAAACTTATATTTCAATATTCGCTTTTGCAAAAAATATATTTCACTATTTGCATTCGCTTTCGCTAAACTCACATTCGTTACATCCCTAAATTTCATCATGCTTGAACGGAATTTGTGGTATTTCTGCGAAAAAGGCCACTTCTTCATTTACCCATAGATTTTCTTCAAATATGTCGTGTGTTCTTCAAATAAAAAAAGTTTTCAACTGTTCAAGCTTTTTTGGGGAAACAAAAAAATATTTTTCTCAAAAAAATTTTTTTTTTTTAAATTTTTGTTCACTGCTTTTCAACATTATTTTTATTTAAAAAACCAATTTACAACATAATTATCCTAAATTTGGTGAATTGAGTGGATTTTTTTTTTGGACTTCTTCTTACAAAATTAAAGTCAAAAATGGTACGTCCGAAGAAAAAGGCAATTTTATAGAAAAAAAATTCCATAAAGTGTTTCTTTATGATTTTAGGAAACGAAAAATATGTGTTGCCAAACAATTTTTTTTATTTTTTGTTGCATAGTGTTATTAGATGCATAAACTGCAAGACTAAGATAGTTATGACCCAATCACTTGTCGTTCAGCGCCCACTTTTCCAAAATACACTCTAAATATTCAAATATCGATCGGTTTAGTAACTTAAGACAATTAAAAATACACGAAAAATCCAAAGTTAATATTAAAAACACCCATGCCATACGATTTGAATATCTGGTAAAGTTCATGTAATAAAATCCATTAAATTGAAGAAGACAATAGAAAGTGTGACTCAAGCACCAGGTCTATTTTTTTACCCACAGCTGTACCGAATAAGAGTGATAACCCTAAATGCATATAGAGATTAGCGCGAGTTAGAAAGATTATCGCATAATTTTTGCATTTAATTCGATTTTGCGTTGCACATCACCATTAGACCGACAGACACACTGTGTTCATGCGAATTCAAAATTTCAACCAAAGCAAAAAATAGTGTTGTGGTTTCCTCGCACATACATACATTTGTGTGTATGTACGATCGTCTCATGGCACATCTTACGACTCACTTAACGCGCATTGAAATAGAAGCAGAAAGTAAACAACAGCACACAATTTTCAGAACAGCCACCGAGGCTTTAAAAGACCTTTAATATCTGACACTGGAATTAGTCAGTGAGTAAATTTTAAACGTGTTGCTTTGATTCTACGCTTGATTTAAAGCGTTTACGGAATAAGAGAAATCACCGAGGAATCCTTTATTTTTTTTTAAATCAAACTTAAATTTTTTCTGGAGAAAAAAAAAACATACAAACTAAAATTATTCTTTGTTTTTCTCCTGTGAACATGAGTCTCAAAAATATGCATATCGCAAATTGCACCGTAGCATTGGTGGTCATGTGCTTTATTTCACTGCCCCATGAGGGCACAGCCAAAATGTTCACCAGATGCCAGTTGGCCAAGGAACTGTTGCGTCATGATTTTCCTCGCAGCTATTTATCAAATTGTAGGTATTTGTTGGTTAATGCACTTATTACACATGGTTGAAAATACACTTGTGATGTTCTCTGAAACGAATAGGGGTGTGTCTGGTGGAAAATGAGAGTGGCCGAAGTACTTCAAAAGTTATGCAATTACCAAATCAAAGCGTCAGTTATGGTTTGTTTCAGGTAATTTTTTTTATAAAGCATTTACAAGCATTTTTGATGCGAACAATTCCATGTATAATGATCGGAACAATTTTTCGGAAAGATTTGAGTTTTTCGCGTTTAAAACAAACATTTCATATGAAATCTGTTTTTTATGTTTCCAATATAATTCGAACAATTTAGTGCCTGTTTCGATAAAACGAATTTGTTCGTTTACAACAACAAATTGTCAAAATTGAAGGCCTAATAAAATGGGTTTTTATCAGTACTTTTGAGATTGTGTTCCATATGTCGACATCTAACATATATCTGAAACCCAAAAAACCACTTTTCTAACGCTTTCATTATTGACGAACATATTCGTTTTATGGAAACAGGCCCTTAATTTGTTTGTGAAAAATCTACTAAAATAAACAATAATATTTTGTCGCTAAACAATTATTTTTAATCAAAAAAAAAATTAATACAAATTTGTATGAAAAAGTACCAATGTATTGTTCATTAATAGAGCTATGACTTATTTGTTTTTATAAAATATATAATTTGTACTTAGAAAAATATATATTTTCTCTAATTACAATAATTTGTATTCCTAGCCACCACCTAAACCATTCTGACCGCCCTAAAAAGCTCCTGTATTGGCCAATACCAATATCAACTAATTCGTCTAGGTCTAGCAAATAATCATATTCCTAGTCAGTGTCACTGAATCAATCTGAGTGCCCTAAAAAAGTTATGCATCTCGACTTTAATTTTAAACATGTTATCTTGTTGTTGCGGTATATTTAGGTCCCTCAGCTAAATATGTGTACCGCAACATTAAGATATGATTAGGGCAAAAATAAAATGTGACCCAAAGTACTTGGACATATGTAGACCACTTCCATCGGGGTAGATTACTGATGGATCTGTGTCGAATTTACGCATAATCGGTCGTCATATCGGGAGAGACCTCTGCAGGCGGGCTATTATTTAAACTCAACTCCAAGTTGAACAATTGTAAAATGTGCTGTTTCGCCACTACATTTTAGTTGTTACCCCGACCCACAGATGGCCGTAGGTTATACTACACCACTGTGTGGCCTAGGATACTATTACTTGCCAGAAGCTCCAACAACAACAAAAAACAACGATCTCCGATGATTTTGCATGGAATTGCTCATAAGTCGAATATTCCTAAATGTCTTCCAATTCCCTTTATAGATAAACAGCAAAAATTGGTGTCGTAAAGGACGAAAAGGTGGCATTTGTAATATTAAGTGTGAAGGTAAGTGACCACTCAAATTCATGGAATGGAATGGAATCCTCTCTTAGCCAAGCATGTGAAATATTTGAAAGGGTACTCCCCTTTAAAATTGCATTTGCCCTCTAAATGAAGATTCCTACGAAGGTATCCTACTCGCATGTGCGAGTAGTACATGACATTCGCAGCCCACTCATGTGATATCCAGACAAGAACAAGAAGAAGCACAGCAACAATCATCCAAACATTTACTTACTCACACATTCTCTCGCTCGATCTCTACACACCCATCACATTCACCTAATGCATAAATTTTCTTGTGGTTGTTTTTTTTTTTTTTGTTTCTTTCTGTTGTATATATTCCACTTTGTGTTTCGTCTTTTTTCTTAGATTTTCTGAATGATGAAATTTCGGATGATTCGCGTTGTGCCATGCAGATTTTTAATCGTCATGGCTTTCAGGCTTGGCCCGGTTGGGTGAATAAATGTCGTGGGCGATCATTACCAGATGTCTCACGCTGCTGAGTTGGAGTTGCTGGGGCCGGAATCGATGCGTGGCAGAGTGCGAGCCACAGATGTGGGTAGTTTCTTATGTGTTTGTGTATGGTAATTGGATGGAATGGATGGCATCCATTCCCTGAGTGTGTGCGCAAGTTTCAAGACTAAATTCAATGTATTTTATTTAACAACTGAATTGTCATCGTCGTTGTCGTTACTGCAACGATATAACTAACAAAATTGGTGTTTTATTTTAAATAAATTTAGACTAAATATTTATGTATGTTAAGTCAGAAATTTTAAATTACCACCCGTTTTGTTTATTGCCATTTTGTTTTATTGTTAGGGAAGCGTTGGCGATACTTTTATGAATAGTAAACCTCAACGAAATACCCAGTTTCCGAAACGGATATGGCAAAAGGTTATATTTAAAATCAGTGCCGTTTTGATTACTAATCTGTGGTAGACGATCATACGATTCAATAATACACTGCACGATTTGGTGATTTTTAAAAATATTCATGTGGTCGAAAGTTAGAAAGAACCAAATGATGGATAGCAAAAATGGCCAGGCTTTTGAAGGCTGTGGAGTTTGTATTACTATTGCAGAGACCATGGCCATGGTCTGCTAGTTTTGAGGTAATTTTTTAACAATTCATTCCGAAATGTCACACTTTTAATTGAAACATTAATTATAATAATAATTACTGTTGCAGTTTTTTAAAAAAAAAAACAACTATGATTTGTCTACAAACATTCTGGT
Source organism: Hydrotaea cyrtoneurina (assembly GCA_958296145.1). Classification (NCBI taxonomy): domain Eukaryota; kingdom Metazoa; phylum Arthropoda; class Insecta; order Diptera; family Muscidae; genus Hydrotaea; species Hydrotaea cyrtoneurina. The sequence goes on along the minus strand of OY282516.1, from coordinate 76,450,790 downwards.
GCCTTTTTATTTTTCAGTATTTCTAATGGCAAACTGAAATTCCGTTTGTTGCGATTTAGCTCACATAAATCTAAATCTGGTCAGCACATGGTGTGTAGGTGATTCTAATGATATATTGGCTAATTTCATGTAATCGCAAAACTTGATTTAGTGTATGGACAGCCTGCAAGTACATTTAAATATGAACATTACATTATTTCAGAGCTCTCCGTCGCAATCGATCGTTGTTCGCTCACCTAGTCTCTACTTATCTCATTCTCCCGATTTAATGTCAACAAGTCGCAAGACAAAAAGCTTTTTAAACATATAAAATGTTTATAAATAATATAAACAATGAGAGCGAGAGCGATTAGTGCTAGTGAGTGATGTGATGTGATGACAAGACAGTATACACACACACACCCGTAAGTGGGATGTTACACTTTCGTTAAACAGCAACAACAAACTCAAAACAAACGAACGCGCTCTGCATGGTGAGTGTAGTATCGTTTTAGTTGTCGTTGTTGTTATTATTATTCTCAATAAGTAAAACAGCAAAACTACCACGACACATCTACATACATAAAACACACATACAATACAATAAATATAATAACAACAATACAAGACGAACAACAACACCGCATTAACAATTTTTTTCTTCTGCTGCCCGTCGGATATTTTATAGCGACCGCGTCGTCTTCAGTGTTTAATACGTACTTATTGAAACAACAAGTGTTTTTTTTTTGGGGGGATTTAAAGAAAGAAAAAATAACATTTCCGAATAGAAGAAATAGGTGAAACAAAAGGTTCACAATGTCATGCATAGAATAATTGTTTTTCGTTTGAATTTGTTCTGTTTTGCATATTTATCGTGTTTGGTTATATAAAAATTCGAAACTTTTTGCTTTTTTAATTTGTTTCGTGGATGTTTTTTCTTAACCCCTTGGGTGGGGGCAATATATACCACAAAAGTGCACGTATGTATGTATGTATGTACCCACATGTGTTGTATGTACGCGACGATGGTGAAATCTAACGACAAAGTCCAGTTTGAAAAATAACTAAATTTGGTAAAGAAGAAAAGTCTATCTACGGTCAGAGGCACCGAATTGGAGAAAAGCTTGCAATCACCATTTCTGTTCAAATGAAAAGAAGATTCTTCCTTATCAGTAGAGTAGCTAGCACTGGTACATTCTTGGTTCAATTGTCGCTCAGTTTGCCTGACAGGTTTATTTTCTCTGTTTTTCTCATTTAACGTTTTTTTTTTTTTTTTTTTTGTTCAGATATGAACATTTGTTCAGAACGAATCTGTCAATGTTGTTTTGAAAGCAATATTACAAAAATAAACACGACACGTATTAAAAGAGAGTTGGGTCAAACTGAATTATGTATACACCCTTCTGCATGGAGTAGGAATATTACTGATTTCGGGTCTCGGCTAGAAAAGTACATGTTGTTAATCCTTTCACTTCTAATGTCCATTGCATGTAACTTTAAGACTACAGTATACATTCCTCAGATGGGTGGATCAATTAATAATCGGCAGACAAATGGTTAATTGTTCAGTTTTGTTTTCTTTGAGGCGAACTATTTTATGACGGAGGGATTTTTCAAAATTCTCTTAAAACTTTAAATCAACTAATGTTTAAATTAAAATTCAAAATGCACCTAATATTATTTGTTTGTATTTCCCTTAGATAAACAAAATCAAATAAAAAAAACTGTACATACAGAGTGAAAAAAATGGTAGACTGTAGTCCACTTTCAAATGCCTGGTTATGCAAATTCATTATAGGGAAGTTCGACTGTATTTTCCAAGTTTTATCAGCTATTTATTGTCCTCAATTTGTTGTTCTCATTTAGTTCATATACATACATATATATAAATGTTGTCAAAGTAATACCCGATATCGGTTATTAATACGCAGAATATGTACTATTCATCCAAATATATGTCAATGACTTCCAAGTAGGTCCTTTCGAAAGGACAGTCTTTTGGCAATGAATAATCGAATCATTACAACATTTTTAAAAGCATTTTTGGGAATTAAAATCAGTTCTCTTCGAGAATTCTCTAGTATTTCTTCTGTAGACAGCAAAGTACGGCCTGGAAGTGGTCTTTAGCACGAATGATAGAAACAAATGATAGTCAAAGTTGTTTCAATTGCAGGGTTGCCAACAATAGTTCTTACGCTGAATTTCATACAAATAGAATTGGCAACCCTTACAAGGGACAAACTACGTCATCTAACGGGAAATCATGCGCATGTCGTAATCTTTCTTTCTATCATTCTTGGTCTTTTGAGAGTTAAAGAGAGATAAAAGTCAGCTGGAGCCATATGTAGTAAACACGTTGGATGTTCGCTTAATCATTTAAATTTCGGCCCCAGCGCCCCAAACCAAAGATGGCCTTTTAAGATTGCGGTTATCATCGAGCAAAATCCATGAGTTTTATTTTCAAAAATGTTTATTTATCCAAAGATATTTCTCTCTCAAACGAAAATAATATTCTTTGTTTCTCGTCTGAGCGACCTTTGTTCTCAGTGTCAGTAGAGCGACCTAAAATTTGTTAAGAATAGACTAATCTTACTTACTCATTTCCCTTAACATTCCATGAGGGAACTAACGGGGAACTTCTCTCGACTCTGTGAGCTGTGCACGATATAATTTGTATACTCACTGATCGGGAGCTACTGTTTAAAGCCCCGGCTCCGAACGGCTAATGCTTTCCTAGAGAAGTTTTACAAGGCTTACAGATTACTCTCTTACTCGTAAAGTCTCCATCATTTACAAGGTGGAAGCAGCCGCCTCACTAATCTCTAGCTAAATTTAAACAGTAGGTTGCGATATGTGATATACAAAATTATATCGTACACAGCGTAGGGTTTGTGGGTTTGATTACCACCAGAGCCTTTTGTCCGTAGTATATAGAATATAAATTTACTTTGTATTGCAATTAAATAAAATAAAAATATCGTAGACAGCTTCCTGGCAAATGAGACGTTCCCCGTCTGTTTTTAATGGACTGTACGTGTTTAGTTATAATATATGTATTCCTCATGGAAAACAGCGCTTGCTTGTTGCAACTTTCATTTCTGTTTATTTCAAAACTTTATTGAACCAATGACAGCTGGAGTATATCTGACGCGACAGCAAATTCAATTTTAGCAGATAGAAATATGTACATGTTTTTTCTACACTACTACTGAGCGACCGGCAACATGTCTAGATTATTTTGGATTCTTAAAAGAATTTAGAATTTAGTTACAATAGGCTTACACACGAAATGACTAAATGAATGTACTCGCAGTACCGCCTATAGTGGATAGGGTATGACAGACGTTATCATTCCTTATCGCCAAATGTACCGAAAGTGACGACGAGAGTATTTTTTTTTTTGCGAAACGACATTTGAGCAAACTTGAATGCACAAGATCAAAGTTATTGTTTTATATTGTGGTATACTCAAGGTAGTATCATCACAACGATTTAGTAGGTCTCCGCATTTCTACTGTGACAAAAACAAATCGAAAAATAATTGTTTCTCTTTGTTTTGTGTGTGAATACTTTTTGTTTTTAATTTAAACAATATTTATCCGAATATACGAAATAATTATAGCTAACTAATGATGTCACGTCAACGTGTCAAATTAAAATTATTTTCGCTAACCGCAATTATTCTGTTGCTGGTCAACTGTGCTGTCCTGGTCCAGAGTAAGAAATATTTGCGCTGCGAGCTATCCCGGGAATTGGTGGAGAAATACAAGGTTAACAAAACCTTTCTATCCAATTGTAAGTATGCGTCAGAAGAATCCTTGGACAACTCTAATATTTCGTCAAGACATTTTTCAACCCGAATAAGTTTCCATCACATGATGTTTTGAGAAGAAGAAACTGATTAACAAAAGAAAATTACTCTAGAATGTAAAAATACTTCAAAGCGAAAAATTTAGAATGTTATAGAAGTGATAACTCATCTTTTAATAAACTGATAATAGAATGCCTTTGTATTGTTGAAGGAAAACTAAGATTTGTAATTTCCAAATATTAATTGTATTCAGGTGATGTCATGTGCAGATCAGACAGGTCATGTGCCATCATTCGGAACAAGTGATAATCGGAAGGTGAAATGTCTGGTGAATACGGCCGTTGTGATACGACTTATCAAGAGTCCGTTTTTACCGGCATCGTGAGCGAGAAACGTTGAGTGGAAAAGATTTAATTTCATTATAATCACATGACCAAATAGTTAAAAAAATTATTTTAGTATCTACAGTAGAACCGGCTGCATTCAATTCAATCAGTCGAATTGTGTTCCGAAGAAATCCCCAGTAACGGTTCAATTCTTAGTCAGTTCAAAAAAAAATGTTCAACGGTTGAAAAAATAAAAAAGATTTAAAACGTGCTCGCATTTCAGCACATTTTTCAAATTTCAGATTCGGTGGAATCTCACTTTTTCATATTTTTTATTTCTTTGGATAAATTAATTCAACAACTGAACCGAATAGAAAAGTACTTGATTATCTTTACTATGATCGCTGATTCCTATTAGCTGATAGTCAAAGTGGTTTCAATTGCCAACAACAGTTCTTACGCTGTGTTTCAATCTGAAACTTATCACTCGTTGTACAAACAAATAGAGTTAGCAACCCTTACAAGGGACAAACTACGTCATCTAACGGGAAATCATGCGCATGGCGGACAGCTCCCGAAGACGGAAAATTTCAAGAACAAATTAATCTCCGCTCGACCGACAAAACCACTGCGATCGTCGGTGTCCGCCCACCGGAGCTTTCACTGTATATTCTATTTATTAATTTTTTATTTTTATTTAATTACAATACAAAGTAAATTTATATTCGAATCTTTTTTGGGTCCAAGGGTAATCCGGGTGACACAGACCATATGGCTAGATTTTTGCAGCGACAGATCAAAGCCTCTGTTGGGAATCGAACCCACAACCCATCCCCTCCCCCACTTAGATAGGCAAGCATGCTACCAACTTGCCTACCGGGGCACTTCCCGAAGTCAAAGTATCAGAGTATTCTAAGTAGTTTAAGTATCTTAATTCAAACTGATGAAAATTCTGAAATTTCGGTAATATTTTCCTTTTAAAATCAGGTTTCTTATGGACATATGTTAGAGTTATAAACTCAATTTCTCGATTGTTTTCTTATTCTCTCGCTCTCTTCCAGGGATTTGTTTGATTGAACATGAAAGCGATCGCGATACCAAAAAGTTGACACGCCTGGGCAACGGTGAAAATAAATTCGGCATCTTCCAAATCAGCAGCAAGGAATGCAATGCGGGCAGCAATAAAGTAACAGCCTGCGATACCCAGAAATATCCCTGTTGTAAGGTTAAATGTGAAAGTAAGATCGACGATAACATTTTCTCCTAGTCAGTAGTTAATTACATTTCCCTTCTCTCAAGATTTCCTCAATGATGACATAGCCGATGACGTTGATTGTGCCAAGAGAATTTTCGATCTGAAAGGTTTTCAAAATTGGAATGGCTGGAGTTCGTTCTGTCGCAATCCACAGAATTTGCCCAATTTGAGTGTGGCTTGCAATATCAATACCGTAACACCGCTATCGCGATTATTATCATATATGACACCAAATTCAAGACACTACTAAATAAACAAAGTCTCTAAACATGACGATGATGATGAGCAATTAAATAAGATGAGTACCAAGTAAACTCAATGTTGAGTGATATAATTACTTGTTCAAGAGTGATGATACTAATTTACAATAGTTTTGTTTTGTTTTTTCTTTTATTTTGCATGAAACGCAAATTTAAAGTGATCATGCGAAAAATGTCGTCTATGTAATGCATGTGTGTATAGAAATTATCTACGTTTGAGTGTATGAAATTCTTGGAAATTATAAACCAAATCGTAATTTTTGCACATAGAGTAGCGGATCGATAAGGAAAATTCAGTTATTTATAAAATGCATACACTCGATGTATCAAAGGTCTTTGAATTTTAAATTAATTTCAATTGAATTGATTTCGTCGATATTTTTTTTTTTTTGTAATATAAACGTACTTTCATACCAACATTAAGGTGGGTCAAAGCGCTAAGGGTAATAAATTTAGCGAGTAGGGGTATGCCAATGCATTAAGCCTCAAGTAGTCAACCAGTAAACGTAGCAAGTTATCAGCTGACACAACCTAGCTTATGGAAAATATGAGCAAGTGGTACTTTTTTGGTTGACTACTTGGGGCTTTAGCGTTAGCCGTTCGCACATCTTACTGATTCGAGAGAATTTCCCCGTCTGTTCCTTCATGGAATGTTAAGGGACATAAGTAAGTAGGTACAGTGTATCAAAATTAAATAGTGGACATTTAAATAGAATTATCTTAAAGTGTAAAAATCTCTCAAACTTCAAATCATATTTACATATTTGAGTTTAAGATCTTACTTTTCTCACTTCCTGACCTCTCTTTTTAGTAATCCCCAGTAATATGAATACGTGTGGAAAAAGGAGACGAAACTATAAAGTGAGTTGTGAGTGACGCAAGACAATATCCCCTGTTCCCTAAGAATCTATAAAGCTTATAGTGAAATAAAACAAAAAAACATTTCCTTTTCAAAACTGTCTCAATTCTTAAGACAATCTTTTTCAAATCACCCACTACTTAGATCCTGAAATGTTGTTGTGTTTATTGTTATTGCTTTCACTTTGACATTTTGCGCGCGGAAATAGTTTATAAGTTGTAAATTAAATTTTAATGCTTAAAGTTATGAGTAATATACTTATAAACGAAGAAAAATTATATTTTGTACAAATGCGCTTCGATCAGCTGTTTTTGTTTTGTCTTACCGTCGTCTACCGTCATAATAAATCGCACAATATTGAGTCTAACGTCAACCGTCAAGACTAATTCGACCTTACGTCAAACTTTTCTGCGCTTTCTGGTTCGAAGCGTCGTTTCGATTTGCGTCGCCTTTTAAAAGTTATTTGAATACTTTTATATATTTATTTATTATTAATTACAATACAATGAAAATGTATATTCTAATTTTTGGGTCAAGGGTGACTTGATTTTTGCGGCGACATACCAAAGCCTCTGGTAGGAATCGAACCCACACTGTTTTGGGTAACATATTCTGGTAAGTTATCGGAGCCTCCAGTATTTACGTTACGTTTCTCGCATTTTCCACCTGACGTTGGCGGTCTGTGTTATTTGACTAATTTTACAATTAGAAAATGTTTTGTGCAAACATTTTGTGTGAAATATGAGCCAATGCAATGAAATCATGTCGCCTATAAAGTGGGTGTGTATGTGTGTTTAAAATGGTGCAATATCATTCCAGCTAGCACTGCACTGGACATTTAGCTTTTCAAAGAACTCTTTCCAAATGTCAAATCGTTCCACATACATAATATGTATATAAATTGTCTTGTCTTGGCATTCATGGTCATTTGTTGTTGTGTCATAGGCGGTTTTACTATATTTGGATAGAGATCAGACATTGTGCTGTGCACTGTCTGAGGTGTGTGTAGGAGGAGTTCTGTGGTTTTGCAGACGAGTATGAAAAAGAGACACCGGCAACAGATATCGATCCACCCATTCCACTAATACAACAAATACAATTAAACTGTATATTTTCGACTATATGTATGTTTATGCATAATTAAGAGATCATTGAGGGGGGGATATATTTAATTCAGTCATTCTGGTTGACCATTTCCTGTTGTCGCTGATCAATATTAACGGATGTTAATAGGAGTTCGTTTACGACACCGCTCTAATGTGTGGGTGGGTGGGAGAGTGGAGCTAAACTGTGGTACATTCGAAAGTTTTTTTTGTTGTTGTTAGAAACAATTTAGAGCGTGCAAAGTATTTTATGGAAGAACTATTTTGGACAATTGCCACTGAACGAACGAACGAACCAACAAGCAAACAAAACATTCGAGAGCTGCAAGTGGTAGTTTCATTACACTGATCGCCTTACATGGGCTGGAGTGTGTGATGGAGTGCGATACGAGTACTTGAGGTTAAGCATACATAACGTATTTTAACATCACCTCAAATCGGCAGCTAAACACAAAACAAACCCTCTGACTACGGTTACGGTTTTAAATTTCTACCTGTCGCTCTATCCACACACAGACAGACAGTCAGCCAGTACACAACTCATCCGCCGGCTGGTGTTGGATGATATCTCCACTCTTTTTTTGTTTTGTTTGTCTTTTGGAATCATCTAACATGTTTTGAGTCCATGTTGAACTCTTGTTTCGTTTTGTTGTTGGTTGGATGGATGCACATTGAATGTTTCGGTGTATAGGTGAGATTGTCTGTGTTTTTCTTTCTATTCCGAGCTGAGTATTATGTATGTTTGTATGATTATCATTATTTGGATTTTTTATTTTCACTATTGAATTTAACTTCCGGTAGCTCTTTTGTTTGGACACATGCACCCGCCACCATCGGCCAAACAAACAACCAACTAACCATTCAGTCCAGTCCAGCCCAGCCACTCAACCTGGCCCAGCCAACTAAACAAGTGGCATGCACACACATGTACGTGTGTGCTGTATACGGGAATGGGTCTTAACTCAATGGAACAGGTAACACCTACAATGGCGTACATCCATTCAGGCATCCGTCCGTCCATTCATCCGCACATGCATATGTAAATACAGAACTTTGGACTCAAAACAAAACGACACATTCTGATGATATTTTGTTGTTGTTTGTGTTCTAATTTTCGAATCAAACAATACAAAAATTGTATTTTTGAAAAGCCAAAAAAAAAAAAAAAAATTTAGGAGGAATGTGGTACCCTACACCACTCGAGGTACGCCGAATATCGAAAACATACCGTTAAGGAATGAATGGGGAAGTTTTCTCCATAGTTCTCCGAGTGTTCGATATCAAGCATAATATAAATAAAGATTACGCCATTCCGCGCAGTAAATTTAAATGTTCTGCTCAGGTTGAGCTAATGACGTCACGCGTAGTGTTGCCAACAATAGTTCTTAAGCTGTGTTCCAATCTGAATCTTGTCACTCGTTACGCGCCTGGCGTACTCTTTCTTTCAATCATTCTTAGTTCGAAACCTACGGTTTACAGACACTGTTTTAAGATGTGCTTTACGAGGCTTTAGAGATCACTCTCGTTTTCAAATTCCAGGGTCAGGAAAATAAAAATCAGTTATCACCAACGGTGGTGGACGGCCGTGGTGGCGACTATCACACAGAAGAACCCGAGTTCAAAACCGGGTAAGACCATCAAACATGTTCCAGCGGCTGTTTCCACTTCGTAAATGTTGGCGACTTTACGAGTATGAGAGTAATCTCTATGTCATGTAAAACTTCTCTAGAAAAGCACTAGCCGTTCGGAGCCGGGGCTTTAAACAGTAGCTCCCGATCAGTGAGTATACAAATTATATTGTACACAACTCACTAATTCGAGAGAAGTTCCCCGTCTGTTCCTTCATCGAATGTTAGGGGAAATAAGTAAGTAAGTATCACCAACGGATACCGATGAAGGGACTGTCGGAGAAATGGACATGATTAGAAAGTCTTAGCATTTCTGAGGGTACACTTTTCTCTATTTCCAACATTAAATATTATGAATTTCCATGGAGGTGTACGGAAAGCCAGGAAAAGATCGGTTTGATGATTTATTGTAATGATGTGATGTGGACACGGCTACTATATAAGTACCGAATAATCACGGACGTCCGTGATGGTCACTAACATCCGATTTAAGCCCATTTACATAAAATTTTACACATGTACGTACCGTTTAGGTAGCCGTGCATGACGCACGTACAAACGCACATAAATGTACGTATGCATTTTAATGAAGCATTGTTTTCTGTATGATCTTTCTGGGGGGGGGGGGGTTTCCTCTAATAGAAAATGTTGGTGAAAATAAAAACAAAATTATTTAATTATAGGTTTACAGAATAAACGAAGCATTCGGAAATTTCGTAAAAAAAAAACTACAGAATTCTAAATTCATTTTGAATGGTCAAAAAAAACACACACACATGAGATCCTTGCCCGGGCACATAAAACACAACACCAACACGCAGAAATGAATCAGCATGAAATGTTGAATTTTAATTCTGTTGCATTTTCATTCAAAAATAAAAATAAACCGCAGGAATTGAATGATTGGTACAAAAATCTGTGATCTCCGACAACACACACCAGGAGAAGACACAAATGAATGAATCAGCATTCGGCAGCGGCGTGATACAGGTAAAACTAAATGGGGGGGGGCAATTTCGGCATAATTTAATAAGTCTATTCTGAGATCATTATTAAAGGAAGGGAAATAAATAAAGTCTCTCTCTCTCTCTAGCTGTTTCAACAGGATTTATCAGCCTGTTTTTATAAAACGTTTACTATAACTCCAACGAATCCAATTAGACAATACACAGAAAAATACATAAGAAAAACATTTCAATTAGAATTTAACTGAGACACTCGTGTTACAGATACTCAAACTGACGAAACAGAATTTCTGTTCGTTATTTTAACGAAACGAAAAACCCATTCGTTTTATAAAAACAGTCTGCATGTGAATCCATAGTTGGATTTTTAAAATAAATTTTCTATATTTACTGCCTGTTTCCATAAAAACGATTTTGTTCGTTCGTTATAAATCTTCAATATTGGAATCGTAATAAAATGGAATTCAGACATTTTTCAATTCTGGTTTTAAGATATATGATAGATATGGACATCTGGAACACAATATCAATAGAATGAGCTCTCATTTTATTGCGCCTTTAATTTTAACAATTTGTAACGAACGAACAAATTTGTTTTATGGAAACAGGCAGTTAATTAAATAGACATCAGTACAAAGTGTGAGTTGAACTATGATATCAGAATACCCCCAGACACATCAAATATCTCAAGGTAACTCATTTACTTTCCTCGGGAATTAAAAGAAAATATCTACCATGTTCCTGTACTTGTCCCCACTTAGGTTTCAAAACCAAAAACATCGCGGTTATTCCACCACAAGTGATTGAATTATTTGTGATTCAAAACCCATGTGTGATTTATTAACCCATGCCTCCATATCCACACACACAATCAACGGTTCATGTTTTGTTCTGCGGTGTTGGCTCAACCAAAAAATATCAGACGTGCAGACAAATCTACCGAAATACACGAACTAAAAGAAGACAACGACGAAAAAACAACTCAATGAAATAGAATGGTGGCACAATCAAACACTAATGACAATAACAACGACATAGAAGTACTCTACCCGAAGAGTTGGCAAAAAACGAATTGCAAATTCTGCTACTGCACACTATTCGAGTGTCACCAACCATATGGACAGCCTTTAATGCCCGATGCCACCACCACCATCGACACCGCCACAGGCAACAGTTCATTCATTCATTGTTGTTGGTGCGTTGCGGTGCTTTGGTTGGATGGTTGCCTGTTGTGGCATGTCTCAAACAACGTATCTGTTTCACGTAAACACCGGCAGACAGACCGAACAGATATTGAATGCCAGCCATGCAGCCATAAGGGAAGAAGCAATCCCACCTAAGCGAATTGTAAAGAATTTACATTTGAGGTTTTTCGTTGCTGTCGCCGTTTTCGTTTAAGCCTATGTTGCTGTTGTTGCTTAGATTGTTGGCTGGCAGTTTTGTTTTAAGACGGAAACGGATGTTTTAAGAACAAAAACAATAAAACAAATTCAATTCAATTCAATTTAAACGAAAACACACACCGACAGACGACCACAACTGAACAAGAAGAAAAGGAAACTACACATTTTCAGTATTTTACGACAACAAGGCACTTTCAAAGCATTTGCATTGAGTTTGAAGAACTCCAAAATCGAAATCGAACAAAAACTAACGTTGCGTCCGACTTATGGCCGTGTCAAGTGTTAAGCGGCTTTGTTCGCAAGAACAACACACACTACTAAACGAGTTTCGAACAGAATTACGAAATCCGAACAACAGCAAAAGACTTAAGCCACAAACCTTGTACAAAGAACATACGAAAAATTGGAAGATTATCGTCCAGCAGACATTAGACATTAATGATAAACACGTTAAGAGCTACAATAAATTGTGTGTTGGGTTTACAAAACCAGCCATGGATTAGATGTAATGTCTATGTCGAGAGTTATACCATGAAAATCACATGCGATTTGCGAATCGTCAATTATTTTTCTTCCTTCATATATGGAGAAAACATATTAAATCGTTCATCAGCCATAACCAGACTGCTTTCAAACAAGGTCAAGGGACAATTGACTCCTTATTGCATTTCGACGACTTCACATCCAACGCCCTTGCATGCAGAAACCACGTCTCAGTCATGGCTATCGATTTCGAAAAAGCATTCGACCGAATAGGAGCCCATGTCGTACTTGAACAACTCCGGAAATGGAAAATAGGCCCCAAAATATATGGATTTGTTAAAAATTTTTTAATTAACAGGAAAATTCGCGTTAGAGTTAACAACACCGATTCAAGCATTCTACCTGTATACAACGGGGTCCCACAAGGATCACCTTTGTCTGTTACTTTATTCACAATAGCGTTCGAAAATGTCAGCCGAATTCTATCGAAATACAATAAAATGGAACACTGTATGTATGCAGACGATGTTTTTGTATTTTCAAAAAACGGAGCCTTAGATCAGGTTGTCTCAACTTTCAGAAACATTTTAAGCCAACTATCAGAATGGTCACTCATTTCAGGAGCCAAAATATCCTTTGAGAAATGTGCAACTCTCCATATATGCAGAAAAAGAAACTGCGCAATGCCTCGTCTAACCTTTGGCCACTGTAACATACCTGATGTTAACAGTCTAAAGATATTGGGTATACATTTTGACAGCAGATACACCTTCCGCCAACACTGTCAGTACATTCGTAACAATATTTCCATCCGCCTCAACATTATAAAGTACCTTTCCTCCAAACGCAGCTCAGTCAACCCAGAGACACTGATCAGAATAACACGTTCACTCATTCTTTCTAAAATTGATTACGGCCTTGGAATCTTCGGAAAATGTTGTAAAAGCAATCTGAAACTAATGCAAGCACCATATCACGCAGCAGCTAAAAGGTGTTTACGTGCATTTACCACAACACCTACAAAAAATATACTGATCGAAACTGGGCTTCCTTCTATAGACGAAAGAGTCAACTCAACCTTCCTGCATCTAGTCCCAAAAATATATAACAGCCCCAATTGCATAATCCACACAGACACTGCAAAAGCGATAAAACGTAAAAGAATCCCTAGGATAAAATCTACTATATATCGATGCGTGGAATTTGTCAAAGAAAATAAAATACTAATCAGTAATAATAGCCATCGTACATCCTTTTTTCCACCATGGCGTCTGGAAAAGTCAACCTTTATTCTTGATTTGTCGCATTATTCGAAAGCCGACACAAGTATTGAAGTATATCAAACGTTATTCAACAAAACCAAAATCGATCTATCAAATTGGATCTTTCTATACACAGACGGATCTAAGCTCCATCATGGGACGTCTTTCGCCATTGTATCCGATCAACACAATATCATCCAACATGGTCTACTGGAGGAACATTGCAGTATATTCACTGCAGAGGCTTTGGCAATACAATTATCCATCCTATATGCAACAAAAAATAGGGGGAAATTCGTTATCTGCACCGATAGCCTTAGTACAGTCAAATCAATTCTCTCACCACATACCAATAGCTTCTTAGTACGCCAAATAAGAGATTATTTAATTCGTTTTAGCAAAAAAATAAAAGTCATGTGGATCCCTGGACATGTAGGCATAGCTGGTAACGAGTGTGCCGACCACACAGCGAAGGAAGCAATACGCTCCCCCGTAATGCACTTTAAAACATACGAAAAAAACGACACCAGACACATAATACACAAACTGTTGGAAGCTGAAAAATCACAAAACTGGATCCAATACAATCATTTTTACAAAAAAGTAAACCCCGCAGGAACAAGCCCTACTTTCCCTCCAACTGTAACCACAACGAAAATCACAAACTTCATCAGACTAAGACTTGGGCACACAAAGTTAACACATAGTTTTTTGCTACTGGGATCCAACAACGCAACATGTTCTTTCTGCAATGCATCCCCAACTTCAGTAGAACACATACTTGACCACTGTCCAACTTTTCGCTACCAAAGATCTACCGTTTTTGGAAATGTCTACCCGTCAAAAATTCTCGGAGAACCCTCTACAAACAACATTAACAATATTAACGACTACCTTCAACAATGTTGTTTAAATAACCTTTTATAATATTGTAACACCATCAAATATAAGTTAAAAAAAAGAGCCGAAGGCCTCGTAGCCAGTGCTCTCTTCTTAGATTGTATTGTAATTTATTATAACATAATTTTTACAAATAAATAAATAAATTAAATTGTATAAGTGCATCATTTTTTAAAGCTTTTAAAATAAATTCGAAGGAAAAAAATATGAGTTCACCAATCGCGAAATATTATGCGATTGCAATTTCTGTGACACCAATTTTGCTATTTCAAATCACAATCGCAAATTTTAGAAAATCGCGAATAGAAAAAAAAATCGATATTTCACTTGCAGAGATCGAGAGAACATTTAGGCCGTAGGACTAGAGAGAGGACTATTCCAAAGTCTCTTCGTGGACCAGAGGACCAGAATGGAATTGGATGTTGAATAGAAGTAGAAGCTGAAGCTGAAGCTGAAGGAAGGTATATCGGAGCATTGGACATTAAATCACTAACTGGGATAAAACTAAGTGAACGTGTTCAATAGATATCGAGCTCCAGAATCCTATTATAATTAGTGAAGCACAAACGTCTAATGAGAAGTCGCAATTAAAAATTAAAATACAACTTATCTGTTGGGACTTTTTGAGGGGTCCATGGTGTCTTATACCGTTACGGTTACATTTACCAAGTTGAACTACATTGTAAAGAAGTTGTAGAAAGATTCACATTAATAATACTAAGAAAATACTAAAACACGTCCACTTTATGACACGGGCGTTTTTCTTTTTTTTTAATTAAATTGAAAAAAACAATCCTTAAAATTTCGACATTATTACAAAAAGAAAATTGTTGTCGGAACACCACTTCGCTATTTCTTTATAAGTTTTCCGAAAATTGTGTTTTGGGAGAAAGGAACGGGGGAAACTGGGTTTGAACTCCTACCTACTACAGTCAAGCCTTTACGGACCTGAAATAGGAAAGGCTGTTTTTTGGTTTTCAGAATCATCCTTCATTGATATAATTTCTGCTTACTAATTATTTAATGTAAACGATTTATGCGCAGAACTAATCTATACAATTTTATTTATTTTTCAAAACCCCGTTTCTTGGCAAACAACAAAAGCAGCAGAATTTCGAACCCACCATTACTATAAAACAATAACATTTTCTTCAGCACACCAACTGTAACCTTAATAATGGCTGTCTCAATTTTATCGACTTATACCGAGTATTTTGCAAGACATACTTTTTGGAACAAGAAAAAACTGCAACTCTTGTCTGATTGTGGCTTGAAAATCCAAACAACATTTGACACCCACATACATCGGCTACGGCTTCAACAAAAAATAAAAACCTAAACGAAAACAAAACTCTAAAGATCTTAAACGCTAAAAACGCGAAACAACAGCTTTATCAACTCTCCAAAAAAAAAAACCGAGTGCTTGACATGATTTCTCTTAAGCACAGCCAATTCAATGACGTTGAACGTTGACGTTGATACGGCGGCGGCTGCGGCGGCGGCAATGGCATCAGCCAACTATGAATGATATGAGCGAGCCGAAAATGTACCCAAAAAAAAAAAAAGAAGAAATATATGAAATTTTATAATGCGTTCATAGTTAAATACTCGACTACAGCATTCATATTTATTCAGCGTGTATCGGCGTACCTACCCATGTAGGTACTAAATAGTACCGGGGCTCCTTGTGAGCTCGAACAAGCGCATGTTCATCTACAACTCAAATAAATTAAGAAAGAAATTCTTCTTACATTTATTTCCAAGTTATTCCAAGTTCAAAACCCACACAGGTTGTTGTCAGAGCTTTGGCTGGTTGCCTGCCTGCCTGTCGTCCATGGGCTGTTAGTTAATTGTGAAACTTAACACACACACCCAGAGACACACACTCATACATTCAGATTCACATTCATGTTAACGTAATACAACAACAAAACTAGTACAACCAAATCCCACAAAACTTAACGTAGGCGTGCAACAGTTGACTTAAATCAAATCCCAACAATACCAAACTGATTGGAGCCAAACGACACGAAAAGAAGGCAAACCAAAACACTCAATAAAAATTCACAAACACCGAAAACATTTTTTTCCTCTGAAACAGATCACAACCATTCCTCCTCTACCCTCTCTACATCATTGTTTGTTTTGTCTTTAGAAGCGTTTTTATTTTTATTGCTGTTGGCCATAGACCATAGACGACACATCAATACTTTCGCTAAATTAAGCAAATAAAAGTTCATTTAGTTTAGTTCGCCGCTACGTAGTCACGTAGGTGGTCCTCATCAGTGCATTCCCCGAGCATGTGTCAGACAACCCAGGGTGTTGTCGCACATGGACTGTGTCTTTTCGGTAAAGTTGAAACTTTGCTAGAAAGAAAAAAGACTGAAGAGACAAACCCAAATAATACGATAAGTCGAAAGACTTAAGACACAAGCACATCTAGCAGATGAAATTTAAACAGAATCGTTAAGAAAAGCCACTTTCGGTCGAATTGTTCTACTTGCATTATCAATCCATCCATTCTATAGAGAATTCTAAATCGAAAGATTCGAGTGGCGAACTTGTATTAAAACAGACATTAATGGGAAAACATTCCCCCTGGTCTTAGGGCTTCAATAATCGGTTGTTTTCAAATGTCGGACTACAATGAAACTGCTGTCTGTGTGTATCATCCAAGACTCCAGAGGAAAGCGAAAAACGTGTGAAGATTTATAGGACAAAGCTAAGGAAATTAGTCACAGTGACACATAAATACAGGAGAACAATGAGGCCGAATGTTCATAAGACTGTCATGCTGGTGGACAACACTCGTGGTTCCCGTCGCCGAACGGTGAGCACTGCCGAAATATCGATTCGACATCGGTCTCAATACTTCACACATCAGCCTGATGTGAATTTTGCACAACGATCCAATTGATGAACAGAAGTCCCGTGAAGGACCAATTTTATACAACCAATCCCTTAACGATTCAGGTTCTTAAGGTCATATAGACAACGAAACCGTCAACAGGGTCTCAGGAAATTGTATTGACAGGAAGCGACACTGCGAAGCCAGTCGAGGAATCATTTTGAAATGTTCAAACAACATAACTTACGAAAGCTCATGACAAATTTTCAACGATGAAATTTGATGGTACAGAAATAAATACAGCGAAAAGCATTTTAGAGGCGAATTCGCAAAAAGGTAATCATTATTTAGACATTGAGATATTATTTAGATCAGAAACGTTGCAAATCGACACTGAAATCGTTGCACTGCTTTTCACCTCAGCTGGTAAAGAATTATGTACCAATTCTTCAACATAATCAACAGCTTTACATATTTTTTTTGAAAACTGAAATCGCTGCACTGTTTTTCCCCTCAATAACCAATTCTTCAACATAATCAACACGCTGTTTGGTTTTTTTCTAAACTAAATCTCGCATGAACTACACAGTACGTTGGCCAATTCTGTGAATACTTTTATAAATGTAAATTCGAACCCGTTGTTCTTACAATCCTAAGAGGCCAACTGAACTTACTGAATTTAAATAAATGAAAAGGAAATGAAATCCACATATTCGCCAAACTGTCTTACACACATCCTTGTACAACGAAAAGGAGAGAGGTAAATTACAAATAACTTTTAACACCTTATTCGGCATGCATTGAAGTTATCTTAAAGAAATACATAGGCAATTGCCAAGCCATTCTCCAACCATTCCCCAAGTCTGACAAAAAAAAAAGGTTAGAAATTATAATTGTGACTTTTAGATTGGAGTCGTTGCTGTAAGCCAAATGAAAGACTTAAGGCACACGCACATATACTTTATACTCCCATTACAACATTCATATCCTATACACTCCCATCGACAGTCTACAGGATATGTTTCGGAATATGTATCAATACGTGTGTGTGTGCGTGTGTGGTATAAATTCGAAAGTTCATTCAAAATATTATTCATGAAATGCACAATGCACCAAAATGAATGGGTGTTATGCAAATAACTCTTCCAGATTTCTTGTCTTTGTCGCCGTCAATTTTTTTTTCAGGCACATTTCTATGTAGGCTTAGACAGATTAAAAGTCAAAACCGTCAAAACATACCTTTATGCAGACATACACACACACACATACACCGACACGTTATTAACTATTCGTACGAATAAATTCAAATCAATTTTAAGGTTTCCGCTTACAAACAGCACAAAAATCTCCACCAACTTACGACGTTATGTATAACATTATTATACGACTTGACTTTTTTTTTCATTTTAAGCAATTAACACATAAAGAACGTGGGAGTCATCGGTCGGGGTTTCTTTTTCCCCACACACTCACTCACACAAACACAGAGCAGCACACACACGAAAAAGAGTAGGTTGTATTTAATGGCAACCAACGTACGTACGTTGGATCAAAAAGAGAAACATATTGTTTATTTTCTTGATTGAAATTTTAAAAATATTGGATAGACATATACATTCAACAAATAAATAAATAAAAAATCGTCATAACATGTAATACACCCAATCTAACAGAGTAACAGTCAAATGTTTGCAAATGTTTATGAATCAGACATAATTTAAAGAAAGAAAGAAAAAACAGAACTCTACCTGTTTAATATTTTTGGAATAAATTTAAAGCTAAAAATAAAATAGAAAGACTTACGTTTTTTTGTTCTCTGTGAATGACGCGTATGTGTATGTTTCAGAACTTCAGAGTCCGTAAAGATCGTTTATGTTTTGTGTCACACAAAAAAAAAACAGCAAAGCGATCTAAATTGATGTTGGTAAAATGCAGCTGTAGCTATAAATGCAAAAGTTGATGTTGCTGTTGTTGCTGTTGTTATGGTTGTCTACGCAATAGCGACCAGAAAAACGTGGGCTCAACAAAAGGATGTCTGGCTCATTCATACTCTGGTTATGGCGAACGTACGTACTACAGCACACAGACGATGATGATGATGACAGTAGAATCTACAAAACATTATAACGCGCCGTATTGTTCCACAATAAGACACAGACAGACATTCACTGTGGCGGTTGGCACACGTTTAATACACTTGGACGGTGGTGAATGCTTTGCAAAACTGAAACTCTAAACGACGACCAAGTTGAAACACATGTTGTTGTTAAATGCAACTATTTATCATGACGAATGATTCTTGAGAGCGTTGTTCTATTTCGCAACTGGCCCCGCGGACACCAAACAAAAGACTTAAGACGCAAACTTTGTGCCACAAACGGGTGAAGAGTACATCGGTCGGTTCGGTTAAACAAAATTGAATTTTTAACACACACTCACACTGAATCACTTTATAAATATTTGTCGCTATTTTCTTTTTGCCTTCTTATCATATATGAACTAATTAAATTGGCAAATAATGATTGCATTTCAAATTGCAGCAGGCACATACAATAAGTTTTCGATTTTCTCAAAATTAACGCGTTCTCTCCGGTCGTTGCTGAACGACGTGTGTTGTGATCGCTTTGAATTTCATAACTAAACTGCATTCGAGTCAGAGTATTGTCGTGATCTCAAGCACAAACCTTTTTGGCCCGAGTCGCCGCTGCCAACATGTTGTGATCGATTTGTTTGTGTTTGTTTTTTTGGAAAAACCTGTATGAGATGATATTGTTGGCTATGGCTTACAACCAAAACACTGGCTGCTTGTATGTGTGAGTGATGTCTGTGTTGTTTTCTGATATGCTACTACAACTACTTTGGGGAATAAATTCATTCATAAACTCCCATTGACGATTGTGAAGAACCGTGCAGTGCGTCGTAGTGAATGCGTTGGGTGTTCATTATGAGCACAACATATGTCGTCTATGAATGAGTATGTGTGAGGGTTTTTTCTTCGTTCATACATTTTAAACAAATTAATAATAAGCAGAAACATGTTATGTTATTTGTGTATATTAGGGTGTCACAATTGTTGGCCTGAACAACGTTCTTCAATTATACGGATGTCGATTTTTCGCCAAATAGAACTGACTCACTGATTTAGACAAATCAGTAAAATAAAGGCATATTTGGATTACCGAGGAAATCTCCTTTCAATTGAACCGCAGTAGCCCAATCACCGAAAATGTACAATTCCGATTTGATAATTCGATTTTACTGTCTGCCACAAAGAGTACTAATTGACTCATAACTACATATTTTCCTACTCTAATGATATACAAAGATTTATGATCTGATATATTTTCTAAGTTTATTCCCGGTCATAGGTCTGGAATTTAAAAAAAACATGTTTGTTCGTGCCTTTCGTTTCCAATAGCGTTTGGTCGTCTTTCCGAGACGATCACTGGCAAAGCATTAAAGGGAAAGGGAGAAGGGTACAGGACGCTCATTTGTGTGCATTTGTATGCGTATGCAACACACATACATTCTCAGAAGACCGTTTGCCAAATTGTTTCGAAGTAACCCAACATACCAAATGACTTGAGAATAATATTATAATAAGCTTACCATCTCAAGCTTGAAAAAGAGTTGAGAATATATTGTAAAAGGCTTGTGTAACAATTGTAGAAAAATCGAAACGGAACCCTCTTGATAATATTAAATGTGTACGCTTACAATAAGCTTATCCATGTAATTGTAGAATAAGCTTACGAAAATAATATTGTCTCAAGCTTATGCTTGTAATTGTAGAATAAGCTTACAAAAATAATATTGTCTCAAGCTTATGCTTGTAATTGTAGAATAAGCTTATATTAAAATTTGTTTTTTTTTTTGGTAATTTTCGTTAATATTAATTAATTTTATTAATTCAGTTCATTTTTTTTTGTACATTTCGGTTTTAATTAAAAATAATGCTTAAATTGCGCACACTTCTCTTTGTCTCTGTTCATTTCTGCCAAGTCGTCCGTTACTAATTTCCTCCAGCAATTCCTTATAAAATTTGATGCCTTGGCAACAAGTGTCAGTTAATTTTCCTGAAAAAATATATCATAAAAAATTAATTTATATACGAATTGAACTTACAAAAGAAGTAAAGTTTTCGTCTTTTTCTTGCAGCCCTTCATCTGGGCTGCTATCAAAATCCCCAGCACTGAAATCTTCATCCAATTCATTAGTTTTTTATTATTAAAAAGAATTTCAATCACTTCTTTTGTTTCTCTTCGAACACTTTTTTTATATTTATTAGGCATTTTTATTATTTTATTAAAATTTTACCAATTTTTTACCACAACACAATTATACGTACACTCGCTTTGAAATCGAACACTAAATGCAAAACACAAAACAAATTTGTCCAAAAATCAAGCTTGCCTTGTTGACACTTTTCACCAAAAGAAACATTAAAAGAAAGCAAAACTAACAAATTTGTCAACAAATGAAGCGGCACTTGTTGCCACATTTCTCTTACATACTTAAGAAACGTTTGTCTATAACAAGAGTTTCTCAAGCGTAACGGCACTTTCTAGATTTTGTGTGCGACTTGAGAAACTATTGCGGATTTACTATTTTTATAATATTGTTCTCAAGTTTTGTGCGCGAACTTGAGAAACTATTGTGAATTTACTATTTTTATAATATTCTTCTCAATTTTTGTGCGCGAACTTGAGAAACTATTGTGGATTTACTATTATTATAATATTGTTCTCAAGTTGTATTGAGATTTTATTCCTATTTGGTATGTTGGGAAAGTGTCTCGAATTGACACTTGAGCCGAGCAAGCGATCAAAAACGTTCGTCGGTTGAGCGAAGACCGAACCACAGAAGAACGAAGTTTAAGGATTTTTTTTCGAGACAGTTTGGCATTGTGTCAATGGACGAGTGGTTTTTGTCTGACAACAAGCACGATATGGACCATTTATTACGAGCTCTGATTTAAAAAAATGTGCTTGTTTAGTCTTCAACAAAGCATGTGTAAACATGGATCATAGTCTATAGTGAAGTATTAAACGGAATTACTTACTTTGACGGCTCTAAATCCTGTTATAGATATATATTCTTTCTAACTTCGTTTCAGTTCACATCATCATCGTGGCTTCAAGGAGTGAACTGTTCTACGCCAATAGTTACCCGCTAGTCATTCTTTTTGGCATTTTCTTAAATTGTTTGGCATTTTCTTCCATATATATCGGGATTTAAAAATTAACTCTAATTGTTATTGCCAGCCGTCAACACTCTTGTGCTTCTATTCTCGTTTTTTGTGAAATAGTCCACTAACTTTCATTTAATTTTGACTGTCGAAAACAATAAAGTCTCAGATCAAAAAATCACCGAACTATAAGTAATATAAGTGTTTGTGTCTTAAGACATTCTACGCATAAGTCTTCAATTCGTGGATTCTCAGACGTACAAATTAAAATAAAAATACTCACTTAATATAGAAAGTCACATCTGATGTTATTGTATACCGTCTTATAATTGTCAATAATGAGATACCAACGTTCTGCACCACCAAATTGTATATCTATAATAATCCCTAAAAAAAATTAAGAATATCTGTTTGTGATACATTTACGAGTATAATTTATATTTATGATGTTGTATCAATGTCTAATTACTTTTTTAGGTGAATACTCATTTTATAAACAGTAATTACATTATTTTGTCTCTCCCACAGTAAACCTACTATCATCAGAGTATTTGCATCAGCATTTTCTATTCATTGTCTGGTGATTGTAAGAGCAAAATGTTTCTTCACGAATTAGCATTAATTCCAGTAATACTTTCCGAAAGTTCCGGTTTTATTTGCAATGATGGCGGTATTAAAGATGATGGAATATTAAGAGTCTGGGGAATTTTTTTAATTAATAAATGTTTTCAAGTAAAATAATTGTCAAATACCTTTCCCGGACATGCAGCTTCATACTGATGTTTTAAACTTTCCATTTCGTAGACACATGTAGATAAAGCGGTACGTAATTCACATAACAGTACCATGTCAGATCGCAATTCATTGAACGAATTGCAAATGTCTTCCGAGGGGGGAGGAGTAGGATCTGCAAATGTAAATAAAAGTCACAAGTAAATGAATGTTAATGCATATTAGTCAAGTTGAATGAAAAGTTGTAACGTGTGAGGGCCGCATATGATTCTATAATAGAGAATATGTGACATCTACTGAATATGAAATCCGACACAGTAACCTGATGTGTCTATTGTCGGTGTTCTGAAGCTCATGGCTATTTTAAATCACTGTCTTTTTAAATTTGTTGTTTGCTTCCGATCAGTAAGTCTTAAAAGTAATTTGGAATGTGGAAACAAAGTCTGAAGCAAATACCAAATGTAAAATAAGTAAGTATACCAATGAATACCATTCGGAAGTGGAATTGAAATCGGAACCGTATATATGCACATACCAACTTTAAATTCCTGTATCGCTTGTTCCAGGGCTTTCACTTTACGTTGTCCTATATTGGCAGGCAATTTCATTTTTTGTGATCTCAGCGACACCCCGGATCCGCGCAAATCCGCAAACTTAATGCCACTTGTGCCAATTTCAATAGCATTAACAACGGAATCAACCTTCGACGGTCGCGGTTGATGGTGTAACTTCTTTTTGTGCAATTTCTTCTCATATTTACGGGCATTCTGGGCATTGGTGGAAGCATCTCCTTGCTGGTCGGCCTGTGATATCAGTTTCTGCAAATCCTGTGTCTTACGTTCCCGTTCCTTTTTACGTGCCTCTATTTTGCGCAGTTCATTGAGCAGATTTTGCTCTTCCTTCACTTGTTGGCTGGTACGTTCAAAAAGTTTCTTAAGTTGATCCTTGCGCCGTCGTTCATGTTCAATGTCAAAAACAAAGGATTTCCTATCGCTGCTGGTATTACTGTTGACACTTTGTCCCTTTGCCTTCGAAAGAATGCCTATGATTTCATAATAACGTTCTTTTAAATCCTCTACAGTTTTCACACCAAATTGAGAGCGATCCCAGCGGTCGGCCATAATGATGAAACGTAAATCAAATCTGCAAACAAGAAACAAATTAAATTACAATGAACATCCAACGCACTGGACGGAGGCCCACTTCGCCTACCTTTTAGCCAAATCAAATAAATGATCGGTCTGCTCTTTAGACCACTTTTGGACATTTGTTTGCAAATGAGCATTGTATTCGGCCACACTGTACTGTGGTATCTCCAGCTGTTTGTTGAACTTTGCAAAGGGGTATTCCTTGGTTTCGTCCGTTAATCGTTTCCAGTGATGAAACACAGCAGCGTCATTGCGAGCAGGATTTGAGAACGGAGCCCATTCCCATTTACGCACCTTCTTCATGCCCAGTCGAGCCTTGACCTGCTTGTAGCCTGAGCCAATTCCCAATGCCGTGTCCGTGGGTAGTAGAGGCGGTGCATCTTTATTGTCATTGTATAGCAAGGCGAACACTTCGCGATGCATTCCCTCTGGGCGCTTGGATGCTCCCTTAGCTCTGTAAAAGAAGAAGGACCGATTTCTCGGGGTATTCACAAAACATTCAAGTGGGAGGGGAGAGTGTTTACATACTTTTCAAAGTTCCTTTTCTTGGTAGCCAGAAAGGAGTCTCTGGTTATTTCGGGCGTATTCGGACGCTCAATGTCCAAAATATCTCTCACATCGGTGGTCATTATTTTACGATTCTTTTCCACTAAATTGCAAATTATTCGCAGAATTCACAAAATGTTCTTTTTATTATTCCAAATTTTCTTCTTCTTTCAGATCACATTCAGACCGACAGATAGCCCTTATAATTCCATAGCACATAGCTTTTATATGGGTAATCGGTGTTTAGATGGTCGACTGAACACAATTTCTGTCGACAGCATCAGCGTCTATCAGTGTTGCCAATATTGTTTCAAAATTAAAACTACAAAAGCGTGACCAATTCCCGACTTTTCCTTACAAAATCCAAAAATATCACCATAATTCTCCGTTAAAGTTTAAAAAAAAATGTTATTTAGCAATATTCAAACTAAATTTTATTGAACATATAATCTATTACACGTCATGTATTATAAAATAGTTTGGAACTTTGAATTCTATTTATGTAAAGAAGAATATGGTTTTTGCAATACATTTGATTACTTTGTTAAATTGTAAAGATATTTGTACGAATACAGATTTTTTATGTCACTAGGTTAACATTTAAAATTTGTACATCTTATTATATTCCATACGCGATCTTAAACTAAAATTTAATTTAAAAGAGTGTGGGCCAGTTTATTCCTTTTCTTCGTGCGTGCATCTGTTATCATTCATGCGGTAGTCCAAGTAATACTTTTACCAAGGAAAGGAAATATTAGTCCAGAACTCTATAATGTTCAAGTCCGAAATTCTTGTGTAACTTCATTACGACCAATCTTACATTTAGTACATACTAAAGCTGCCTTTTGAGTTATTTTTTTGAATTTCTTCCAATGCCGTTAAGTACAATGTAAGACAAGTTCCTTCAGAAGAATCAGTCTTGTCATATATCTCAATGTTATAGCTTTGCTTATACAGAATATTTACTATTTTAACGTCTAAAATCTCCTACAGCGTCAACAGTGGGCCATTTATTCTAATAAAATTGGCAAAGTATCCTCTACCATTACATCTACTGGTTCACCAATGTCGTGATAAATTATGCATTTTAAATTATAAAAGATTTACAGATTTTGACGGTATTTTTTTCTAACCCTGCCATTACACGTACAATTAATTTGTTGTTAGATAAGTACAAACATTGTCTTCGAAACAAAAGAAAAACATCGAAAATTATCTGAAAAACTGAGAGTAAATTTTCTCAAGATTTGTTCCCAACCGCAGCAGTAAACAAAAACACAATGTTACCCTACACGTCAACATTTGTTTTTTCGACTTCAAACACATCCGAAGAATTCTTTTTTAATACGTCAAAACTTAATTACACAATTGCGGCAAAAATGTATTTAGAAACTCAAACATTCCAATTTCACTGCCAAGGAATTTACGTTGGCAGTCGGCCTGCTAGTAGCTAAAAAATGTATTTCAAACAATAACAATTTTACGATTTTTCAAAAATATTGTCTGGCAGCACTGACCAGAGTGTCTGTGGTTGCACGTGTATACGACTTATAGTATTTCTGGTGAAAGAGAGCGGATCAACACGGAATAAGCATGGAATTCAAACTAAACAAAATAAAAATAAATGTGGCGTTGCTGGTGTCTTTATTAAACGACAACTGTGACCAGAAAAAATATCTGCGGAGATTTTTAGATAAACAGGTACGGGTAATATTCACAAATTCCACACTGCAGCACTTCTTATCTCTTCTATCCCATCCACAGACCTATAACGAGAAAGATGTGGAGCTGCTGCTGAAGTTTTTAAGTGACTCTCTGTTGGAGGAAAACCTGACAATACCCATCGCCGTGGCCTTTGAGGATTGTTTGTTGTTACTTGTAACAGATGCTCTAAATGAGAATAACGGTACAAGCAATGACAACTATCAAAGGAAGTCCATCGCCTTGGCCAAGCTCATGCACTTGTCACTATGTGTCAAAAGGTAAGAAATCAACATGTTGTGCAAAACGGACTACACGATTACTAATTGAACTATCCCACGGCTGTTCCTAGATATGCTCTGTCTTACTTCAGTAACAAACCACCAATATTTTCCACATATACGGAAGGAGTTGTGGACAAAAGCGCTACAGCGAAGAAACCAAAAAAAAATGACAAATCCCTTGAGATGGCCATCGTTAAATGCTGCTATTATCTGTTGAAAGCTAACGTGAGTTTCTTTAAAGAGCTCTGGAATTGGACGGAGTTCCTGGAACGATACGTCGACCGAAGCGATGACAATGCTTCCATTTTGAAACTGTATGTAAACAATATTTTGGCTTTGCTGACAAATATGAGCCCTCTAAAATTACGCTCCTTAAATGCGGGCATACCAGAAGATCTTCTGTTGCAATTCGAAGAAGAACAGAAGTATCTAAAAACCCCGACCATAAGCAAAGAATACAACGAATATGTGGCCTCAGATACGAGTGATAAAACACTGACAGTAAATCTGAACTCATCACTGGTCACCGACATTGAGGGTGTTCTTTTGCCTATCTTCAATAAGACTAACTATGAATTCTATTCCACCACCGATGGCTTGCACGACAAAATTGTTCGGGTGGACTCGACCAAAGTTAATCTGCGTAGCATTGCGCTGGGCACGACGGCCGGCAAAGCAATATGTCTGTCGGGTCCAGTGGGATGCGGTAAGACGACACTTGTCGAATATTTGGCACGGAAAACTGGGAGAATTTGTCCCAAGGTCCAAGAAATTGAAAACGAGAAATTATCTCTGGAGGTGTCCAAAGAAAACCACAAACGAAACGAAAACATTCAAAAAGTTGGCAATAAGCGTAAAACAGATATGAACCTGAAGCAAAACATTGCACCGCTATCATCAGCAGAAACTTCACAGAATGGGTTTCTACGCGTTCAGCTGGGAGATCAAACCGATTGTAAAATGTTGTTGGGACAATATCACTGCACAGATGTACCCGGAGAGTTTATATGGTTACCAGGAGTTTTGACACAGGTCAATAGATACGCCATAAATGAAATATGAATGGAAATCTAATAGATTTAGTTTTGATTTACAGGCTGTCATGAATGGTTATTGGTTGCTTCTGGAGGACTTGGACAGTGCTACAACTGATACTTTCACAGTGCTAAGTGGTCTGCTAGAAAATCAGTATCTTAGTGTTCCAGGTTTTCGGGACTGTGTTAAAATTGCTCCAGGATTTCAGTTGTTCGTAACTATAAGGTAAGAAACAAATAAAGTATAAACATAAAATGGTCTCATAACGTTTTGATTTTTCCTGTATAGAAACAACAAATCGTCTTCAAATTCATCCCAAAAAGCCTTATTTTCATTGCTGGAAAAATACCTGTATACAATTAATATCCTTCCATTGTCACGCAACGAATTGTGCAAAGTCGTAAGCACAAACTATTCAAAATTGTCCACTGTCGCCAATCGCATAGTCGATGTTTTTCTCACATTTTCGAAAGGCGATCATGATGTGGCCGATCATCTGCGACAGCAGGAAACTCATGACAGGGCAAACACTACAGAACACTACGTACAGTTGCCGCATGAGCAGGTCAACTTGACGACCATCACCAATTCGGGCCGATCGGTTTCGACCAGAGATCTAATCAAATTGTGCCAACGATCTAATCCCGTATTCTCCGTTACCAGTACCGAGTGTGCCTATTTCGTATTTCAAAATGCCGTCGACATATTCTGTTCTTATTTGCCAAACAGCAAAGAAAAGACAAAATTGATAACAAGCATTGGTGCCAAGTTGGGAATAATACAATCACGCTGTGAACACTTTGCCGAAGAATATAAACCGCAAGTGCAAATACAGGGTGAACGTATCAAAGTTGGTCGAGCCGAATTAAGCGCGAGACTGATCGTGGATGAGGTAATTCCCATAACGGAACGTGTGGAGCAACAAGCACTGAAACGATTTAAGCTCTCCAATAGCGAAGAGAAATCAATTAAGCCCAGTGGTAAAAGGTCTGCGACATTTTCATTCACCCGGTTGGCTTCTTGTTTGTTGGAGCGCGTGGCCGTCTGTGTGTCCAATGCTGAACCCATCTTGCTGGTGGGCGAAACTGGTGTTGGAAAAACGTCTTCCATTCAATACCTAGCGGAAAGAACAAAACATAAACTGGTGGTCATTAATATGAACAACCAATCGGATGTTTCTGATTTAGTTGGCGGATTTAAGCCAGTAGACCTTACCTGCGTCATAGCTCCCTTGCGCAGTGAATTCGAAATGTTGTTTAGAAAAACATTCAATCAAATGAAAAACGAATCGTTCCTCTCCAAGTTCAGTATTTGCTACAACCAAGGCAATTTCACGGTTATTGTCAAACTAATGCTGAAAATTGTCAACTCAGTATTTGAAAAGTCCGAACGTAATGAGCTGAGAGATAAAGATTTGGTCTTTGTACCTCGTTGGCTGGATCTGAAAATTAAACTGCAGAAACTTAGCAATCAGTTGAGTAAGTCGATTAACATTTCATTTGCATTTATACCCGGTTCGTTGGTAAAGTGTATAAAGAATGGCGACTGGGTGTTGTTGGACGAAATCAATTTGGCCTCGGCTGAAACTTTGGAGTGTTTGTCTACTATCTTGGAGCCGGACGGTTCCGTTGTTCTACTCGAGAAAGGCGATTTCATACCGGTTAAAAGACATCCCGATTTCCGTATATTTGCTTGCATGAATCCCAATACGGATATTGGAAAAAAGGATTTGTCCATCGGCATACGCAATCGTTTCACCGAGTTCTTTGTGGATGAAGTATCCACGGACGCAGATTTGAGTCTACTAATATCGGATTATCTGTGCGCCACCGGCATACAAAAGAAAAGTGTGATGAATATTGTGAAGTTGTACAAAAGACTCAAGCAATTGGCCAAGTTGGAATTGAATGACGGCTTGGGCAATCGACCTGTATACTCGTTGCGTACGCTATGTCGATCTTTGTGCATCTGCGCCAAAAATCTCTGCGGATCAATAGAACGAAATCTGTACGAATCGTTCTGTTTGAGTTTCCTAACACAACTTGATCCCCAGTCGCACAACGTCGTGGAGCATTTAATCAAGGAGGCTATGTTAAGCAATGCCAAAGCCATACTAAATCAAGGCATACCCAAGCCAGGTGAAAATTACCTAAACTTCGAGGGATACTGGATTCAACAAGGGCCAAAGGAATTGGAAGAGTGCAGTAATTATATTCTAACGGACAGTGTGAAAGACAATCTAAGAGATCTGGCGCGTATCATATCCATCGGAAGGCTGCCCATACTTTTGCAAGGTCCCACATCGGCCGGCAAAACGAGTTTAATTGATTATGTTGCCAGGCGCAGTGGCTGTCATTGTTTGCGTATCAACAACCACGAACACACCGATCTGCAAGAATACATCGGTACCTATACCGCCGACGTTACGGGTAAACTCTCCTTTAAGGAGGGTGTCTTGGTTCAAGCCATGCGTAACGGCTACTGGATAATTCTGGATGAATTGAATTTAGCTTCAACTGAAATTCTGGAAGCACTTAATCGTGTTTTGGATGACAACAGAGAGCTGTTTATACCAGAAACTCAGACTGTTGTAAAAGCTCATCCAAATTTTATGCTCTTCGCTACGCAAAATCCACCCGGATTGTACGGTGGTCGTAAAACCTTATCAAGGGCTTTCAAAAATCGATTTATCGAGCTGCATTTTTCCGAGATACCACGCAATGAATTGGAAATTATACTAGAGAAGAAATGTCTGATACCACCTTCCTATGCCCGCAAAATGGTTGCCTGTATGGTTGACTTGCAAAAGAACCGAAAAACTACGTCTAAAAACATCTTTACTTTGCGCGATCTTTTCAGATGGGGCATACGCTATACGCTGGCCGACAAAAAGCTCCTCGAAGACAGCAAATACGATTGGAATCAGCATTTGATTGAGGAGGGCTACCTGGTTTTATCGGCCAAAGTGCGTACACAAATTGAGATCGAAATTATCGAAGATGCTCTGTACAAGAACTTCAAAAAACGTATAGATTTGTCGGTATTGTTCGATGCCGCCGATAACTCATCAACGCGAACATCTCCGGTTACGAAAGACATCATAGAAGCTATACAGAAATTTAAGCATCGCTCTGATATTGTCTGGACTCGCAACATGTCCAGAATGGCTGTACTCACCGCAAAAGCTCTTCAATTCGATGAACCTGTGCTATTGGTGGGCCCTACTGGCTGTGGCAAAACTACAGTGTGTCAAATATTGGCCTCAATCCGGGGAGTCAACTTGCGAATTCTCAACTGTCACATGCATACCGAGGGCGCCGACTTCTTGGGAGGCTTAAGGCCATGCCGTCAGCAAAGTGACAACGACAAGTCCAATCGCAAGTTGTTTGAGTGGACAGATGGACCTCTTATTGAATGTATGCAAGAGGGCTCCTATTTCATGGCTGATGAAATATCCCTTGCTGAAGATTCTGTTCTGGAACGTTTGAACTGTATTTTGGAACCCGAACGCACGGTATTACTGGCGGAAAAAGGCGGCGTGACAAAATCAAATTCCGACACGGAAATTGTTAAGGAGTTCATGGTACAAGCAAAATCAGGCTTCCAATTCCTAGCCACTATGAATCCGGGAGGAGATTTTGGCAAGAAAGAACTTTCGCCAGCTCTAAGAAATCGTTTTGCAGAAATTTGGTGTCTACCTTCAGATTCTCGTGAGGACCTCGTGCAAATAGCCAGTAATTGCATTTTGTACGAACAGCGTGATATGAGCCTTGAAAAGTCGGATGTTCTACGAATTGCATCCTTCATAGTCGACGTAGTGATGTACATGAAAACGTGCATCGACAAGTTCAAATATTCTGTCAGAGACATTTTAGCTATGGCCAATTACATTGTCCGCAACCGGGCCTTAAGTTTTCCCGAGAAGGCAATCTTTGGATTGGAGACAATATTCTTGGATGCTTTGGAGATGTTAACTAATGAAAGCTTGGAGAAAGTTGAAAAACTTCGAACAGATATAATCGAATATGCCATAAAACAAGCAAATGTAATACTTGGAGAAAAATTCACTTTATCCGAGCTGGTGGCGAAGAAGGGCACCTCTGTGGAGTACACCGCAGAAAACACATTCGGCATTAAACCATTTTTCATTGCAACTGACCTCAAAACGCAAGGTGCCGTTTCGATTACGGGACAAGATTTTCTCTTCGATGCACCCACCACCAAACAAAATCTATTCCGTCTTCTATCAGCTCTGTCGCTACAGAAACCCATACTTTTGGAAGGTCCGCCTGGCGTTGGAAAAACGTCTATAGTGGAAAATGCTGCTCGCGCCATAGGCTACAACATTGTGCGCATTAATTTATGCGAACACACGGATCTGTCCGATCTCTTTGGTACTGATCTCCCAGCTGAAGATAATATTTTTAATAATTCGTGTGACACCAAGGATGGCAATCCAGCAAAAACACCTCAAATTGGATCGTTTGTATGGCGTGATGGTCCCTTGCTGGCAGCTTTGAAAGCCCATCATACTTGGATTTTGTTGGACGAATTGAATTTAGCTCCTCAGTCCGTGTTGGAAGGTCTCAATGCAATCCTTGATCACCGTGGTGAAGTTTACATACCCGAGCTGAATAAAACATTCGCTCTCAACAAACAAACTCGTATTTTTGCCAGCCAAAATCCCCTAAAGCAGGGAGGTGGACGCAAAGGTTTGCCGCAGTCATTCCTGAATCGTTTCACAAAAGTCTATGTAAAAAAGTTGACCACAGCTGACTTGTTACATGTAGTCGAAGGCAAATACAAAGCAAGATTTGAAGATTTAAGACGAGAATTCATCAGTTTATTGCCCTCCTCCCAGCAGAAGATGGACAATTTGTTTGACATCTACAAATCACTGAAAAGCCAACAACAACAATCAGTTGAAGGCAGCACCATAGAATCGGGCGACGTCACTTTTGATTTATCCATGAGATTAGTACGTTTCTCGGAAACACTAGATCGTGGCGTCAGCTCCATGGAATTTGGATATAGAGGCGGCCCGTACGAAATAAACTTACGTGATATTTTACGTTGGTGCGACTTGTTAATTGGTAGCCAAACAGGATTCACATTTCAAAAACACGATTTCCTACAAAACTTTGAAAACTTTCTGCTCATTATATACGAACGTATGAAACTGGTCTATTATCAACGCATGCGATGCGATCAGGACAAACAATTCATACGCAATACCTTCGCCACCATCTTTCAATGTGATGTCGATCATCTAAATCAAATCTCTGAAGATGTTGGACTATATTGGTCGCAAGACAAAATATACGTAAATGACATTGTGCTTGAACGTGATACAAAACCTTTACGTTCTCCCAAGGATGTGGACGCTGCACCGCTGTTGTTGGGTTCTCAGCGTGAAACGCTTAAAAACGTGATCGAGTGTGTGCACATGGAAAAGCCGGTACTTTTATGTGGTTCTACAGATTCGGGCAAAACGAAAATTATCGATGTCTTGTGCTGTTTATCGAATCAAGTCTGCAATACCGATAACATAGATGATTCGGTGACGGGAAGTTTTCAACAGGTAAGCTGGATCATTCTGATTACACTATGCATCAAATCACATTAGTCTATTACAATTGTACAGTACAAAAACATTTTTTTGGTGCAAAGTGTAATTGGTCTAATGTCATTTAGAGCAGTAACGTGTACTCGCAATAAAGACCTCTGGTTTGCTCTCCATCTCATTAAGATATTCGACTTTAGACGAAGTGCATTCAAAAATCATAGCCTAATTTGTTGTTGACTATTGTAGTAATCATTTATTTGTCTTAAACTTTCAGATTGATTTGAATCGTCACTTAGAGGAGATATCGCAGCAAGTTGAGAGTGTTTATATGCAATACATACAGGATGCGATCGTTGATAAATCGAGCTATAGTGAAATGTTAATAGATGTATTCGACTCATGGAGTAATTATAGCATATTATCCAATGCGAAATGTGGTAAGTGTTAACGGCTCTATGAAAAATTACCCAAAGGCTACATATGAAGAGTTCTGAAATGTAGATGAACAATGCTGGGGTATTTTGCAAAAACAAAAAGTTAAATATCTAAAAATTATGAAAATATCTCTTTTTTTTTAACAATCGGTAAATAACGTAACATTCTCTCTCCCTTCAATTGCAGAATTTCAAAATAAATCGGTTATCTCCGAAGAACTGGTGAATTATCGCCAACGTATTTATAAACTGAATAACACCATAGAGAAACTTTCAAAGTGTCTTCCACAATCTAATCAAGAAACCTTAGACCATTTAACTCGCCTACAACACATGCTGCGCCAGTTGAAGGCGCACGTTGAAAATGCCGACACATTAAATACTGGCGGATATTTTGAATGGGTCGATTCACAAATTGTCAAATCGCTTAAATGCGGAGAGTACATTTCTCTGGAACATGTAAACCTCTGCTCGTCTGCTGTATTGGATCGCCTGAATCCTGTATTCGAACCCAACGGCAGACTGATGATATCCGAAAAGGGCGTGTCAGCCGACAGTGACCTCACCGAAGTTGTAGAAAAATCCAAGAACTTTAGGGCCTTTCTTACCATTGATCCCAAGAATGGAGAACTTTCACGTGCTATGCGCAATCGTTGCATTGAATTGTCGTTAACAAGCAAGGGTTCACTGGATGTGGACGACAAACGTTTGCTGGTGTACAATCAAGGCATACACGACATTAACGCCATAAATTGCCTCATTACCATACACGACAATATTGCATCTCTGACGGAAATCAATAATTTTACCATTTCACATCTAACACAAATGACATTCTTGGCTGCCTCTTACAAGCGTATTGGTTACCCATTGCAAAGGGCCATTTATGTTAGTGGCATGGAGGTTTATGTCTATTCAGCCCACATTGATTTGATGGGCTATGGGCTAGACTATTATCAAAATAAACTGCGAGAAATTGTTGATGCAGAATCACAAAGATACGTCTCGTTGCAGAAACTTAATGAAGGCTCAAAAGATCACGAGGATGAGGATTATATCAAAGATGTCGCTTTAAATTGCCGCAATCTAAGCGAAATGTCAATGGTTAAACTACAATTAGTGCCACTGAAAATTGTCCTAAGGAATTCCAACAAATCACCACAATATGTTAAGGAATTATTGGGGCATATTTTCTCTGAATTTGCAAATGTTAATCTGGATAATATGGACCTGCAATCATTGATGAGATGTCTTATCTATATACTGTATGAAAGTAGTTCAATGAATGATTTAAAGACTCGTCATTTGCTGCTGGAACAATTACTAGAACATCATGGTGAGCTGAGGCAACTATCTAGCGCTCTTTACACAGCTATTGACAAATGTGGCACTGACTTAGCCAGCAACGCGGCATTGCCAAATTTACCATGGAACCCTAAACTCTTTCCACGTATACGTGACTATACACCGAAAGCCTTGAAGTATCTGGAAAATAAATCCTTTGCCATAAGTGCCGCTCTCATTGTTAACACATTGCTAAAGGAAATACCTCAAGGAAAAGTTGACAAACTAAGTAACATTGATGGGCTTACTTACTCACAAGCAGTTGCCACGAAGACCATAACGGATAAATTGAATAACGATTTCCTCAAACATTACTCCACGTTCATGTGCCACTTGGAGACCATTTTGAAATCTTCTCTGAAGCGTGGACAATTCGATATGGAGTCTTTTGCTGGTTTTCTGACATCAATTCTGTGGTTCAATCGCCTATTGGAGGTTTCCAAAATGAAGGTGTTCGCTAACAAAGAACCCAATACCGAATTATTCGACCAGCTTCTGTTACATTTCAAATGGATGGATAAAAAGTTAATTAAGCAAGTGCGGAGCATATTGCCCAATCATGACGAAGAGATGTTTGAGCAGAGCTTACAGAAACTGCACACGTATGTTGCAAGCGTCAAACACCCCTTAAACATTGTTCGCAAGTTGTATGCCAAACATTTGATGCAGTTCCATCCCTTCTATCGCGATGAGCAGGTATGTGTTGTGTAAGTTTTACCCCCCCCAATACTCGATAACATGACTATATTTTTTAGATCAAACTTTTCACCATGGTCCAACAAATGGATCAACTGTTACAAATGATACCCCAATACGGAAGTTTTTCCGCTGACGATGTAACCAGAAAATATGTTATTTTAAATTCTGATAACACCCGCAGACTGCAAGCCATTATACACAAATTCTATAAAATACACGATTACTCCAAATTTAAAGAAATTCGCCTGGACCATACACAAGGTAAGCAGTTGCCTGGCGACATCAAACTGGAATTGCAACAATTTATCAGCAACATAGCCAGCGATGCCAGTGAAGAGTACCAAAACATGTCCTCGGAAGATTTGGCTACAATCGAAAAAGAATTACTAGAATTGGCGCAATCATTAAAGATGGAAAATTCCGATGATATGCAGGTTGAGCAAATACTGGAAAAGCCCAAGGAGATCGAATTACTATTGTTGTCTTTGAGAGAATACTTTTTAATCAAATATCTAACAACTAACTTGGCAAACACTTCGATGCAAGAAGTCTTGCATATAAATTCAGAGTACTACGAAGAAGTACACCATCTCAACAACAAGGCTTTGGCTCTGCTACACACAATGGAGTCAACGGACTATACAATGTATCGCCAAGCATGGAGTAGATTAAATACATGTCTGCAATCTCCCGAAGCAATGGGCGATGTGTTGAAGTATTTGAATGGTGGCTATAGACAATTTTCGTCTCTGCACAGATTACTGGCGGATTCGCTGATACAGCTGCAGGTTGACAGTCTTAGTTCCCACACGAATTTAGCAAACGCTCTAAGAAACAATGAGGATATAACCAGTGTACATACCTACGAAGGTCCATCGTTCACCAACACCATTTGTGATTTACTTTTATGCCGTGACGGCAGATTCAAGTCGGTGCCCCTTTGTGACCTCGACATGTGGCGCAACTCGTTTGAGCGTCTAAATCAACTTGTTTGGCATAACGCCCTGATGATGACACCCATGTACTGTAGCCGATATAATAATCGCAAATCGTCAGTGGAAAAAGCCAAACGTTTGATAATGGAAGTGGAATATGTCAAGAGTCTAAATAAAGACAGAGAACACGAAAATTCCGCATATTATATGAATGGCTTCAAGAAATTGTTTACCACACTGCAGGATCAAGTCGATGTAATGGACAAACCTAGCACTGATGGCAAAGACTCTGTACACATTTCAATTGAAAGCCAACGATTCGCATATGATACATCCATGATGTACACATTGACGGGCTGCATTGAGTTATGTCTACTTACTTTCACACCTTTAATAGATCCCGTGGAAAAGAGTCGCTTGAAAAACAACTATTTGGTCGACGACATTCAATGTCTGACCACCATGACATTAGCCTACGACTTCCTAAGAATTCCCATGAAGTACCGTCATTTAGGCCAGGAGCTGTACAAAGCCGTGCAACTCAATATCGAACAATTAAGGGAGAAACAATCCATGTTTGAGGAACGAGTCGCCTTGAGACCAGACAAATGTTTGTATACGAATTTCGTTAAGGATCTAACACATTTCCTAACCACCAATTGTGATCCGCATGCTCTTTTCAACTTTGTACAAAGCATACACTCAACATGGCTGCAGTTAAACGCTAGTGGCCCGTCAAAGGATGCCTTAGCTAAATCTGTAGAAAACTGCGGAGAGATTTTGAATAAACTAGATTTGTGGTTAGCAAATTCTCAACGTTTCATGCACCATACCCTGAAGCCCTACTATGCCTATTATCAAGATTTCATACAACCCATTCAATGTGCCATAGGTCAGTTACGTTTTGGCTTCGAAGGCCTCAAGAATGTCCTAGTCCAAGTGCAACAGTCAATGGTTTCAAGTAAAGCGGCTGATGGCTTGTCACTGTCCAACATCAATGAAAATGGAAAATTGCACACTGTTTTACAAAACATTATGGAGTTTCCCACGACCAAAACACTAGCCATTTACAATGTCTCGTCTTCTAAGGATATTTTACAAAATCGCTGTCCCATATTCAGCGTGCTGGACAAAGTATCTGGCGGTGAAAATGATTATTTCCATTTGTTAAAGGCGAAATTGCTCGAACTGAAAAATCGTGTTAATATCACCCATCAGATCAATGAGGAACTATATAAAGAGTTTGACTTTGCCTTCAATATTATAAATCAGATTTGGCAACAGGAAGAAGATCGTCGGAGGCTAAAGAAGAAAGAAGAGGACAGCCTCTATGCGACAAAGACCAAATGTCAAGACGAAGACGAAGAGTTGCTGGAACTCGAAGAAATTGAAGAAATGTTTCCCACTGGCATCGAAGAAGATTTTGGAGAATTCATACAAGAAGATACACTGGAGAAGGTGATGAAACTGGACAAAAACAAACAGTCCAAGGCGAAAGACACATCGGCAATAGTGAAAGATGAAGATTACGCTTTTATAACCAACACCTTCAGTGAGATCTTAATCAAATATAGCCAAGCGTATTATTATCCCAGAACAAAATGCGATGATAAAGTTGAATTTGTAGATTATTTCAAAAAGCGTTTGGCTGTATTTGTCCGTCTTTACGGTAATTATAAATCGGCAGTCAGCGAGTATTTGGACGGAGAGTGTTACAATAGCATGTGCTTCAGTGTGTCCCTACAACAGGACCTTCTAACGGACCGATCCAGCGGTAAGCTATCACAACAGGACAAGCTCTATAACTTCTACAAAGATTCGAATATCGCCGAAATTCTCACATGCACAGAAGTTTTGAAGAGCATAGAGTTACGAGTAGATGACCAGCTGTCATTGTATTCCGATCATGCAACGTTGCTTGACATCAAACGGATTATTGGGCGCATACGCTTGCTACCGTCCACGGCTCCCGTTGCTCGCTTTAACACTGGCTTCCAGCTGTTGCGTCAAAAGGTTGCTCAATGGAATGAAGTGGCCCACAAAAATAATCACCTGAAATCGCAGGAACAAGAAATTGCTGAGTATGTGCAAAAGTGGACACGTCTGGAGTTGCAGTTTTGGCGCAACTGCATGTCGCAAACCCAGGAGAAGGTGTCAGCTTCCGCCTACAAATACTGGTTCTTTATTTACAATCTATTCCAAGAATATCTCAGCAACGCCGAAATGGATACATCTCTTACGGATATACGGTTTACGGAAAAAAGATTCGAGGAGCTGGATACCACTGACAATGATAATATGCATACGACTGCCAACAAATCGAAAGTTGATCTGAA
Source organism: Hydrotaea cyrtoneurina (assembly GCA_958296145.1). Classification (NCBI taxonomy): domain Eukaryota; kingdom Metazoa; phylum Arthropoda; class Insecta; order Diptera; family Muscidae; genus Hydrotaea; species Hydrotaea cyrtoneurina. The sequence continues at coordinate 76,411,760 of OY282516.1, read as the reverse complement.
AGCCATCATACAAATACTGAGACAGTTTATTGAATCGTCATGTTATGGTGACTTTGAAATACGTCTGCAGCTACTACTCTCCTTTGAGTTATATTTACACAACTCCATTAACTTTACACAGGACGATTCCGTCAACAACTACAGGAGGGAACTAATTTATGGTCTGCATAATTTGCAACTTTACTTTGCGCAATTCTCAAAAGAAATTGTGGAATATAATAAAACAATAAGAACACCCATCGAAAAGAAACTGAAAGAGCTGGTGAAAATCGAGAGTTACAACAAGGATCTGTCCTACTTTAGCATGCGAAACAATGTGGCCAGAGTTCATCGTAATCTTAATAAATTCCTCAAAGAATACGCACAACTGTTGAAACAGAAAATCCACCCTGTCTTCCAGCCGAAGGATGCCACCACCAAAGACTACAGCTTGGCCAACGACAAAGGCAAGGAACTGCGACAAGATTCCACCATAAAATACTGTCTGGTAGAAGCCAGGCATTTCGTGCTTCCCCAGAAACTAAAACAGTCCGCCATCGAAGCCGACCAAAGTGTCGCCCAGTCTCTGTTGGGCAAAGTCCAACGTCTGTTCAACACTTCGCGAAATGTGGTCAAGGAAACCGTTACGAATGCTTTGTACCCCAAGTTGACAATCGCTATGGATACATTGCTAACCCACCAATTGGAGAGATGTGAACACTTGAGGAATCTCACCGTTGACAGGTCGAAGGAGAGACCAAAGCAAGTGCTGGAGGCTAAATCGATACTTCAGCAAAAGCGCAAAGGTCTCACAGATCTCTTCAAAATACTTTCCATACTGGGCTTAAACTACAAAACCGGATTACTGGAATTGTCTTTGCGCGAGGAATTCGAAGACTTTACCATTCTGCCGTTCTGTATTAAAACCATGTTATCTCACTTGGGGGGGAAACGGCTCCAGCCCCAAATTCTGCAGTTGAATGAAAATGTAGACCTTTATTTCAACAAATGTGTATTCAAATTGAAACTTTTACAAAATATCATGCTGACACCGTTGTCCGAACTGGGTCCGCCCAATATTGAACGTATCAAAGGCTTTGCCGTCGATCTATTTTTATTGGTGCAAAATCAACGGCAATTGTTGGCAAATACAACAAAACACATTTATGACTTCCATCTGATATTGGAGCAGTTGAAAGATTTGGAAAGTCTCAGCATTAACAAGAATACGGATGCAATCGATGAATCGCACGTAGACTTCCAGCAATTCCATGAATGCTACAATCTGTTGAAATCGGCTTTGATTCGGATACGCTACGTTTTCGAACAATTCACATTGTTCCTGAGCTGTGTGCCAAAGAAACAGCGCAACGAGAACTGTTTATTCCCCGATACCATTAATACCAAACTGTTGGTTCAGAACTCCAACCTTTGCAATGCCATAACGTCTTACAGCGACAATATTCTGCGCTTATCGAAGTCCACTCTGAAGGAAATGGTTCGCAACAATAGCGAGTTCCTAAGCAAAGCCAAAATCCATAAATATTGCGAGTCATATACTCAGTTGACGGAACTGATGCAAAAGCTGATTGACAGCTTTGAAACCGCTTCCCAAGAATTTACACCCATTGCCAAACCACTGCTCGACCTGAATGCATATCTAACTGAAGTTACCGAACTGATGGCTCGCCAACGCACGAAGTCTCAGGACGCATTGGGAACACAAACTAGTTTTGAGAATGTCGATCCGGAATTGGAAAATGTTATACATTCGATGTTGTTGTCATTACAAAAACTCTACAAGAAGTATCCCGCGAAGTCGAACTCGGACGAAGCAGTGTCCCCTAGCAACAAGAATCGGGAAACAGACGATGATGATATACATGAGCAACATTTAAAGATGAAAGTTTATGGTGAATTAAAAGACGATTGGCATCTGATGAATGTGAATCATATCACGGAGAAACTATCGAATATTTTGCTTACGGTGAAATTAACTCAACCGTCTGTGGAGAAGATGCAATACATTCGAAAACTCTTGAATGTTCAACCCCTGCTGGAACAATTCAATCTAATGGCCGAATACTATATGTTCCAACAACTGGCAGCTCACAAAATTTCGGTTAAAATACTTCTGATTGTTTTGACAGTTTTCGTGGAAATTGGCACCAAAGGTTTTTGTGTGCCACAAGATCTGATGCAGGACGAGCAGGGAGAAAGGAAAAAGGACCAAAAGGAAGGCGAGGGTTTCGGCTTAGAAGACGGCACCGGAGAAAAGGATGCCTCAGATAAAATCGAGTCTGAAGATCAGCTGGAAGATGCCAAAAGGCCAGAGGATCGCAAAGAAGAAGAGAAAGACGACCAGAATGAATGTAAAGAGGAAAAGGGCATTGAAATGAGTGACGATTTCGAAGGTAAAGCAGAAAATCTGGATAAGCCGGAAGAAGACGATAGTGGCGAGTCCGAAGATGAAGAAGAGCTCAACAAAGAAATGGGCGAAACCGAAGATGGTGCCGATAAATTGGATGATCAAATCTGGGGAGACGATGAAGAGGAGCAGGAGGAGGACGAAAAGGATATGGAAGAGGAGGAGGACGGAAAAGGATCGAAAGATGAGAAGGATTCTCATAATGATTTGAATTCCAAAGATGAAGCTGCTAAAGACGATGGCAAAAAAGATCAGGAGGATGGTTTGGATTCCACCAATGAACCCAATGAAGACAAACGCAAAGAGCAAGGACCGGATATAGACGATATGAAAGAGCAAGAACAGGATGACGAGCAAGTCAATCCATATCACAATGAGTTGGAAGAACCACCGCAGCCTGAAGATTTCGATTTGGGCGATATGAATGTAGACGACAAGGAAGAGAACGAAGACGAACAGAGAGGTGATGACAACCCCTTCGATATTGACAGCATGAAGGAGAACATGCCAGATCCCGAAGAAACCCAGGAAAATGACAAAGAAGACGATGAGGGCGAAGGACAAGATGACAACCAAAAGACTGAGGATAGTGAAGGCAGCGATTCGGACGATGAAGATCAGAGTACACTGAAAGAAGATAAAAGCGCCGATAATCGCGAAGAAGAAGAAAATGAAGATCCTGACGAGGCAAAAGATGATGCCGAACAGCAAAAACGTGGTGAAATAGAAGAGGAGGAAAAGGCAGAACAGCAAGAACCTAACGAAGACAGTGCAGAAGAAAAACCAGAAAATTATGAACAATCAAAGGACAAATCAAGCAAAGAGGAAAATGTACAATCAACGCCTGAAACTGAAACAGACGGGACAAAAGATGAACTGCAAGCAGAACAGACCGACAAGGATATACAGCAGGAACAAACCATGGATGAGCAAGATACAGGCGAAGAAAAGGATGGTGTTGGCCAGGCGGAAAATGAAGTAAGTTATATATTTCTCATACTCGTTCATGCGGTAATATTAATTGGTCACAATTCTAGACAACCGATGGTGGTCATCAAGGCATAGCCGAAACTAAAGAAACAACATCGCAAGATAATCGCAAAAATGAAAAGGACACCCAAGAGAAACGAAGACAAGGGCAAACAAATGAAGAACGCACCTTAGGTAAGACTACTGTGACATCAATTTTATACTGCCAACATCAATTTAATATATCTCATTTTTAGGCGAAGCGGATAAGAATAAATTAAAACAACTGAAAACCATTGATAAGCTTAGTGAAAAACCTGCCGAAGATAATCAAGATGAGTCCGAAGACAAGGAGGTGGAAGCTGATGAATATCAGCACGTAAAGGAGCCTAAGAATACGGATAAAACAACATTAGACAATGCCACCGAAGAACAATCAAAGAAGGTTCAAAATCTGGAAGATGAAGAGAACAAAGATGAAGACGATTCTGGCGAAACTAATGATAATATGGACTTGGACGAAGCTCCAGCAGAAGATGATAATGCCAACGATGAAAACCTACAGGAAATGACGGCCGAAAAACTTGAGAAAAAATCAGACAAACCGTCAAAGTCGGAAAAAACAAATGAACGTGCCGAGACCCAGGAGGAAATGGAAATCGAAGGTGATGTTGTACAAACTATAACTGTCCCAAGAAGTGATGATACAACGGCCCATTGCAAGTAAGTCTACCTGATATTCCGGACAACAAACTAATGAAAAATTACTAACATCTTATGGTGTTTATTCAATTTTGCAGTAGAGAAATCCTGATGAACGACAACGGTCACCTGGAGGACATGACAACGGCCCAAACTCTGGAATTGAGGAAACTATATCAGCAGCAAGTTACCACACAAAAACCAGTGAGTAGACCGAATGCCCAAGTATTGAGGTTTTTAAATAGCCTCCATCATTGGATATAATTAACTTAGTACGTAGGAGCAACATAGGGCTGTAATCCCTTCCTCGTATAACACATTAAAATTTTGAACTGCGCAGTCTTTTTGAATAAAATGATCATAAAAAGCTTCATAGTGTAGGTCGGTCAATGGACAGAATATAATAACAAATGAAATTTCTTCCGAAATGTATTTCTACATCTTGTTCATTTGTCCTGTCGAAATTTCCATTTTATTGATTTCTCATTTCCATATTATTTTTAATCCTTAGTTTGCACCCCAAAGCGAAGACTACGAATCGTGGCAGACAATATCGAATCGCATGACACAAAATGCCAGAGATTTGTGCGAGCAGTTGCGACTTATATTAGAACCCACCAAATGTACCCGCCTCAAGGGTGACTATCGTACAGGTCGTCGCATAAATATGAAGAAAATTATACCGTACATTGCCTCACAATTCCGAAAGGACAAGATTTGGTTGAGACGGACGAAACCAGCACAACGTGATTATAAAATCACGATTGCCATTGATGATTCTAAATCTATGCATCACAATAATTCCAAGACTCTTACGTTGGAGGCCATCTCTTTGGTGTCGCAAGCTTTAACGTTACTGGAAAGTGGTCGTTTAAGTGTTGTGTCCTTTGGAGAACAGCCCCAGATTTTGCTGAATCACACGGAACAATTTGATGGTCCGAAATTGGTGAACTCGTTGCAATTTTCTCAAGACAAAACAAAAATAGCCGGATTACTTGATTTTATGCGCACTGTTAATACAGAAGAGGGTGCTATGGGTAGTTCGGACAATGGCATTTTCGAAAACCTCCTATTGGTTTTAAGTGATGGACGTAATATTTACAGTGAAGGAAAGATGAAGGTATGTCGTTGTCTAAACGAAGTATTTACAGAAATATATCCAATAATTCAATATTTATTTTATAGGTTAAAAATGCCATCAAGTTGGCTAGACTACAACGGATATTCCTCGTTTATATAATTATTGACAATCCGGATAATAAGAATTCAATTCTTGATGTCCAGACAATGGAAATGTTGCCAGATAAACGTATTAATATAAAATCATATCTAGACGATTTCCCCTTCCCTTACTATGTGATTGTAAGGGACTTGAATCAATTACCTTTAGTTCTAAGTGAGGCTATGCGCCAGTGGTTTGAATTGGTTAACAGTGAGCAGTAAGTTACACGAATAATCATTAAGTTTTTTTGTATATATGTGTATAAAAAGAAAATATTTTCATATTGTTGAAAAATATATGTATATAAATTGTTTTTTTTATTTTATTGCACAGTTCTTATCATCTACTCCGCCAGCTCCAGTTGCAAATCGAATGGAAATTCGTGTGAATTAAGCGACTGTCGGAAGAGTTGAGCATGTTGCCATGCTACATCACCTTTTCCACCCGATAGTTTGGCACATATTTCAAAGCTATTGCACTTGTCCAGGGTGTCAAGAGTTTCTTTGGTATTGCTTTCTCTGAACGAAACCGCGATTTGACCTTCGCCAAAGGTTTTCTTTTCCAAATGCAGCTTGTAGGATTTCACTTTGAGCGGCGAGTTGGCAAAATTAAACTTCCACACTAATTCACCAAACTCACTGTCTTCTTGGCGTGCCAAATAAACCATTTTCCAGTCACGTTCCACTTTTCGTAAAATATCTTTAGAAGAAAACTGACAGCTTTGCCAGGTTTTGTGGGACGAAATTATGCGACAGTCTCCTGTTGCATCTATAAGAAGAACGAATTAGATGGACTAAGGACAAATAACTGTAGTAAGAAGTACCTTTGATGTATCGTTCGTAGGTGTCGGTGGAACAAGAATAACGTATGTTAAATTGTTTTTGTTTGATCTCTTCGTCGTTTAAACTGAACACATATATCTAGAAAAAACGATTCAATTAAATAATTTGGAATTCCTTCCGAGTTCTTCGGTCTCTCTTACGTCATTAAACGTATGTTCTCCACGTGATTGTCGCCATGCTAAACTGCCAGAACTACGACCCTTGAGTTCATTTTCCGTTGGTTGACTAAATAGGTGTACAAAATTATTAGGCATTCATTCAATTCTTAAGTTCAATTATACCGTTCTACTGTCAGTTCTATCAATTCCAGCATACATCGTTGGCCCAAGAGTTTTTTCCGTTCCTCGCTCAAGTTCGATTGTCTTTTCTTGCGTATAGCAATCAAGGATTCAATCAATTCGTTTTCGGTACAAAAACGCCTCTTCTTCAATGTTTCTTTGTGTGAATTACAGTAACGCCAGGTGACATCTTGTACGTCATCACAGGAATAGGCAAATACATAATCGATATTTCGTTTCCAGCCATGTTGGTACATTAGCGGAGAATCCACCACGTTATCGGAGGGATCGATGTGTATCCATCGCATTTGCGATTCAGAGTAGACCTTGAGAATGGTACACGTCATACCACTTACTATCATAGAAGTCTATATTATATTTACCTCCGTCCAAACATGATCAAACAGCGGATGTACAATTCGGGCATCGTAATCCAGGCAACGACACAGGAATGTAAAACAGTTGGCATATTCGCCACAGCGGCCCTTGCGAGCGACTAACAATTGGGCAATATCGTTGTAACGATGGAATTTGGTCTCCTGACCACAACACAGGCCAACCTCTACGCGGACATCACCCTCCGTTATTGTCCGCTGCAGTTTGCTCTCCTCACTGCCACAAACTTTACACGGCATACTATTGACCCACTCGAAAAACTCCGTTTTAAACCAGTCCACTAGTTCCACCAAAATCAAATCTCGAATACAAGGCTCCTTGTTGGGGACTTTTGTATCATCGGCAGATGATGCCTCTTGCATGCTTAATAGTTTTTCGCTCGCCCTAAGGGTTAGATCATCTATAGGTATTATACTGCGGCCGGCAGCCAATAACTTTGCATCTTCATATTGCATTACTGCGTCCGAGTACAGTTCCAAGGATTCCAAAAATTTATTGGAAGTACGCTAAGTGTTGGCAAATTAAAAATTCATATTTAACAATCGACCATGGAAATAAATCAGCTGGGTACGAACCAAAGTGCGGGGAAATGAAATGCGTTCCTTATACGGTTTCGATGTTTGTATGTGATTGGATTTAAACACAGTTTCCTGCGGACCAATTGTGGGAGTTTTGGACAAATCTAAAAATATTCAATTCATAAAAGACTTTTGTTTATCGGACCTTCTGCCACCAACCTTCATCTTTCTTATGTGTCCAGAACTCTCTTCGTTTAACTAGTGCTTCGCGATATTCCCCGACTACTTTGAGGGAACAGTTGGCAGGCAGACAATATTCTCCGTTCGATCGTTGAAATCCAATGGCCGTCAATAGTTCAGCACAGCCGTCAAGAGAGAGTAGTTTTTCCTTGATGGTCTTATTCTCAGCACGAACGGTGCGATACTTTACCTCGTTGGGGTGATTGAGAATATTATCCAAAAGAACAAGAATAATGCGTACCCCTTCCAAGTATGCCTCTTTTGTGTTTTTCAATGAACATAGTGTTGCTGGATTTGGGGATCCAGATGGGGTAGAACTTTTCGGTTCAATGGACCAAATACATTTGAAGTCTACTTGTGACATGTTGATTGTGACGTATTTTCTTTGTGTTGGGGCTTCTATCCAGTGATAATGAAAGCCCCCACAACCGCCGTGATTTTTTTTTTAAAGTAGTTTTGGTCAGCCGTAATTCACGTCAGCTGATTTTTGTAAGCAGTGTTGCCAAAGTTCTGAAAATCCCCATATCAATACATACAATCCCATTCTCTTAAGGGAAAATACCCTTAACCATTGAATATTGATATTCGGACATAATAAATTATAAAAATATTTTATTTTTTATTTATTTATTATTAATTACAATACAAAGTAAATTTATATTCTAATTTTGGGTCCAAGGGTAAACCGGGTGACAAAGACCATATGTTTAGATTTTTGCAGCGACAGACCAAAGCCTCTGGTGGGAATCGAACCCACAACCCCCACGCTGATAGGCAAGCACGCTACCAACTCGCCTACCGGGGCGCTTAATTATAAAAATCTATATAGATAAATTGGAAATATATCAGTCCTATTGCCATGGCACAACAATAGAAGGTAGTTACAATTGCCCAACAACAAGAACTCAGATACAACCCTGGGTATTTTGCTGACAGACAGCAGACCAGACTGTTAAAACTCATGGCACATAAAGCAATTTGAATTATTTGAATGATTTTGAAAGTGACACTATTATGATATTGATTTTTATAGGACTATAACTTTATTTTTAGTAGTTTCGAGTGGCCCCCAAAATACTATGTTTGCTTTTGTATTTTAATTCTTTGATTTAAATATGTAAAATGTATTCGACATTTGAAAAAACAAAATTTAAACAAACAATTGTAACAAACAATGTAAACAATGAGTTGACAATCACAATTCTGTTAAAATGAAAAAATTGCAGCCAGCTTTTTGCATGGCTCGAACTTATATTATTGTTCTACGCCCTATTGCGGTAGTCAACGTCGACACAAGATGACGTCGCCTGGTGACGACTCTCATGTTTTCGCATTGCCGTTGTCAATATTGTCGATTATCGATTACTTTATGCATATGGTCGGTATTGCAACCAACCACATGTGACATTGATTTTGTCTTGCGACTACGTCATGGTTTTTGGTAATGACATGGACAATTTTTAAATAAAAATAATAATTAAAGTAACAAATGCAGTTTGACAATTTGTTTATGCAAATTCTCGCTATACTGTCGTCACCACATTGTTTCAAAATGCTAATTTGGGATTGAATTGATGTCGATGACGACAAGTGACGTTGGTTTCGTTTTCTGTTGAACGAATTCATTTTACGGAAACCGTCAATTAATTTGTAAATCTATAGACAAATTGTTTTTGTTGCTTACTTTTATTAATACGAGTAGTTAGGAAAAATGTTCCAAATATGGGCGTTACTCCTCCATTTCAAATTAAAAATATATTAGAATACACAATCAGATCTATTTTAACGACTATATAAACATTCAAAGTCTGGAGAAAATGGTAGTGGTTGGAAAGGTATGCATGTCGCTTTCCACATAAATTTAAAGTCTACGACCATTTAAAGTTTAACTCACATTACAGTTATGATAACTAACTAATCCATTGATTTTCCATTGTGACAAGTACACTCAATCAAAGCAAGCTTTAATCTGAACAATTTGCTCAGCCAATCATTTTTCTATTCCAGAAACGGAATATCATTATTATCAGTATTTATTGGAAGGTTATTCATTTTGCAATTGATGATAAATCGTATCAATTACATACGACATCGCAACGAATCCTCCCGGATTTTCCATTTATACTACGGAAAAATACAAATGTTTTTATTTTGGTGCCTAGCTAGAGTGTTTAGCCGCTGATCCATTAGTTGTACATACAAGCGTATTTTTCGAAAATCAATTGGAGTCACTTTTTAGTTGGCAGTACCATTTATTTATTCCGCAGATATAATAGGCGTGTTCTATTAGTCAATTCTACTTATTTTATTATAAGAAGATTTTGATTTCAAAACCAAGATTGAGAAAAACACTACATGGCTCGTTTACAATGAAGATTAAAAATGAGTGGCTATTTTTTCCGATTTTTTAAAAAATCATAAACGGTTTAAATTTTTTAATTTTCAAAGTAAACGGAGCATTCGACGGTCTAAAATATTCTATATATTTTACGTATAAATACAATTTTATTTTTCATAATAGAAATAGACATAGATATATGTATGTATCAATAGTAAATAAGCATGAAAATGTAATGTTCAAAGGCAAAACTGGATATAGTAAATACAAATTTCAAAACGTGTTTTGTTATATTTAAAAAGTCAAAAACTTATAGGCAGATAGATTGTGGTCATCATACGTCGCAAGTTTTGATTTTTCTTTGTTTGTATAGGGATGGAGATTGTACGAAACATATACAGACACATACTAGTAGAGAATATGCTTTTAGAAAACATCGTTGAATAATTGTACGAACAGTTTTACTTCAATTTTGCTTTAAAAATAATGAAACTTAATAATTGGATAATTATCAAAGAGAACAACGTTAAACGAAAGTAAAAATAGTTTTAAAGCATTCAGGAATAGATCGCATTTTTTATCATAAGGAGTACACACAATATGCAAAATCAAAAAGTCTATCATTCAATATTGAAGATGTTAATGTGTTGTAGTATATTTTCTTGTGTTCATGTTTTTATTTTTTTTGTATTAAAATATACTACCTTCTTTTCGTATATTTTATTATTATCAGTGTTAATAGTGTTAGTGGAAAATTATGTTGTGTATTGCAAATTAGTGCGCAATTTAGCCAAATCATAAGACTGTCAAGGACGGCCGCAAAACATTGTTCTACGACAGTAAGCCCTGCTCTCTCGACTTTGAAATTGTTATTCTTCTTTGCAACATTGTGTAAACTGTTTTGAACTTATGTTAGATTTTTTACAGAGCTTTCTTTGTATGCTCAGTAGAATTTTAAGGTGAGTTTAAACCAGAGGGCGAATTATTTTCATTAAGAGCATCCGGGAAACTGCTAACAGAGCCAGAGCGAGAAGTGGATACTTTTGTCTAAAAAGAATAGAGAAAAAAATGTATGAACAATTTGTAGACGACACAAATAAAATATATGTTATAATATTTATAATATAAAAAGCATGCTCAGATTTCTCTCAATCCATTATATATAAGTAATCATAATAATCAATAAACCATATTGCGTTCGAATTAAAATGTTTATGTGGTAGAAATGATTTATCGGATCGAAAGGGAAATATGTGAATGTGATAAGAGCAAAATTCTGATTTGCGATAATAACGTAAAAATATTTAAAAAAAACATATGGAAAATGTGATGTCACATCCGTGCCACTATTTATAAAATCACAAATAATAAATAAACAACAAGATTAAACAATCGAAATTAAAAAAAAAAAAAAGCTGTCGCTGTAGCTACTGTAAATATGTGTTTATATATAAGTATTCTGCCAAATTTAAATTTTAACAAAATTAGAACTAACTGCAACTAGTGCTTTTACACAGAGGGGTTTTACATGTCTTTAGTGATTCGATCGACGAACGAACCAACGACAAAATCGACAATTTTATTTTCCCCGCCATATCGACCGAAATTAAAAAAATAAAAAATAGTAGTTCAAAATATATGCACGGTACCCAAATCGAATTGATTTTAAATATGTGAGCTTTTTTGTTCAGAATTTGTTAATGTATTAACCTCGTTTGTTTGTTTCTAGCTTTCGATAAAAGTAATTCAATATCATGGGGTCGGTCATCAATAAAATTTCTCAGCGGCGCCTTTAGTCTAATCTCTTAGCCTTTAGTCTAATCTCTTATCGGAGCTGGCTTTAAACAGTCGGTCCCCTCAGTGAGTATACAAAATGATATCGAACACAGCTCACTAATATGAGACAAGTTCCCTGTCTGTTCCTTCAGGGAATGTAAAGGAAAATAAGTAAGTAATTCCATATCGCTTGAATATTGTCTAGGTTAAATTTCAATAATCTGTTTGCATTGTTCGAATGAATGTAAGTCTTTCCACGAGGAACTGGCAGTGCTGGTGATGTTTGACCTTTCACTCATGACACAAATAACAGGCAAACTGTCAAAATGCTACACTGGTGAGGACCACGGCATTTGCGATCTTTGAACAATAGCAAACCTTATTTGATGGTAGATTAATTCTTACAGAATATATCCAAGCCAATAATGATTTTCACACAAAGGCTTAGTGTACTTTAACATTAATATTTAATTCCATATGGAATTGGAACAAGACATGCCAGTGTGTTTTGCTAGTATAATGTCTCTAAAACAGTATTATTTGTGCGTGTGTGTGTGTACAAGATATTTAAATTTTGCTTACGAAAATTAAAAAAAAAAATATATATATTATGAAACATAAATAGTAGTTACCGCATGAGCTTGGCACAAAAAATTGTTGTGTTCATAGCTTACTTTAACATTCTCATAGGCTGAGCCGACCTTCTCTTCTATTGATCTCATAGAGTCGGAATTTTTCATTTGAGAAAATTTCGAGGTTATGCCACTGGTAATGCTACCGAAAACTGAAGCTGTCTTCTCCGATGTGGTTTTTAAAACCGATTCAGTGCGTTGAAATCTGAAAGTATAATGAGATGCAAATTAAATTTCTATGTGATGTAGTTTACATTTGTTTGTTTCAGTAAAGAAATGAACATTTAATAAAATGAAGTGTAACAAAATTAGTGTGTTAGAAATTCCATGAGCATTGGGGTTAGTTGTATTAACTTTAAAGGTGCTCTGTTGGGGCACTTCAAAATTACGTATCGTACTTTATAAACACACACAATTACTTACATGGGTGCCTCATGTACCGCTTTTGTAAAATTACCAACACTTTGTTCAACGGATTGAAAACTTAATGGTTTACGAAAACAAAATAAAATTATAAATTAAAAAGAAATCAAAAATAAAATAAATATTTGCATATTTGCAATTGAGAAAACAAAACAAAAACAGAAATTGTGTCTACAAAGACTGGTTGATGTGCTTGGTTGTGAAAACTTACACTGAACTCTCCTTGACGTTTTTGATGCCCTGGTTCATATCATCAGTGATTTCTTTCCACACTGTAATGCCCAATTTACGTTTTAAATCGGATGCATGGCGCGTCTTTGAAGCCAATACAGTTCGTAATGTATTAATCTCTTCCTCGACACGGGCAAGTTCCTAAAATAAAAATAAAATATATATTTATAAAGAGATGTTTCATAAGGTTCCAACTAGAATGAAACTTATTCTTAAACTTAATTTGTTAATGAATTTTAAATGTGGAAGCCACGAACCCGGCTTGAATACATTCCCTCCCTACAATAACCTATCAATTGTTAGTGAGTGAATACTATTTGTATTACCATATACAGTGTACTCTCTCCTTGCGGACACCTCTCATAAACGGACACTTTTTTCATTACCAATCCCCTTCAGTCCTCTTGTGTACTTCTCTCATAAGCGGACACCTCTCATAAGTGGACAAAATTCTCAGTCCCTTAGGTGTCCGCTTATGAGAGAGTACACTGTATATATTTAATTCTAGAGAGTAAGAAGGCGGAAATGTTGGAGAATATATAAACAACCGCCTTGGAAATATAAACAAACATTTTTTGTGGTCGATGTTTGAGGAATTTGCTTGTGTGGGACTTCGTGAAAATGGATATATGCGTGCACTGTAGATTTTGTAAAATCTATCCTTTCTTCCATCAAAAATTGACAAAATAATTTATCATAAAGCCATATATTTTACAATTAATATGAGATCATTAAAAATTAATGGAAAGTCTTGGATGTAGTGAATTCTTCTTACAATTTAGAAACAATAATTGGATTTTTTAGATTGAAAAATGTTATGATCCAAATCCAGTTTCTCATTCTGATAATATTTCCATAGACATTCAGGGAATGTTAAAACAAAGGCTTCTGCACAGCTCCACAGAGTTGTTCAGTAGGATACTTAACTTAAGTTGGCTCTACAACCTGTTGTTGGTCTTGGCCTGGATATATACAAATCTAAACTTCAGTGTTCAAAAAGAAATATTCCTTGTGGTGACCAAGTTGACCATTTATCTCTCTACAGTAACAATCGAGGATGTTGAAGACAACCACATACCTGACTCCATTCAGCTCTTTGTCTCTCCTGTTCTTCAACGGTTAAAGCGGCAAATTCGGCAGCAATATCTGCGGATGCCACAGATGCGGCTGGTGAAGAATTTCCGGTATTATCTGCATAGATAAAAAAAGTAATTAAAATAACATTCAAAATATTGATTTAGTAATATAATTTTCATCAAAAATTGACAGTCGTATCCATAACGAAGTTAGTCATTGAGTGTCAGTGACGGCAGAAAGTCAAGAATACTATTGAGAATAGATATTTTGTCATTGCATGAATTTACTTTGGACTTTTATTGGGGTCACAGTTTTTTTTGCTCAATCAGAGGGCCTTATTACACAAAAAAAATTTACTTAAACAGAAAATTTGAAATGTTAACTGCTCTCCTAAAATAATTGAAAACCAGGCTTAGGCTGTAATGACTTATTACCACAGAATGGGTGTTGGTATTATAGCCAAGGTTTTTATGGGCCCAAAACGGGCAATGATAGAAAATTCTGTCTTGACTCCAAATATGATAAATTCTGAGATTTATCTAAAATGTTATGTACATCAGAATATTTACAAATATAACACATATTACAGCGGGCAACAAAAAACAAATTGTTATGACCAACCACTACACAATTCTTATGTATGTACTAGGATCCCCAAGTACAAAAACAGGCGAATTATTTTTAAAAAAATTTAATTTTTCGAGTCTTTGTCATAAATTGAAAACGAATAGTCAGATTTTCTTGAAATATTTTTTTTAAAAATTAGGTTTTTGATTATCTTTAACCAAGAGAATTTAATTAAGATCATTTTATGCTGTGTGACAGTTTCGGAGTTATAAACAAATTTAAGGCGAAACAAATCATGAAAAATCGTAAACAACGTAAAGTGACCAATTTCACAATTTGATCAATTAAAATATGATATAGGTCAAGAAAACGTTTTTATTTACAAGTAGTGCACAATAATGGTGATATTTTTGTTGTCCAGTGTTATCGCTCGTGGAGGTCCCACCGAACCAAACATACGCCAGAGTCTGTCTAACTAAGTTCGTTATGAATATGGGCATAATACTATTCATACTTTCTGTTACAACTATGTGTAATACTTACACACTAAAAACAAACCGTCATTTGAAGGCAAAAATTAAAATAAAATATTCAGAATTAACTTTAAATGTACAATGGTTCAAGTTAAACTCCATAAAAATACAATAATTTGTTTTGGTTTTTTTTTGAAAATAATCTTTAATTGGAATCAGCAAACCTCTTCTTTTTACATTTATACATCTATTCAATTCGATATGCACTTTAGAATCCGCCTCTCTGTTCGTATTTACAATTGCTGTGGTTGTATCCCACAATTTCTTCTGTTACCTTTGGTATTTGTTGTACTTGTGGCCGCCTGCGATGACGATGACGAACCAATGTGTAGAAACTTTTTATAATTTTCGCTACTTGAAATTTTGGCAAAATATGGTTTGGAAAAATCCACAAACGTTACTTTAACATCGCGCATTGTTCGTTTCGTAAAAAATTTCAAACGAAATCGTTTGGCTATTGACATTGAAGGACTTTGATTGGCTAATTTTGAAATGATAAATTCGGTTTCCACTGTTTGTAATTCTAATTGATTGCTATAGTCGGAGTCAACATCGTAGAAAATCTGATCCAATGTTAGGTTACGCAAATAGAGATCGGTCTCATCATCATTCCAATCGACATTAGCCCCATAATCCAATGATGGTGTACCAAAGTCATCCAGCCTTGGTACATAGGGATCTTCAATGTATTCTAGACTAACTGGTTCAGAGTCGGACATTGCATCAGACAACACGGACTGACTAACTGGCTGACTGACTGTCTGCCTGTTGATGATATCGTTGATGATGTTCTTGTTGTTGTTGTTTGGAATTGTTTATTTTCTCTGATTTTTTTTCTTTTGATTTTGCTGGTCTATATGTTTCAATCCTCTGCGAAGCGTAAAATTCACTAAAACCGATGAAACTTTCTAATTTGATCATGCTATGTGTTTTTTTTTTCTGCTTCTGATATATATTTTGCGTAAATTGAAACGAGTATTACTTGGGAACACAATACATTCTTGTTTGTTGGTAATTGGTTTAACTACACAACATCACATATAATTGAATTGATCTTTTCAAAACCGAAAATATTTTACTTTGAATGTTTCACAACTGATTTTCTTTCTTTTCTTCGTGTTTATTTCACGTTATTATTTAAGTCTACGAATATCTAAAGTCAGCATTATACTAAAATGAAGTTGGGTAGAATGAGAAGAAAATGTGAACAAAAGCAATATGAATCGTGACAGACAGTCGGAGAAACAACATCAACAGCAAGGTAGGGTGAGTAGTACAGTGGAACGTGTTTTTAACGCACAACTAATATGGCTAACGTTTTTCTTTACCAGAATTAATGAAATGACATGAAGTTAATAATCACTCTATAACTTTGATGTGGTAGTCACTTGACTGCCTGTTTCCATAAAACGAATATGTTCGTTCGTTACAAATCGTCAAAAATGAAGGCACAAGAAAATGGGTGTTTATGAGTAATGAGAGCTTATTAATTTGTGATTGTAACTCATCTAGAAGAAATTTATAAAACTAGGAGAAACTGTGAAAGTAAAGGTACAATTCTTCAATTTCATTAATATGCACAAGAACGAACGAACAGCATTGATCGTTCCCTTTAAGTTCCCCATAGCCTTGCTTGACTGTAGTAGTTAACTGGTAAGTTGGTAAGAAGTCTTAAGTCTTCGTCTATGTTAACGCCTATATATATGTATGTGTGTGTGTGTGCGGTGGTAAAGCACACAAATGCTTTCACAATTCCACAACAAACCAAATCCCGAACTACAAACAAGATCAAAGCAACAAACGAATATATTTAACGAGTACAAACGATGGTTGAAACCCACAGATACACATGCACGCATCGTTTTAACCCATTGCAATACAATGTATCGAATCAGAGACCCAGGGACTTGGACATGAAATAATATAATAAAAAAGCTTTTTGTTTTTTGCAATGTTAAATATTAAAACGAAAAATGTTTTGGCCCAAATGAGACATTCAACGCATCTGCTGTACATAAGTTTGTGTCAAAAGTTCGTGAGACTGGACAACACTTACGGCCCCGGTTGTCGTAGCAGAGAAAAACTGATGCATCTGGGGAACATGGACATCTGTGTTGTGGCAAGTAGAGTGTGGGACTATTAAGATCATCAAACATTTTTCAGCGGTTGTTTCCCACCTCGAGTAAGAGAGTATCCTGTAGACCATGTAAAGCCTCTTGGTTTAACATGAAGGCGAGCCATCCCACTCAGTTCACGTCACTGCCTATCTTATGCGCACCAAGTTTGGTATTCGTGTTATCAGTCATCCCGATGAAGTTAATTGGCCACCGGGGAGCTGTGATCGGATACCGTGTAGTAGTACCAATGTTAAGTGACCGCACGATTAGCACAGTTAGCGATTCAAGCTTGTAAGACGAATATCGCTAAAGCCATTCGTGAGATAGTACCGGAATCCGTCGCCAAAGTCTCGGAAAATGAGTTGACAGAATGCACTACTGCAAAGATGGACGAGACAGTCATTTGAATAAAATCGTGATCTATGTGAGAGTGAGAGGACTGGAAGTTCTACATGACGTTCTTATGTCGGGGACTTTAATTTAATCACCGGCATAAGTGGCAATATAACGCGAGCCCTATCGCTAAGCCAAGGGACTAAATTAAGTTTAATATCTATTCCGTTGAGTATTCAATAAATATTTTCTCTTGGACGGTTTGATCAAGTAACTCCATATGCAAATCAACGCTTGGTTTGTTCTTTTAGGGATTTCGTATATAACTGGTTTCTTGTGTTATTTGACAACATTTCTTATTGACTCCTTTACCTTGCTAATTACCTGATTATTCGAGTGAAAAATTATAGCCAGTTCGCTCCAATATACATTGAACGCTTAACGAAGAGAGCTTCTTCAATTGTTTTCTCTAAAATTTAGACTACTTACAATTGTTTGTTTTTAGAAGTTATTTTTTATACACTTGTGAAATATGTAAGCGTTGTATATATTGTAATTTGTATATTTTTAATAATTTTGAATTGCACTGAGCAGTATTTTCTTATTGTAATTGGCCACGAGGCATTAATGTACAATATCTTGGAAAACAAAGAAGTAAATTATATACAAAAGGTCTCTTTGGAAAAACAAACATGTATGGCAACGTGTACAGTAGTAGAGCATTTGATTTATCAGCACAAAAATATAGAAAGGTTAGTGTTGTCATGCTAGTTAGAACAATTTGATAGCTCACACAATCAAATGGTAAAAACTAGTAAACATTAGCTTACAACTTTTTATTTCTTGTATTCTTGATCTGTACTGTAAAGCCTTATCTTATTAGAAGAAAACAACAGACTTGTATGAATGCATGTACGAGTAAGAGTTGTAAAACTAGTATGTACAATGTACACACATTAAATATTAAATGGGTCAAAACCTACTAAAATTTTACCAAAAAAAACGATCTGGAATTTCAACATGCGAAATCTGTTCACATCTGGAAATTTTCTCAAGAGTACAAAGTTTGAAGAACAATATGTAGTGCCATTAATATGCGGCTCTTTGTACAAATTCATCTCACTGTTGACTAATTTGTATTTCTGCGTAGGATCGAATTTGGCAAATGTGCAAAGTTTTCTTAGAACAGATGAGTCTACTATGCATCTCTTTGCTCTGGTCTGAGTAGTCCCATTGGCCTCACCGTCCAGACATTCAGCTAACTCCAAATGATATTTAATTTGATGTATTTCCAAACATTTTTTGAAATTGCCCTCGGTGCGGCGTAATCGCAAACTTGCAGATAAATAATAACCACCTGACTGCATTTGATTAGAATTGTTAGATTAGTGTACAAAATTAAATTTACCAATACGTCCGATAAAGTTCTCTTGCGGTATCGGGATTTTGTACAATTACAGATGAATAAAAAGAAGCGGTGGCTTTTTTGTGTGGTTATGCGCCCCTACAGATGAATGCGATGATAAAACATGCGGTTATATAAATTGTTGGTGATCTGTCTGCATTCAAAAAAGTGATATTCATAATAATCCGCATTTTAAAATTATTGTCGAAATTTCTGAGCTAGTGTAGCCTTAAAAAGAGGATTGATTTCCCTGGAAAAGATTATTAACATCATGCAGACAGAAATGTGGAGTACATGCTATACTTAAAAACTCTGAGCATCGAATTTACACACCATTGAATTTACGTGAGTCAGAAACTAACGTAACAATTCTTAAATGAAAACGATTAATAATCCGTTTTGACTCAGGCCAGTCTTTAATATACTTTCCTTTCGATAGTAACTGGAAGTTCGTATATTGTTTTGCTAAAAAATAATCTTTTCAATTGGCAATTGTGGAATTTGCGCAAGCAATTACAGTTTGGAAAATTTTAAAAGTACAAACATGTACAGTGTATCAAACAATTGTACGTATGGTGGGTCATTTCAAACGAAAATTTTGATATGTTTGGTTTGGATACGAAATTTTTACCCATTTGAATTTTTCTGTCAAAGTCAGTATTTAAACTTTTGGCAATTTAGTATATTTAAATTTAATATTACCGTTTATTTGAAGAAAAAAACACTTCTCCAGCTGGTCAATGGCTTAATTTAGAAAGGGCGTAACTTACATTTTCGTAACTTTACAGGAGAAGGTAAAAACTTTATAAAAATTGAAAAACTTCCGACATTAAAAATTGTACAGACTATTTTTAACAAATATGCGCAACAAATTTAATTCTGAAACTATTTTTTTTTTTGGATTTTGGTTACGCCCTTTTGAAAAGGGCAATAAATCCGGTATTTTTGATCACAAAGCCCTGACATTTTTGTATTTGACAATGGTAAAAAACTCGATATGGAAAAAAACTACTTACGCCCTTTCTAACTTAAGCCATCGATATCCTCAAAACTTCCCGAAATATGGTCCCGTTAGTTAAAAAAATTCGGTGAAAAAAGAACTGAAATTACAAAATTACATGCTCCCTTCAATTGTGCAACGAAGGGAGAAATTTACCAAAACGAAATTCCCCGCTAACAATTGTGGATGTAATAGCAAACTCCGAAACTAAAGAATCAAACTCCGAAGACCCTCTGGCCTAATACGGTTAACAATTTCAACAATTTATCCAATGCAACAATTGATATTTTTTAAATATATAAATAATTAATCATAGTATAAAATTACAGTATATTATAAAGACCAACTTTACTACAATGAGTCACTACTCCAAATCCATATCTATGATGCTGAAGGGTTCAATTGTGTGTTTAAGTCTCATATTGAAGCTTAAAGTGTCTGCTACAATTACGCAAGAATAATCCACAACTTCAGACAGGTAATTTTTTGTTACAATTAATTATTTTGCCAAAAGTCCAATGAAAAAGTGCGAATTTAGAACTGCCGCCCGATGTGTTAATGGGTACCGACAATTTATTCATTTTTAAACATTATATTTTTTCATAAGCTCTTTAACATCTATATTGTCCCATCGGATAATGCCCAACGAAGATATATCAGATTATAAGTACATGCTTAGGTAGACCGTATCTCGGTAAATATGGTCTTCCGAATGAAAGCTTTTGTAAGAATTACATAAGAAAAAAGTTCAAACGTTCCGAGTTACGTAATTCGACCTGACTCATTTTATGGGTTAATGGTCCAAGTGTTGTACCCTAGTAAAGTTAAAGATCTTGGATTTAATTTTATAACAGGAAATACGCACCTTCATATAAGACATAACCTGAGTTTGGACCATTTTTTTCATAAAAGTAAGAAAACATTTTTTTTAAATTTTATGTCGCCACCTAATGGGTTAATGGACCGGAGATATATATACATATTTGTTTGCAAAGGTATTTCGAAATTTCGAGGCCCGTAACTCGGACAGGTTGGACTTAAGATTGGACTGGTGAAATCGGATCAATGTCGCTAAGCATTAAATTTGAACAGAATCTAAGGTACACTGCTAAACTGCAGTGGAACCAAAAGTTTGTTTTTTTAATCAACTCTTTGACGCCAACCTTTTCATTTCATTTATTGGTCCCTTTTCGAGCTAAAGATATGGCTAAGCTCATATAAATTAACTGCTGTATGGGAAATTGTTTGCGTCAGTGTAAGTGCCCACTTACGTTCCCACAATGCAACGCAAGACCTTTGGAAAAGTAAAATCAATCAAATAAAACTATTTCAATTGAAATTAATAATTGTTTCACATCTCTAATGGAAAATGGACGGAATTGTCGACAGAAACATAAACTGAATGCATGCTTATTTCCTCCACTGTTTAAAGGCAATACTTCCCTTAATGATGCGCCGCATGTTACTATCGAGCAATCAAAATGGCCAACAACAACAGCCATACAGAATGTGTTCTGTTCTTTCTTGCTGTTGCAGTGAAAATGCCACGTCAAAGTAGAAGTGTTAAATGTAAAATCAAATAGCAGCTTACTGCCCCTAATTTCGATAATCCCAAACACATTGTTGCTACACAGAGAAGATACTCCAGTACTCGCAGTCGCCATATCGTCCAGAACGAAAAAAAACAATGAGTCACATTTTCATCACATACACATCCATCATCCATCCATTATTTTTTTCCACTCAAAACATTATTAACAGGAGTTTTCAATTACCGCCCACGTTTGGTAAATCATTTTAATTGTAGTTGGAATAAGAGGAAAAACACAAAAAATACACTTACGTTCCTCCATTGTTTCCGCACTTTTCAATGTGTAATTTAATCGCAAAAACTGCTTCTTTTCCAATTACGACCGTAGACCGTAAAAAACAAAACATTCGCGAGTGACAGAACTGGAGAACTGTCATATCGTCATGGTTGCCATCATCCATTTTGAAAAATTGTCCCAATTCACATGATAACTTTCCCCCCAGAGTTTTTCTTGATATTTTCTTATGATACCCCTTCGTCATGAGCATTTACACGATGATAGGAGGATGATACCCAACAACCCAAATAAATATTAAAATAATAATGGTGGAAAATCCGACCGACCCATCTGAAGGAAGACAAATTGGTGGGAATTATAACACCATTAACAGAGAATCGAGCTGACTTGGAGCAAATTGCTGGTGTCGAGGAATGAATTAAATTGCAACACTATCGATGAGTTTTCTCTCAAAACGAATGAAACTCCAGGTGATTTCGTTTGTACAAATTTTGAAAGTTTTTGTATATTGCAGGTATCAGTATTATGGGCGCCTGGTTTCGCTAATCGAGGATTGCCACATACAAAAATTATTTATACAGGTTCATCCGTTTCGGTCATTATCAGCTGTCACGGCACGGTACGAATTGATTTAAACGCGAACATTAAAAATGTGAGCGCAAACGACGTCGTGATTTTTAGATCGGGATATTTTGATGGTAAAAAATAAAAAAAAAAGTAACAGGAATACCAAAAATATATGGTGACAACCGTATAGCTTTACATACGAATATAAGAATCGGAATAAATACTTATTAACTATAGTTAACATATATAAAATTTAATAAAATAATAACCAACAACAACAGTATTATTGTGAAATTATTAATGTGTTAAATATTTAATATGATGTTATAACATTAAATATTTTATTTATTAAATTTTATATTGAATTTATATACTTCCTTATACCATTAATTCATTATAAATACATTGAACTAATAAAATAATGGCTCGGTTTTCCACATTTTCGATTTTCTTCCATTCCACCCTTTATTGTTTTCATTCCACTCATATTGGCCTCTGAGAGAACTGTGGAAGAACTGTCAAATCGCCTTAATGTAGCCGGCGCAATATTTGTATCGTTAACGTCGGCAACGCCGTATTAAGATTCCACCGGCTCGGTATCATATGCAAGTTGTGTTCCAGTGTTAGTGATGTGTGAAACGAAAAATGTATGAAACTGGAAAAAAAACGATTGTTTTATCATTAACTGTCAACCTGACTGCAATAGTCGCGATCATAGCGTAAATTTGAAACGTTCATCGGTAAAAAATAAATGATGTTCATGTGTATATAAAATTAATGGGGGTTCAGAAATTGAGGCACATTAGTGAAAAACGTGGTGTGAATTTAGTATTTTTTTTGTGTGTACCTATATAACAATTCTATATAAGTACGCGATATCGAGTACTCAATGTGTTTTGTTTTCAGGGACATTTTTTGCTTGAACCTATATTTATATTAACACTTTGGTATATCAGTACAAATGCGCATTTCAATAGAATTTTGTCCACTACTCATATCCCGGGTGGTCCATTTAATAGTCTCTTCTTAAATGATTAGGTATTCCCGCACAAAATCACATCTACGCGTAACGAAATAACCCCTCATTATTCGCTTACTATGTAGAATTCACTGAAGGTACATACTTCCCAATGTGGACCTTAGAACATCTCGGAATGGACACAGATTTTGGATTTTCTCCTCGACGACTATTTTAACAAGCAAAACCCGCAGGGAAATGATGCTGGCAATGGCATTTTGGTTAATGTTGTCCAATCACAAAATATCATTAAATAGAAAACATTGTGGTTTCCTAAATTACACACGAAAAACATCGCTGAATTAACAATGTTTAGCAATGACACTGAATGTTCATTCATTTTGGTGCTGCAATTTAAGACAAAACTAGAGCCGTGTACATTTTTTTTTTTTTTGGTTTTTTATTTTCGTTTTTGAAAAAATAGTAAAAATTTTTCTTTTTAAAAAATTATGCAATTATTTTTTTCAATACAATTGTAGTAAGAATAAACAAAAAAATAATAATGTTAAATAAAAATTTATATAATTATTATAAATTGCTTGTTTTTAGATATTACAAAAAAAGTACAATTTTCATTAGATGTTACAAACATAATCGATAGATACGGTTTCGTAAATTGGAAATAAAAAATTGCACATCATTAAACTAATAAAAGCATGGATTTTGTTTTCTCGTATTTGTTTTTAATAATAATTTGTCTATTATATAAATGTTGATAGGAAAAATGTAGAATTTTCAAAAGAAATTCGTTAAAGTTTGTTGTGTTCATAATGGGGGGTAGGGTAAGGGGGAAAGTGATGACTTTTTAAAAGGCATAGTAGTTTCCTTGTTGTTTGGGGGTATGTTTTACTAAATCATAGTTGCTATCTGGGTTTAAGTATTTTATTTTTCTTTTGTGTTACTCAGGAGGACGACAAAAACAAATGAAAATATAATTAATATATTTAAAAAAAAAACGTTATACTTATATATTTGACATTTTACTTTTTACTATTTTCATATAAAAAATTATGATTTCTTCTTGTTTGTTAATAAACTCTTATGTTCCATTTTTTTAGTTTTATATGATATATGTTTGTATGTGTATGTGTATTTAAGTGTAAACTTGGCATCATTGTTATTACAATTATATAAATTAAATAAACTCAGCTTGCTGCTCCAACAAAAGGCGGCGCAAACATCATCAACAACCAAATGCACCCATAAAATACTCAAATCGTAAATCTGTAATGATTCGGCATTCGGTATCAGATGGTTGTTAAATACATTTGCAGCTTGTTTGTTTTATAAGATTGAGTTGGGGTTTCTTTTTTTTTTTGCTTATAAAAACTATTGAATTTTACTTTTTAAAGGAAGCGCACGAAACAAGTGTCAGACGTATTCGAATTAAATTCAAATATTTCCCCCATTTTATTATATCAAAATTCAGTGGGTTTTCGATGTCATTAAAAACGTAATCATTTCAAATAGAAGAAGAAGAATATGATGAGAGGAAGAGAAGAAATGTCTTTTTTTATGAGTTACATTATGTTGTTTTACATCATAGGTTCTGTTCTCTTCGCTACTAAATATTATTACAGTGTGTTATGTATATATTTTGACAACCTTCAGATTTTGACACCTTGTCGCGGTCAACTTCATGTGTGTGTGTGTGTGTTTTCACTCTCTTACTGTGTTTAGTTCTTGGGTCCCCAGACAGATGTCATGGGAGCCGATGTTACTGGTGCACCACCCACGGCGGGGAAATCCTCTTGGGATTGAGTATTTGGTGCTGCTGTTTTGCCTTTCTTATCAGTGGCCTTCTCCCAAGGAGCATCCTTCATAACGAATCCATTTTCGGTATTGGAATTACCGGTTAGAAAAGCGGCAACTGTCTGGCCTTGAGGTGAGGGCGGCAAGTTCTCCAAATAATCGCGTGAATAATCTTCAGCCATATTCAGTATTGCCTCCTTGGCATTCTCGACATCATCTTCCTTGCCAATAATTGTAACTGCATCTGGATTGTTCTTGGCCTCCTCGGGTGAAGGGAATTTAATGTCGACCTTAAAATGAAATTGTAAGTTTAAAATATTTGTAAATTGTTATTAATCAGGTGGTTTTTAATTGACTTGCTTTTTCGGTCAATCAATTAAAAGGACATTTTGGAATCAACAAATGGATGGTGTATCAGCGAAAGTTACAAAAAAACACAATTTTACATTGCTCATTATTAAATTATTAAATTTGTATAAAGGAGAATACAAAAATATACATATGTATGTATGTTGAAAAACTAAGGTCTGCAACTAGTTGTTAATCTATAGCTACAGTTGATTTTGTACAGGACAACAGGACCAACTAAATGCTAATCCGCTGTCAAAATGCTCAGTAGTATATCATACACCGATATTATGAGTCAATCCATCCTATCCCGATAAAATTTAACTAGCGGTTTACGGTCGGACCGATAAAACAAGAGGAACATTTCATCAGAATTGAAAAATGTTGGTACAGTAGTGTGCACGACTGCCATACAACACAAAAATTCTGTTGGAAAAGCAATCGGTAACGACATTAAACAGTAAATTCTTTTCAGACAGTCATTGGCGTAGGAATATGGGTGCTGCGGGTAGCGAAAGAAGTACAATACACCAATAACGGGGGCTATAGCCCCCCCCGGGCAAATTGTCTAGTTACGCCAATGCAGACAGTATGGTGATTACTATGAGAGATACAAGAAGGGCGGGAATTTATCTAACATACTTAAATTATGGAAAGGTGACATAAGTAAATGTCAAACATTAGAAAAAAGTGTACAATGTTTGGCGTTTGCAACATTTTAACAAAAATAACCCCCAAATAGCATAACTAACAATATATAATGTATATGTACGAATAACATACCTTATAGTCTTCAATCAGTTTACGTATGGTCCTGCCACGTTGTCCGATAATATGAGAGTGTACACGCGAATCAATTTCAATTACTTCACGGCACAAATTTTGCATTTCACCAACAATTTCCATAATGGCATCACGTGCAGATTCAGCCTTTTCTTGGTAACCAACGATGGTAATAGTGCTTTGATTGGGATCACCACGTTTGGGCAATGATATGTTGACATCGTGATCAGCACGCAGTTTATTAATGACGGCACCACGCTTTCCAATCAATTTGGAATGATACTCGGGGTCAACATCGAGATGCAAAGAGTATGAGCGCAATTCACGGTCGGCACGGTCCGCTTCATGGTCTTCGATCATTTTGTCCAGGGCTTTCTTGGCATCGGCAACATGTGCTGGGGTACCCGACACTTTCACTATATCCGATTTAGCATCGCTGGGTGGTAGTTCAATGTGTACATCGTATGTAGACATGAATTCACGAACATTGGCACCCTTGGGTCCAATGATCGTACGATGAAGATCGTAAGGAACAGTAAACTCTTCGACGACTGGCACCAAATCAATGAGGGCCTGTTTAGCGGCATTACACTTATCAACGTGGCCGGTAATACGGATGATGTCGCATTGGCGTATCGGTTCATCTGTTGCTACACCATCGATGCTGCCATTGGTGCCATTTTCCAAACTTTCGATTGGTTCCGTGGCATCGCGATCGGGGAATTTAATTTGTACATCATGTTCTGTAGTTACTTGTTGCACCTTGGAGCCACGTGGTCCCATAAGGGTGCGATGCAAACGTTGAGGAATTACAACCTCAATTGTCACTTGGGCATCTAAATCAGCAACGATTTCAGTAATGCGTTGTTTGGCAGCTTCGATGCAATCTTTAGCTCCCTTCAGGGTTACCTTATCGGAGTCGACGCCTGGCCTGGGGAATGAAATCATAACACCACCATTTTCTTCAGATATGCGGTGTAAGATCTCACCACGCTTGGCGACAAAATGTTTGTGATATTTGGGTTCAACAGAGATTTCACCATCTGTGACCTGATCAATGTCCTTGATAATGATTTCCAACTGTTCCTTGGCCTGCTTAACATTTTCCTCTTTGCCAATGATGGTAATTACTTCTTTGTCGGCATCATCGTTGCCGGGGAATATGATACGTGCACCAGTTGCATCGCGTATTTTCCGAATGGAAGCGCCATTTTTGCCAATAAGGAACTTATGATGTTGCTGTTTGGCACGAACTTCGGCAGTGAAGGAAGCCAACTGACGTTCACTCGCCAATTCCAAGAGTTGAGACTTGGCCTTGTCGACGTCATCTTTAGGACCGCGGATAATCACCTTGTCGCTTTTGGATTCACTGGTGGGGAATTTAATTGACACTCCGCCACATTCTTCCATAATAGACGAAATCAATTTGCCTCCAGTGCCAATAATCGAGTTGTAGTATTTGGGAGAAATTTGTACCTCCTCGGTGACAATGTCGGCCAATTCATTTTGAATTTTCTGTATGCGCTCCTTGGCTTCAAGAACGTTCTCTTTCTTGCCGGTGATGACAATAACCTCGTTGGTATCACCCTCGGCAGGAAGATCGATCTTGGTTTGAGTTTCGTCACGGATCTTCTTGATGTTAGCACCGCCCTTGCCAATGACAAATTTGTGGAATTGCTTGAAAATGGGCACCTCCTCAAAGTGCGACGATTCTTGAATTTCTTTGACCAATTTCAAAAGATCCTTGTGACACTTGTCGACTTCCTCCTTGGGTCCACGCAGTTTCACAATGTCGGTGTTCTCTTGAGGTGTCGGTATCAAAATCATTACTTGACGATAACGATCCTTAACTTCACGAATCTTTTCACCCTTGGCGCCAATAATTTGACGATGCAAACGTCTGTCGATAATGACGTCCTTCGATTTTTCGTTTTCCAGTTTATCAATTTTTTCCTGTAATTCAAGCTGCGCCTTCTTTACGCCCTCCGTGGGACCTTCGATGCGGATGTTGTTTTCGCCCTCACGTTCTTCGATATTGATGTTAACGTTCAATTCTTCCTTAAGGCGATTCACGTTAGCTCCAGCCTTGCCGATAATGTGCTTGTAATATGCCGGATTTACACGCATCACGACAAATGTATAGTTAAGTCTGTAGTTACTTACAATATCGTTCAAATACGAAGCTGCCTTATCCACATTTTCGGGATCGCCCTCAAGCTTGATCTTGTCCTCAAGACAGTTGACGTTAACATTGGGGCATTCCTCTTCGAGTTGCTTCATGTTAACACCCTTGCGACCAATCACATACTTGTGAATCCAATGGGGTGCATCGATCTCAATAGATTTGACCGAGTTGGCCTTCTGGTAGACCACGGTCAATGCATTGCCCAAAGCCACCTGTGGTCCGCGCAAGGTGATGGTTTCCAAAGGTGAGTCTAGAGAAGGCATTTCTACGGATACCCCAGTCCGCTGAAGAATTTCAGCAATGGTCGAACCCTTGGGGCCAATCACATAACGATGTTGGGCCTTTGCCACTTCAACGCTAACGGTGGAGCACTTCTTTTCCATATCCTTATAGATAGCTTCTACCTTAGCTTTGGCTGCGGCTACGGCATCCTTCTCGCCCATGATGACAATTTCATCCTTTTGCACCGATTGCGGAGGTACATTTACCTTGGCGCCGGTCTCCTCGATCAGCTTGTTCAAGTTTTCATTGTAGGGACCCACAATGAATGGATGATAGATCTTGGGTACCGAAATACGATCGGATGACTTCTTGTACTGGTCGGCTGACAGCTGGCGTATTTCATTTTCGGCCTTTTCGATGTCTTCCTTGGTACCGGCAATAGTAACAATGTCACTCTCATCATTCTGATTGGGTATGGTGATCTTCGTAGCGGTCAGTTGTTCCAAATCGCGCAAACGCTTGCCGGCCTTACCCAAAATGACACGATGATGTTCCTTCGGTATGGTGATGGAACGGCTGGCCTGGGTGGAAAAGTGCATAAGAATTTTACGGCGAGCATCGAGCAATTCATTTTGTTTGCCCTTAATGAGAAACGTTAGCGACAAATTTTTACCGCTGGCAATTTCGATTTGAGCACCGGTTTCCTTTGAAATTTGCTGGCAAATGCGTTTCGATTCGCCTTCACCGAATTTCTCCGAATCGGTCGATTTGCGTTCCTCGCCAGCCAAATGCAGAACCTACAACCAAACAATGTTAAAAACAAAAGTTAATACAAACACATATTCGACATTTTTTTCCATTCGAGCGCAATGCACTACTTGCCTGAGTCTTTTGCGAACTGGTAACCCGTACGCATGGTTGAGCGGTGGTATTGCCTAAAGGAGCAGAAGTATTAGCTGGCAAAGCCGGGAACAGATCGTCATAGCTAAATGCCGATGTGGCATTGCTGGTGGTGCTCGTGGGCGTAGCTACCGAGGTTGGAGAAGATGGTTGTTGTTGTTCCGTTAGCTCTTGATAGTTGTTGGTGGTAGGTTGTTGTTGTTGTTCAACGTTGACTGCTGCCAATGATTTAAAAGAAAGACACACCTATTAAAATCCCCTGCTCTTTTTTTGCAAAATCAAGTGGCTGTTTGGCTTACCGTTTGATTCTTCCATCGCTGCTGCTTGCATTACTTTAAAAAAAGAAAGAGAAAAGTCCTTTTTCGTTCCAAGTCGTTACAGTACCACTGTAAACATCAACCACAGCAAAAGCAACAGAGAAATAAAGAGAGAGAGAGATTTCATCAATTAGGTGAGAATAAAACAACAAGTATGTCAGTTTATTGGTAAATGAGAAACTGAAGGAGAAAGTGAGTGCAAGTACATCTACTTTGTATCTAACAGATGAAAAATATGAACATGTGCTGGCGCGGCTGTCTGCTGATCCGATACTTTCGTGTCATTGTAGTCAGCAGCTAGCCAGCTCAGCTCGCCATCGGCAAGCATCGCCTCCTCTGTCGCTGTATTTTCCATGTGTACTTTTTTTTTATTATGAATCGAGTTGATAACGACAACCACTAAGACTACGGCGAAAAAGAGATATCAATGGTGTTCGTTGAGTTTTCAAAATTCAGAAAAAAAAAACACACACACATGAGTATGTATGTGTATGTTCACATATGTATGCGGTACATTAGGGTGACGCATGAAAAATCATTGCTGCTGTCACCATCTAAAAATGATCAGTATTTTATTTTCCTTTAAGGCTTTAGTGGAAACCGTTCTTAATTCGTTCGTGATAAAAATGGTGGTGGTGTGATAGTGTGCACGACGACACACACAAAAAGTACCACATCGTAGCCGAGACTTACATCTGGAACGTTTTTCAGTAGTACATTTTGACATATATCTTTAGAAGTTCTCTGCTGCCGTTACCGATCTGTGAGCAGATAACATTATGTTGTGCACAGACTCACTCATTTGATAACTGTTGCCATTAGTATGTAAATTTCACAGAGATTAAGTGACTGTTTGCCCAAGATTTACTCTTTGTGTTTTCTGCACTCGTTTAATCAGTTTTGAAGGATTAGTTTAAAATCATAGATTTATTTTTGCAGTGAATTTGTCGGAAATGGAGTAAAAGATGAAGAATCGGGATTCTAAACTTTCTACACCGTACATCTGGCAAATTTGATTGATGCGGGCACAATTAAAACTGAATAGGTTGACCCACAGAGTGTAGTAAAGTAGGAATATCTCTCACTGAAAGTATGTAAATACGGGCCCGAATGGCTGTTTCTATTTCAAGATAATAGGAATAGCCGGCTAGTAAATGTTATAATTAATAAAATCGGTTTTAATTTTAATGAAATTTATGTTATACAAACGGGATTTGTTCAATCTGACCACTTGAGTCTAGCCGAAAATGTAAGTCTTTACTATTTTTAATAAATATATAAAACATAAGTACATTGCATTTTTAAACGATCCTGTTGACTGACACCAAAAGTTTTTTGAATTCATTTTGAGTTGGCCGATAACCTCTAATGTGCACGCGTGTATGTGTGTATGCGTGTACTTATAACATTTAACAAGCGGTTACTTATCATTGAACAAATAATGAGAATTTTAATGATTCGATGTCGTGAAACTGAAAATGACATGGACGGTATTGATAAGCAATTTTGTAGATGTAAGACTAACCACAACCGACCGGCCGGCCGACAGACCACCAATAAATCAAACAACACACACACAGTTCTTTTCTGTCTTCGGAGGAAAATCAAAAAAGCAAAATATTCATACATACATATCAACAAATACATATAGACATTTGTACCCCTACATACATATATATTAGAAAAATAATGCTGTAGAAGAAAACAACAAAAATTACTTAATCTATACACGCTCACAATTTTGCCTCACTTCGATACAAACCATACACACATTTCACTTGTTGTCAGTGTATGGGTGACACACATTCTACTTTTTGAAAATCGTGTGTTTCGATTTATGAGGCATACCAACCGTCGAAACGACGAACCAAAAGCAAGTTCTTTAACAAGGAGGAACTGGTTGAAATAAATCCAACCAACATCTTTTACAGTGAGACAAAGCATAGAAACGCAACCAACCGACCATAAAGTAAGCGCACAGCCAGCATACACACACACACATTGTTCCAATCAGTTCTCACATTCGGAAAAAATGGGACGATATTATCTCCAAAGTATTTATATAACATTTGAGCTGAGTAGCACTTAATCCGGAATAAAGTTCATTGTATTTCCCAATAGATTTGTGCGGGTACATTCCGTTCATTCACAATTCAAAATAGTGAATAGTAAAAAATGTAAAAAATATTAGCACAAAAGAGTGGCCTACTAACCCAACAGAAAGTTTAATGATTGATGATTGAATACACTTAAATTGAGTATTATAAAGTTAGCCTGTTTGACATTTTCTCTATATCATTGTATAAAAACTGTCTGTTTCTGTCCATTAATCGAGAATTAATTGGAGAGGATTTCTAAAGCTGTTCTAAATATGTACAAATACGGAGGTTAATGATCATCTCCGTGGAACGAAATTAATCGCTTAAACAACGTTGAGAAATAATGTGAACAGTGCATTTATTAAACAGAAGTTTTGGCCGAAATAATGTGATCAGTGCATCCACTGTACACAAACATGTGCAAACAGTTCGTGACATAGGCATGCTAACGGACAACACTGGTCGTACGGTGCGCACTGCTAAGAATTTGTCTGCCTTAGCCGAGAGTGTGCGACTAAGTCCTGAACATCGACTCGCCATCGATTCCAAATACAAATTTTACAAAAGGATCTAGAATTATTCATTACAACTTCCAATTGACTCAGCAGTTGAGGCACATATGCGGACCATCCGCTTCGTTGTCGCCTCCTTGGTTTGACAAATATTCTTTTCTGACAAAGCACCTTTTACGTTAAAAAAAGACCTCTGGGGATAAGTAAACTACTGCGTGATCGTCGACTTCAACTTGGACAATCTCTGGTTTTAGCAGAATGCCACACATCCCACGCCACAATCTATATTTTGCGCACCAAGTGCTGTAACCGTCTCGGTGATGTCAATTGAAAACCTCAGAGCTGCGATTCGACTACGGTAGCCTTTGACGTTATTTTTGGGCTTTTTTGCAACTTAAGAAACAAAAACTTGTAGTTGGCTCACACTTTTTAGTAGACCTTTTAAAAAGTAGCTCAACATTCCTTAACCCTCTAACCGCCAAAGCCGTAAACATTACACAGCTGACTAAATATATTTTGTGTCTCTCACATAAAAATAAAATTGAATACGTGAAGAAGAAAATGCGATGAAAATGTATATGAAAGTAATGGAATCTTAATTCAACTTACTGTACTGTAAAATCCAAGAAATCCGGTTATTTATTTTCTACCGTAGTAAAATCCAGTTTGATAACTTGGCGTATTTTCTAAAAAAAAAAAACAAATAGCAAAAATTTCATAATTAGTAAAGCGAAATATATAAAACAATATGTAGTTTATATAACATTTGTTATTGCAAACAAAATTACTAAATTATCCAATTTAAATATAAACAATAAATGATCTGTATAAGTGAGATTATTATTTGGTTTTTGAAAGAAAAAAAATTTCTTATTAACAATTTAACACTATAAAATACGTTTCAACGTCACCCATGATAATTTCCAAAACTTTTAAGAAAGGAAAACATTTTTCTAGATGTGTCCTTGTTTCATTTGTACGATGCCCTAGCCAAAACTACTAAATCTTAAAAGAAAACGGTTTCAAAATTCTCTCTTATATAGATATATGAAACATTTATTTTATTTATTTAATAATTTCGAATGCCTCGAGTCAGCCACCAACACAAATAATAGCGGCAGCTTTGATATAAATTTAAAAAATAGTATTAGCAAAAGCAGAACTATTCAACACGCTTAGAATAGTTGTCCTTATCGACCCTAGAGCCAGCATGTGATGTAGAAAAGACTTCGGATATGATAGACTGACGATGGACAAATGAGTAGTGAGTGAACTTCCCCCGTCATCAGGGGAACTAAACTACAGCGACTGCTGTGCCTTACGCACTGAGAACGATCGAAGGTGATTACGATGTACCGCACAAAGACGAACAGATTATACCTACTACTCCGCCCACAATCAGTTCGTACCCCTGAACATTTTTTAATATGTAATTTAAGTTGCTGTTTTTGTAATATTTTGTTTGTTCTGCTAATCATAAAAGCAGAAATTAAAAATATTAGAAAACGGACAGGCGTACGAACTGATAGTTGGCAGAGTAGTATAATGCAGCTTAGTTGATGTCACTGCAGTAGATGAAAAGAAATGCCCATTTCGAAAGATATTACTATTTAGTCATACTGAAACCGTTTTCACATGAACAAACCTAGTACCAGACTGAAGCCATAAAACTGTATTGTAGATTCTGAAGGTGTTCGGTAAATATGATACTAAAAGACTGGAAACTAAACCCGTGTTTAGATGTTATGAGATAAAATTTGAAAGTGTTTCTCACACCCACATTAAATTCGACCAAGCCTTTTATATACGTATGTAGATCTACTCAAAATCGATAACACTGCACAACTGCATTATAACAAAACTAATGCTTTAATAACTTGTCATTTCGCTGCTGGAGCAAGTCAAATTACTTCCAGCTTATCCATTCGAATGCAGAGTCGCTTCACTTTGGGGCAAGACCAAGGCTTTCCTGCCTATTTAATCTACGGCTGGGATCACAGATTTGGTACTATGTATGTAATAAGCTCTTTGTTCCACCTAGGAACTTCTTATATATATGTACATCTTATAAGCCCATTGTGTATAGTCGTTCTTAGTTCGAACCTGGTGATGATTTGCTCAGATCCAAAACCGGCAACGATAAAAAAAAACCTTTTGGCACTATTTGGTTTAATATGTTTATGTGTTCTGAAGGCCAACTGCGACCAATCACACAATTTTTGTTAATAGAATTTGCCTCCTTCGGATATTCTGAGCAGTTTGACTAACCAAACGATTCTGTAGCAATTGATGCCTGGTGGTAGGTATAGTCCCCCCTCACATGACGAGTTCCGTTGAGCGATTTAAATGAAGTGACATACCTACGTGGAATACTTGTTGGGCTTACACCCGATAAAGTGCATTTTTAGCCGGGCATAGGGGGCATTAATTGTTTTGTTTTTATACATTGTCGTCTCGTATCTATATTGTTGCAAGTGTATATTTTGATTTTATCTATGGCATACAACGATAATCCCTCTGAGCATAAAGATGAACTTATTACAGACCACATTCTGGTGGTGAGTTTAAAACAATCAATTAAAAAAGTTGGATTTTTATACATTTTAATAGATACAAATTTTACTGTTATTCTGTGGTGGTGCAGAGATAGATGTTGATGACAGGGACACACACAGAGAGAGAGAACAAGAAACACTAAATAAATACTGTTGTAATGCATCCAAGCTCGATCTATTTCTGTGTTAGAAGCCCTCACTGACTCTGACTGTACGATGAACCGAACCTATTTACACAAGAGTAACTGGCATGCTAACCATCCAACCATTCATTACAAATAATATACACACACACCCTCACTCACACACGCACGCACACACTCAGATGAGCGGCGATATGCACATGTACACGACCACTCGATCATGTGCAACTCAACAGCGGAAAATAAAATAACCGACTTGAGCAAAATATGAGCGACAAACAACAGATTAAATAGGAAATGCCATAAAACAATGAAAAATGCAAGAATTCTCAATACTAAAATACCATGCATCTATGTATGTATTTAAATATTTCGCAAAGTTTCTGCAGTTCATTCACGACTGACCGACCCTACCGCCGATGGCATATTGATAACTTTTGTGGTTGGTTAGTTATCAACTAGTATTTACTACATTTGTGAGCGTTTCTGAAGTAGCCCACCGTAGTTATAACAAACAAAAAAAAATTTCTTTTAATTTTTTAATTCCACATTAAAAAAACACACGAAAAAAGTGAACTAGAAAGAAGAAAAAAAACGTGTTTTTCGTATTCGACGTAATTGGACTTTCGTCGTAGTCAGCCAGAGACAGAGATTATGACTGGCAACGTTGAACGTTGGCAGAGCGAGCAAGCAAGCACCACACACAATCTAACAAAATCTGCAGCGTATGAAAAAAGTTCGCTGGCATATTTTTTTTTTTTCGAATTGTTCCCCTATCTGCGATGAACAAGTTTGAGAATTATATAAACTAATTTTTGAGAAAATGTATTGGTTTTTGAACAGTTTGTCTTTTTGCATATTCTTTTTCAACCAAAATGGGATTTTTGCTTCCTCAGTCTGCTTGCTGCGAAAGACGACCTGATTTTTCTTTATTCACACATTTTTTCACTTAATATTTTAGCATTCTTTGGAGTTAGCACGTTTATATTCAGATCACATGTGGTTTATACTGAATAAATTGTTATTTGAACATGAAACAATTGATAAAAATTGTTAAAATCTGGGAAATTAATTAAAATGCAATAACAAATGCCGCACCACACACAACCGATATTACCGACGTCCAAGTATTAAATGCTCTTAAATGTCAACGTCAACAAAGTTTGACGTTTCGTTCGACTGAAAACGTGGCAAGGCACATCAAAGAAGGCCATTTTCCATAGCACCAGTGTTGCCAACCACACACTACAGAAAATCCCAGAAAACAGCGTTGCCACAAACATAAAGGTGGCCATTTGCTCCATTTTGACGACATGCCACTTTTACAAAATTTATCGAATTTGCAAAAAAAAATATTTAAGCTTCTTTCAAACCAAAGATATTTTTATGTCTCGTAAACTGTGTTCAGTCTGCAACGGAATGCGGGGAATGCCTCAAGGTATTTCAGTCTTTCGCCGAGGGCATGGCTAATGTGTGCATCATCGAATTGAGATTTTTTTGGTAAAGTTTTAACAAATAATTGGAAGATGATGTTGGGCTATTATTTGTAACAGCCAAAGAATTGACCGGTAAGATGGATGCGGTGTGTGCTGTGGTTCGGAGGGTGGGATAAAGCCGCAGTTATTTGTGTTTGACCGTGCAGCAGTAAATCCAAGCTTTGTTTCTGCTCATCGTCTGGTTTCTCAATCTGACATGGTCACCCTATCACTTCCATTTAATGTTTGCATAATGTACGATGTATTTCATCTACTGATGACTATATGGAACACATTCTTAAACGGCTGTATTGCCATTGAAGGTAACGATGGACTTAAAGCCATTTCAAAACATTAGATTCGGAAAACACGATCAAGGAGAACTTGCCCTAAAAACGACAGTCAGCGAGTTGACCATGCGCAGAACATTGCATTGCTTCGGATTAGTATCAGCAAAGACCATACAGAGGGCAGACGTCACAAGTCGTTTGCTGAACATTCCCAAGAGGGTATTCAAACAGTATTTGTTTAAAAAAAGTATGTATTTGTTTTAGAAAAACATTATTTGCTTTCAAAATTGTTTCAAATATTGAGATGCCAATTACTGATATCTAGAGTGTGTAGCCGAACTTATGCGTCAAAAAACGACTTGGGACGTCTGCCCTGTGTATGGTCTTTGGTATCAGCTATTAGGAAGAGAACTTATCGACAAAACATATATTAAAGCTTGGAGCTTTGAGTAATGAAAGCGCGTGATTTGTTCTGATGGAGTGAATTTAAACCAATTTCGATCTGATGAGATTACTATTGGCATAAATTGAAAGAAAACACCTAAAACATTTGTTTGGTTTGACACGGTACTGTAGTTGTAGACATATTCAGCGATGAAATTTATGCGCCACTTTATTGGTCAGGTTGTCAGTGATCGTTTTTCTTTTATACCTCGGGTCGTGCAATGCGTAATCTTCCAGTAATTTTATTTAAAGTTTGTTTTACTAATATTGTTTATATAATGG
Organism: Hydrotaea cyrtoneurina; assembly: GCA_958296145.1. NCBI lineage: Eukaryota > Metazoa > Arthropoda > Insecta > Diptera > Muscidae > Hydrotaea > Hydrotaea cyrtoneurina. The sequence goes on along the minus strand of OY282516.1, from coordinate 76,374,033 downwards.
GAATGTGATGCGAAATTTTAAGCCACCTCACCCACCATTGGTAAAAACGCAAACAAGGCTCCGAAGTGGTGGTAATTGACATGGAACCGTTAAATGTTCGGTTTCTGCCTGCGAACAATGGCAAACAATGGTTCTGTAGTATACAATAATCTAAAATACTATCGATAATGAGTTAAAATCATCGATGTTGACGTAAAATAACTATCGGTATGCTGACAGCGCTAATATATATTCATATGTCAATTCTATTCTCTCGGGCGACAAATTGTGTGATATTTTTTTGTCAGTTAGTTATTTCGTGATATAGACTTAAAATTTGTTGGTAAGAGAATATATGAATGTACTAGTCATTTCAACTGAAAAATTCCATCGTTTGTTTGTGAAATTCCAGAGACCGAACAACCATGGCAGCACAAGTGGCTCAAGTACAACAATTTTTCGATCAATATAAAGATACACTCGACAAATCCTTAAATGACAAATCAAAACCATGGAGCAAAGTATTTAACACGATAGAAGAAAAAACCAATATCCCCAAGACGTATCTATTTATAGGTAAGTCCAACAAAATACTTGTCCAAAGAGACAAAAAAAAACCAGACTAGTTTACGTCATTACATTTTACATGAGGAGGAGATGTAAATCATTTTTCATCCCAATCTATTATTTTATTTTGTATTGTTTTTGTAGATAGGGTATCGTGCTGCATTCCCACATTCAGAATGAAAGTAAAAACTGCCACGCATCGTACTCTACGTGGCGATGTTATTGGTGGTTTTATTTTCTATTTGTAGCTAAGCACACTCGCCACTGCATTATATATGAGTTATAATTAAAATTAACCCCTCGACATCGAAATGACTGACCTCAACCTCTCTTGATTTTACTTTCTAACGTTTTTATGTTTTCTTTTCATTTCGAATGTGCTCTTGCCGGCTTATCAGTATTTATCAGTTTTGGTATGGAAGAGTGCACACTGGTTTCAAAGACCGGTCCGGCCACGTCTACTCTCGGTATCTCTCGATAGTTCCATTCATTAAACAGTTTTACAATTGTTCTTTTGTATGTTTTTAGTCAAATGTGAAAGCTTTTGTACTTTCTTAAAGCATTCGACTTGGAAACTATTCTTTTTTTTTCATACAACTTGCACTTTTGTGTTTCTAAATTCTAGGGAATTTTTCAGAAATGTTAAAATACACGTGATAGAAGCTTTTGCTTCTCTACAATAATACAATTTTGCCAGCTTGTTGCTGTTGTTGGTGGTGTGCAAACAACCAAAAAGTACAAGCAAATATATTTGAAACGATGAAATTATGCCAACAAATGGATTTTAAACCAATGTGCAGTTGTTATTTTTTCGTGCTCTGCTCTACTCTCCACTTTCGCACTGACTAGGTAAAATGTTCTCCCCGCTCCACAGATAATGATTAAGCAATGTAGAATGTGTTCACGCGAATGATATATGTGTGGAAACAACTACCATGTTTTTTCTAGATATATTTTCCCATTTTACAAGATGAACATTTCCCCTTTTTTTGGGTACTACGTTCGGGGTACCTTTGTTCTGTTGATCAGATTCTCATTGTTTCTTTCTTTTCTTTGGACTCTGATACTCTCCAGTGCTCTAGTCTACGAACATTATACATACATATGTAGGAATATTTGTGTATGTAGTTTTACACATCATACTTTTTCTTTTCTTTGTTTACGTTTATATATATGAGAGTAATGCTCTCCGTTACCAGTTCAGTTGTATCGTACATTTGTTTGACAGACAGACGCCGCTGGGTTAAAAATTAGTTGATGAAATTGTTCAAATTCTGCAAGACCAACTCATTAGCTACGAAAGCACACACAGACACACTCTCATTCCCACTTATGGAAAACACAAGATTTCCCTAGAAAAAAAGTTATCACTTGTCATTGTATTTCGTGTTCGTGGCCTTTTTTTTATCGTACACACATCATTATTGATTTCTCACGGACACGGGACGTGTATCGAGTTGTATCTTTGTTCATCGATGGTGGTGATGTCGTAGCATCGAATAGACCGTCTGTCTGTCTGTTTACAATCTACAAGGTGCGACGAAGGAATTTGAGGCGGTTTCGAGTATTTTAGCGCGACTTAGATCGAATTGTCAAAACAGAATCCAAATGTGGTTATGGGATTACATATGGAAGAATATAAAAGAGCGGCAAGAAAAGGAGCATCGACATAGCGTTGCAATTGTCAAAGTAGGTTTGGGTAAGTGCTCCAGGCAAAATATAGTTCGACGCTGTCCTAAATATTTGTTTAAAAGTATTATTTACAACGTGTTGTTACAAATGTATTTGGTAACTCGTGTCGGTCAGCAGAAAATTGGAAAAATTCCATAACAGGTGCATCCAGGTGTTTCAACCCGAAATATTTGAAAGAGACAAGACGACGTTGGTCTTTTAGCTATGTATATACATATTAGAATTATATTTGTTTATGTTTTAAAACATTTTTGAGGATTTGAAATCGAGTGTAAATAAATATTACAGTTTGCCGCGATCACGCCCCATGATTACGTCGTCCACATAAATAGTATGAGGTTGAACACGTGGAGCTGATAAATAAATTCTTGCTTGGAATACAGTATGTTAGTTTATTCTGACGTGTCTTGAGCTCTGTTGAACCTTAAGTTAATAAGTTAATATTTGTAATAGTAGTGGCATTTGTAGCGGATTGTGTTTGGCGAATTTCCATCTCTTCTTTCGAGCCAAATATGCAGATGTACTGGAATTAGACATTAACCCTACATTGAAGAGAGTGGGGCTACGTATAGACGATAACTGTTTTCGTGTAAATGTCTGTAAAACCAAGGGATTGTCTTTTGTTCTTGACATCACTTTTTATTAGGTTTTACTTTATCTAGTGATCCTTGATTACTACGTGGCACGCCAGCAAATCTCTTTTCTACCGTTCTCGTTTACCGCCAGTTCTACTTTCGCAACTCCTTTTCTAGACTTGCAAAGGGTGCAGTCACAGATTTCCCGCATATGAGCAATTCCATATAAAATAACATTTTTGTCCCGTTTGCGATCTCATGTTTATCTTAAGTATTTTGAGAACGTTCAAGTTCTACAATTTGCATTTTGCACTCAGAAATAGTGCTGCTGAAATACTTTACAAGAGCTTAAAAAATGGTTATGTTTAATACTTTAAAGCGGACGGGACGAGTCACCTGTTCGCGATCCTGGAAGTGCCCATATGCAGATGACACCATACGACGTCCTTTGTATGGACAGGTCATAGTGCACTAATTTTATAGTCATACAGTTCACTTTGAGATTATCCACAACAACAGGTTGTGCTGTCATTAATAGGTTGGAAATGTGTTATCTTCGTATTCTTAGTAAACATTCCGCTCATTTACTTCAATAGTGACACAATTCAAAATTCACTTTTTGTTATTTGTTTGTTCAAGAAAAACCTGTAAATCTCTTATTTGAGTTGACTTTTGTTCTGCGTGTATTATAAATACATATGTCAGGGTCTCGTTTATTCGGGAAACCTATGATTTTCTTCTATATTTGCTCAGTAAGACGCAATGGATAACTTTTAACGGCTCCCCTGAAAAAATGGTGTTTTGAGTTGTAACACTATTGAAGTAAATGAACGATTTGTTTTGAATGTGCCTTGTGCTTTCCATCGGATACTGATATTATTATTATATTTTTCAAGGGCCTTCTTGATTAAGAGTAATGATATTCCTATGGCATATCCGTATATCCGGGTTTTGCCAACCTACAACATCTCACACATCACCCTCAACACATTGTTTTCTCGACAGAATCTACACGGATTTGTCATTATTCAATGCTGTACATACGAGGGCAGTTTGGAAAAAAAAATTTTTTGTATTGGAAGCGGATTGTCGTGAGTTTTGCATGGTTATCACCACTAAGGTGAACTCGGTACGCATGAGGTGTAAACCACCATCCTGGTCAGGAGTTGAGACCTAGCAAACACATACTTTTCAGGTCGTAGCATCCAAACTCTCCCTTCACCACATCCAGCGCGAAACAACCTTTCCCAGTGGATCAGGCTGGGATAAAAATCCAAATTGACCACCTCCAATACCACACTCCTATGAGACCACGTTGCATGACTGCCTTCAGTACAAGCCCAATACAACTTGATTAGATGGCGAAGAGATAAGTATAATATTAAGTAGTTCAATCAAAATCAATGTTAAATAACGTTGAAATTGTAGCTTATCAAGAGAAACCCTTGGTTTTTTACTTTAATTTTTTATTAAGTAACTGGTAAATATACTGTCTATATATTTTATTATTATGTCAAATAATAAGTATAACTTACTGTATCGGATATTTTTGGCATTCAGAGATAGACCTGTAATTACAACACATGCAAATGAATACGAATTATTTAATACAAGAACCAACAACAATTACCATTAATTGATTGAGATAAAACTCGTAGGGTATATTGCCCGTTAAGGGATCTATGGCCACAGCCATCATTTCATCCAGCTCCTCTTGGGTGAATTGTTCCCCTTCCACCATCATAAGTTTGCTCAAATAGTCTTTTGTCAGTGTGCCCCGATTTTCGGGATCTAACACATGAAAGGCTTCCAATAGTTTTTCCGGATCGGCCGGTTCCATTCTGTTGCATTATTGAGGAACATGTTATACGGATAACAAATATGTAGCCGCATACACATACCTGTGCTCTATTAATAACTGCGACACGTGTGGTAAAAACCTTGTCAAATGAACTTCGCCACTGGAATCATCCGTTTCAGTAGCTGTAATTATCTCATTAATTTCCTGTTCTGTGGGTACACAACCCAAAAATCGCAAAACTGTGCCAACTTCTCGCACGTCGATGGTCTTATCGCCATGGTGATCAAATATACAAAACGCATCCGAAATGCGTTTTTCCAAATCATTTGATATCGGTACTAAATTAGATAAACAATTAGTTGACAACTGCATGTTTCACATCCTTTAATGTACTCACTTGGCAATTCCATTTGTATAAGTTTCTTGTAACTTTCAATAAAAAGCGAATATTTTTCCTTCAACTGAATGTTTGCTTTGCAAACACCATAAGAAACGTTTTTGTCATGGCAACTTGTGCATGCCTAATTGTCGCGAGTAACCATCCTAGACAAATAAATCGTTGCTATGCAGGCGCAAGTACATTTTAACATATGCCTGTGCGTCAGATCAGATGTTATTTATAATTGATAATGAATTACCAAAAAGAAAATCTGGCGAATAGTGCCGGCATACGAATGTTTTGGGTTTGTTTTCATCTGAGAGTATAATTGGCTAATGTGCTCTATCTACAGTGCAGATGTTAGATCGTTTTGACAAATCTGTTTTAATTATATGCTTGAGGAAGGTTCATTAAGGCGGATTGTGCGTATCATGTGGCTACCTCGGCGGGCTTTGCAATAGAGCGTTCTGTCAACCCCATGGCGTTCTGTCTTACGAATAGCATTCTCGACATTCGCCTTAGGGGCATTGATTTCGGATATCATCCTTCCTTTGCAGACACGATTATCGAACTTGACGCGTAAAAGACCGACTTTGACATGGCGAGCCATCCTTCTGAAAGCAAAGATCGTTAGAGTCCATGTCATAAATCTCCGACTATAACAAATGTTTTATCAACAGTATTTTTAAAAGAAGAACGATGAGCCAACGTCATCTGCCACACTCCTCTCGGCAGTTTTATTTGCTACCATAGCCGCCGAGATTACCTTTCGAGCTGCTCTGGACTCAATCTGAGAAGTGATAACGAGTCGGATGGCCGTGTGTCTTTAATTGCTGGGTAAATTGGACCTTGTGAGCGAATAATGTGATGCGTGAAATATCGCACACTCGGCAGAAATTGATGTCTCATTTCGAACAAAACTTATTTTCAATAAACGCACTGTTGGGCAATAAGCTTCCTTTTTTCCCAACGATGTTCAAGCGCGAAGCAATTTATTTCGTTCCGCGGAGATATGATACTGATTTTCTGTCAAGATTTCGAGCGAGAAGCAACAGTCACTGTCAGTACAAAAGATATCACATTTACAACAGGAATCATTTCTCAAAGTCTGAAAGAGGCGGCATCACCAATGACAGAACGATTTCAATACGTTTGACCATCAGTTCTCATGTATAAAGCTAATCAAAATCAAAAAATTAACAGTCATTTCTGTCTACTAAATACAAGTTTAAAAGTCTAAATACAAGTGTTAGTCCATGAGTTCGAAATGTCGTCCAAAAGTGAAAGTATAATAGTGTTTATAAATTAATTTAATCTTGGCATCAACTATACAGTTGTAAACTTTACACACATACTTATATTTCAGGTTGTATATCTGAAGAAAGGGATTTTCCATTGGAAATTTCATTTAAATATAAACATTTTAAGTAAAAGTACGACTGATATCTTTATCTTTATATAGAAATGCCAACAATATTTATAATTATTATGTTTTCGTAAAATTATCCAGAAAGTGACCACACTGGGACGGATTGTTTGAATAGATTAAATTCAATACTTTTTCAGTGTTTGTTTCATAAATACGCATGTCGTGAACTATTGCGATCATATACAAATGTACGTACCTACAGTGTTTTCTAAATAGATTTCTATAATTGCATCATTGCATTCCGATGCTACGCAACAACCTCCAATCAAAAATTAAACCCTAAATGGTGTGTCATATTTAGACACATTAAAAATGATATGACAAATGTTCTATATTGAATAAAGAAACGAATTGAACATACATTTTAAGTACATTGCACAAAACTGGCTATGATTTTTACTAATTTACAATTACTGAAGTTATTTCTCTATCTGATTGGTATAGGGGTAGGGTGGTGATATCTGGAAGGATATTCGTAACACTAATGAGATGAAGTAGCAATTTCTTTTTATGTCACTGTATATCTTGGTCATATGTATATGTACATTATGTGCATGTGTCCACATATTTGAAATTATCAAGTGCTAAATTTTAAATTTAGAATTGTGTATTCACTGTAAACCGCAATTGTTAAAGGTTTCTGTGCAACTACACGATCGAGACCCCGCAAACTAGAAACAGTCATTGTGTTGTGTGTGGATGTTCTTCTTCTAAAACATTCTCAAAGCCCTACAAAAAAATTAATTTTTGTGTGATTAATTGAATTGTGAAAAGAATAGAATAAAGAGTTATTTCTCTGTACCGAAACATGTTTGAGCAATTACAAGATAAATTAATAGAAATCTTTAAAGATAATCGTCCAGTGCAATACGGTACCATTTTTTTTCCTTTAAATTAAACATTACAATTTGGTTCGTTTTCGTAATAATTGATTATGAGTTTCTTTTAAAGGTGCGGCTGCTTTCTGTGCATTGTACCTGATCTTCGGTTATGGAGCTCAATTGCTGTGCAATATTATTGGTGTGGTATATCCGGCCTACGTGTCCATACATGCCATTGAATCTAGCACCAAGCTGGATGATACCAAATGGTTAACATATTGGGTTACTTTTGGTGTCATGTCAATTATTGAATATTTCTCTGTTATATTGACATCGATCATACCATTCTACTGGTTGATTAAGGTAAGTACTATGCTCGACAAATAGTTTATGTATACATTAGCTAACAACATATAGACTGCGTGCTAGGTGTGGTTTAAAATTGTTGCTCAAATTGTAAGAGTACCATGACAGTTTCAAACGTCAGAAATTCATTGGCGGAAACAGATTACCGAAAATACATCATCTCCTCAACACGTAAGAAACCATTTTCACAATGGTCCGTTCTATTACAACTGAGTCCAATTACTATTCAGTTACGGGCGGTCATATATCCCAGTCTATTGGAATTGATACATAAAGATTTGTCAAAAACAGAAATAATATTAAAATAGATAAATCGTCGAATGTTGGACTATATGTTGTTAGCTAATATGGGCGCTAACAAATGCTGCCCTTTTTAAATGCATTGGTTAATATGTTTTCTCATTGATTATTTGCAGTGTGGTTTCCTGATCTGGTGCATGCTACCCACAGAACAAAATGGTTCTTATATCATTTACAACCGTATTATTCGTCCACATTTCCTTAAACATCATCAAGGTAATAACAAATTTTATTATAATTTCAGAAATTGTTTGAAATTTTTCTTAATTGAGAAATTTTTAAAAAATTAAACCAAGGCCATACAGAGGGCAAACGTCCCAATTGGTTTGGCTAACGCATTACTACTCTAGATGTCAATAATTAGGAAATCCTTTTTTTTCATATCAAATACTTTTTTTTTTAGTAGTAGACTACTCTGGGAAATGTTCAACAGTCGACCTCTGTACATTATGTTGTTTTTGTTAGTTCGAAGGAAATTAACAACCGGTTTCTGTAAAACAAATTGTTGTTCGTGTCGAATCATAGCAGCGGAAAACATATTCACGATGTCTTTGATTTATTAACTTTGTAGTTAGTTAAAAATTAACACTGATCTCATTGTGTGAACTTTTGCAAAAATGTAAACAGTTTCGTGTATGTACTCACAAATCATATTTTTTGCGGGAGTTTTTTCCTTCCACTCAATCTGGTCTAAGGAGACTCTGCACTGTCAATTGCAATTGCAAAAAAGTGGCTAAGTGAGTTTCTTTGTGGCACAAATTGTCTATTGGAAGCAGTCCCATATAAATATTAATCATAACAGATTAATACACATTGCTTTCTTCAGTTGGCTCTAAAAAACAGTTATTAGTTTTGGCTTGTTTCCAACCGTTGTTGATCTTACGCGAGCTTTCTCCAGTCCGTAATACCAAGGATTGGCATGCCGTCTTCCACTAGGTCCTTCCTCAGGAGTCTAGACCATCCCTGCATACGCGTTCCGTGGTAGTTGTCTTTCAACGACTTTCTGGCTGTGATCTCAAGGTTTCAATGCACATTACGATAGTGTTTACTTAGCCCATAACCATATAGGTGGGATAATTAATAAATCACTCATAAAACATTCATGAGTGACATTTTAGACTTCTTATTGTTATGGTATTTTTATATTTATTATAAAAATTTTTCCGATATATTTCAGATTCATACCTATTATTAAATTATTGGGACACAAATTCTACGAGTTGTGAAATTAAATAAAAATATTCTTCAACACCGTATTAATGCATAATTATTATTATTTTCGTTACAGCTGTTGACAGTGCGATAGACAAAGCCATTGGACAAGCCAAGATGAACATTGGTTCGGTTTTGAAAAATGAATAAGTTTTAAATTAACCTTCAACATCATCTCCCTCCTTCCTACCATTACACACAAGAAATCAAGATAAGCTACATGGAGTGGTATTTATTACTCACTTCGTTTTCGGTGAAGGTATTTCAAGTTATATGGAAATCATGTGTCATCACGTATGTGTCTTCGCGTTAACCTCAGATTCGACCTTATTCAATTCTTAAAATTACAATACAAATATATTTAAAAACTCTCCATTATTTTGATAAAATAAAACAAAATACATTAGACGTAAATGGATAAATAGGAAACAACAAATAAATGTTAAATAAACGTCTTGTTAAAATGAAAATGAAAACGATAATCTCGAAAGAAATTATTGGTGTGTCGTTATTGGTTATATTTAAAAAAAATAAGGTAAATGAACTCATTTCTATAAAGATATTGGTTGGTTTCTTTTGAGTCTTTCAGATTGTATACAATTGAAGTTTATACAGAAATGTATATGAATAAGATGAGCGCAAAAGTAAAAAAATAAATTTACTTTGGTGTTAAAAAACGATTTATAGCGATTTAAATTTTTCATAGGAAATCTGTTCGAGTTAACAATATTATCAGAGTGAATCGTAACATGTTATGGCATTTTTAGTTTTGTAATTTTTATTAAAACTCAAATGTCATTATTTATCGTATCGAGATTCAACTTTGATTTATTACTATGAGATCCGTAAGCTTGACTTCGGTCAGATGTAAGACCTTATGAAACAATACGGGCGCTAATCTAAAGCAGATCGATAAATCAAAATCCAATTTCAGCATATGCTAGGCTGGTTGACTACTTGGTGCTGTATATATGGAGTTCTACCAAAATATAATCGATTGTAATTCAATTTAATCAGAATTAGTTATAGGTTAAGAGAGTGCCGAATTTAACCAAGATCTGACATAGGAATTCGGTAAAATCTGTAAGCCCAACAAAAGGACTTCTAATTATGAGCTTGCCTACTAAAGTTAAAGTTCATGTATTTATCCACTTGATCCATGTACCGGAGTTTCTGTCTTCCATGTGTGCGGTTTCCATTGTAATTTTCATCTATCATTTTTCTGGCTAGAGTTTTTATACATTAGACCTACATGGCCCACCCAGCGCCAATCGCTGTATTTTCAGATCGTTAACACAGTGATCGTTTTTGCGAATGGTGTTTCTCTGGGAAATATCCTGTTACTTATATTTGTCCAACACGATTCTTCGAATTATTACGATGGCGACATCGTTCTTGGCAGAGACGATGTAGACTACTGTTTCCACTACCTCGTCGATACAACTGCTAGCCTCTACTATGTCGCCTAGCAGTTACCAGCTTAAGTGTTTTCTGGGCCTTGTTCACCCATCTTCACGGATTCTTTTTGGATTGGCGGAAAAACACCATCGTGCCAAGGTTTGGTGTTGACTGTGTCAGCTAAAATTCTGAATGTTTGAGAAAACGGCAGCAAGTCTAACTTCTGTAATATGAAGGTCCAATGCCGATTTAAGACATTGTATCTTTTAAAATTACAGATCTAATGAAATGATTGATAAAGATGTGTGTTGTGCAGCCCCAAGCCCCTGCCGTTCCTATATAATGGAAAACTTTTTAACATAAGAAGCAAAATGCATAAAATTGAGTAAATTTTGGATCATAGCCGAAATTCTTCAGGCAAAATTGTGGAAGTGATTTGCCGACCCTTTAAGGACGCAATCTTCCGAGGAAATACTGCATTTAAAAACTAAGATGTATTAAAGTTTCACTATGCCTTATCTAGTTTTACTTTTCGTTTCTGGTTTTGTTTTTGATTTAAAAGTATATCAGTTAGTAAGAAAGTAATTCATTTCTCATTTAATTGCAATTAATAACACACTTATTCTAAAACGTTATTTAAAAAATCAAATTATGTTCTCAATTTGTCTCTTTCGATTCATCAACATTTTCCGTTTGTTCAGGCGCATTTTGGCGGTTTCGCCACGCCGTCATGTAGGTGTGTGGATGAATGGGTAAAAGCCCGGCTATGCCCAAGACTTCAGCAGCAGGCGTCGATAAATGTGCTCCCTTTCCCAGCCAATAACGGATACGTTCAAAGTTGAACGACACCAAACGCTCGTTGAATTGGTTTGGCAAGGGATCGAATGTTCCTACTTGTTCCACAACGGGCTGGTGTTGATTTTTTCGGCGCTGTAAGAAATTACAACTTATTATGACATTGGTTGGAATGGAAACGAAAAACTTACCTCCATGACCACAATATGATAGAAAGGCCGGTTGGTGCATCCTTGTCTTACGAAACGTATAATTTTAGCAGACTTTTTATAGAAGCGTCCTATGCCACTAGCGGGCGACAATGGTGCAATATTCATTTTATTTTTAATTCAAAACACAGGCGAAAATTGTATTATCGAGTGTTATGAAAACTTGGGTCCATACGGTATTAAAGTGCTGGGAAACTATTGACTACTTGGGTACCGGGTACTTGACATTGACTGCTCTTCCAATTACTGGGTACTTATTTGAAACGCTCGTCAGATCTTTGTTTGAATGGAGTCGTCCCCAAGAGTAGGCCGATGAATGTTTCAAGGAATTGATATTAAAGAAAATCAGCAGACTACGCCATCCCATCAGCGGTGGCTATTGCAAATGCAACGATAAATGCAAAATCGATATATGGGAACATAAATTCTTTTAACTTATCCGGTAAAATACGTTGAGATGATAGATGACAAACACACATCGGACTATACTTTGCTTAGCAGATTCAAAAATTGTAGATCAAAATGGGAATTTGCTTAAAAACAATTTAGAGCTTCGGGTACTGGTGGAAAAAGAATAGGGGGAATATTGTAGTGCAGAAAAAAACATTGCCCAGTCGGTCTAGCACGTTGTTATGTGCTTGCAGAACTACTGATTATTAAGTATGGCTAACACCTCAAATTCCTCGTCAAAACAACTCTACACAATGAATGGTGAAGAGGTGTGTTTAAGGTAACCATTTCTACAGAAAAATACAAATGTGTTGTGTCTAACACGCAGATAATACTAGTAATTTGCAACAGTTTTAATTTGATTTAGGGCACAACTTTGCGTTATTTGACTTTCTGTTGCAAACGATGGCCTCAACTGAATGTAGCAATATAACGTTTGCAGTTCGTGTTGTCATATCTTAGGGAGCAACTCCAGTCCCCGTTGAGGCCTACAAATGAACACCTAAATTCCTACCTGCTTTAATGCTATGGCCCGCTTCATCCGTGTTCGTGACGTTGAGTTCGTCCATAGATATTGCGCAAAGTCTTTGGTCGTCTGATAAGCCCTCACTACATTTCTGCAGTACTTCCGCCGTCCCATTGTCTAATCTCTCATCCATAAAATGAGTAGGTGCTATATGTTGAGTAGGTGCTAATTGCTGTTTTATCAATGCATTTTGTAATTTATCTTAAATTGGCCGTAAGGCTTTACAAGTAAAGATGAATAAAAATGAAATGAAAATATGTAGGACGCCAGGACAATTCGCACAGTAGGTAACTGAAGCTCTAGTTCTTCTCTCATATGTTATGGATAAGAACAAGTTTTTGAATAACCGGCTTTTCGTCAACGGAACAATTATTTGATCAATTATCAAGAGCTACTGTAATACAATTTTGACTAGGGACTATGGCAGTATGCGGAATTGATCTTGCATCCAAATGTTGTTCCGATTCTCTTCAGTTAAATGCTTCAATTGTCGTGCGGTCTACGGGAAACATCTAAAATCGATTTTCAATTGTAGTGATCGAACCATAAAGAATCGTCGCCATGTTTGTTTAGAAAATAGTTGGTAAAAGGAATGCAGGAAAAAAACAGTGTGAACGAATGCGGTGGACAAGAGAATCGAGAAAATCCGAACATGGGAATCGAGAAAAACAGGGTTGGAATATTGTGGCGCATCATCATTTATCATTATCGCATTTCGCATTGCAGGTCAGGTTTGTTAAAAAATCATTTTATTTCAATTGTGAATTTAATGTTTTTATAAAAATGACAAAAAATATAAGCAAACGGTGAAACTATACTCTGTATACTTGTAAGCTGGAATCTTTTGTTCGTTTTGTTGTAAGGTGTTAAAAAAGAAAATGCCGTGCCTTGTTTGTGAAGTGATAAAAAAAAATTACTGCCCAGCGTCAGCGTTGTATACATCGAGAAAATGGAAAAATGAAACTAAACAACAATCAATACACCAAACATACATCATAATTTTTCGGCCGATACAATTAATCAGGCAAATAAATTAATTCCGGCTATAATTAATTATCAGGAAAAAATAATAACCGCCGCCGACTATAATGGATCGGCTCGGTTTTCGCCTTTTCGATTTTCTTCCATTCCACGCAATGTCGTTCTACGATTCCTCCATTCCACTCATACTGCCCTCTGATTATTGCTGTAAAAGTAAATTATTGGAGAGTATTTGGGGAGAATTTCAAATTGCACGCGAACAAAAGAGATGACAGCATTTGCGTTACTACGTGCTTTGTCTAATCTCTAATGTCTCCAACAATTCTCAGAAGCGATGGAATAAAAGAGATGAATATAGGAATGATTTTTTTGTCGTCTTTTCGATATGTATAGTGTATTCCCTATTCGAGGGTTGTCTCTGTCATTCGTTCATTCATTTTTGAGGTTAGAACGAAAGCCGAACACAAAAGAAATTTTTGGATAACCGAAGCGAAGTTGTCTGACATTTTTTCGAATTGTTGTAAATCAATTTTGTGTATGCAATTAGTGTGTTAACGCTAAAATAAGGTACTCATTTTTTAAGATAATTTTCATTTTAAAATCTATTCAGACATTAAAGACAATAAAGTAATAAAATTGAGTGTGGCGAAGACTGAAAATAGTGAGGAAATTATTGAAATGTAATATTGGGGCATATTTTATGTCTCAAATGGAAAAAATGTGTTTTTCTCCTCTGTGTCATTGTCTTGTTCGGTATTGGTCGCGAAGTGAATTTATTCATTACCTCTTCTCGGACGAAAATTGTATATTTTTTGAGTGATGGGCTTTCCGTTATTTTTGGTTTATTGGTGTACAGGGAACGATTTAAGTCCTCTTATGCGGCAGTAGTTGACATAAAATTGTCCCTCATTTGTAATTGTCTGATTTCTGATTACGGTCATGGGAAAGCTCAATGAACTGGTAACTGTGTGTGTGCGTGTTATTTTTTTTTCTTTGAAAGCGGTGATGGTGATCTGCCTTTTCAGACAAACCCTAACCAAGCCACTACTTCTGTTTGTCATCATCAGTGTGTGGGGGGGTGAGTTGCTGTGAACGCTGTGAAAATTGTTTACATACAACATCAGGGCAGCCGAGTGTCGACAGAAATCGGAAATAAATAGAAATGGATGATAATCTATTCCTATTAATATCTGCCTCTGAATAACTTTTTAGAGTTGGGAATTACAGCATGAATTTGACCCGATTTTTTTGTTGTTAACATTTACACATATCATGTGTGTTCTTTTTGTATGTATTAGTTGATGCATACGAGGGTAGTTGGCTAAGTATGCCCCATATGGTGAAAAAGTCGGCTTCAAAAAAAATATATATGTAAATGTTTACATTAGTTTTTTCTAATCTACTCATTCAATATTTTTAAATTGTGAATTTCAAATCAATCAAAATGTTGTTACCGAATTTACTTCTTGATCACGTGTGCTGAATACTGGCTGAAAATTAGATACGGTCGTTTCACTTAAGTGTCAATTGAAGATAACTGCCAAAGAATCCTACTTTTTGCAGTTCTATTCTAGATTACTGACTGTAAATTATAGATCACTGTCATCAATAAATTATTGTAATGTTTACATAATTTTAGTAATATAGCACAGCAGAATTTTTCTATCTTTAAACATCACTCTATAAATCAAGGCTTCTCAACTCGTGCAGGCTTACGCCCCCGGGCAAGTGAAAGTTACCATGCTGCCCTTCATACCAACCAAACAAAATAATATATAGTTTATAAACATTTATTTTAAACGTTTGAAAGAACTTCGTGGCAAAAAACACTGAATGATAACTCAAATTTTACATAGTCCCGATTCATACTAGGCAATTTTTACGATTCCCTTTAGACTTTGCCTCTTGTGTTCACGCAAGGATATTGTTTTTCGGCAATTTTTATTTTCATTATTGCCTTTTCAAATACAAATGACTTTTGAAATATCAAAATACGAAAAACAGAAAAGAAATTGCTTTCAAAATACGAAAAACACAAAAGGAATTTTTCCATTTCTATTCCCCTTACCTCTCTTTCCCACAAACTGAGAATTGCGGCAATTAAAATTGTCTACTGTGAATTGGGACATACTCCTCTTTAAGTAGCCCAATTTGGTTTTTATATAAAAACAAACTACAGATGGTCGACGACAGTGCTGGTAATCTTGAGTTGGGATGAGAAAGAAGCAATACAAAACCATAAAAGTACTTTCATATTTTCGCCGTACGCCCGAGGTTGCCAATCGGCGAGATGGCTGATTGTGTGTCGTTCAAGCAGCAGTTAAAATCACCATAAAATCGGTAAAATAGAAAATTCCCGATATGATTTCTGTCATTGGCTGATAAGGGAACTGCGTGATGGAATTTATTTATTTGTAGTTTCCACCTCGTAAATGTTGGCGACTTTACATGGCAATCTCTAAGCCATGTAAAACTTCTCTAGAAAAGCACTAGTTTGTGAACCCTGAAGCAAGTCTATGGAACTATTTATGGGTAACATAAATGTTACGGGACTAAAAAATTATAGTAATGTGTACAAACTGTCGCACCACGGCCGACCACAATATATAATCTCAATCTTCTATAGTTTAGTTTTCTACGTTTTGAAAACCACCTGCCACCCTTTGTGAGGTATTGTCTTCATTGAGTACAGAAAATAAATATCAAAAACCATAGATAATAAATCGACCTCCTTTTTCTGAATGTACGACATTTGGAAAAGAATAATAAAAAGGAAGGGATTCAGGATGCCACAAAGGAGTAATTGTATTTTATTTCTTACCTTACAGCTTACTTTGTAAATACAGTGTACATAGAATATGAGCACACAAACCCGTAATAGCGGCGGCAGTCGCAATCAAAAGAAATCAAATTCTGGCAATGGCGGCGGTGGTGGCGGTGGCGGAGACTCAATTTCACAGGCTTCACACAAGAAGACTGACCTCTCAAAAACAGAAAAGGAAAAATCGCACCCAAAGGTATTTAATTATATGGTCGATTGCATTTATTTGATCGTGTTTAAAAGACAAATTTTGATTATTTTAGCCAACAGCGGAACAGTTACGTATTGCTCAGATCACCAATAGCAATACATTGGAAGATCCACAGATGCGTGAAAAAGTCGCCACACTCATAGAGATGACACAGAGGTCCGAGGAGGACGTCTGTTGTGCTCTATATGAATGTGACAACAATTTACAGAATGCAGTTCTATTCCTTCTAGAAACACTTCCCGTGGTAAGTTGGTTGTCTTTGTTATATCGTTATCTTGATAGTAAATGGGACAAAACCATGGTTGACTAATCGTTTTTCTGCGTTTCATTTGTGTCTAGGGAGCATTTGAGACATCTTCAAAGAAGAAAAAGAACAAAGCTGCAAATGCTGCACAGGATACCAGTGGAGGAGATGGTGACTGGGCCGATGGGAACGCCAATACGGACAAGCGTGAAAAATCACGTAATCGTAACAGTAGTAATCGTGGTGGTCGCGCTGGTTCGGACAGTCGCGGATGTAAGTTTTGCTTCTTTACTTTGTTTGCTAACATATGCAGTTCGTGTGGAAGATAAAAGTTTTTCTGTACAAAAATATAGGGCGTGGCAGAGAAGCTCGTGAAAACGAACGCAACACCAGGGGAGGTGGTGGTGGCGGTGACCGGGATGATCGTACAAACGATAATTACCGCGGTGGTCCACGAGGTGTTGGAGGCGGTGATGGACGTCGGGGAGTCGGAGGAGGTCGTGGTGGCGGCTATGTTGGTCGTGGAGGCCGCGGTGGTGGCCGCATGGGCGGTGGTCGAGGGGCTGGAGGTCGGGGTGAACGTAGCGGCGGAGGTGGTTATAGTTCACGTTACAATAATACCAACGACGACCACCAAGAGGTCGAACTCTGGGATAATACAATTGCCCAAAATGCGGAAAAGCAACAGCAACAGAGCCAAGACGATGCATGGGGTGACTGGGACAATGAAGAATACGTTGGGTCTCTTAAGGATAGCAAAGTTTTTACAACGAGTAACCTACCGAATCAGACGGCTGCAAGTGTTCTAAGCAGTGGTTTAGCTGGCAGTGGCACAGTCAGTGGCAGCACGAGCACTACAGGAGTCACGAGTGAACTATCTGCGCAACAGGGACTGGATCACCATCATCTGGGGACATCAGTGCTTGGTAGTAATTCAACGCAATCACAGGGATCTCATTTGAATTCCTTAGTAGGTAGTAATGTCGTTGGGTCTGGTATTGATGATAATGCGACCAGTAATTTGTCATCGGTTTCGGCGACTCCGATTATGCAGTATAGTGCCGCAGTTAGCAGTACACCGCAAATGCAGCAGCAGCAGCAACAGTCCACTGTTGGCGGCAGCTCGTTATCATCTGGCACCAGCATCAGTGGAACATTGGGTAGTTCACAGTACGGCAGTGCCGTCGATAGCTTCTCGAATGCGGCAACTGCGGCAGCAAATTTGGTTCAGCAGGTGCAGCAGCAACAACATCTCGGACAGCAAATGAAGTCGGCGACTTTGTCGGCAGAACAATCACAGTATTTTAATTCATTGACTTCGCAAAATGCTGCCGCTCAAGCGGCAGCGGCAGCAGCCGCGAGCAATGTGCCGCAACAGCAGCAAATGGCGTCATACGCCCAGAATCAAAACAGTGTGCAATATCCGACATCTTACGCAAATGTCTTTAGTACGGGCACAACTGGTACCGGCTCGTCGACGGCGATAACGACAGATCCCACTTCACAGATTCAAAGTAGCCAACAACCACAAGTACGGCGGGCACGTGCTAAACTCCCTCCCCCCTCCAAGGTAATCGCTCACATATACTTTTGCATTTATACTCTTCTGTAAGTTGTACATATTTTTGCAACATAGATTCCTTCAAGTGCCGTCGAAATGCCTGGTGATTCGTTGAACAACATTGGTTATATAGATGTACAATTCGGTGGCTTGGACTTTTGCACCGATGAATCCTTTGAGAACTTGTCAGAGAAATTCAACACCTCTGTGACTTTGGACGGACAACAGTCTCAGCAGCAGCCACAACAGACATCGCTGGCACAGTCGCCACAAGATGTTGGCGGTCCAAAGTATGACCAAACAAAATCTGTAACACAACGTCCGCTATCATTGGTAGGATATTTTCCGCATACTCGTTTCCGCATACTCGTAAATAATCCTCTTGTACGTTTTATTCCCAACAGAGTGATAAATTAAGGGCAGCTGGTTATTCCGAATTTACTGCAAAACCCCAAACACAGCAAACTCAACAAATTGCTGGAGTTGGTGGTACAGCATCACAGGGGGTGGGTACCGGCAGTAACGCTTTGGATCAACTGACAAATAATGATCCGTATCAACAAAATACCGCTTCTGCTGCGGCTTACCAAAGCTCTTACCAAAGCAACGCCAATGTTTCAAGCAAAGGTGTTGCAAATGCCTATCAACCATCAGTTTCTTCGCAGGGCTACAGTAATTCGGCATATGGAAATGTACAGGTAAACACCTTCATACATGAGACATCGTTTATTGCATTTGCTCTATAATGACAACCTTCTTGTCCGTTTAATAGTCATCGGTTGCAAACTCATATCAACCTCAAGCTTATGGCTCGTATCAACAAAATGCTATGGCTACGTACCAACAACAACAGTCAGCCACACAAGCCGGACAGACCGCTTCGAACGTCGCAGGTGGGTCAGCCAATGTCGGTGGCTCTAGTTCAACACAAAACATTCCCTCTGTTGGTGGCAACAATAGCAGCAATAGTGCAACGTAAGTAAAACAACATCCTTCGGGTGATCAGTTGAAGCAAACAGTAGCATAGCGCGTTTGATGAGTTTTTACTAATATGTTGTCTTCTAATTAAATTTGATTTATCGTATTATATGTACTATATGTATTATTTGAATCGTTGAACCGACCGTTGATGCTAACATATTGCCATGTCTGTTTTCTATTCCCTCCCGCTAACCACAACCACCTCTACCTCCTTCTGATTTTAACCGAATGATTGCTTTAAACTGCCTGATTTCTATGTTAACTTCCGACTGTTGGTAAACTGCCGATGATTAGGGCAAATTCAAATTCCAGTTATTTATCATCAGCATATGGATCGCAACAAAATGCCTACCAATCTAGCCAAAGTGTTTATGGCAACACTGGTCTGTCAAATAGTACTGGGTATGTATGTAGTATAGAAATGGTCGGCCGTGGAGATGCAAAAAGCCATCTGTCTATTAGCATCGTTAAGTAAAAACTGGGAAAATGTCTTTAAACTGTTATTCTACCATAATAGGTACACGGGCAGCACGAATACGTCATCTTCTCAGTATAGTAACTTTAGTACTAACGCCAAGTTGAAGGATACCACCTCCACGACGTCGAATACTTCACATTACGAAAGGTAAGTGTTATGAGCCAACTTCCAAGTGTAGTTAGTCTGCTAGAGTTGAATATGCTTAACATTACCCTGTTTATTGATTATTTTTTTTGTTTAACCAATGGCTGATATTAACAAAATATTCAATTGATGTTGACTTTTTCAACATGATGAACATTCAGAATTAAATTATTTTGTTTTCTTCTCTTTGCAGTGTTTCATCAAGCAATGCGATTAGTAATAGTGGTACTGCTGTAAATTCCGTTTCAAGCGCTGTCAACTCCGGCAATGCAGTAGCAAACAGTATGATCTCATCCAGTTTAGGTGCTCTAACAAGCAATTCAAATGTAAATCCTTCTTCCTCTGTAGCTAACAACAATACCAACAGCAGTAGTTCGAATAGCAGTGTGGCAAATAACGTCGTCTCGAATGTGGTGTCACAGAGTGGCGGCAGCGGCGTTGGCAATGTCAGCGGCAATAGCAGTAGCAACAGCACCAGCAATGTTAATGTCAACAGCACTAGTGCAACATCGGCTGGCGTAAGCGGTGTTAACGTTGGCTCGTCATCTGCCGTGGTGGCTGCATCATCGGGTGGTGTATCCTCGGCGTCGAATAAGACTGGTAGTGTTACGGGTAGTAGTGGTGGTGCACCCACGGGTGCTAGTGGAAGTGGCGGAGCTGGTAG
This sequence comes from Hydrotaea cyrtoneurina, assembly GCA_958296145.1. NCBI lineage: Eukaryota > Metazoa > Arthropoda > Insecta > Diptera > Muscidae > Hydrotaea > Hydrotaea cyrtoneurina. The sequence goes on along the minus strand of OY282516.1, from coordinate 76,353,449 downwards.
TGGAATGGTGCCCAACATCCAAATGGTTAGTCAATATATTCAGACTTCAGTGCCATTCTATCAGCCACCAGTTTATTCTTACGAGGAAATACAAATGATGCAACAGAGAGTGCCACATGTGGTGAGTTCATGGAGAAATGCAACACAATTCAAGCAAAAATACACATTTTATCTGTAAACAAACCACCGCCATCATCAGCCAATACATTTTCCAAATCATTACATTCCTAACCAACTTCATAAGAACCCCTCCATCCATTCATTGAAATAATCGATTCAAAACACCATGTTAGACCACGTATCTGTCAATCAAGTTTGTCTGGACATGTTTAGTAGTAAACTCCTTTTAATCGGATCCCGTTACGTTTTTAAGAATAATAAGGACATCGTTTTGTTTCATTAAAAGAATTTGCACGTTCATTGCAACCAGTAAAAATCCGAATGAGCTCCATGAAATTGTATAGCAATAATAAAGAGGTCGAATTCACATTTTCCTGCAGGGTACTAGGGTTCAATTGATAACGAACAGTGAGTAAAAATAAGTGTGCAGTGTCCAACTCTTTGTTAAAATTATTATTTGTCCAGACTGATGCTTGCACACATGTCTCTATTTTCTGTACACAGAATTCGGGAAAGATCTTGATATACACTTAAGATTATTTGATGTTTTTATTGTATTGCATTGAACCTATCTCATATAAGTTGGTTTAAATAGTACGTCCTCTCATCATTCCCACTATTGCATCTATTGAAATAATCATTTCCCATTCCTTATATTCATTTACACGTATACAAAAATACATATTTTTTTATCATATATATGTATGGAGCAGGAAGTCGGTCCTCTGCTTTTGTTATTCGGTGCCCAAAAAGACTTGCCGTTATCATTTTTAAATGTTAATATTTGACTGACTTTCTGCTCTAGAACATCGCTATTCATATACATATATACTCGTCATTAAGACATACCATGCATGCTCAAGCATGTATGATGCATGTGCCTAAATGTGATGTATACATACATATCTGCATACAAGCTTTTACCAAACCACACTGTATATTTGTTAAATCTAATTTTCTAATTTTTAATTTTATAGCAAGGTTATTACGACATGAATTATACGCCGACTAGCCTAGGAACTGGTCGTGATAACTTAGGATCGGTTGCCTACTCAACCATGACTGATAGTCGTTTTACAAGAACTGACAATAATTCCAGTCCTGTTAGTAATGTAAGCACCAAACAAGAGAGAGATGATGCGAAATGTATTACTAAAATTATCATTTCAATAGGTTTCCAGTACAATGTCACAACAAGCTGGGTCGAGTGGACCTATGCTTAATGTTCCTTACGCTTATTTCTATGGCGGTAACGTATTGCCAGGCAGTTTTCAGTATGGCACTCCCGCCATTTATCCGGTAAGTCCAACACATGCGTACGATTAAGCTGCATCGTATAACGTTCGATATAATTTTTGTTTCTTTAGCAAATTCCTGCTGCTAACACTGCTTCAGGTGGACAATTCCCGAAACCTTCATACAATACTGGATACGGTTCAACCAATTATGATGCTCTATCTCAAGCTTCACAAGATTATTCGAAAGGAACATACCCTTCAAGTGTTAATCAACCAACAAAGTCCCAAAATGTTGCAAATCCTCCACAAGCTGGAACTGCTTCGGATTTAACTTCGTCTATGTATGGTAAAACACATGTGGCACTTAATAAAGTCAATGTAAGTATATCAGGACTTTATTTCTTGGCCCGCCACGACTTTAATAAAAAAAATGTTTTTCTCTTTCCCCCGTAACCACCTGTCTGTTGTTTTACAGTCTTACGAAAAGCAGAATTTCCATTCGGGTACGCCTCCACCATTTAATATGGCAAATACACAGACTGCTGGTGGTACATCTGCACAACCTTATGGCATGTATTTACCCACTATGCCGGCTGCTGCAGGTCATCATATGATGCATCCTCAAATTCACCAGGTAATTTAAAATTAGCCACCTCTTGTTTTACTCTATAGTTCCAAGTAGAGAAATGATTTGAATATTTGTTACGACACATTCAAATTTCGTTAACATTTAATTACATGCTCCGCATTTGTAGATAGCTAACACCATCCACCACCATCATATTCATTCATTTCATTCTCTAAAAAAATGCATTGTTTTGTGTATGTACATATTGAACAGAATTTGTCCAAAGTTGAATACAAAAGGAAATGCGATGACTGGATGTGATCTAATATATCTGTGTAGGCTTTTTGTAAATACATATGTCCGGCGATAATCGATACTTTTTTATAACTTTTTTTTTTGCTCCATACAAGTCGAGGCACTCTAATAGACATATATTTTAAAATGTTACCAAACGTGTTTGTTTATAGGACAGGCACGTTGTGAGCCATTTTCTAAATATCAATAGCTGGAGAATTAACACGTTATTTCAATCATAATTATTTCTGTATGGATTTTTAAAAGTTCGGGTTTATTTGAATTTGAAAATCGTTTGTAATGCTTTATAAGAACATTAAGAAAGTATGCCGAACTACGTTTACCAAAGTTATTTTGTTGGTCCAGATTTACACGACGACTTTTCCCCAGGGCTTTCTCTTAAAAATGTCAAGAAAAGACATGAACAATGTGTAAACAATGAGTTTTTAAATACAAACATACATACGTGCCTGTTCCTGGTGTACACTCCTCTTTCGTGAACATTCCTCTTTCACATTAGGCAATTTTAATTGCTTTAATTCTCGGTTAGTCGGAAGAGAGGTAAGGGGAATGGAAAATTTCCTAGTGGATCGGCACTATGATTGAACAAATTTTGATTGGCAAAAAGGATTCATCACAATCAAAAAGTCCCCTAATTTATCGATCCTGTTAAAACATTTATTGAAATCGGATTTATTTACCAGTGATCAAGAAATAGGAGTCTTGACACCTGGTTTCTTGTAGCGATCAAACCCATTACTGTAAAAAAAACAAGTTTAAGCCAATAAGCAAAATACTTGCTGTGTGCTTAATTTCGCCGAGAAAAGTTCGTGTATGACATGCACAGAAGTTTGCTAAGAACCGTGCAGTTGTTTCGCACGCACACTTTAAAATTCAAGAGGGAGTGCTCAAACACTGTTCTGATTCATATCGTATTACATTCCGTATCCAAATGAGGTAAATTCAATCATAAATTTGGATGTAGACGACACATTTTTCCTACCCATCATTTCCTGGTAGCTTCCGTGACTACCAGCTTCTCAAGACCACTTGAGACGTCCCCTAACCGTAATTATACAAGAATAAACTATGCATTTAAATTGTATTTGTTGTTACTTGGCATTCAAAAGCAGTCAAACAAACAAAATCCTTGAAACCTTTTTTGAACATTTATAGTTCTGCAAAGAAATATCCATAAATCAATGATCACGAAATCGAACATTAGAAACAAAAACTGTATATATCGACAATAAATAAAAAAGAAAACAAACTTTATAAAGATATTTAGCGTGTATCTGTTGATTTGCCAAAATGTTCACATAGTCACCAAGCGTAAGGTTGTGCGTACGAAAAGTTAAAAGGTTTAGACAGAAGTGCATGAATACAAAATAGGTTCATTTTCAGATTAGGTTAGAGGAAGCGCTTAAATGTATCCTGTTGGAGTTTTAACGTGGCGGCCGTGGTTGATGGTGTTTCCAGGCAATTAATGAAAGAACTAGATAACCTAGACATACCCTATGTTCTTGTAGAGAACTGGCTGATTAAACTAATTTACTTTAGTTGGCCTATAAGGCGTTTGCAAGTTTCGCCTAAAAACCCTTCAAACGGTGCAACTGGCACAGTTCAGATACGGTATGATTAAGCACCGTTGTTGAACTGGTGTGGTCTTGTTCCATTGCACTTCTAGCTCTGCTCCATATTCGAAACGACGAAACGACTCCTTATTTTGTCGCATATCTATAAAATTAAGTACATAACAGTGATTCCTTTAGCGCTACTGTCATAACATGCATCGTAAAACAACTGGGTATTGCTAATTTCCTACTGTTTCTGCTCTGTTCTCATAAAGGAAAACATATCCACTCACGAGTACCCCACCTCATCGTTGTACATTTCAAGTTGCTTTTAAGTGCTTTCAATTGTTAGACCTAGTAAAGGAATAGTGCGAGGTCTGCGCAAAATTCTCATTGGGCTGATTCCTAAAATGTTGAGATCCGTGGCGTGTTGATGTTCCAGGACGGAGTAGCACATTCTTGTAAGTGCGCGTCTTACAAAGACGGGACTGGGAGGGTTATTCACCAGCATGTCAGTCTTTGTCAGATTGTATCAGACTGTAGCCAAAATCTGCACTGAAAATCGCCAATAAAAATTATTTAATACCAGAAATCCACTATTTTTAATATATGCTAGATGTTATTTTGTTAAAAGGAGTAACATTTAAATTATTGTACTTTGTAAAGTTACATACAAATATCTATTTATTTATAGACGTCGTTGTCTTCGTTCTTATTTTGATTTCGATACATTGTTTGTGTTAAATCTTCTCAACATATCTTCAACGTTATTGACATTGATGTAAACCTATTCGAAAGCTTTGACTACAAATTGACTGATTATGAGTTCAATACCAATTTCGTAAGTTCGAGAAAAGTTTTTTCTATAAAATTCGACAAATTAGTAATAAACCATGAAAACCGCAATTTCGCGAAGTCCAAATTAAAGACACAAACTTGCGTACAGCTGTCGCAGTGGGTACGTCATTATCGCCAAAACTTCTTTCAATAAACGCACTGTTTGAAATCCAATGCTGACTTTGAAAATAAGTTTGCATTATTTCCCAACCTTATCGTAGCGTAAAGCGATTCATTTCGTTCCACGGAGATATGATTCCGACTTTCTGAGTAGGAAAGAGCTTCCACTGTTTTTTTTTTACATTTGAAGGTTCGAATAAGTCCCTGATACATAGGCCAAATCAAGGATGTACCTTTTAGCGGTAATCATCATTTTACTGTGATCTTTTAGGATTTGATATCACTTCCGATTTGCCTAATAGCAAACAAAACACGATGTTATTAGTGAGATGATATCAAGCGCTGTTGGTATGAAGAATAACAGGAATATTTCCTACGTTTAAACCAATACAAACTTAAACAATACAATAACAACAATGTTTTTCCGAGGGAACACTTGAATAGCGTATAATTGTGGTAAATTTTAATCGAATGGAATGCATAACGGGTTATTGAATTTTGAATAAAATCATAATCTTCACGTATAATAGGTGAGGTTATCCAAAATATAAATAATTTCAATACAAATGGAGAGTAATAGTTTTAGTTTGCATCAGATTTTAATTTCCTCAATTGCACTGATTGACATTTCATTTAAATTAATTAATCGAATTTAAAAGATTTCATATGTGAAAAAGGGTATGTTTTATACGGCATATGGATTTTTCTTCTTCTATCTTCTTTGTATATATTTTTTTTTTGTAAAACTTTGCCATAACGCTCATAAATCTATGTAAGCTGTAACTAAGCCGTAGTGAAAATACAAAACATTTTAACATTATGTGTCGACATGCAATCAATAATCCTTTCATAAATAACATATTGTTGTCTGTTGTTGCCGCCACCATTCTTGCAAATCCTACTTCATTTTTCATTATCCCCCTCATTCGTATCTTATTTACAATACAATTCAAGCTCTGTCTCTATCTTTCCATAACATATTAAACAATTCTTTAAAAACAATATCAAACAACAAACACTAAAAACTGAAACATTTGAATTAAACTCGAAACATCTTCTCTTCATTTAATTATCTCTTTAATCAGCAACAGTATTTTTAAAAATAAAATCCGAAAAAAAAACACATCAATCAAAATCAACATTAAAACTACTTATATAAAAATCAAAACAAAAAGAAACTACAACTTATGCATGAAATATTCTCCTGTTTGATTTATTATTATTATTTCTTTTGGTTTTTATTGGACATCAATAGATGGACGGCAGGATTCACAATTCATCCCGCCGGGTAAGTTGATAACAAAAAGACGCATCTTAGCTATAATTACATAGATAGGCGAAACTACAAAAAGCAAGTTAACTAACTAGATTGCAGAAAGAAATAGTTGTATGTTATTTGGTTAGCTAAACACAAACTCACATTACATACGATATTTTATCTCATTTTTTTTTCTAAGGCCGATTTTTAACTTAGAGTACATATTAAAAGCAAACATGTTTATTTTGTTTCACTCATATTACAATGTTCCATTTTTTTTTTTTTTGCGTATTACTGGTTTCCCATTATTTGAGGGACATGATTTCACTTATGTGACTGACTTTCAGCAGTAGCGAATTCTGTCAATCCAATTTTCCAAGATATGACCTATTTCTTGAATGGCTTTCTCTACAGTCCCTTTAAGGGATTAAATCGCTAATATATTGTTCGCATAACATCAGTTCTTTACTCAATTCTCAAATTATAAATAAACTGACCAATTAAACAACCGCTCTAGTATCCGCACGAATCTTTCAGGCATTTGCTTCTCGACGATTACGTGCGGGTTCTTCGACGCCCATTCTGGTCAGACTGGTGCCTAAAATGTTGAGCTATTGTGATCTACGGATTGAGTCGCACACTCTCGGCCAGCCTCAAAATACACTTTATTCAGTACACTGAAAAAAACAGGTTCCGCAAAATTAAGCTGTTTATTTGTGGAGTGCTGTGTATGTGTAGTAGAATATGATGAGTTTTTACCGAGTATGGGCCGTAGGTACCACAGCAGATGGATGTGTTGTAGTCGACATTCATTCGCGTACCCAGTTTCATGAATGGGCAAAATGACATTAGCATTAACAGAGTTATCTAACTCAAATTAAATTTTTCACACATAGTTTAACCGAATCGATCGCCAAATTTTGGGTGTTCAAACTACAGTTGATAGCCACTTGATTTAAATAATCAAAAATAATTTTGTTTCGCTTACCAAACTAATGAGAATAGAAAAAATGCTGTTGCCGAATGTTGTTGGTTTTTGGCAACCATCGATTGAAACTGCAGTCTTTTTTAAATGTTCTTATTTCGTTCCCAAAACCTTGTGTGGCCGAAAGCTGTGTGAGTGTTACAAGTTGAACAGCCTCTCCACATCTTTCCAGGCATATGTCTTTTCCACATGTTGTTAAAAAAATGCACTGCAAAAACTTTTTATTTAATTTAATTTATTACCGAAATCGGAATCATAAGTTTAATAACAATACGATAGTGTTGCCCCACCAATTGCATACAGCGAAGTTTATTTTGACTCATCACAATAAACCCTAGTGGTTTAACTACAATTTCATTTATTGTACCTAAGCCACGTAAAACTTATATAGAAAGAATGCATTGGTCTACTGAACGTCTTTAACCGTTTCGGGACGAGAACTTTTGTGGCCATCAATCTTAAAAAAGAGTTTAGATATAGTCTCCTAATGTTGTTTTAAGAAAAGTAATTTCATAATATATTTTTAGGACGTTCCGAAAAGGAGATATCGTCCTGGGACAAAAACATCCCAAACACACCTGAAAAGCTAAATTTGAATAATAAAATCAGAATATATTTTACTTTATTTCAATTTATTTTATTCTTTTATAATATTTATTGTTGCATAAAATTATTTTAATTAGTTTCTATGGCAAGGTGTGAAACATTTTTTACAAAACGCCAAGTTGCAGGCAATGCAAAGCTGATTTGTGCGACTTCAGAAAAATATCTTTTTATTGGTTTTCGATTATATTTTCTATGAAATAACAACTGTTTGAGTAAAACTTTACTAAATGACACTTTTATCCACAATTAAAACACTTGTTTTTTGAGCTTTTGTCGATGGTCTTATTAGCAACTCAAACCGCTCGAACTGATTTATGACTTTTGACATAAGCTTCATGTGTTATATTGACAGCTGTATTAAATTTTTTGTAGAGAAGAATATAAATAATGATTTGGGACGGTTTTCAACAAAATCGTGTGAGAATTTTCAGAGATATGATTTTTCAAATTTTTCTGGGATAAAAACATCCCTGTCGTCCCGAAACGGTTAAACATTAGTTCCGGGTCAGTGAATATATAAATTATATAGTGCACAGTTCTCGGATAGAAGAAACGTTCAAGTTTTTTTTGTAGATGTTAATTGAATTTCTGTCACGTTGTTCACATGCGTGGAATACTAAAAAAAGATTTAATTAACAAATTATTAATGTGATTTTTGAGTTAAGCTAACACTCTTGGCATAATAAACACAGTAACTGTTAATATATGGTAATATTATAAAATAAATATATGTCATTTGCCCCTCCAAAAGTCCTACTTCCTTAACATGACAATAGTGTTACTACTCGCAGATGTCTTTAGATTCCGTTTATTAGATTTTTTCTTCATAGTTAGTAAGAGAGTTAGCTATTTTCATCATTCATTTGAAAGGGATTTAAATTTATACATAAAGGCGTTAACGTGGCAAAGTTTTCAAAAAAAAACACTTCTTTTCTCCAAATTATAAAAAATCAAAACAAACAGTTTTGGACATTTTTATGAATGCTCGCTATCATCCCATTTCAATATATATTTAGAGACTATTTTTATTTAGAATTTAGTTGTAGTAGTTTTGTTAATTTCCCTTTGATTTTCTTTAGGTATAACAAAAAGTTATTAGACAAGTGTGCTCTTTGAATTTATATGGAATTTCTTGTGGTCTCTTTTTTATAGGATTCAAACAGCACTGGTCAGCGCCAACCCACAAGTAGCCAATCGAAGTCGGCTACGAAACAAGGATATTCCCCTTCATATTGGACTGGTCAGAATTAAGCTCACATTGTTATTCTACGACACAGACTACTACGTACTACATATGCTGGCGATCTCCTTTAAGAATAACAAATACAAAAATACAAAACACACAGCAACAAATTGAAAACAACAACAATTAAATTTTTTGGATATGGACACGGATTGCAATCGCCTGCTGCTGCTGCTTTACAACAACAACAACATGAAAGAAAATAAAACACTAAAAAAACAGAAAATCCCGCATACAAAAAATATCTCATCATCCATACGAATCCAACAAGGCATCATACAACACGTTTAAACGTTACATAATTAACGAGAACAGTAATATATCTCCGTCAGTTTTTTAAAAGAATAGTTAGTGATCGCTCTTTAGGAATTATTCTTTTCAAATATTTTAAACTCGTCTCCTCCTCGTCGTTGTCGTCGTCGTTATCGTCATTTTGCTATTTTTTAAACCAAATTTATTTTTACATTTAGGAAACACACACATATATGCATTCATATACATAAACACCCCCTGAAGATAAGAGGTCGGAAGTAGTTTCAACCACCACCAAAACAAGCTCTTCGTTTTCAAACTGAATTCCCAAACACTCCAACCACCCTACCCTCTACACACAATACAACCAAACACACTATTTCATTCATTCACATTTTTTTATAACAAACAATGATAACAATTATCAAACAAATAATTTAATTAAAATTAATTATTACATTATTACAAATGAAGAGGAAGAAAGAGAAAATAAAAAAAATCATTAAACATAAAACAAAACAATTACTATATACGATATATATTTATGTATTTGTATGTACGTATTACTACTAATAAAAAAAGAAATACAAACCCCGAAAATTTACAAAATAGTACATGCAAGAAAACAACACATACATACGTGAGTAAAGAGGAAATAAAAAGAATAAAAATTTATAATTACTAAATGAAAAACAAAAGTCCGATAAAGAAAACTAAACAACAAACAACAATGCGAAGCAAATCCAGAGAATTGCTAAGCAAACAAATTTCTTAAAACAAAGCAAATAGAAACGAAAGGAGAACAGCAAACAAAAGAGAGAATACAAACAGAAAATAACATAATTATTATAAAACAACAAAACAAATATTGTAATCGGTTTAAACTTATATGTATAATTATAATAATCTTAATATTTAAATTAAATACAACAAACAAAAATATGATTGAATCCAAAAAATTATAAACAAATGCAGTTTTTATTCGGACAATTCTTCTCATATTTAAATTAAATACAACAAACAAAAATATGATTGAATCCAACAAATGCAGTTTTTATTCGGACAATTCTTCCCCTCTTCTACAGGGTGATTTTTTCTATTTGGTTTCGTAGTGTTTAAATTTTTTCCAGATTACGAGTGATTCGTGACATATTGTCAAAGTCAAAAATGTTCAGTTTTCCATGAACATGCAAACCTACAAGGCGTCATAATCGGCCCATGCTCACGTATGTACTTGTTTTTGCTCAAAAATAGAAGAATGGGATTTGGTTGACAAGTGAGTTTTTTAACTTGACGGTGCCACACTGCACGTGATACAATGAAACATTTACTTGGCTTTAATAAAGGATTTCATATTAAATTTTTGAGGCAAACTTTTTAACTTTAAAATGTTGTTGAGAAACGGAAATATATCAATATGTTTGATAAACATGACATCTTTCGATGCTAACGATTGCGATAAATACTATCGATTTTGACACCAAAAGTAGTCGGTACAATCGATAGTGCTATCAACAGTGTGTCAGCTTTAATTCACAAATGTTTTTGGTATTTCTTGTCCATTAAAATTAAATAAGTAATTTCTATATTAATTCAATTTATCTTAGTTTTGGAATCGGCCGTCAGCATCGGCTCGACAATCAGCTTTGCGAACTAGAGAACGTCTGGATAAAGATTTCATCGAAAAACTAGATCGTTTGCATGATGGTGCTTTGCAAACTGGTCTCGTTTCCAATGAGGATTTGCAGGAAGCATATCGAAAGTCTCGGGATATTGAACAAAATCCGAATCGAGTTAATATGTGGTATACCTTTGGCATAATGGCGTTTGTTATGCTCCTAACGCCTTTAATTTACAATATGTTGACTTTTCTCATTGGTGTCAAATGTTTTTTGCCTAACAATCATTTGGTTTGGGAAGCAACGAGGCCAATAAGTGATTGTGGTTTTTGTAGGGGTGTAGAAGGGCCTCTAATCCTTTTGAACATGACTCGAGAGGAGTTTGCACCTTATGCATACTCTTCATATCCGATTGTCATTAAAAATGCTGTAAACCATTGGCCGGCAACAAGGCTGCTGAATTTGAACTTGTTGAAGGAAATTTATGAACGTTACCCGGAATCGCTTGAAGAAAATTGTCATTTTTTAAGTTTTCATTCTGATCTGAAGTCAATACGAGACGTCTTCAATATGCCGCCGGAGAGAGCAAATCTTAGTATTGGTACCTCCTGGTACGTCGGTTGGAGCAATTGCAATATTGCCGTATTGGAGGAGTTGCGAAAACTATATGGAAGACCTCATTTTTTGCCAGCCGATGCCGAAATGTCCAACACTGATTATATATTTCTTGGTTACGAACAGGGAGCATATATGCACGTAAGAGTCATTGTGTATGCTTTTCATTTTCAGGCAATTTAAATTTGCACTTTGCAGTTGGATTACATACATCGCCTCATGTGGCAGGCTCAATTAAAGGGCAATAAAAGTTGGATTTTAGCACCAACACCTGAATGTGATCACGTATGCCAATCGTTTTCTTTCACCGTTGAGCCTGGTGATGCTGGTATGTAGACATTATGCGTGGCCTTAAAAAATTTAAATCGTTTTGAAATGCCTGTTCTTTGTTTCAGTGCTGGTCGATACACGAATTTGGTATCATGGTACATCTATACCAAAAGGCCAATTTACCTTAACCATACAATCGGAGTATGGCTAAACGGTGAACAACCATCACTGTTAATTAATTAATATTTACTAGACTGATATACTTAAAGTATGTATAAAATATCTATATAATTATGAACATTTTACATAAGTCATTAACACAATATATTTTAATATATGAATCCAAAGTTATACAAACGTTTATACCATTCCACATCGGGACGATAGTGGGTTTGCAACACAATGATAGACATGTTCAAATGATTTCATCTTGGTTTCCCCTATATTTAATCATCCTAACGTACACCTAACATATCAGAAAAACTAGCTGAGAGTTCTCGAAATCAAATTTAAAATTTTACTCAGTAAACAGATAACAATTTAAAACAGCTTTCCGATTTGCTGTATTCATCTTTATGTTCTCCTAATATTGTTTTTCCAAGATATGTTTTTGGAGACTCCGATTGCTTCGGTAATACATGAAATGTTTTATACAAATTGCATTGTTTCTGTGCTGCAGTAGCCGTATGGCAAAAACCTTACTGAGGTGGAAAGACTATTAGAATGCGCATACTAAGAATCTAATCCAAGTAGACTTTATCTGTGTTGGCCTTAAGGCTAAGAATGCAAGCAAATATATCTATGCTCATAGTTCAATATTTTGAAACATTTGAGGGAAGGAAATACACGGTGGGCCATGTTAAATTTGAATCAGCTAGAAAAAAAGTGCTGATAATTTTTCAAAATTTCTGGTTTTATTTTGTTATTTAATAATGGAACATAATATGACTCTTATGACTAACATGACTGGCTCGGAGAATCACAGCTCAGTGACAGCCAATCACAATTTCGGCTGATTATTCGATGGTTGCGTTGACTGTGTGACATGTGGCCCCGGTTGAGCATGGCGCGGCAACGCTCACCGTTGACGATAACGGCGGATCCTTGCCAATGATGCTGCCACCCAAAATCCACACCTTGTAGTGACTCGTTGTAGATGCATTGGCTTCTCAATAGTCACGTGAACCCTATTTGACCTGAATATACAAATTAATGCTATTTTACCTTTCAAAGTCCAACTAATCGGTAGTTCAAATTTGAAATGGCCCACCCTTTATATGCCTCTGTTGATTTTTATATGCTTCCGAGGGCCGGAGGTTTGCATACATTATTTTCAACAGAGTTGCCACACACTTTTGTTCCAATAAATTGACGACAAAGTCGAGGAATTAATGCCCTTTCCATGCATATGGCAACGTTATGGAGCTTCACAGCTGTTCATAGTAGAAATTCAAGTTAGAAGTCAAGTTAGTTTGGTCGCGTGCGTTTTTTTTTTGAAGGGATAAATATTAATTACATTTACAACATTTTAGGGATTTTTCAACAAAGATGTCGGGACACTTTAGACCAGCAACCTCAGCACATGTTTTGCGGAAACTTAAACAAATTTCTCTTCCCAAGCCTGACACCGTATACATGAACAACCGGAATCCTCGCAACTTGGAGAAATTACGTATTGGCTACAAACCTGATGGATATCATTTGGAACAGCCCGGTCGCTCTTTTTGGCACAAGTTAGAAGTGAATATTTCCGGGCGTTATGTGACGGCCGAGGTTAAGCATTTTGAAAATGGGCCCGTAGTTTCGGCGAGCACCTCCGAATGGGCAATTAAAAAACAACTGTTCAAAACAAAGGACACCACAGCATTTGTAAATTTAGCTCGAGTTCTAGCTCTTCGCTGCCAACAGTCTGGCATAACAGAAATGCTGTGCACCATAGAAGCAGCACCGGGAGGTAAATTGGATAAATTCTTAAAGACAGTGGAAGATAGTGGAGTTGCGCTCAAAGAAGGGCCCCGATACTATTTACCTAAGCCATGGGACGCTGAGAGACCGGAAAAGCCTTGGGAAATCTTAGAGGAGGATATAAAGAACTAGATTTAGTGTACACCAATGTTGAGTTTCAATAAATTTTTAAAATTTATTCATGTGTATTTTTCGTATATTTAATTTTCTTAGAGTTAAACAACAGCTATACTTTATTCGTATTTGTGCTTGATGTCAGCCCACAATTTCTGTAAAAAAAAAAAAAGAAAACACAAATTTTAGCTTACATAATAGAACCACCCATCCATGTTATACTACTTACGCCTTTATTGACAGACTTGAAAATACTTTCCGAAGCAATATCGAAGGCCCGTTCAAAGAAGAATACTGAGGCCATAATGCCTACAGTGTAGGTGGAGGTCCTTTTGAACAAAGTGTTGTAGATAACCTTCATTTTGAGTAGAATTCAGACTTTTTGACCACACACCAAATAAGAATACAAGGTATCGCAAAAAACTAACTTCGATTTGACAAATGAGAACTAATGTCAAAATCAGAGTTGCTGTAAATCGTACTTTTTTGACAATTGGTGGCAGCGGTGATAAATTATTCCACTTTGAGCCGTTTCGGGCACAATTGCACGAAAAATCACCCAACGGTACCAAATCATATTTTGGTACTGATCAGCTGAGACGTTATGTGGCGAAACAACGAAACGGACGATCCTGGCAAGTGAATCCTCCACGGAGAAAGGAAACTTCTGGTTGTAACATGTGCGAACCTTTGGGCGTGAGCCCATAAGGGCGACGGTGTTGTAATTCCATTCATCTCCCGATGCCACTATTTTGCGCCAAGTCAGCTCGATTCTCTGTTAATGACGCCAAATGTCCACCAATTATTTACTTCTTTCAGGTGAGTCGGTCGTATTTTCCACCATTATTCCATCAATTGATTAGAATTGGATCATCCCAAAAAGTCGTATATTTTAATGGTACTGGGGACTACGGGAAAGGGTTGGAAATAAAGTTAGTGGTATATGGGGACTATACTCTTAAAAAAGTGTGGTACTGTTTAACTGATGCTCCAAGTGAACTTCGGGTCTCAATTCTAGCTTTCTGGGCGCGGTGCGTTGGTTTCTGAGGGTCATCTTCGGCTCAAACTACCTTCATAACGTTCCTTATTAATCGAAAATTGGAAAACAATCATGACGGCAACCACCATCAAAGAGAAAATGAATACAAGAAAGAAAGTGCTACGTCAGTAATTGCCCCTTCATAAATGAAAGACACCACGTCATGCACCATCATTTTGAGAACAGGTACCGGATGAAGAAGTGGCTGTGACAACGCTATATATGCATGAAGCAGGTAAGTGAGTTTGTTGGTTTCATTTTTTGGAATTCGAGCATTCCATTCACCTACAAAGAAAATACCTAATATTAAATAAATAATAATATATTAGCATTAATAACAATAAGGACTAAATAGTATCTACCATCATCACAAGCCACTAGAGCTGGAAAGGGCATTGTCGTGAAGTCTGTTCTATTGATGCATGGTAAGCGGATTGAATGCTATTGAAGTACATTCTTTTTGTAACGTTTCCATACATTTGTTGTTTAACGCATTTCTAGATTCATCATTGTAGCCCATTCGCAGATGACGTATTTTACTCCAAATGAAATATAACGTAATACTGTTGTATTGGTAGCATAATTGTTACGTGACGAATGAACTTTATCGGTATAGTATGATATCCTTTTGCTTTTAAATTAATTACATTATACTCGATTGATACATTAATGATTTATGAAAATGATGTCCGAAGTCTAAAATGTGAAGAAAAATGCAAATGTGCGTCTGTGGAGCGGGTTTACGCGGATCTAAGATTAGGAAAGGAGATGCATAACACTAATTGGAGTGACCCAACGTTGCGATACCCTTTGTCGCCATCTAGTGGTCGTAGTCGGCAAATGGGTGTCAATCCTATGCGAGTAAAATTGATTCACAGTCGAGCTTCGGCTGACATTCTGACCGTTCACAATTATCAGGGTGAGAACAGTATGAGTGGAATGGAAGAGTCGAAAAGATAGAAAACCGAGCCGAGCCAATACATTCGGCGGTGTTATTGTGTTCTTTATTATTCAATGCAAGAATTAATTTGGAATTTAAAGCTACTATTATTGGAAAACTACTGAAACTACTAATTACTATTGAAAAAACATGAATGGACTTGCGCGATAGGCAGGAATAAAAGGCATATTGCAATAAATTGTCGTCGTTGTAATAGCGTCGTCGTGTTGTGTTTTGTGGTTTCGGAAGAGGAATATTATTGAATATTTCACAAATCAATACCTGAATTAAATTTGGAACATAATACAACCTAACAGGGAGACCAAAGTAACTAGACAGCATGTTGAGCATATGCCGGAGAAATGGATCAAAATTCCATAGATTTGATGTGGTGGCCAGGACTGGTATGGGCCAACTTTTGCGCTTCACAACGGCGGTAAGTTTGTTTCCATTGTGCTTTTTTGGCCCTTGGAAAATAAATGCCTATATTACAGACTTTATTTATTTTATTAAACAAAAAAAAAAACATTTTTGATTAATTGCATTTTTACATTGCATGCAAGCAATTTTCGTTGACACGTGAATGTGTGTTCCCTCACACGCCACCACCATATGCAAGGTCAGGCAAAATACTAAGAGAACTAACGGAAGCAGCTCTTAGGTTTCTCTTTCTCTCTCTCTCTCTCTCTTGGAATTATTTCAAACCACCACCCCATGTTGAAAATGAATATTGTTTCTTTGAAAAACAAATTACTTTAACCCTTAGGTGCACACCTTGTAGGTACTCGGGTACCTTTGGCGTTTCCAACATAAATTTGTTTACCAAAACTTAAAACTCCATATTTATTTCGAGAAGGTAGTGGTTGACTGATTTTTGATATGTCGCTTCAAATTCCATGTAGGTATCAGGGTACCTTGGTGCACTGGAAAGTGTACACCAAATAACGGGAATCTGCCCGTTTAAAGCCGGCTCCGCTGAAAAGGGTGTTTTTTGTCGTCACATAAGGGTCAACAAAAATTGTAGTAGCTAATTCCAATTCTCGTTAAAACGTTCTCAGTTTTGCGTATAAATGGACCCTTAATTGCCTTGACTGGAAACTACTATAGGCTTAGGGTAATTGATATTAAGTAACATTTTAAAAAGAAACTTTTGTTAACAAAAAAGACAAGAACACTACAGTGTCTTTCAAATTTCTTCTTTGGCCAAATTTTTTTATATAAATTTTGTTATATAAATTTTTTTTATATAAATTTTATACTGGGCTTTAGTCAAAACGTCACAGAATTACAATGTTTGGACCGAATGATACGGTTCTAAAATAAAAAGGCTCATAAGAGGTAGTCGCAGGTCTTTATGACGGCGATTAAAAGAAATAATCTCTAGCACTCTTCAAACCACTAAGGTCCTATTAAGACATCAACATCTAATTCTATCATTTGGAAACCATTGAATATAATGACCTAGATTTTTGATTTCCTTAAAATGGATAACTTTGTCCCACTTTGATAGCCACCCACCATGTGAAGCTTCTAATAACATTTGAGGGGCACATTCATTAGTACTGCTGCTCGAAAAAAGTATTTTTCTTTAATTTATTTTAAAACAGGCAGTCAAAATTTTATAAATTTGTGCCGTAATGTCGTAAGTATGCCGTGACTAGTACTGGAAACGGCCAATCCGTTCACAAAGATTTGAAACAAATTATTAATGAGCAACAATTATTAAAATACTTAAAATGAAATACAAAAAAACCGAATAATATCTTGATACGTATTTATGTACATGTGTGTTTAATTGAACGTTTACAACGTCACCAGTTGCAAATGCCAAATGTTTTGGCAGCATCTCGTTTTGCCATTTCCAATCCGCACAGATTTATTTATCTTTCAAATCTGCTAATATTTTAATTGATCTAATTTACCCTAGATTTATCGAATCGATCGATATTTTGCGCAGTCCAAATGTGTGATCAAATTGATTTTGCAATAAAACGACTGTTTAGCTTATTGGCTTTTGGAAACAGTAATTCAGTGAGCCCGCTCGATAGCGCTCGTCATTCACTGTAACGGCAGGTTCTTCCTCATTTCGAATAAAAAATAAGGATGGCGCCAGCGTTTAAACACAACGAAACAGTCAATTTTAATTGATGTAATGGTGGTTCCTTAACTGTTTGAGAATTGTCTTCACTTAAAATAATTTTGTTTATTGACGTTGCTTGCTTGCTCACTAGCCCGATTAAGTTGACCGTAAAATGGACGAAGAGCTTCGCCAAGAGATTTTTTTTTAAGTTAAATTTCCACAATTTGGAAGCATTCTGTCGTTAAACGATTTACGATGACTAGCCAAAGTTTACTGAATAGAATGTTACAGTTTCACATAATCAGCAGTAAAACCAATATTGTCAATATCGATAGTTCTCATGATGGTTCAAAGACGGCCCCGAATGGTTAATACTTTGCCTAAAGGAGATTTACATGGCTTTGGAGATTACTCTTTATTACTCGTAAAGGTGTCGGCATTTACCAGGTGAAAAAGGTTGGTGGTACATTTTTGATGTACCTACCAGGATTTGAACTTGGGTCACATACACTGCCTAGTACACAGTCTGGCCAATACTCTCACACCAAGTGCTTGTGTTAATTCTTATTTGAGTACGTCTATTACAGTAAAAGCCACACGCTTAGGTGTGTAAGCCGCTTAATGTTTTATTTTTGGGACATACATATTAAAATGTGATTCATATGAACCTGTTTACTTTTTGTTTCTTAGTTCCGTGCATGCATATTTTAAACACTTTCTGTGAGCTAACTCGTTGCTAATACGAAATGCAGTCTAACCGGCTCGGTTCTAACTTAAATTCATATTTTCATATTTCTTGGTTGACTTCAAAACGATTGTGTTTCTTCGGACAATTTACAGAAGCTCAAATTGAACCTCTAAAGCAAAAAGAAAGTAATTTCAAAACTGTCTTCTGTCTTCAAATTAGTTAAATAAAATGCATTCATAAATTTATTTTTCAAATCTTGCAGGCAAATCTTATGTGTCAAGACAGACAGCTGCTTCCATATGTTCAGCATTTCGATGAGAACTCAATACTGTTTAAAAGTGTAAACATTTTTGATTAACTATTTTGTACTATAAAAATTACTTGAAAGAACACATATTGTGCAAAATTCTTGTAAACTAGTGCAATTTACTTCTCTTAACGTCAAACAGCAGAATTTCTAAAGTATGTACACACATACAGTGACAGACAAAAGTCTGCATACGACCCATATTTCTGACGAGTTTAAAGTCATTGCGATGATGAGTATTGATACTGTATTGTGTAAAGTCTCTTTTTATTCAAATATGTACAACTGAAAATAAGTAACCACAACAACACTGACAAGAAAACACTCCATACGTGTTTGTTGTGCTATTGTTTTCCTTTTGTTGCATGTAGACTTTTGTCAGCAACTGTATACACATACATACATATGTGTGTTATATGTATGTATGCCTGTACGTTCTTCCGAAAATCAAGCAGCCAGTCAGCCCACAGAACGTTTTGCGAATGGGGCAATCGCTCAGTTATTGCCATAATGTCCCACCGTACGGTTATATCTTCTAAGGCGGTTATATAAAAACAAACATCGAAGATTAAAGTTATTAAAGTGAAGAAGAAAATATTCCAACCAAAAAAAAAAAAAAAAATCCTGTGATAGTAATATTATTATTCAAATTTCATAAATGTAGTTTATAATTTTTTCATCCAATGACCAAAAGAAAAACAATTCAAACTAACAACAGCAGCACCAATATTTTGTGTTTGTCATTGGTTTGGTGGTACCACCAACTAACGTATGATTAACATTGAAACATCCAATCGTTCAATCGTTCGTTCAAAGGCATTGGATGTTTGCTTCCTTCCTGAAATGAAATAACAGTACTCTGAGAGTTTGGCGATGAACTCTTCAAGTGACATGTATGTCATTCGCTTCGATACGTTTCGATTCTCTTGTTCTCTTGCACGGTGAGATTGTGGCGAGTGTTGAATGTATGCGCAGCATTTTATGATGCATCTCGTGTCAGCCAGATAATGTTGTTGTGTTCTCCTGCTCGTACTCTTCTTCTCTCAACAACAAAGTCGTTCCTCGCTGCTATCCTTTGTTCGGGGTTATTTGTAATCAGATGACAATGCATTACACACAAATGCAAAAAGTCAATGAAAGAGTAGTGTTTTACATCTAGTGTACTCTCAGCAGCGTACGTATCCTTTGATTTGTCTCTAGTCCACTTGAAGGAGGAATATACAACCAACTACTACTACATAGAATTAAAATCAAAAAAAAAAACTTGTTTCTTATACGTCTAACTTATGCTAAAGCAAAATATAAAAAATCAAAAAAAAAAAAAATAAATAAAAAACAATTTCTTTTTTGTACACATGGTCAAAACCGAAAATAAGAGAAAAAAAAACAAAACGGTGTTCATTTCGCTTATTTGGGTACATTTGCTTATAAAAACAACAACAAACAAATAGAAAAATCTTGAAAATCTTTTCATTACAATAACCTCCGCCCGCAGTGTCACGTCCAACAAAGGCATCAAAAACATACTCAGCCTCGTATCGCTGAACAGCAACAGCAACAAAATCAACATCAACAAGAGAATAATCAATTGAAATCTCAAATGAATGCAGCTGCCGCAGAGTCATCACTATCATCGCCGACACCATCAGTATTTTCATCGTACACCAAGGATTTGCAGCACTTGCAGCATTTGCAACATACACCGCACCAGTCAATGTCCGCGTCCGCATCACCGACAGCAAGCACGCCAACGCCAGCGCCACCGGTCCGCATACCATACAAGATCGACTGGGTATTTGAACGTTTAAAAAATCCCACAGGCATATGGTATATATGTAGTCAACTAGCAATATTTGTCGTAGGATTATTTAGTAAATTTGTTTTGGGTAAGCACCTTTCAACCACTATCTACTCTACAATACGCCTTCATATCCTTAGCTGAAATGCCAACAAACGTAACTACGTCTATTATTTTAATTGTTGATGATTTCTTTGGTTAGATACGTTCATTGGCACATCGGTTCACGATATGCATATGGCATCTTTAGTGGCCTACGTATTTTCTCTCATGAACGGAACATTTGGTGGGGATATTGTCATTGTGCTACAAGGTGCTACGACATACAACGTTCCCATCCAATCAGTGGTATATGCTTTCAATTCTCAATCCAATCAAACACATTAAATCATACTTCCGCTTCAATTATAACCGAGTACTCCGATAAATCCCACCATTATAACATAGTTTTTTAAAGTGAGTAAATTAATTCCATTGGAATATTTGAATAATTTCGTTTTTTTTTAAATTTGTTTTTATTATTATTTGTCATGACCTTGCCCCAAAATACACGATGATATACACAAGTATGTAAATGTTATTGAGTCATTGACTTTTTATTCAATTTATCTACAATGCAAAATGTGTCGCGTATTCCCAACGTCGCTTGTTGCTCCTTAGCTGACTGAGAGACGAAACAAAAATCTTCTACATTCCACCTCCTGTTTTCAATCGTTTATAATTGTAATGCATAATTGTTGATAGATGATGTATTTATACACGACATAGGCAATAGTTTTGCGCAATTTTAAATTATTTCGTTTGATTTGACATTATGGTCCCAGGGAAGAGCAACGGACATTATAATAAATAAATTCAAATAAAAATTGTCATATTCTTGTCGTATACCCATGCACACGTACTATGTATGTTTTGTTTCTGTGCGGATGTAAAAGTGTGTACGTAATGTACGAGGGTGGTTGTAGAAATATCCGACCTGGCAAAGAAGACACAAATGAGTGGGTCGCAAGATCCTGTACTGTTTGTTGTCATGTGGATTGTCAGACACTCTTGATGTTCTGGGCATGAAGATACGCGGTGTAGAAAGAAGCATTCAAGTGTTTAGGTTTTTCGAAGCGGTGTAAGAAATACTTTACCTCATGGGATATTGTAAATATTTCTAGCGGTACGTGTGTTGTATATCGTTGTTCTTATCGTCGAATATCCGTCGCCTATCCGATGTTATATCGGTCCGACATGCAGTCGGGATACACAGATTTCCAGGGACTCTCATCCGTACATCGTCTAATTGCCGGTTTATTGCACGAAACACTATGAAGAAAATTCGTTCTTCAGCCAAACTTTCCTTCTGTTTTTTCAGCCATCTGTGACATTCTCATTTTCTCACTCGCTAACACTGTACATTGCATTAATGGGGATATCTCCTGAGTCACGTTTTTAAAAAACGCTTCGTTCTGATTTTCTAATCCACATAAAGACCGAGTGCCCACAAAAAATCTGAAAATGAGGTCATTAAAACGCTTATGCGCAAGATGGGAATTGCGTTTGAAACAACGATTTTAAGTTTTTATGCTAGGTGGTATACCGGTCCCGACCTCGTAAAATAGTGTCGTATATATATATATATATATATATATATATATAATTGTGTGTGTGTATGTATATATATAATTTCAGCCATTTCACAGATATACATTCAGTAATTGTTTGTAATTGAACTTGAAAAGCGTCTATTTCTG
This sequence comes from Hydrotaea cyrtoneurina, assembly GCA_958296145.1. Lineage (NCBI taxonomy): Eukaryota > Metazoa > Arthropoda > Insecta > Diptera > Muscidae > Hydrotaea > Hydrotaea cyrtoneurina. The sequence goes on along the minus strand of OY282516.1, from coordinate 76,331,180 downwards.
GCCTACGTTTTTCATTCTATAGCTCTTTGCTTTTGTTTTTCTGTTCTTTTTGTCACATTTCAGTATGGTTTGGTTCGTTTTTGTTTAATTGATCTTAATAAATTGATATTGGGCTGCGGCAACTCTTCATGACGACATAAGAAATTCTTCAACCGCCAAGTGGTCAATTAAGCGATCATAATATTAGATCCAACTTTTCATCAGAACAAATGTTAGATATTTTTGACGACACATATGGGGACTCTTCAGAAAACTAGTGTATTATTAAATAGTGTGCTAATTAAGTTCTAGGGTTATGATTGAAAAAAAAGATACGACAAACTTGAATTATAAAATTTACTTATGATTTATTTCGAAATTCGAAATTGGCTGTAGTAGTCGAATTCACAATGAAAAGTTCGCTACGCACGTCGAGTGGACAAAGTACAATGTTTTAGAATTTAGGTCACTCGTTATCCTTCAGTTAATTAACAATTATCCAATTATTGCCGAAACAAATGTGGCAAACGCAACACTGATTTATTTTGTTGGGATATTTACATTTGTATTGGATTTTTCAACATACATAGTCTTTCCTTTCCTAAAGGTTTAAGAACACCAAAATTGTGAAAATACTTAGTGTGATGAAAGTCCCCACTTCACAGAAAGGGGTTCTTTCCCACAGTTAGTTGGTCTTGTAGAAGTGAATACAGTATATCCCCGTATACTTAAGAATGGTTTGTAAAGCTGTGTTCAATTTTTTTATACGGAGGTTATGTTTCATTGTAATATACAATAATATACATATCTTTCTTATAATTATATAGGAACACGGAGGGAGCATAAATAACTCTACCATTTGAGAGACTTGGCATTACTTTCACACATACGACTGTCTATCTATGATTTCGAAAGATATTTATGGAACAATGTTAGTGGTTGCTATGTTTTTGAGTGCGAAGAAGAATTTTCACCAAGACTGGGTTCTGATTTATCTTTTATGTGGGACATGCTCCAGGAAGAAGGTCCGGTATAGATCAATTTCAATTAGACTTAACTATTTGTTGGATATGAGCTGTAATTATGATAAATCTGCCACCACTTGTGGATGTGAGCATTTGGCATCATATTGTCTACCTTATCCATTTTAACTGTGAGGCCATTTTCGATGGTTTTTTATCTGACCAACACGTAGGCGCTGCACTCCATGCGAAATGGGAAGACAAACTGAACATTTTCGCCTTTGACCGATGCCATGAATCACGCGATAACATTCATTAACTTGACACTGAAAACCCAAATAGCACAAAAGTCCACCTTCAATATTAAATGATCCTCTTCACATGTATGGATTGTAATCGACTGTAGGCTGAGTTTCTTGTACACCTGTATGTGCCGTAAAATGGTGCATAATATACTAAGTTCGACTCGAGCAATTTCACTGTCAGTTTTACTTGTTTTTTTTTAGTCTACTTTCTAATTTCTTGTCAGCATTTTCATTAATTAGCTTAGCCTTTGTGGTGAGTGTATGAAACATGTATGTGTATGAGATGTGGTCAGAGTAATTCGTTCGTTTTTGTTTGTTACGTCTATTTCCGTTTAAGCTTCGGTTTTTGTGCCGGTAGAGGTCCGCGCTTTTCCGTTCTCTATTTATTTATTTATTTATTTATATTCCATAACAAGGATAATGTCTGCATAAAACGGAAACTTTTACTTACGGTGACATCATTTCAATTTGAAATTTACACTACAGCTCAAAATTCAAAGTATTTACTAGTATGTACATAGATTTTGTATTATAGTCTTTAATTTATATGTCTGTAATGTTGTTGTGCACTTCTTTCTACACACACTACTTTTGGTCGGGTGTATTGCATGACAGTGAAGAACATGAAGCTTCGCCACTCATTGTTCCAAAACAATTTGGCGCCCTTTAAATGAATGGTACGGTACGTACACAAATGTCGGGGTCAATTGTTGGCATGTGGTGTTGTAGTGGAGCGAGTACAGACTAACATTCAATAGTTGTAGACTTTATTTCTTCCTATAAACTATGTATGAAATGTCTTGTATGAATCAAGGAACGTGCTTATATGTCTGAGTATTATAATAGAGAAAATTTAGAATGATTGCCATGAAAATGTGACGTTTATTTTTTTCAACTTCCAAATGGATAATTAAATTGTGTCATGTGAATGAATGGCAGTAGATGAATGGTGCTATCGATTTCACAATTTATAAGTGTGACAGAGAGTAGTTTTCTTCGAAAATATATACAATTTACAGAAATAATATAATATATCGTCGGTGTGCTCATGTCCACTTTTTTGACAAATGGACTTAATGATTCAAAAAAAAAACCCATCTCTCTTGAAAGTAGTTTTGTAGTTACAGCATCAAAACCCTTCAATTTATGTCCAAAATACTCACATCCATTCATTTTAAACCTTTAATAACTCAGAAATACAATTATGTGACTTGAGATGTTTTTGCTGCATACCGACGATATCAATTAGAAGAACAGTTGTCCTTTTATATGAAATATACCATATAAAATATACAATATATAAGGTAGTCATTTCGGTTGTTGCCAATCGAATGACAGGCTATGATTAGTAAATTTCGAGAAAAAGCTAACAGAGATGCATTCGACAAATTTAAACCAATAGTTCTTACTATTCTACAACAAGTTTCAAACTATTCTACTACAACAATAAAGGCTTGGCGTTTCGGCTACGAAAATAAAAGTGTCAGTATCTCGAGAGCGGGGCGGAATATTAAAAGATTTTATTTTGGGTTTTGACAATTTTTTGGAATTTTATTTTATTTTTTCATTTCATCAATTTTAAATTTGAATCGGTCCAAAAAAAAAAATAACTCATATTTTCTGATTTTATTGGAAAGGTTAAACTTTGTCATTTAATAATGTAATACAATACCATTCATATGAAGGCGGCTCATTGCTCATTTTCGAAGAAAATAGTTCAATAACGTCCATCCTGGGTCAGTTGTGCAAAAGAAAAAATGTCCAACCATTTGAAATCTGATAAACATTTTCAGATCTTAGATGGGCTAGATCCCAAATCCTAAGGTGCATTTGTATACCATAACTGGGACCGATCCCTCGTTCCTTCCTGGGATTTTTTTTTCATGCCACTTATATGCTAGCCTAGTTTTATTATAGATACTTATCAAGTACATTATTATATTTTTGATGGATATTGTAATTTAGCTTTAATAGGCCAATGGGCTTTGAATTACATGTTTAATAAATGAAATGAAATCTGATCAACATTTTCCGGTGCCCCATATCAGGCGGTATCTTTGAATGGGGACTATATCAAAATTTAAACCCATGCTGATAAATTTGAATAGGGTACATCTATAGCCTGCATTTCATCTCGTATCTCCCCATTTTTCATTTCCTTCTACGGTACAGATGGTTTTCCTCGCTCTAACAGTGGCCTGGTTCCACTCTTGACGTTTTCGATAACCAGTTGCTTCACCGGCGGCTTCTGTCATGGATATTGTGAAAACAATATTGCAATATAAAGAAAGGATTTAGTATTTATGTTTTTGAATTGTTGAAGATATAACTTAATTTTTCTCAATTTTGTTACACTATCTATCATCATGTTCTTCGTAGTTGATTAGTAATAAATGTCTTGAGTAGGAGACATTTTGGTAAATATTGAGGCAAATCAAGCTAAACGAATGAGAATTGAGAATTTCTATTAGAGTTTAAGAAAATGTAATTGTTATTTTTGGAGTCTTTTTTTGATGCTTTCTGCAGCATCACTTCTGAGCCGAGAAGCTTTCTAACGAAATGTTTATTTTTCGCTCCGCGCTTGCGAGTTTTCATGGCTAGCACGTCTTTTTGTTTTGTTTAGCAAATTAATAGATGTATAGATTCCTCGAGAACTCGTATTTCATATTTATTTAGAATTCGCAAATCGTTGTTTTCTCATAATTAAACGTCATACATTACGTTGAGCCACTAAAGTTGTACAATTTCCTTTTTTTTTTGTTTAAATTATGCAATTATTATAAAGCCAAATACTAATGTGAATTTGTTTCCAGTTTTTATGAATAAAACGCGCGTTTACAACAAAGAAAGACTGATAGAGGCTGTAGCGAAAAGACCGACGGGAGTACCTTTAGTCACAGTATCCAATCATCATTCGTGTTTTGACGATCCTGGCCTTTGGGGTATGTATTGTCTGTCGCAACAAATAAATATAAAATAATAATTTATTTTCGACCTGTTCAGGTGTTTTGCCGGTACGTTATGTGTGCAATACCTTCAAAATACGATGGTCTATGGCGGCTCATGATATTTGTTTTACCAACAAATACCATTCATTGTTTTTTATGATGGGTAGGTTGCTTGGACTTGACGTTAAATATTCCCTGCTTATTTAAAAATAATTTCTGTATCTTCTCTTTATAGGAAAATGCATACCGGTAATACGGGGCATTGGCGTCTATCAGGATGCAGTTAACTTATGCATACAAAAGGCTCGGCAAGGTCACTGGGTCCATGTGTTTCCCGAGGGTAAGGTCAATATGACCAAAGAAGAAATGCGCCTGAAATGGGGTGTGGGTCGTATTATATACGAGTCCACACGTGTGCCCGTTATAATACCCATGTGGCACGAGGGTATGGATGAAGTACTGCCGAATGTTGAACCGTATATATTGAAATGGGGCAAAAAAGTTACACTGAATATTGGAAAACCCATAGATATGAATGAGTTTATAAACGATCTAAAATATCGAGGAGTTCCTGAACCGGAGGCTAGAAAATTAATAACGGACAAAATCCAAGATGTTTTCCATGTAAGTTTTTCTAAACATTTATTCTTGCTGTGGTTTATTGTTACTAAATCAATTTTCTGTTTCCAGAATTTACGCATAGAAACTGAAGAACTACATAAAAAGCGTAATTAGTGTCTTAAGTCAATTTTTAAATTCCCTTGGTGCAAATGCAATTGAAGCTTTCATTTTTATTGATTGGTAATCATAAGTACAAAAGAAATATATATATATATAGAAAAGTGAAATATCTATTTAAAAAGAAGAAAATATGAACAACAGGAAAGCAAGCGATCATGTTAAGCATTTGTTTTTTTTATGCCTTATAGTGTTTTTGTTTTATATTTTATGTTTCTCGTTTTTTTTGTTAACGAAACGAGGCAATGATTGCAATATTACAAATTGTTTATGGTCTATACTTTGATTTTTTGTGTTATTATTATAAGCTTACTGTGGCGAATTTCCCCTGTTATTTATTAAATAAATTGTAAATAATGAAACATATTTTGAAATACTAACTCATACAGTATATGCTGAAAGGGATCTAAAAAACTGAATGTGTTTAGATTTTACTATAACAAGCTGATCTGGGGGTCTATTCTATAACGTTTGACTATGGGATTTTCACACATTAGAGTTCAGTTTTACACATTTAAACTTTCATGGCAAGCACATTTGATTAAATAGTTCGTATTTGATTTTTCATATTAAAAATATTTAACTTTTTCAGCTTATTTCAGAATGTATTTGAATTTTCCGAACCGTACATACATTTTAATAGCTAAATCAATCAGCAGATCTTGTGAATGTTTGCTACATCAAAAGTTATGTCCAAGCATAAATAGTAAACTGACTATTTAAAAATGATCAAGAGGAGACAATAAAATCCTGGAAGATTCAGTTCGTACGATGTCTGTAGTATAAAAACGGAAAATAGGACACACACTCGTTGTTCATTAAAGAGTGATTCAATTGAAAAAATGTCGACATATACGTTTTTAGAACCTCTTCACCGTATTTGGGTTCCCTAGAAACAAAATTGATGCATTTTCAAACTTGAAATCCCACTAACTAATTCTAAAGGTTACTTGGGGCGAAACAATTTGAACCTCCTGATTGTCTATGAACAAAAACACGCGCATCTACGTAACGTGGGGTCACATCCCCAAGATTTAGGGACAACGCGCATAGTACGGACCGATCTGCGATGTAGAGGTGGATATTATTGAAATATTATAGTCAAGGTCCTTTCCGCAGTAATTCTATTTTATAAGTATTGAAAATTCAGTAAATCAAATTCGCTTTCAAATTGGAGTAACACCAATCGTTTATTTGAGAAGATTTTAGCGATATAAATAAATATTTCCTTTATTTAAATCGATTATCCGCGAGTTTAGTTAAGTAAGACCGACCCTTTGGTATCAGCTCAAAGTTTATAACATTTGGTGCGGATTTATTTAAAAAATGTTTTTATTGTGTGTAAAAAATTTAAACAAAAGTTAACATGCAAATTAAAACACTACAAAACAGAAGAAGAATATGTAAAAAATTTTAAACTATGTTAGGATAAAAGTAAAAGAAACACTAAAGCTGGGATTTACAGTCAACATTTCGATTAAACTTTACAGTTTCAAACTGATAAATACGAGGCTCTCAGATTTTAATTACACTCCAATTAGACCGATTTTAAATACATCTTAAATTAAACGATTTTAATTACATAGGCAAGGCTGGATGTATTTTTTAGAAGGAATGGCTTAGCTACTTTGATGTATTAGTGAGCTTCATATAAAAATAATCGCAAATAACTGGAAAGTCTGAGCTGTGAAATACCTTATTGACTTGGAATCATTTCCTGTCTTGACTGTAAATCCTACATTTAAGCGCCATTTACATGGTCAACAAGCATGAACAGTTTTACGATAGTATTAGTGAACAGTTGTGTGTATGAGTCACACCGACACTGACGGTGCATGAAAAATATCAAAATGTTTTGATTTTGTTTTATGCATTTTGACCGTGCAAAGGGCGCTTTTACACATACATTATGCGAGTTTTGTTTGACAAACTGGAATTTCGGCTCAATAATCGACACACAAAAACCCTTCTCACAAAAAGTTATTAAAAAATGCCAGCATGTACAATAAATTACTTGTTATAGTAAATCTTTAAACTGCTTGTAAAGCTGTGAAGATGTGGGTCTCTGTTTGAAATCACTGTGCCAGCAGGATTTAAATATATCTTCATAAAGCCGTTCTATCTCGGACTTTTTGCCCACATCCATGTGAGGTGTGAAACGCAAAACTCCAGCCAAAGCGAATGTTTCGATTGATGCAAATTCACACTGCAGGTCACGTTTAACATTGCGTGTTTTTACATTTTGGCTGTTACTGTTATTGCTTAAATCCTTCAGAGGCATTCTTTTGGTGCGCTGTTTTTCGCCTGGCTTTGATTCGGTGATTAATTCACATTCCGTGTCTTGCAAAATGTTTAGGAGGTTCTCTAAGGAATGATACGAAAACTCAGTGGAATTTGTTTCACACAAACAAAGTTGTTCATGGTTTTTGGAGATGGATTGGTGTGTGTTGGTGCTCTTGACACTGTTACCATTACCATTGCCTTGAAGGGCGTCGTTGTTGGGTCGTAGTTTGTGTTTGACAACTTGATAGGCTACGACTTCGTTGCATTGCAACCAATGGTAGGGTAATTGCCGATTTTTCATTTGCCACAGTGTTATGCCCAATGAATAAATGTCAGACGCTGGTGTGAGGTATTCTTCTTTCAATGCTTCAGGTGCCATATAGCGCAGGGTACCCTGCAATTTAAAGAGAAGAAAGTATTAAAATAACCTTGCACGTTTTACGAACTTCAACACTTCCTAATATCGCTAAACTGTCATCCTTTCTAAAAAGACTGCATTTTTAGCAATAGTGACTTATTCGGTCAATTTATTTGCAATGTCGAGGTGTTTGAAGAAATATATTTTAGTTTTTTAGCAATAGGTGAAAGAGGACCAGAATCACGCGACTCCGTAATGATAACATAGTCGAGGCCAGCAATTGCAATGTCGAGGTAATACATAATTTTCTTTTTTAGCATTCAATCTTACCCGGAGTGTTAGATTTTGTTGTTGTTCGATTTTCAATGCGCTCAGGATGACTACGTTTCTTTCGGAGTATCATAATTAAAAGATCAATAAGTGTAATGAAAATAACAGGAAGATACAGCCGAATATTATAGTAGCTTGTCTGCTGAGGAGGAATATAACAACACATTAGTGCTTCTGTTTTCCAGACATTACAGTGTAGATATCTACGGTAATACTTGGACGAACTATTATTGTAAAACTGTTAGGGTTTGTGAAAGTGTTATCAATGCTCAGGGGAAGCTTCATACAAACTGTATATGTTAATATTGTAACGATTGGGATCCCCCGAGTCTATGTTGCTCCAAATCAGTCGATATTTTACCTTCACTAAACCTTTTACATTGCGCTTTTCATCTCCGGCAATTTTTAAGGAGGATCCAAAATCACATAGTTTACAGATGTACGATTTGTAAGCGGTACTTGTCATCCCCTTGTATTGTTGAGGTCTATTCAAAGAAATCATAACATTTTGAGGTTTAACATCCATATGCAGCAGATCTCGTTTATGACAGTACATCAATCCCGATAATATATCCATAGCAATGCTAAAAAAAAAACAAAAACTAAATTGTTTTACATACACAGGGGCTATAGATTGGTGTGAGGTGATTAATTGTTAGACAGCGCCACCCACTTACTTACTGTATACGATGGACAACCGGTATTTCCATGGTATCTAAAGTGTTTTGTAAACTGTGACCATTGAATCGTTCCATGATTACAATGGCAAAGTTTTGTGTTGACTCGATCTGAAAGATAAAAGTATATAAGACACAAATACACTGCATGACGTTGTTTATAAAATTCTTTTCTTTAGGTAATTTCTTCACCGAAAAAGACAGATCCAAGAACGGTTTGGTTACTGAGTGGATGTAGCAAAACGTGATCGGAGTAAAAACAAAAATGTAATTCTTTGCGCATTGTTTGCTTTAGTGTCTCCAGTCGAATTATAATATTGTCATTCTGAATATACCATTAGTGTTAAAGATCATTTTAAATTCCGCTGTATTATTCCACATATTTTAATAGTTTAACTAACCTTAAGAATTCGCACAATGTTCCGATGTTTCCAGCCCAAAACGTGCGCCTCATTCAGCATTGATTGATTGTTGACATCTTTTAGGTTCTTTATTATTTTAACTGCAACAGGTTGCGCTGGAATTGTAATAAATTGCAGAGTTATACTGCGGACTCGCTGGAATAAAAGTTCGTACCTTTATAAATGGCCTTAATTACCGTGCCATATGCTCCTCTGCCCAACAGATTGTTTTTCACTTGGCTAAGTGTTGGGCCGTCTTTCAATATCTCCTTACGATTGGGCGTATTTAAAATCAGTTCATTCTCTTTATCTTGCAAGAGTAAAAATGACCTAGAATGGTTCCAACATATTTATGGTTTTCAAATTTCGTAATTTTCTTCTTTTTTTTTTTTTTTTAATATTTGTTTTGTATTTACATTTTGATTGTCATTCGTTCGCGCTTTGTTTTGGGTATGTTTGCAAAACGTCTAGTTCATATTCGTATTTGTTTTGCATCCAAAAGAGAATAACGGTTTATCTTGTCAGCTGACAGTTGTTTGAGTACTCAATGTTGGTTGTTCTTGTTTTATTCGAATTGACAAACAAATCGTAGTGTGTTTGTGTGACAGACAAAGTAACAAAGTGAGACATACATACGTTTAAGTTTTACTGGAGTGATTAATTTTCCTAATAAAATAAAGAAATTGCATCACGAACAAAAAGATAAAATCAATTTGTTGTACCAAATTGACATCAACGAGCAGCGAATTAAAAGACGTCTAACTCGATAAATGATAACTTGACGTGAACGAGAGCCTGATAGCAGGGAATTAAAAGACGTCTTACTCCATAAATGCTAACTTCTTATGGCGTGAACAATCGTGTTCAGGTAAGTCTATCCAAAACATACTTTCAATATTTTTCATTCGATGGGAAATTGTCTCTGCCACAGTGATCCTTTTAAGTATTAAAATAAAATGTCATCAGATGATCAATTGTTGTTGCAGCATGTCAGCAAAAAATGCCACCGAATTCCGAATTGTCCGGAAGTATAATATACATTAACATGAGGAACCAAGCGGATAATTCGTCAGAAAAACAGTGACAGGACCGAATATTGCCCACCATTATGTACATGGAAATGGGAATCTTTTATACCCATTGACGTAGGAATAGGGGTGCTAAGGATCACCCAGAACAATTTTAGCACCCCCCCAGAAATCAGCTCTGCGGGATTGTTTTTCATGGCAAATTGTCTAGTTACGCCAATGTTTGTAACCCGGTACACATCAAACATTTCCTCGGCCGTTTTCACGTCAAAAAAGCCAGCGAATTTACAAGTAAGATAGTTATCTCTATGCCGACAGGTTTATAATAACATGTCTGCAGGAGGGCAGACGTCCCAAGTCGTTTGCTGAACATTTCCAAGAGGTATTTCTAGTATTTGTTTTAAAAAAGTATGTATTTGTTTTTAAAAAAAACATTATTTGCTTTTAAAACCTTTCAAATACTGTCATGCCAATTACTTACATCTAGATTGTGTAGCCGAACTAATGTATCAGTAAACAACTTGGGACGTCTGCCCTCCGTATAGTCTTTGGTATCACCATGCCACATTGGTATCACCATTCAACTCAATTCGTATTATCCATATCTTGGTTTCAACAGACTTACAAACATACAACGTTTTAAAATTCAGAGTAAATCTGGCATATCAAGGAAATAAATCTCAACTTAGGAGTAAAGTAATTTAAGTTTACTTCCGTTGAAAAGTTAACTTAATACTGGGGTACTTTTATAGACTAAATGTTATTCAGCTGCAGATTCAAATACAGATTCCTTACTAATGCCGTATATTCTTTATGGTGCTGAGGTCTTTGTTCGTTTTCCCAATTCATTTTATACTCGGTTCTCGGTTTGCTCTTTTGAAGACTTAATAACTAAGTTTAATAATTCCTGTTATTAAGAAGAATCTTCTTGGCTTCTTTCCATTGGTAAAATTGTGTTGTGCTATTTTAGAGTTCAGTGGAATGAGTATTTGTTGTCATGTCGGTATTTCCTGTCTGCGTCTTATTGTCGGTCATCTTTCTGGCTGGACCCTTTCTATGCTAGTTGCGATTATCGGCAAATTGGTGTACCACATATGCAATTGCACAGTATTTGGCCTTTTCCACTTGTCCACTCATATTGTTTTTGTTTCGTTAGGTTTTCTTTCAGTTTGATCAATTTATTAAAAATGGTAATTACTATTTGCACCATTTTGCAGGGAGGGAGCAAATAGTATCTGTTGAGAAATGTTTTTCTAGCTCAATTCATATACCATTTCATATAGGATCAGTGCTCTTATTCATTAATAACTTGCCCAATTCCATTAATAACTCCCAATGGATTATGTCAAAATCTTTTTATAATACTCAAGCATTGCTGACTCAAAAGCTGCAGGATAACTAGGGACGATTTAGTACCTGATGTGATATTAACCGTGTGGTACTAAGTGGTAAGAAGTGTAAACATAAATTGGGCTAAACTTTCTCTAGATCGAGACTGTACCTTCCATACAAATGTACAATTCCGCCGATTTTGGTAATCGTATTACTACGCCCAATGCAAATTCTATATTTAATTTTTATTTTTTGTACATAATGGAATCATTTTGTTTTATGAACATGTGAATAATTCCATAGGAAAACTATTGCATTCGTCTTTCAATCGTCTATAAATATGTTAAGCCATATCACAGTGGACCTTTTTGAAAAGAAACATACAATGACATCAAATATAGACCATCGTATTGATGAGGAATGTATGAGGATTTTCGAATATTAAAGGAAAACACCCATCAGTTTCAGTTAAAGTTGGATTTATTCTTTTTCGTATTATAAATATTAAAAAGGTATACATAATATTTCGGAAATTTTACGTATATAACTCTAATTTGAATTGTTTGTTGGTTTGTTTGTTGGCATGTATGATATCTAAATATTACATACATACAATTGATAATAACAATCGACTATCATTTGTTCGGTAACTAGTTCATATTATTGAGTTCCACTTGGGAATATATTTCTTTTTAAATGTTTTACTTCTTATTATCATTTTGTTTTGAATTTGAATTGTATTTTTTGTTTCGTATATCTTTTGTACTGATGTACATACGAGTACTATGGAAATAGTTATATGTGTATATGTATGTAGTAAATCATGATATACATGTACATATGTACTTAGTATGTATGTAGAGTTGGATCGAGTGTAAGAGAGTGTGTAATAAAGTAGGAAACAAGATTTTATAATTTATAGCAGGATGTATTAAATAACACAAAACATTATTAACATAATGTCCTATAAATAATTCCTATGTATATATGTATTTGTATACTATATTATATGTATAAGTAGTTTGGAAAGAACTAAAAAGAACCTTAATTTTTATATAACTTTCGTATATTATTGATTTTGATGTTTCTTTAAGAAAAACATCGTTTTTTTTATTTTTGTTGTTGTCGTTTGCTTTACTAACTAACAAAGCTACTTTGTTTTATTTTGTTGTTGTGGTTGTTTGTGTTTTGTTTTTGTTTTTAAATATTTCTGTTTTATTTACAATATTGTAAAAGAAACCTTTTTCTTATTAGTTTAGATTTATTATATTTCTTATAGAACTACGGTATTGTAAACATTAGTGGAATTGTTTTTTTTTAGTTTAGTTCTCCATTTGTTTTTCTTTGTTGTCTATTTTGTTTTTGTGCGGAAGACTACTCTCAATTGTTCAAGTTTGTTTGGGTTTTTTTCTTTCCAAACAAAAAGTTAAACAAATATTTCACAAACAAATGTTTTTCTTTTTTAAATTAAAATTAAAAAAAAAAAAAACTATCCCTAATAACGTCAGATTCGATTAAATGATATATAAGTATGTGTAGTATGTCGGCTATGTGCCACAAAGACTTTTTTCTTTATAATTTTATTCCGAAGATGTTACTCTTTTCTTTTTGGATAATTCGAAAATTGCCCTTAAAGTTTTTTAATATTTGCACATCTTCAATAATCATAGTTTTAGAAATAATGCCTTACTTTACATCTTAAGTATAAATAATTTTAAATTATATTTAAAATTAAACTGTCTGACTTGTGTTGTAATCTTTGACATATATTACAGTTTTCGTATTAAGGGGGGGAGGCCAAAATGTGTGTTTTTTTTCTAGAAACTGACAAGATTTTCTCCCTTCGAATAAGAGAAATCAGTGAATCAACGTTGTATTGCCAAGTTTTTGAAAACGTCCTTCAGATCGGCCTTTAACCTTTACCTGGCACAGTGTCATGTGAGGTCTGTGATATCGGAGATTATTACATTTCATTTCAATACCCACAAACTGAAGAAGAGTTATGAAATATCTTACTTATTTCCCTTAACATTCCGTGAAGGAACGGACGCAGAACTTCTCTGGAATCAGTGAGCTGTGAAGGATATAAATTATATACTCACTGGCCGGGACCTACTGTTTAAAGCCGGCTCCAAACGGCAGTGTTGTTGAAAATTTGGTTAGACAAATCTATAAATTATTGAAAGCTTAGTTCGCCTTTTAGAAACCCGATATAATTCATTTCAATCTGGTTAAAACAGAAATCTTTGCAACAGATGCTTGCATCATTCATGTTATCTATTTCGACAACTGATAGAAAGCCAACTAATAAGTAAAACATTTGATTAGTGGAAGGGATATTGAAATTCAAATATGTTTGATGATAAACCGTAACAGTTAAAACCGTAACAATGAACGTAAAAGGATCAGCTACAAATATAGCAAATAGGTCGATAAAAGAACCGTGTAATAACCTTGTGTAAACTTAAGCGGGTACTCAAATGAAATTGCAATTTCCTATCTCATCCAAAATTTTCCATTTACATGAAAAATAGCACAACCATCAAGTGATTGTCATTACAAACGGCTTAAATTCTAGTCCCGATTCACACTAGGCAATTTTGCCAGTTTGATGAAAAGATTGGTAAGGGGAAAAACATGCTCGTACTGGCTAATTTCTGTTTGTGTTATTCGTAGTTTGATGTTTTGAAAGTCGTTTGTATTTGAAAAGACAATAATGAAAACAAAAATTTGCCGAAACAGAATTTCCTTGTGTGAACACAAGAGGCAAGTTCAAAAGGGAATCATGAAAAGTGCCGCAAGTAAATTTTCCTAGTGTGAATCGGGACCTATTCTGATGTTCATGTTTTGTTTTTCGAGGCGTTTTCACAATTCAAGAACATGAAATATGAGCATTCATCTAAAAAAAAAAAACGCAAATTGCCACATGAGCCACAGACAAGACTCTCTTGAAATCATGTATACATTTTCAAACCTCAACACTCTTCGTTTGATTAAGAGTGGGGTGAAAGTAATATTGAATTCAAACAACAAAAAATAAAATAAATCAAACAACAACTTTTCTATAATCGTAAGAAAAGTTAAATGACTTAACCAACAAATAAATTGAATTTTTCACATCGATATGAACAAATCTGTGCTACATCTAATATATGGAGTTCTCTAATGAAATAACTCACGGAACGAACATGGCTACGATTCTAAGATGTTCGAAATAAACCAAGCTATTTCCGAATATACTACGAATTATTAACCCCCAGCCTAGAAAGTCATTCAGGGCAAATACAACATTTCTACAAATTTGTGTGGCAGTTCTTTTCTGACTGTCGGCATGTCTTAATAATTTGGTGTTTTTAGTTTTAGTTTTTGTTTAAAGTAATCTTTTAAAAATATTTTTCAAATGTATATCACATATTAGTCTTTTATATAAATCTATATATATATATATATATATATAAGTAGTACTCAGTTATCGGTATAATATACTAAACTAGGCGGCTTATATTTACTGATTGATATATACACCAAGAAAACCATTTGACCCTTTGAAATCTTTGGATTGAAAGGGGTAAGGGTTTCTTTTCTTCTGGTAGCCCTTCTTCTTTGTCATCGTTTAAACATAATAATATTCTGAATTTTGAGTTTTGCATTTAGCTAGCATAGGAACGTCTAACGGGCACAGGCGGAGGAATTTTTGATTTTCGCGACGCTGGTAACTGCTGTTGGGAATTCTGATTGGGATTAGTTATGTTTGTGGTGGCGTTGAACACTTTTGTTTGTTGATTGTTGGAGGAGTGATGCAGTGACGAGGGCGATATACAGGAGGGTATGCGTGTTGGTATCACCTTGGGCGGACTTTTGACATCGCTCGACTTCATGTCCTACAGGTATGACAAAATAATTATTAATATTTTTAAGCCCCATTCAATGTAGGGCCAAACACACTTACCTTTTTTGGTGAGACTATAGTGGGGGAACGAGCCGGTGACATTACCCTTTTCCAGCCATTACTCCGTCTCCATGAGTGATTGGCATTCTGCAAGCGTTCCTGATATTTACTGACCTTGGCCACCAAATTGCCATTAACACTGCCACTTCGTATCACCTTTGATTCGCCCTGGCCCAGGTGATGGTGTTGGGGCGAGTGTTGATTCCGTAGGATGTGACAGGTCTCACGTTCCTCAATGGTTGACTGTGATTTCATTAGTTTATGCCGTTTCGGTGTACGGCTCAGTTCTGTCTTAATTATTTGCTCTATACACTCCTTTTCCGTCATGTGCTCACTCAAGTGCCGCTGGTGATTGGTGTGATTCTTAAGGGGCGACGGTGGTGGCAAGTTCGTGTCCAGCTGGATGACATCTTCAATTTCAATATCGCTACTGTGCTGATGATCGTCGTCCAGGGTCTCATCATCATCATCATCATTGTTGATTGTAACATCACAGCCAAGGAGAGAAACATCATTCTCTTGCAGGGTATGCAGTGGCATTTCAGTATGGATGGAATTGGTGGTTGTAGTGCAGTGTGAGAAATCATCAGTTTCGCTGGAGGAACAACTGGTAACCTGAGCCCGGCCAGCTTCGCTGGGCGTGGGACTTGGCTGTTTTTGGCGGGATTTAAGAACTTTTGAGCGCAAACGCTGATGACTGGGCGATAAGCTGCAATTGCCATCATCCTCAAGATCATTTTCGGAATCTTCGTCGTCGTCGTCCTCCTCCTCCTCCTCATCATCATCGTCATCGTCTTCATCGGGGTCGTCGTCCTCATCGTCGGTGTCATCTTCAACATACGAATAAAGACTGCGCGCTGAGTTGGAGCGTATATTGACCAATTTATAGAAATCATTTGTAAACTCTGTACAAGTAACTTCCTCGTCCTCCGAATAGATAATCTGAAAGATAAATCCCACATGGATATAAATAGAATTTCATTCAATTGCATGTTCATTCATTACCTTCTGCTGCAACAGCTGCGATATATTATCGGCCACCGAATCCGTTTCCACCATTGTCGAATTCAGCAAATCATTGGAATTCCATATCCAGTCATGATCACCATTAACGCTGCCACTGCCCAACTTTAGCTGTTGTCTTCTCAATTGTTGTTCTCTGCTCTCGTCCAATGTTATCACAGCCAATTCCTCTTGCGACATACTCCAATCTTCCATTTCCGTGGAACACGGTTCGGCGGGCAACAGCCACTGTTCGGGTTCTTCGGGTAAATCTTCTAAATGCCCATTGGATGGCTGCGGCTGGCCACTGCTCATCGTGCAATAGCCCTCATCGCGCCCCTTAGCGGGACTGGCGGACAGGGCGGCATTTTGTGCCTCCAAATCTCGTACACGGCCCTTGAGCAAAGCCACCTCCTCGCGTAAATTGTCCTCAGCCACAATGGCATCGACCACCTTGCGCATCACATCGTCCAGACAGTGTTCATATTGGCGTATACGCAGCAGTAGCGCTTTGTTTTCTTGTTGTATAGTATGCAGAAGATTTTCCTGGCGGGCGAAACGAGTCTGCGTTGAAGAGAACAGAAAGGATAGAGAGAGGGTGAAACACTTAAAAGGGGAGGTTTTCAATTACTCTTTCAGGCACACACACACTTTTATTTAAATATAGGAAAAACTGAATAACTATAGCAACAGTTTCTATTAAATTGTTCTTCGTAGACTAGACAGAAAGTTGAATTCGTTCAGATATGTGAATTCGTCAGTACAAAATTAACCAAAATCAGAAAAGGCAGTAAGTAATATTTGTTGTTTCTATCCGGTTGAGAATAAGTCAAGTCCTTGACTCCCCTTAACCAGAATTAAGAAGTCACTTACCTGTAAAGCTTTGTGATCCCGGCATGTCTGCAATTGTTTGCGTTCCTTCGATTTCATGACACGACTCATGCTAATACAAGAAGAGAAAGATAAACAAAAAAAATTAAATCAGAATGCATTTATTTTAAATTAGCATTAAATTGTTGTAGAACGAAAGAAGGATAGAAAAATGAAACAAAAGAGAAATGCATGAATACAAATTATGTTCATTTGGGGATTTGGTTAGAGGAAGCGCTTAAATGAAATTCTCAGGGCAAATTACTAACCTAATGTAGTCGTAACTACACTACACCCAGCAGCGGCAGCAGCTCAACTATTACCACCATTACCACTTGTGGTCTCATTTGTGGCCAAGAATGCTGTGCCGTTACAAGGGGCACATACTTTGTTTTGTATTTTCTAAGTTCACCTCGGAGTTTTAACGAGGGGGTCGTGATTGATGGTGTTTCCAGGCAATTAATGAACGAACAAAACGAGAGCGAGAGAGAGAGAGCGAGGGGGGAAACAAGATA
The DNA here is from genome assembly GCA_958296145.1 of Hydrotaea cyrtoneurina. Lineage (NCBI taxonomy): Eukaryota > Metazoa > Arthropoda > Insecta > Diptera > Muscidae > Hydrotaea > Hydrotaea cyrtoneurina. The sequence continues at coordinate 76,313,503 of OY282516.1, read as the reverse complement.
ACCTAGACATACTCGATGTACTTGTACACGACTTGCAGATGCAACTAATGTACTTTTGTTGGCCCATAATGTGCAGGCAAGTTTAGCCTAAAAGCCCCCCAAGCGATGCAACTCGTTGCTTCGTTTGATGGAAGTTAAATGTTGCAACGTGGTTTTAAAAACACATCAGCGAATTTGGAAGTTTCATTTAAAATACATACATTTAAAAATAAAAATAGAAGAAGAAGGCCTTTCTCCATAATTTATATATAACATTACTTTTTTTTATTAAAAAAACTGAACAAGAATCCATAGCTTTGCTCTTATTTGAAACAGCAAACATTTCCATTATTTGTGGCATACGATTTCATTCAATTGACTGTCATTGCTGGCTTCTCAGTAGCGCATACTGCTAACCCAATTGGCCGAGACCCTGGTCTAGGGTTATATAGTTGCAACCAAAATACATTTCGACTTTTCGATAAATTGAAACAGTCGATTTTTTGGATTTACAAGTCGACTTTTGAATTGAAAATAAAAACAAAATAATTACAGTCGAATACGGTTAAGCGGAAGTGAAAAAAATCAGTACATTTTTTTTACTTATGCGGGATTTTCAACATTTTTCAAAAATGTGCGATTTTTTAATAAAGCGGATTTTCATTTAAGCGAAGTACACTGCATGGAAAACCATCCAGAACAATCGTTGCCAATATTTGTTTTCAATTAAAAGGCATGCGCTTTTCCGAATTCGACTGAACTATGTGCATGTGTTCAAATACAATACGCTATGTGTTCAAATACAATACAATTTGAAGTTTAAAACTTAACAAAAAACGGTGAAACGGGATCAATTCATTTAACCATTTTACGGATTTCAATCGATCGAAGACAAACCAGCATATTTGTTATGTGGAGTTTCATAAAATATTTTCTTTAAGAAATAATTGTAGACGCACTGGATATAATACAATTTGTAAATTCGATACTGAATACATCTTCATTGGTTCCCGATAAACTGGTGTATCTCAAGCTGCCCCTCTTTCATTGTTTTAATGTCTCTGAAATATGTCCGTACCACTGTACGTCACATTGCCTGATGCTACAACAGTCGCGCATCGTGTATTTCTTTCTGCCAGCGTACACAGTCATTTTGAATGTTTCTTTGGAGGAGCAGAGGAGCACTTTGCATTTGAAATCCTAGCATTTGAAATGCATGTATTCATACGTTGCCGCTGCGTCCGTCGTCATGCTTTCCTGAAATGCTCTTTTGTTTTTGGCACAGCGTAAATTGTGGCTGTGAGAGGAAATTAGTGGGTAACGAACGAACAAAATGTTAATAACTTGGGAATGCAAACGTACGTTGCTTTCCAAACTATTAATGGTTTACATTCGGCGGAGCATTTGGCATTTTCGGTGAGAAGAGGCAGCATTCGTGAAGAAAGAACATTAAAATCAAAATGAACGAAAACACACACACATACCAGCGGATGGGGTGGAATGGACGGTAGTGCCACCAAGTGCAGCTAAAATTTAATGACACTTAAATGTTTTGTATTTGCTCCTCAAACTACTTGTATCCAAAATTAGTATCTAAATAGCAAATCAATATAGAGTTGGGGGAGGGGGGGGGGGGGGGGGTGAATGGTCCCCTATACCCACCGAATCGAACCACAATCATACTTACTTTTCCAATTGCTGGCGCAGTTCTTTCTCAAATGTCGGCGACCCGCATTGGCTCTGTAATGATAGCGAAAAAAAAAACACAAATACAAAATTTTATTATTACCAAAAAAAAAGAATCATAAAAAATACATTTTATTGTTCATCAATGTCAGGGGAGGGCTGTCTTCTTATACTTTGCCACAATGTACACTGTGATGTATTCATGGCTGTCCCATAATAAAAAACTGTCACTTTGACGGATTAATGCTCGTCGAAATGACAGAATTAACTTCTAGTAAATAGAGGAAGCGCGCTATTCAAAATCCACAATCAATTGAATTCAATTTCGGCAATTCCCCCATCTTCATCATCTCTTCCCGTCTTTTCTATTCTATTGTTTTCTTCTTGTGTGTTAAGTTGTAATAAATTTGTACAAAATTGAAATGGAGATATCATCCAAGGCAAAGTATTTTCTATATGGAAAAAAAGTGTAGGTAATTAAGATTAATGCCCCTTCTTTCGGCACAGAATAAAGAAAACGTAAACCTTGAATTTTTTTTTGTCCAGTTTTTCCCATTCGATGTAATGAATGGTGGTGGGGTGCTGTTGTTATTGGTAGTGGCAATTGTTAATTGTGTTCATGCTCATTGAATGAGGTATTAATTATGGAATTTTATGGCTCTGAAAAGGGAATCGATGTTGACCCGAGCAGTGGTGGTAATAGCAATGGCCCATTCATTTATATCTATTACAAACACTCAATATCCGGTGCCTGTTAAAGTATGAATTTCGTTTAGAACATTTGCTATAGTTCGCTGATTTGGCCAGTTACTCTCGATTAGGGCCCGCTGTTTTTGTTTCAGTCAATTACATTTGAGCAACAATTTCATGCTGAATGGAGAAAATTAAATTTTCCTGCAATTTTCCATGGTATGAGGAATTTTCCAGATTGTTCTTGGCAATTATTTAGACGATCCTGTTTGGTAATGTGCCATGAGAGACGCACAGGTCTAGGCGATTGAAGAGAGGCACCCACCGTCACGTTGGCAACATTGGCAAACCGATAATGCCAGCTACGTCAAATTCATACCAATGACAGCTGTTTATATTGTTTACAAGCCAGAACAAAAGTTATTCGAAAGTTATTAGAGAGATTGTGTTATATTTGGCCAAGAAATCGCAACCACCTATTGTTCGGGAGATGAGCCATCATCTTAAACTGATTAAAATGTCAGTTTTGGAAACTGTCGAGTCCAGGAGCTGTGCCATTTTGGTGAACGGTGACATGATAAAGCACTTTTTTTCTGATTGGAGACTGAAGAAGACGTGTACTTGGCCATACTACGAAATATAGAATTTTTTGAAAATTCTATAAAAAAAAACTACTGGATATTTTCTCAAATTTCTTTATTTTATTTGAAAGTACAATCCTTCCGCTTAATAATGGCAAATAATTTCATTCAAATGGCTGCCTCGGCTGGCCATGCAGTAGCCTAACGACATCAGCTCTGCGGCTGATAATGCGATCTTCAAAAACAGGCCGCAAAAGATCGAGTGTAGCTTCGGCTGTGTGGCACGTAGCGCCGTTCTGTTGAAACCAAATATTGCCAATATCCTCCTCTTCAAGTTTTGTAAGCAAAAATTCGTGGCCCGATAACGAAAACAACGAAATAAGCACTAGTTGAAAAAAAAAAACGTTAGATGCCACAAACTATCCAATTCAAAGGAAAGTGAAAATTATCAAATATATTCCAAATCTCTTTAATGAAATTCTAGTATTTCCACAAATGGGTAACCGTGTACCGCTGTCCTCATTCACTTTGTTATGTTGTGGATTATTTTTTGCATACGTACACTCGTGTATATGAATACAATACACGCGATATTAATTAGATTTTGCAGAAATCTTTGATGTGCCCAAAACAAAAATCAATCCAATTATAGTCCAATATACACTTTATTTACCACAAGTGCTCAAACTGAAACCAGGACATGGTTCTGTTCTATTTCGAACTAAAACAACACCAGCAACGTTTGGCACAAAGGGCGTACCGTGGAAGAAGTCACAACTTCCGCTAGAGATAAAAGCATTACATGACGTATTTGAAATCTATGAATACGGAACCAAACGACACACAAAAGTCATGCCGCCAGGCCAGGCCAGGCCAAGCCATGTCATCCGTGGAGGCAAACACAACAAAAGTATGTTCTTCTGGTCTTTTGCAGATACTGTTGGGCTCGCTGCTCGCCTCGCCGTAAATCACTTGTCAAAATGCAAACATGTCAACGCAAAAATAACAACACAACGTAGAAAAGTCAACAACAAAAGTGGCAGCGTGCGACTACAATCAGACAGACCGACAAGCAGTATTTTTGTTTGGCTAGCAAAGAGACAAAAAAAAAACGGGAATTTTGGGAAATAATCATGGCAACACCATCAACACACCACCGCCCATCAAGCGAGGGCGCTCGGTCTAACTTAGTTGACAACAGCATGAGGTTCTGGTGTGGCCATAAACGATGGAATGGGTGGGATTGTAATTGCTGTACGTATCTGTGGGCCCACATATACCGCCAGGCGGACGGACGGACGGGCGGATACAGACAGATAGACTGGGCAAAATCACATTTATAAGTTAATAAATTGTCGCAATTGTCGTGAGCCACAGATGCGTTTAATTTGTGCCATGAACACATAAAACAGTTGGTATTACGTGCATTAATGGCGGATTTAGAGTAGCGATGTACGCGGGACTGGGTAGCCGATTGTATGCGAATATGCGATGACTACCGGTTAACCAGCATGGCCCAATCAAGGGGGACGTTTTTTTTTTCTTTGGTAAATTTGTGAATAACTTTGTTTATTTCCAAAGACGGATAAGTTTATCGTTAACCATCGCACCAAGTTTTGTTTAGATATGAAGTTTCTAACATTCGAACGTTTGGTTCCGATTTTGACAGAGCGATGTAATTGGGTTTTTGCGATCTGATGCAAAAAAAAAAAAGGAATTTTGACAACTTTGTGACTTTTTGTGACGTTTGTTTTAATGATCACCTGTGTATTCAAATCAAATCTCTTAACGTCTAGCAAATTCTTTGGGTTGGGAGATACAAAACAGTCACCGAAATTTAAATGTGGAGAATCTGGCGGATAAGACTACCATATGTGACCCGGCGTATGAAAAGGTGGCTTATGACTCAAAACAAATGTTCCACTTTTTTTTTTTTTGGTTTCGATAGTTTTTGAGACGCTCTTTCACGTGGTGAAAACTAGAAAGTCCTAACATATTAGGAACATTGTAAAACCATTGTACCATGAAAATCGATTTTCGAATTAATTATTTGCGATTATCGGTTTCCCCAATATGTGGCAACCATGTAAATCGATTTTCAACGTCAAGTCCGCTTGAAAGTACATTATTTTATTCGGTTAGTGTTGAGTTACCGAAAAGCGGAAAAATATAAATTTTTTGATATTTTTTTTCTAGAAATTTTCAGGTGGGCCAAAATTCACCGTTTGGTCTACAAATTTAATAACTTTAATTTAATCTGAAAAAATTCAAAATGAACAAGTGAATGAAAATAAAAATAGTCACGTTTGGCCCAGCCTGTATAAACATCTATAAGCAAAGGCCTTCATATGAAACAGGAAATGATCCAATTTCATGTGTGACCCTCCGGATATGGTGAAGCAAGTTTGTGGAGACGCCTCACCGGCTCAACCGACTGGAAAATGGTGAGTTTCAAGCATATACATTATTTTTTTAATTAAAATCGATTGTTTTTTTTTTTAGCTACTGGAAGACCACAAAAGAGGCAAACTGTGAAAGAATCCTTTTCGTGCATAGGTGGAGGCCCGACAAATATAGAATCCACAAATCTTCAAGAGGAAGAAAGGGTAATCCAAACGCTGAACGTATGTAAAGGGTGTTTTTTATTGAGGTATAGAACTTCGAATTGAAATAAAACACAAGAAAATCGTTTTAATGTCCATCAATTTGGCTTTATTGGAAGGATAATTTTATGCCATTAATGTTTAAATATGATTTCGGGCATGTGGCCGCCGCGGCTGTCTCGAATAAAGCCAATTCTACAGGTCCAATTTTCAACCACTTGTTGGAACCACAACTCATCCACATTCATGCCATCCAATAGTTCATCCATCGGGAACAAAATAGTCGGTTATCATGGCTCTATACCGGTCTCCATTAACGGTAACTGACTCTCCAGCATTATTTCGGAAGAAGTATGGCCCAATGACTCCACCAGCCCATAGAGCACACCAAACAGTCAGTTTTTGTGGATGTAATGGCATAAAATGGACGGAGCTTGCGGTGAACTTCGCGAACTGAACCATTACTTTCGCAATAAATTTGCACGATTTGCAAGCGTTGTTCTTTTGTCAACCTGTTCATGATGAAATGGCAAACCAAACTAAATATTAATCACTTGACAGCTGACAAAATGGCCGCCAGTTAAAAAAGTGATGCCAACTTAAAGTTCTATACCCCAATAAAAAACACCCTTTATATACATTTGATGGCATAATTTGTACAAAAATCTTTGAGACTATAAATATCCTATTCCAGAAATCATCCACGGAGACCGGGGCCGAAGATATCGATCGTTTAGGTATCACTTTATGTCGTTTGTTCAGCTGGTCCTGCAGCTTTTCGATTGCAGGTTTTCTGTGATTCATGTGGGCACAGTCTGTTGGGCGTATCCACTGAAATGATTTGGTGCTGATAACCACCTTGGTTTTGCCAAAATTCCTTTTAGCTTCGGCTTTAAACCAATTACCCATTTTAGCAATAGACGTCAGTAATCGATATGAAAGACACCGCATGTATCCCAACAAATTCTTGTTAAGACTTGGCGGATCGAGAGAAGCATCGTGGTCTTTCAACCGGCGTAGTCCAGAGTAGTTTTCGAGAAATTATGACAAAATTGATTTAACTTTATTGACCATTTTCGTACTCCGTAGATCATAGTACATCAGAATAGCATAGGGTTTATTCATTAGAACATTTATTGTTGCCCGGTGTTACGTGATTAACCAACAAAGGTCTAAGTGATTCTAAGACAAAAATGGATTTGAAATACTTTCACATAATTGGTCATAGCTTCGGTATTTATCCACAGATTTTATTCAAGAATAACATGCGAAGAAAGTAAGGTTTTTTAGGGGTTTTGTAAAAAAAATAAGTGTGGGATTTATTTTTGTGGAATGTTAAGGGAAATAAGTAATAAGAGTTATTTTCAGTCCCTATCGTGTTTCAAGTGGGGCTTCAACATTCTATAATTTAGATTTTTGGCTTCTGCGAATACCGAATAATCAGAGTTCTGTTTACTTCACAAACCACTAAACATAATTATAGACATTTGGGACGCCCCCCTCCCCCTCCACACATAAAAATAATTATATATTTCTATGTACGACGACGAGTGTGTGAATAATGTAGATTTTTAAAATAAAATATATTCGAAGTCTTAATCTTTATAACACTTTTGCACAGGAGCGGGATTTGTTGTGTTCTGTCGTCGGCGACGGCGATGGCGGTGGTGGTGTTAGTGGTGGAAGGAAACGGAAGTAAAACCATTTCTCTGTGTAGCACAAATGGTGCTCTTCATTAAGGCGGTGGCGGCGGCGGCGGCGGCGACGATGGCGTCGACAAACGAACACTTACAATGAATGTGCGTTTGTTTGTGTGCTGGCAAAAAAACGGAAATAAAGCATAAAAATAATAATAAAGTGCATTAATTAAATGCCTTTGCCAAGAAGTACGTATTGTACTTGAATTCTTGTTTGTTGCTGTTGTAAATCTAAAGGACACCAGATACTTGAAATACCTTCTCATGGAATACACATTCCCATTGTTCAGCACGAATTGTCCTGATGTGTTTAGGAAAATGTACTTGAACTATTACGTTTAAAATACAACAGTTTCCTAGAAACTTGGGTATCGAAGTAGATAGTTTCAATATGGACCTAAACACCAGGGCGGTTCCTCGATCCCTTATCGGCTTAAACTTCTCGGGTTAAACGTGTAGGAGCGAAGAGTGCTGTGGGAGTACAAAGTGTAACTGTAAGTGGGCTAAGTTTTGGCAGAAGACAAGGTTGGTGGAATTGCTCAACAGAACTAAAGCTCGAAATATCTATCGAAAAGTCAAGTATCGCATCAACTCTTGTGGGTGACTGACAAAAGTAATGAGACAATGTGAAGAATAGTTTTGAAAGTGTTGACGTCCGAAGTGCCGTGGAAGAGAAGAAGACTACTCCGTACAATAACGCTGTAGGCTACAAATGGTCCGGCCTTACTTACAATGAATGTAGCAAGTAATCAGCTGACACAACCTGATTTCCAAGCACTTTGGCCATGAGGGGCTTTCTGTTGTTTGTGTGATTCCAATGATTTGCTTGTTTTCTTCTGCCGGAGTCTCGTTCTTCCATGTTCGACTTCTATACTTCTCGTTGAGATAGTTTGTGTCATAGACTTTGCGAACGGGTCTCTCTCTCTCTCTGTCTCTCTCAAAAACAGCCTACGCCAGTTCCCATGTTTCAGTGCCACAAAGATTTGCTTCTCAGGGCTCTTCTACACGATTTTGCGGATAGTGAAGATTTGGTCGCCACACTGATCAGCACTGAATCAGTTCATTCACTTTGGTAGGGTCTTTTTTCCAATGGATTAGTTCGCATGGGAGCCTGCCTGAACTTATCTGTGCATTTCGATTGCCTAACACCGTGTTACACACGTTCTGTCCTATGAACCAAATTTACTTTTTCGGAAAGGGGATAAAAAATAAAAATACACGTGTATCGGCGATTTTCATGTACACGTCAGAATTTTTTTTTTTTAAGTTTGAAATATGAAGCTCGTAGTGGCCTGTGTAAAAGCCTTTGGACCGATTTTTAACCCTTTTTCAGTGATCCAATCGAGCTGATTTTTGGCAGGCAGACTCGTGGAAATGTCTGTATCATGTCAAATTTTTTAAAAAATAGATTTTTATCAATTCTCAGATTTTCCTAAATTTTTTTTTTTTAGAATGGATTTTTTAAAAAATAGATTTTTATCAATTCTCAGATTTTCCTGAATTTTTTTTTTTTAGAATGGTTATCGTTTTTTTAAGGTTTCAGTGAAAAAACATTTTTTTTACGTAACGCTTAAGTAGTTTAAAAATTTGGAGTCTCTTCAAGTTATGCTAAGAAAAGTGAAAAAAATATTTTTTTTTTCAAAAATATTAAAAATTGGGGAAAATCTGAGAATTGATAAAAATTGTTTTTAAAAAATTTAACGTGATACAGACATTTCCACGAGTCCACGAGTGGTTCATAGGACAGAAAAAAATCTATCTTTTGTAACACGGTGTAATGACTGGATTATTATCACAACCAAACGAGCTTTCGGTTTTCTCCAAACGACCGTTTGTCAACTTAATTAAAGAGCTGGTGACACATATTGTCCAACAACATTTACTCCCAAACTTAAACATCTGCTGTTCGAAAAAATGTAACTTGTAATTCATATATGAATGTTTTCTATGAAACTACGCATTTACGAGAAATTTTCTATTTTTTTTTAGGGGTGCCTTGGAATGACTCCATCTGTAAAGTATGTAAGTATTTATAATCAGTACTTATATGTTAAACACACACACACACGGGTGGGGAAATATCCTTTTATGATATCCTTTGATTTCAATTTCTTCAACTATAAAAATACATCTTAAAATGTAACCCCTTTTTTTTTTGTTGGTCTACAATCCGGCAACATATCAAAGCGTTGCGGTGGTTGTTTTGCTTTGAGAGGGGGTTTCCCTTTGGTTTGAGTGAGTGTGCATTAACAAAATCATAGATCTGTCCGTCGTAGTCGTCCACATCCGTATTCGTATGCCACAAGTTTGGCATACAGTAAATCTCTGTTGATATAGAACACTCCTCCTTCCAAGCAACTCGTATTCATCAGCCATCCATCCAGTCATCCATTCTCGATTCAATCACATTGCGGGTGCAAACATGTATCTATGATTATGTGTCCTTATGGTGGGTGAGATGGAGTTGGAGATGGTGGTGGTGGTGGTGGTGGTTGTCAGTCGAAACGGGTGGAAGTTTGGTTTATTAATAAATAAAAAAATATGACATTAAGTCCACATGAATTTAACATGTTGCGAGAATTTGGTTTGTTAATTTTTCGGTCCATTGTTGTTGTTGGCTGGAAGAAGGAAGTCGCCAGCACCCCTTACCCCGCCACAGCACAGGGAATATTGTGTCGCACGAGTTCCACAGTCGACCGAGTAGTGTGTGGGGTTATGGTTGTTGCACTGTGAGTGCTAGTGTGTGTGCGGTGTGGAATTTGGGAATGGATCACAGCAACCCTTGGCATAATAAAGAGGTCTAATTGAAATTTTAGTTATTTTTCATGTACATTTCACTATGGAAAAAAGAAATGTTTACAATGGAGGCATAACAATGCCCTTCATTAGAGGTTTACCAATGGAGAGAAGGGTGGGTGGGTGGGTGGGAGTTTGGCATGACGACCATGATGATGATAATGATGAGGTAAATGTAGTCTTCATGTTTTACAATAATTATAATTAATTGCTGATATTTAACAACAACCAAAACAAAACAAAAAACATAAAAAATCTCCGACAGACAGACAAGTCTATGAGACGATGTTTGTTTCTTCTCCATTTTTCTTTTGGTTGCCAGAAGATTTATCGTTTGGATTTCTAAGCATTTCCCGGAATTAATATCTGTGTGACGCGTCATAAAAATCGTTTTAAGTTCCTATTTCCATTATTTGAGCACAGCTGGTGTCTAGTGTTATTTTTTTGCTAGCAGGACACGAACAGGATATACGACTGACTGTCGCTCTGGCATGTGTTCCCTTTTGGTGGCGCCTACTACTGGAATGTTTTGTTGCTAAGAACCCACACTACCATCGCACATTCCCCAACTCACTCCACAGCACCCACCATAAGCTGGCATGATGTAGTAACTGTAGACGGACACCAAAACCAAGCAGACAGTTTAAGATTCGCATGTATAAGCAAGTCTCGTCTCGTCTCGTCCCGTCCCGTCTCTTGCAAATGGATTATTTAATTTATCAGACTGTGTGTCGTCTTCGATGAACACAAATGTAGGGTGATTGCTAGACATGTATGCATATATTATTACACTGGTTTACAAGCAGTTTCATGTTTGGGACGCCCGACACAAATACATAACAACAAATCATATTTTTTGATGTTTGTCTGGAAAATCTCAATTTAGTCATAAATTATGGATTTAGTTTTTAGAATTTTCTAGAATAGGTTTTTCTTTGATCACTTTCCTTGGGTTAGATTTAGAAAGCATCCTCTATTTAGGAATTGGAATTGGATTTAATTTTAGAATTAGACACCGAGGACCAGCGTCACGAAGCCATTAGTCAAGATTAACACCGACGATGGTGGACAAAAGCTAGATTCGGTAAAGGATTTCCAAAACATTTCTAAAACTGGAACGAAGACAAACAACTGTTCCAAAAGGAAAGTTTCTAAACTCAAATGAGTGGGTTGTGATTATTGGTGGCGATATTAGAATTTTACTTAACAAGCAGGCTCTACTTTTGTATCGTTTTTAAAAGTCCTCTAACTCCGAAAATATTTGTGTGAGACAAAAAAGGACCATTACGCCAACTTTTGGCCTAGACTAACTGTCGATGAGCAAAATTTGAAACAAAAATATTTTTTTTAAAATTTCGCGAATTTTTGCTTTTTTTTGTCCGAAAATATTTTTTTTCTTTTTTCGATATTCCCTTATAGTGGATATTTTGTGCATTTAAAATACAATAATTATCATGTGGAAGCAATTGGATTGCTTGGCTCGTTTCCAAGTTATGAACAAAAGAGTCCATTCTGAATGTTTTCTTCATTTTGCAAAAAAAAACCTCAGGAAGTGGAAGTGGCGCATTCGACCCTTTACATCAATTGTAGTACAGTACTTTAGCTTTAATTGAATGATAATACTAATTTGATACCTTGTCTGGTTTTTGAAATATGATAAAAATAAGACAATATCAAATTGTATCATTTTCAATAGTCTACTCCGAAAATGTTTATGAGAGACAAAAAGTGTCACAATGTTAACTTTGTCATTAGATCCATTTCATCCATGGTAGTACATTATTTTGGCTTTTATTGAATGGTAATACTAATTTGATACATTGTCTGGTTTTTGAAATATGATAAAAACAAGACAAAGTCAAATTGTATCGTTTTTAAAAGTCCTCTAACTCCGAAAATATTTGTGTGAGACAAAAAAGCACCATTACGGCAAGTTTTTTCCCAGATTCACTGTCTATGAGCAAAATTTGAGACAAAAATATTTTTTTTCAAATTTCGCGAATTTTTGAAAGGGGTTAGCCTTGCTTTTTTTTTTGTCCGAAAATATTTTTTTTCTTTTTTCGATATTCGCTTATAGTAGATGGTGTGTGCCTTCAAAATACAATAATTATCATGTGGAAGCAATTGGATTGCTTAGATCGTTTCCAAGCTATGAACAAAAGAGTCCATTCTGAATGCTTTCTTCATTTTGCAAAAAAAAACCTCAGGAAGTGGATGTGGCTCATTCGACCCTTTACATCAATTGTAGTACAGTACTTTAGCTTTACTTGAATGATAATACTAATTTGATACCTTGTCTGGTTTTTGAAATATGATAAAAACAAGACAATATCAAATTGTATCATTTTCAATAGCCTACTCCGAAAATGTTTATGTGAGACAAAAAGTGTCACAATCTTAACTTTATCTTTAGATCCCTTTCATCCATGGTAGTACATTATTTTGGCTTTTATTGAATGGTAATACTAATTTGATACATTGTCTGGTTTTTGAAATATGTAAAAAACAAGACAAAGTCAAATTTTATCGTTTTTAAAAGTCCTCTAACTCCGAAAATATTTGTGTGAGACAAAAAAAGCACCATTACGCCAACTTTTGGCCTAGATTAACTGTCGATGAGCAAAATTTCAGACAAAAATATTTTTTTTAAAATTTCGCGAATTTTTGAAAGGGGTTAACCTTGCTTTTTTTTTTGTCCGAAAATATTTTTTTTCTTTTTTCGATATTCCCTTATAGTAGATGGTGTGTGCATTCAAAATACAATAATTATCATGTGAAAGCTATTGGATTGCTTAGATCGTTTCCAAGTTATGATCAAAAGAGTCTCTTCTGAATGCTTTCTTCATTTTGCAAAAAAAAACTTCAGGAAGTGGAAGTGGCTCATTCGACCCTTTACATCAATTGTAGTACAGTACTTTAGCTTTAATTGAATGATAATACTAATTTGATACCTTGTCTGGTTTTTGAAATATGATAAAAATAAGACAATATCAAATTGTATCATTTTCAATAGTCTACTCCGAAAATGTTTATGAGAGACAAAAAGTGTCACAATGTTAACTTTGTCATTAGATCCATTTCATCCATGGTAGTACATTATTTTGGCTTTTATTGAATGGTAATACTAATTTGATACCTTGTCTAATTTTCGAAATACGACAAAAACAAGACATTGTCAAATTGTATCGTTTTTAAAAGTCCTCCCACTCCGAAAATATTTGTGTGAGACAAAAAAGCACCATTACGCCAACTTTTGGCCCAGATTCACTGTCTATGAGCAAAATTTGAGACAAAAATATTTTTTTTCAAATTTCGCGAATTTTTGAAAGGGGTTAGCCTTGCTTTTTTTTTGTCCGAAAATATTTTTTTTCTTTTTTCGATATTCCCTTATAGTAGATGGTGTGTGCATTCAATATACAATAAATATCATGTGAAAGCTTTTGGATTGCTTAGATCGTTTCCAAGCTATGAACGAAAGAGTCTCTTCTGAATGCTTTCTTCATTTTGCAAAAAAAAACCTCAGGAAGTGGAAGTGGCGCATTCGACCCTTCACATCAATTGCAGTACAGTACTTTGGCTTTTATTGAATGATAATACTAATTTGATACCTTGTGTGGTTTTTGAAATATGATAAAAATAAGACAATATCAAATTGTATCATTTTCAATAGCCTACTCCGAAAATTTGTATGTGAGGATTAAATAGTCACATTGTCAACTTTATTTGTAGATCCTTTTATTGAATGGTAATACTAATTTGATACATTGTCTGGTTTTTGAAATATGTAAAAAAACAAGACAAAGTCAAATTGTATCATTTTCAATAGTCTACTCCGAAAATGTTTATGAGAGACAAAGAGTGTCACAATGTTAACTTAATCTTTAGATCCATTTCATCCATGGTAGTACATTATTTAAGCTTTTATTGAATGATGATATCTCTTTGATACCTTGTCTAGTTTTCGAAATACGACAAAAACAAGACATTGTCAAATTGTATCGTTTTTAAAAGTCCTCCCACTCCGAAAATATTTGTGTGAGACAAAAAAGCACCATTACGACAAGTTTTGGTCTAGATTCACTGTCTTTGAGCAAAATCTGAAACAAAAATATTTTTTTTCAAATTTCCCGAATTTTTGAAAGGGGTTAACCTTGTTTTTTTTTTTGTCCGAAAATATTTTTTTTCTTTTTTCGATATTCCCTTATAGTGGATATTTTGTGCCTTCAAAATACAATAATTATCAAGCGAAAGTTATTGGATAGCTTAGCTCGTTTCCAAGTTATGAACAAAAGAGCCCATTCTGAATGCTTTCTTCATTTTACAAAAAAAAAAACTCAAGAAGTTGAAGTGGTTTATTCGACCCTTCACATCAATTATAGTACATTACATTAGCTTTTATTGAATGATTGTAGCACTTTGAAAACTTGTCTAGTTTTGGAATTATTTTAAAAACAAGACAGTCAAACAAAAGTATTGTATTGTTTTCAAAAGTCCTCTAACTCCGAAAATGTCCTGTATGTGCTTCCACTTGATCTTTCCTCCAGAGTCTCTCTTTCTCTGTCGCGTCAACAATGTTAGAAACATCATTCTTTGTTCGCTTCACTACTTTCTGACTGAAAAATAAATCAACAGATAGTTCGTCACTTTGTCATTCACTTTGTGCTTTGTGTTCATGGTCAAGATTGTCCGAGTATAATAGCAATGCCTGGTGCTAACAAAGAGTTCTCTTTCATACTTGTTATTTGTGGAATATCCTTTGGTCCTAACATTTTTTCTATGCAGGCATGTATCCTTATCCATTTCAAGTTATTTTGAAAGGTCTTTTTTCCTTGGACATCTTTTGAGATGGAACTTTTTTTCTCCTGTGAAAAGGTTCTTCTTTAAAGAAAACTTTTCCCATGAATAACCGTTTGGTTGTTTAAAAGACACAAGAGAAAACAAACTTTCTTCGAATATCCTTTATGCTTTCAATGACATGTGGAATTTAAAAAACTTTTGGTTGACTGAACACTGTTTCCATTCATTTTAGATTTTTACATTAACACTTTAAGAAAGTCTACACATTTTGGCAATTGACTTCAAACTCTAGTACTTTAATTATTCTTACCATTCTTTAAAAGTTTGACTGGACAAAAATTTATAGAAAAAAAACTATTTTTGTTTCTTTGTTGCCAGCGTCGCACCAAAAATCGAAGTTAACACCCCGTCGAGCAGATGACTCCACAATACCGCTAAAAAAAAAACTGTCTGGAAAATCGCACACCAAAGTATTTCGATTCTATTCGGGGCTCATTCACAAAGGATGAAATGTTTTCTTTGCGGTGCCTCCCACACTGTGCTGATTCCTGTTGTTGTTGTTGATGTTGCTGTTCTTCTTCTTGTTCGTTTTTCAAACAATGAAATAATATTTTTTCAACCTCACCATTCGCAACGACGTCGTCGTCGCGTATCAAACCGCGTTGCGGCGATAAAACTTTGAAAAGCATAAAAAAGTTATAATAAATTTCACTAACGACAACCACTATTCGCTGCTTAGTTAAAGTTATAACAGAAGAACAAGGAAAACCAAAAAAAGAAAACGCTTAAACATCCCGACAGCACCACATCTTCTTCTCGAGTCGTTTCGTATCGTACATTACCACATGACCCCGACGGCAGACAAAACCAAAATCGACTGTGATGTGATGAGACATTCAATGAAGCCGGCGCTGAACTGAAGTACGCCACAGAAAAACACAACAATCCAGCCAGCAGCCGGCCAGCCGGCCAGCCATCCGTTCATGCCCGCCGTTTAGGGGATGTCGATGTCGCCAAAAACCACGAGAGAGAGAGTGAGTTACAAGAGAGTGAGTAAGAATGGCGTGTGTGAAACAAACAGGAATGGGGCAACACAAAATAACAACAGTTCAAATGCCGGAAACCGGAGAACATGCCACATATTTGCCCTACCTTCTGTACGGCCCTACAAATCAACTGGCAAACCTCACAGACAAAGGACGAACACGTTCCCACTAAGGCACATACGAAAGGAACCAAGAAAGAATCGAATGGAATTGACGGCAACGCAATGGCAATGAAAACGAGAGCGCGAAGAATTGCAGAGAGTTAGCGAGAGATTGTGAAATTGAAACATAACGAGAGAGGCAGAGAAACCGGCTGTTCGAGGAACCAAACAAACAACTGAATGAAATCCTTAAATGTCTAAGGACATTATCAACAAAACAAACACACGCCGGACTCTAAACTCTTTTGCTCGAATTCAATTTAAACTTTCCACATGAACACATGTTCCGTGTGTATGTGTGTGTGTGTGTGCAAAACTCCAAATCATGGCAATTTTTGTTATCTCCGATAAGAGTCCTGTTTTTTTTTCTGTTTGCTTCTTGTTTTATTTGGCTCCGTTACATTTTAAAACTTTAATTAAACCTAAATAACTTTGCAAGGAGTGGAGTTTATTGCAATTCGCATGTGAGTGTGTGTGTGTGTGTCTGTATGAGGGGAGATATGGGAATTCAATTTATAGGGATGGGGGTGTACATGTGTAATTCTAAAGTTGTTGCTAACCTAATCGCTTCATTTAGCAGCAGTAATTTGTTACGAGAGATTTGAGGAAAAAAAGAATTTCCCTTCGAATACCCATATAAACAATGATAGTAAGTTGTAACCAACGACTATCATTCGTGTTATTACAAAACACTTAAGGTTTTAAGGCCTTAAACATTTTGTTAAAGCATCCAACGAATGCTAATTCAAAAAAAAAAAAATATTTTCAAAAAAGAGAAGAATCTCCGTAGGCTAATTAAGATTAACCAGATTTTCTCAAATATCTGAGAGTTTTTTAAAAGGTGGTGATGGTGACAAAAAAAAAACTACACTAGGATGAGGGCTTTGAAGAAAAAGGAAATGCCACAAATTAATTGTTTCAAATTAAAATTCAATAAAAACAGCTCGAGGACACACATTTTAAATACTTATCAGACATGTAATTTGAGTTTATTCAGAATACAAGGCCAGCCTAAAAGAATTATAATTTTATATGCAAATTAAGAGATTTCGAAAAGTTGTCCAAAAAAAATCTAGGCATTTTTATGAGGGTAGTCCGATTTGAAGGAACATTTTTTACTTTCCCTGAACATTTCATGAAGGACCAGACGGGGAAGTTTCTGTTCAACCTGTGAGCAGTGCAAGATACAAGTTTCATTCTCAATGAACAAGAGCTACAGAAAAATATATAACAACTTTATAAACCTTTGATAAGAAAAATGTGTGAAAATACAAAAAGTTTATTCAGAAAAAATTGATAAAAACTTTATAAACCTTTGACAAGAAAAATGTGTGGAAATTGTTATTGGATTTTCACACAGTTTTCTTATCAAAGGTTTATAAAGCTGTTGTACATTTTTCTGAATAGTGCGGTTAAACATGCTCCGAACTGGCGACACTCTTTTCACAGAAGTTTCACATGGGATATCCATTACTTGCTTGAATGAAGTCGCTGGCATTTACGAGGTTTTCCACAACCACTGAAAAATGTTGAATGTTCTTCAGTTTTACATGTTTATTCGTAAAACCACCGGCATTTATGTGGTGAAAAACGGCCGCTGACAAATATTGTCGATGTTTTTCTCATGATATGAACCTTGGATTGTTCTATGATAGTCGCATACACAACCTATCAAAACACAGACAAATTTTAGGTAAAAACCAAACAAAAGTGTCATCAAGTTCAATGGTTGAATTCAACAGATCGAAGCAGCTGTTTTCTTTCGTGTAGTTGGTAACACTTTTCACAAAAAACATCCATTCGGAAGGAGGAGAGAGGGAGTAGATTTGTGTTTGTCAATTCTCTTCGATTTGAGAAGAGTATTTGTCAGGTCAAGTATAGAAGTTTTTGTCATTTCTCTTCCATTTGAGAAGAATATATGCCAGGGCAGGTCAGGCCAAGTACCGAAGTTGTACGGACTCCTCATGCAGTAGACGCTAATTGAATTCTGTCCATCTGACGGAGTACTGGCGTGACGGGCGGGCACAACCAATGAGACAGAGAATTTGTTTGAAAAATTCCATCAGATTTTACACATGCAATAAAATATTCTTTTACTCAAAAATAAGGTTTGCCATTCCTGAACTGACCCCATCATAACGCATCGTTCGAGATGTACACCCCCCATCCTCAAAAACCACTTTACAGTACACCCTAATATACATTTATTAAACATATTTGGCTGCATGTATTCCACATTTCGTTCTTTTTGAAATCAATTGGACATTTCGATGGTTATTATGTGTCTATGTCAGCATTTATGAATGTTGCGAATCTCCATACGAGGGGGATGGGAATTGTCAAGTAGTGTGCAGTCTCTCGAACTGAAGTAGGAGGATATGGGAGGGAGGTGACACTGAAGTCAAGACATCATCTTCCCAGCCTAGCGTAGATAATGCAAACACCAACAGTTTCATTTCAACGCTGGGGTTGTCTTGGATGAAGTAGAGTGGAATGAGTAGACGACGACCCATGCCAAAGGTCTCTGGTCTTACTGGGTGAAAGTCGCCACTCCACGGGACGAACTCCAACCAAGTAATACCTAATAAACAGGCACTTATTTGCAGGCATTCATTGAAATAAAATGAAGCAAGAAAATGCTTTTCCACGATGATTCCTTGGGTTTGGTTGAATACTACTCGCACATGCGAGTAGTCTCAAACAAAAGCCCGAGTAAATGATGGAGTGCACAAAAGGAAACACAACAAGGACGACAGCCACTCAAGAATATGGCAGGAGCAGCAGCGGCAACAACAACATCATCATCAGTAGCGACAGCAGCAGCTGCTGCCAACGAAGAGAAGCAACAACAGCAAAAAAAAAAAAAAAGATACTTGAAATCTTTTTGAAACGTTCAAAAAGTTCAAAGGGACGCATGAATGAGACAAAGACTCAACTGTTTGAAGAAATGTGCTCTACACGAATAAAGAAACGTTCCAGCGCTGGCTGGAAGGAGGAAGCAGGCTGGCTGGCTGACTGGTACACACACACACATAATAAAGAATAACAATTTATAGAAAATAAATTAGCTTTTCTTATTTAACTAAGCTGGCGCTGCTACTTCCTTCAAACAAAGCCACTGCTACATCTAGACATACTTATATCGCTAACAACAACAACGACGAGGAAGTCCTATTAAGGCCAGGATTATTACGTGTTTACACGCGTGCCTTGCCATTTTCTAAATGTTGAGCTTAATTTAAAGACTGCCCCCGCCCAGACAAATATGGTTCATGTTCGTGTCCTGGTGTTGGCGGTGGCGATGGCGATGTTGGTGGTGAAAGTGTGTCTGTACCTTATTCAAAAATAAAAAAACAAAAAAACCTTCCGGATGAATGGATGAATCACCATCATATTGACCCTAACCATGCGATTTTTGCATGCTTTCCGCTAAACTAACTCCCGGCAACACACAAACTGTAAAAACTAACCCCTAAAATTAGCAAGCGTTTCTTTTGCTTGGTCGCTCGCTCGCTCGCTCGCTTGCTGGCGTCAACAATGCAATTCATTTGCGAATTTTGTTTGTTTCATTAAAAAACAAAAAAAAAAAAACAACAACAAAATCGAAAAAACCGCCATAGAAGTTGTGAACTCACACTTTAACGCCGTTTTTTTCCTACTTTTTAATTATATGAAACTGTGAAGTTAATGCTTTTGTCCGTTCCTCAGAGCCGTACACTGCACAGTGTTTGGATAATAAATATTTTCCCGAAACAACTTTAGTTTAATGGCAATAAAAATCAAGACCCGCTTAATTGGTTTTAAGAAAAACGTAACGTTTGTGCAACCAACTGACCGGCACAGGATTTATTGTGTGTCCGATGGTGAACTTTACAAAAATTATTTTTGACCACAAATCTGTAACGGCTAATGTTGTATAAACTGTATGTGGTTATAATTGCATAATTTTGAGGGCAGAATACATGCAAGTGCAAAAGATTGGGAAATTAAAAAAAAAAATTTTGACCAAAAAAAAAAGAAAGGGGTTAACCCATCAAAATTTTCGATTTTTTTTTGGAAAAAATAGATTTTCTTTAAATTTTATAGCGGACCTTAATCTGAACAAGACGTTGTTTTCATTTTTTAGATTGAACAAATAGTTTCGGAAACATTTGATTCAGAAAATAGGTTCTCTCAAAATTAGAGACTGGAAAGTCCATTAAAACTATCTGTCAAATTTTCCAGCAATTTTCAAGGTATCGAAACGAGTGTGGTATCAAAATAAAGCTACACTTTAGCACTGTTGTTAACCCACTGAGACTTGAATGCTACGATCATTTTCATAGGATTTATTGGGTATCCAATGGTCCACTCTCAAAATGTGTTTTTTTTTATCACAAATCTGTAACGGCTAATGTTATATAAACTGTATGTGGTTATAATTGCATTATTTTGAGGGCAGAATACATGCGAGTGAAAAATATTTGGAAATCAAAAAAAAAATATTTTGGCCAAAAAAAAAAGAAAGGGGTTAACCCATCAAAATTTTCGATTTTTTTGAAAAGAAAAAAATAGATTTTCTTTAAATTCTTTCTTTTGCTCATTTATAGCGAATCTGAACAATACGTTGTTTTCATTTTTTAGATTGAACAAATAGTCAGGGAGAAATTTGATTCAGAAAATTGGGTTTCTTAAGAAAAAACACACTTCAAACTATTTGGCCAATTGTTTAGCAAGTAATGCAACTACAACTACATCTACAACTTCACCTGATTTATAATACTAATACTGATACAAAAACTACTATTAATACAAATACTACTATTAATACAAATACTAATACAAATACTTATACTAATAATAATACTACTATTAATACAAATACTAATACTACTATTAATACAAATACTAATACTACTATTAATACAAATACTAATACAAATACTAATACAAATACAAATACTAATACTAATACTAATACTAATACTAATACTAATACTAATACAAATACTAATACAAATACTAATACAAATACTAATACAAATACTAATACAAATACAAATACAAATACAAATACAAATACTAATACTAATACTAATACTAATACTAATACTAATACTAATACTAATACTAATACTAATACTAATACTAATACTAATACTAATACTAATACTAATACTAATACTAATACTAATACTAATACTAATACTAATACTAATACTAATACTAATACTAATACAAATACTAATACAAATACTAATACAAATACAAATACTAATACAAATACTAATACAAATACTAATACAAATACTAATACAAATACAAATACTAATACAAATACTAATACTAATACTAATACTAATACTAATACTAATACTAATACTAATACTAATACTAATACAAATACAAATACTAATACAAATACTAATACTAATAATAATACTACTATTAATACTAATACTACTATTAATACTAATACTACTATTAATACAAATACTAATAATAATACTAATACTACTATTAATACAAATACTACTATTAATACAAATACTACTATTTTTACCTATGGCGCCCGTTGAAATATGGACAAAAAATTTTGTTGAAAAAAAAAAATTTTGTGGAAAAAATTTTTTTTTTGAAAAACAAATTTTTTCTTGAAAAAAAAAAATTTTGTTGAAAAAAAAAAATTTTGTTGAAAAAAAAAATTTGGAAAAAAAATTTTGTAAAAAAAAAATTTTTGTAAGAAAAAAAATATTATTTTTTTTATTATTATTATTTATAGAAAATTATAGAATGCCTATTTAAATTCCTACGAACTGCGTGACAGAGTCAGTGAATCAGTGTCGAGGGTAAATATATATTAAGATACTACTATTAATACTAACACTATTTCCTAGAATACCACAAATGTCTTTCCGACCACTGTGCCCAGTCAGTGAGAGTGTGAGACCACCAGCTCTATCTATCTCTTCCGCTGGACTCCGTTCGTTCCTGCTTGATAGACGGGGGCTCTTTTTATTCGCATGTGTGACGGGCCGCGTGTAGTTGTCAATCTATGCTTCAACTGCTTCAAATTGTCAGTTAAGTCGCCCTCCTCCTCCTCCTGCTGCCCATCACCCAGCCAACGACGTTCTCTCTATGTAATGCAAACAATGCTTGTACGTCATCGTCATCGTCACCGTCGTTGTCGCATCAGCCACCCTAAATGCAATGCAATTTACCAGCGAAGCAGGCAGGCAGGCTTCAATGTTTGCACTGCAAACCCCTCCGGTCGAGTGATTTTCGTGTTTGAGTTTGAGGACACTAAAAATGGGTCGCATCCTTGTTTAGTTTTGAGTGTTCCAAATACGAGATGTTGATTTAGAAGCTGCTCTTTCAATGAACTTTTTACGTTTTCTTTCCGCATGGTTGTATCAATATTAACAAATGCATTCCATTTCCAAATGAATTATTATTTGGAGTGGGGGTGGTTTTTTCATTAGAGCAAACTAATTTCAGTTCAAACATTCGTGATGTCCTTCATGACATTCATATCCTTGATGAGATTTTATCTTTTATAAGTGGTGTAATGTTTCCAGAGGGTATTTTTTATATCTAATTTTAATTTCGAATACAAGTGCCATCTATACGGCCGTATGCACATAGATGAGTTCGACACGGGGGAGATTTATTTGAAATCCTCCACCATGAACTGTGTTCCTCATTCTAAGCTTATTACAATTAAGGCTCTTGACAGTCGTTTCAAAAGCAACTGGCATTTTTCATCATCAGAACTAGAACAACCCTCACTGAAAAATACACCTTTTGTGGAATGTTTGCGAAATAATTTTTTGCCTATTGAAAGTGTCGTTTGGTCTTCAAAAAGCTCCGCAGATTCTGAGATGAGAATTAAATATATTTTTCCCTTAACATTCCATAAAGGAAACATTCTCTCAATTCAGCGAACTGTGCAAGATCGGGACTTACTGTGCGCTTCTAGAGAAGATTAACATGGTTTTTGAGATTACTACCTTACTCGTATAGTCGCCGGAATTCACGATGTGTCTTTGATGGTCTCACTAGGATACGAACCTGAGTTGTCTGCGTGGGAGACCACAAATTAAATACAAATTAAATGTGTAGCAAATTTTGAAAATTTATGTAGAAAAAATTACAAAAAATTTATGGAAAATTAAAGAAATTGGTTAAGAAAAAATATTTGGATCGAATCAAATCGCGAGGAAGCATTCCAATGGATCTATATGAAAACCCAGATCAAGTATAATCTTGCCATTAAGTCACTGCTGTACTGTCGCAAATTTGTACGTTCTTTCTTTAAAAAAGTGGACAGAAATGTTGTTGTAAAGTATGATGGTCACATAATACTTTTCTTATTTTGTTTTTGTAATTTGAAGGAACAACTTATTTGGTATAGCCCACGTTTTTTTATCTACTAAATTTCCAATAGTTGAAAGTGCAAGTAAGTGTGGGAAAAAATTTCCAAAATTAGGGGATGACAGACTGTTTTTTCGTCCACTTATCTACTTATCCCAGTCATGCCTTTGTCATTTCGATAGTCATTGAATGTGAAGCAGTGACTAAATTTGTACATGAGAAAACTACTTTGAACTAATCATGTTTACTAACTCCCCTTCCCTCCCCTCCCACCCCTTGTGCACACTTGATGATATTAAGATAATTGAAAACATAAAATTAACACTATCAACTGCACAACAACTGCAATGGCGGAAACGACAACAGCAGTGACAGCGCCAACGCCACTAATACTGACAGTAATTTCTCATCAACCACTCGTATGCACACATTTGGATTGTCATCCATCCGACCCACCCAACAATTTGGAAACTATTAGAGAGTCAGGGATATCATTGACTCCGGTTAAACCAATTCAGTCGCTATTTAGTTAAAATTGAATTGAAATCAATACCAAATTCCAAGTACTAAAACGATACAGACACACAATCAACAGAGAGTAACAACAGCAAAAAAGAAACGAAACGAAAGAAAACAACTGGAAAATCATTTGATAAGTGACCGGAAATCAGTGAAACGTGTCAACGACGGGGACAACGACTACAACTACAAAGCTCGCTGAAGCTTACGAAAATTCAGCACACTCTCAGGCGGTGGCATGTGTCTGGGGGTTAAATTAAACTATGGGTATTTATGATTTTGTTGTTGATTTTTCGCATGAAAATTATTGAGCCATAGCAGTGACAAAAATCATTAGTTTCAGTTAACGAAACAGCAGGAAAGTGCCAAACGCCATAATATTTGGGGAGTCACTGTCACTAAGGAGTCTTGGAGTCATAGTTGTTAAATTTAGGGTGGCAAAACGATTAAGTGCAAAATATTTCACGCATATCATTTTCAATAAATCTGTAGACCTGTCACATTCATGAGTGATATTTTCTGTAGAAGAAAATACTTTATTGAAAGAAATTAAAATATTCATTGGAAATTATCTGTGGACGGTGAAAAATTCAAGGGAAAATCAGCAACGAAATTTGATCAGAGATACATTATACAACAAAAAAAATCGCTACTAAAGAGTACTTCCCGTTAAAACGATAAAAAACGTATTCATTATATTATACCAATAAGTAGGAACCATTGCAAAGGGTGCCGGTGAAGATGCAAGGTAGCTTCCGAAATGGATTTGTATACCTTGGGTTGCAGAGAAAACAATAAAATATTTTTTAATTGAAAAATAGAAATGTTTTCTTCTTTTCAATTTTTTTTTTTTGGAAAATAGAAATGTTTTATTTTTTTATAGAAACTATATGATGCACAATTTTCATCAAATTTATGTACAATGTTCATCAAATTGATGTAAAATGTTCATCGAATTTATGTAAATTTTTTTTAA
Organism: Hydrotaea cyrtoneurina; assembly: GCA_958296145.1. NCBI lineage: Eukaryota > Metazoa > Arthropoda > Insecta > Diptera > Muscidae > Hydrotaea > Hydrotaea cyrtoneurina. The sequence goes on along the minus strand of OY282516.1, from coordinate 76,288,619 downwards.
AATTGATGTACAATGTTTTTGAAAATGATGTACAATGTTCATTAAATTAATGTACAATGTTCATCAGATTGATTTACAATGATCATCAAATTGATGTACTAATTTTATCTAGTTGATGTACAATGTTTATCAAGTTGAGGTAAAATTTTCTTAAATTGATGTACAAAGTTTATCAAATTGATGTAAAACGATCATCAAATTGTTGTACAATTTGTCTTAAATTGATGTACAATGTTCATCAAATTGATGTAAAATTTTCATTAAATTGACGTACAATGTTCATCAAAATTGATGTAAAATTTTTTATAAATTGATGTACCATTTTTTTTTGGTTGATGTAAAATTGTTCTTAAATTGATGTACAATTTGTCTTAAATTGATGAACAATGTTCATCAAATTGATGTAAAATTTTAATCAAATTGATGTACAATGTTCGTCAAAATTGATGTACAACTTCTCTTAAATTGATGTACAATTTCTCGTAAATTGATGTACATTATTCATCAAATTGCTGTACAATGTTCATCAAAATTAATGTAAAATTGTTCTTAAATTGATGTACAATTTTCATAAAATTGATGTCCAATGTTCTTCAAATTGATGTACAATGTTCATCAAATTGATGTACAATGTTTATCAAATTGATGTACAATTTCCATCAAATTTGATGTACCATGTTCATCAAAATTGATGTACAATGTTTTTTAAATTGATGTACAATTTTTTTAAGTTGATGTACAATTTTTCATAAATTGATGTACAAAGTTCATCAAATTGATGTACAATTTTCAACAAATCGATGTACAATGTTCATCAAAATTGATGTAAAATTTTTCTTAAATTGATGTACAATATTCATCAAATTGCTGTACAATGTTCATCAAAATTGATGTAAAATTTTTCTTAAATTGATGTACAATTTTCATAAAATTTATGTCCAATGTTCTTCAAATTGATGTACAATATTCATCAAAATTGATGTACAATTTGTCTTAAATTGATGTACAATATTCATCAAATTGCTGTACAATGTTCATCAAAATTGATGTAAAATTTTTCTTAAATTGATGTACAATTTTCATAAAATTGATTTCCAATGTTCTTCAAATTTTTGTAAAATTTTCATCAAATTGATGTACTAATTTTATCAAGTTGATCGTAGAATGTTTATCATGTTGATGTACAATATTCATCAAAATTGATGTAAAATTTTTCTTAAATTGATGTAAAATTTTCATAAAATTGATGTCCAATATTCTTCAAATTGATGCAGACTTTGTCTTAAATTGATGTAAAATTTTCATCAAAATTGATGTAAAATTTTCCTTAAACTGATGTACAATATTCATCAAATTGGTTACATTTTCATCCAATTGATGCACAATGTTCCTCATTGTAGAATTGATGTAGAGTTACATCAAATTGATGTACGGAATTGAAGAAAAAGTAATGAAACGTTGTACGTCAAATTGACAAAAAAGTGGAGTAGTTTGGGAAATGATACCTAAATTTATTGAATTGATGTACGAATTCATCAAATTGAAGAACCTTTTTTTTCTGTGTAGGTAAAATTCAATAAACGATCTTCCTCAGAAGACGTGGAAAATGTTCTTATTTTCCGCTTCAGAATATTTGCATATTTTTGTTAGGTAAACTTCATCAAAATATTTAGAAAAATTTTGTTTTATTAAAAAACCTTCGTTTACTTGCATTTTAGAAATTCTTTCATAAAGTTGCCGAGTTTCCTTAGGTAAAAATGTATAATTTTTGTTTCTAAGAAAAGTTTTTTTTTTTTTGAAAAAAATGTTACATGTTTTACTTAGTTGAAATTCCTCACAAGAATGGCCTTTTGTTCCTCCTCCTTCGAGAAAGGACATACGAATCGAAGCCAACACTCCAACGGCCATAACAAGGATAATGAACCGTTTCTGATCTTCTGATTACCAGCGTCTGTTTTTGTTCTTACTGGAAAATATACCAATTTTCTGTCTTAAACTGAAAATATGGCTACTCCCATCTCTCCACACCATCCACACACCCAGTAAATATCCTGCGAAAGTGTGAGTGTATGTGAGTGGAAATGTGTGAGTGTGCGGTGTATTATCAAAGGCTCCATCATCATAAAAACAATTACTATTCTATTATGCTTCGTTTACTGCTTTGCTTCAGCCATTACGAACCAAAGCAGTCGAAGTAGATGAAATGGATGCTGGTGATGTTGGCGTTGGTGGTGGACTGGCTAGAGGAGGAGAGCGCAAAAATCCATTGAATCAATAAATTCTTGTGCAAAGTACCCAGACTGCTGCTGCTGCTGCTGCATGCCGGAAATCGTAGCTTGCCATATATCCTTCTTTTACACAAAGGCATAGCGTGTGATGAAGGAGGAGGATGACAAAACTTAATAAATTTTAGGCATTTGCCTTAAAAATCTTTTAAGATAAATAGCAAAATTCGGTGTGGCTTAACTCGGGGGGATTTTTTTTATCGCTAGTCATGGTTTTATTTTCCATGGATAATAAGTTGGATTTTCGCCGTATAAAAACTGAATTGAATAGAAAGTGAAATAGGATTATGGGGTTGCCCCCGCCCCCTCAAACCATGTTTGCATGAAGCGTTTGGGGCTGCCAACAATAATAGCACGATGGGCATCTGAGATATCCGAGCCCGGAGAAAAAGAAAAAGTGTTGAGGCGAAAACATAAAGTAACATCAAATCTTTTGTGAAGAGTATCAGTGTCCGTAAATTGTAAGCGATTCCTTATTGGCGAAAACCGTTTAAGTTTGATAACTGCTAAAGCGGAAATTAAATATTGCCTTTATGATCAGGTCAGCTAGATAAACCGGGCGACGGAGGGTGGTCAATTGATTTTTTCCAGGGAATATTCTTTAACCATTTCGAAGGTTTTTTAGCGACTTCAGCTTTAGATTCGATTAGGGCTGTGATTTACTTAATTGAACAACAAGAACTGTTATCGGCCAGACATTCCCCCTTCCTTGCTCCGCAGACACAGTCGGAGATCTCAACCCACAAGGCCGCACTTGAACTTGTGATGTTTAGTCCTTGTTAATGTTTACATGCGAGTGATTACACTCACATTACAATGGAATGCAATTTAATTATCTTTACAAGCAAGCGCATCCATGGACGCACAAGATGAGAACAACAATTCTGACAAGTCGTGTTCAAACGATTGGAGTTTATGATGTATGATGTGTGTGTGTGTGTGTGTCGTTGTCTGAGTGCGTGCGTGTAGTGGCATTACTGTTTCCCCCCTTTGTGTATTAGAGAACTTCAGAGACTTAATTCCTCTCGAGGGTGGTGGTGTTGGTGGTGGCTGTGTTGTTTGTTGTCAATGAAACGTATTAATGGAATAAACCACAAATCGGCCATTAAAGCAAAAACATTACATGTCATCAGTGGAAAACTGCCGGCAAGGGCGATGTGCATGTCAGAGATGGAAATGTTGCATGTCCAAGCAGTCGTGTGACTGCACAAACGGTAGCACTTTTTTTTGCTTGAATATTTCTGTAGAAAATATTCATAGGAAAAAGTATTTACTTTATCAACTTTATAAGTAAATGGAAGTTCTTTTTTTTTGCTTGAATATTTCTGTAGAAAATATTCATAGGAAAAAGTATTGACTTTATCAACGGAAAGGAAGAGAATGCTTGAATTCATCACCAGGAAAATGTGCTGACTTCTAACGGAAAAAGTCTAACCAGACAATGCGCGGTATATGGAAACGTTTATGGGGAAAAGTTTAATTTTCATAGGCCGCTTGTTTTCTTTCCGAAATTGACAAAGTTAAGAGTCAGATTGTTTTTTTCTTCTATAGAATAGATGATGTGTTAGTTACCATCATTCTAAAGTAAAATAACTGCTAAAGAAAAAACTAAACCCACGCTTTATTTTTTTTTCTACAGAAAAAAAAGCTCAATCTTAAACTGAAGCTTTACGTTTTCTAAAGAAAAACTTAAGCTGAGTCTTCGCTTAAGACTTTTTAAAAAGAACATACCTCTTTTTATAGAAAACAGCGTAAGCTGACGCTTCAGTTTTTTCTATAGAAAATCAATTTTATGAAAATTGTACATCAATTTAAGAAAAACGCTTAATTTTTTTTTCTACAGCAAAATTAGCTTAATCTTAAACTGTAGCTTTACGTTTTCTCAAGAAAAACTTACGCTGAGTCTTCGCTTTCTAAGATAAGACTTTTTAAAAAAAACATTTTTTTTTTATAGAAAACAGCGTAAGCTGACGTTTCAGTTTTTTCTATGGAAAACCGCCTAAGCTGACTCTTCACTTTTTCTATAGAAAAAAATGTAGTGTTGATTTTTCCCAACCCTGGCAGTTTCGGCTACCGAGTTACGAACAACCCCAACTTTGATGGAATTACAGGACAAAAATAAAGTCCCGCACAGCGCACAGATATTTCTCTTTCTTGAATTTGAAATGTGTGTGCTGGGAAAATGGAAGGGAGTGGGCGGGGGGTGGGAGTATAGCTAAACATACCATCAACAGGATTAATGTCCCGTTTCACTGCTTTCTTTGCCAAAACAAAAACCAACGCCTAATGAAATGTCTTTCATAGAGCAAAAGAGACACCCTTTTTATTTTTTCCTTGGCCATCCTCCTCCTCCGCCCCGTCCTTCTGGTTTGTTGTTCTTGTTGCAAAAATAATATTTCTTCTGTGTGTGTGTGTGTTTTGTTGTTGTTATCCTTCCTTGTATAGTTGTTTCGTGTGTTTTTTTTTTCATACGACAAAACAAAAATAGAAAGAAAAACACTACACAAGTAATTGGGATTTAAGCATACACAGTAAAGCAACGAGAATGTTTAGACGGATATTAACAGTTCTATGTACATATGTATGTGTCAATGTATGCATATCGTCTCTGTGTGTGTACTTAAGCACACACACAGTATTTTGCGAAATACGAAGAAGAAGAACGAAATACCGTAATAGACATTTAAGACGGCCAAATGAAAGTGTTATATTACCGAGAGCGGATATTAAAGAGGGAAGTGTTTGCTTTAATGTCAACTTACATACATACATACATACATACATGTGTTCCTATTCATACACATGCATAACATTGTGTTGCTTGTGGCAAACAAGTCAGTAACGGCCAACTTGACTCAGCAACATTTTGCCGATTACATTAGTACAGGGCACAGTGTTGCGAAATATTACCAAAGTGATAATAGTATTTCGGTAAGAAAAATCTCTAAAAATTCTGTAAACAAATTAAAGTTAACTTTTTTTTAATTGGACTGTGGTTTTTCCCCGAAAAAATCCGATTTTATAAAAAAAACTTGTGAAATTGTGACAATTATCTTTGTTATTATATGGGCCTTTTAAAAATATTGTTTATCTTATTCAATGATTTGCATATAGGAAGATATACATTGGGAACTCCGAATAAAGTCTATATTCACATAATCATTAAAACAATGAAGTGATGTATTAAGAAGTTCTAAACTAGTATTGCTGACCAAGTTTGGGATTTATCTATAGATTTTAGAAAAAAAAAAACATTAATGTCTTCATTAAAATATAGACCTTTCGTTCAAAAATATGATTTTTTTTTTAAAAAGTATGAATTTTTTTTTAAAAAAATATTTTTTTTAAGTAATTTTGTAATATTAAAAAATATTTAATTTTTTTTTAAAAAAATATTTAATATTTTTTTTAAAAAATATTTATTTTGTAATATTAAAAAATATGATTTTTTTTTTAAAAAAACGTGATTTTTTTTTTAAAATATTTAATATTTTTTTTAAAAAATATTTATTTTGTAATATTAAAAAATATGATTTTTTTTTTAAAAAAACGTGATTTTTTTTTTAAAAAATATGAATTTTTATTAAAAAAAAATTTTTTTTAAGTAATATTTATTTTGTAATATTAAAAAATATTAAATTTTTTTTTTTTAAAAATATTTAATTTTTTTTAAAAAATATTTAATTTTTTTTAAAAAATATTTAATTTTTTTTAAAAAATATTTAATTTTTTTTAAAAAATATTTAATTTTTTTTTTTTAATATTTTTTTATTTATTTATTCATCCGTAAGCCATTTTATGTAATTTAAGTACTCACACTTATATAATGGTGATTTTTTTTTATTATTTTTTTTTTAAAAATATGAATCTTTTTTAAAAGATATGATTTTTTTTAAGATTTATGATTTCTTTTTTTAAAAAATATTTATTTTTTTTTTAAAAAATATTTAATTTTTTTAAAAAATATTTAATTTTTTTAAAAAATATTTAATTTTTTTAAAAAATATTTAATTTTTTTAAAAAATATTTAATTTTTTTAAAAAATATTTAATTTTTTTAAAAAATATTTAATTTTTTTAAAAAATATTTAGTTTTTTTATTTATTTATTCATCCGTAAGCCATTTCATGTAGTTTAAGTACTCACACTTATATAATGGGCGGCGGATGCCTAGGGCACCCTATGGCCACGCCCACAATTTTCTTCTATTTTTTGCATCCTCTTGTGATTTCCTGAAGTTTGAGTACCCACTTAATTTGTTTAGGTCTTGGGACCAATTTTTGTGATCTCTAGCTGCCCCCCCGGTTTTTTTGAGGCTGCTTTCGCCCGGTAAAATGCATTTTTGCCCTTTTTTCTTCTTCCAAACACTTTTGGTTTTGTTTTGCAAACCTCCTCTGCCAGCCAATTAATTTTTTTCAATTGGTTTACATGTATGTGCGATGGTAGATTATTATTTCAATTGTATTTCTAGTTTCTAGCCACTGTGTTGTGTGTTCAGTCGAAGCGATGGTTAAGTGAACATGTTTATGGCATTGCCAAAAAGAAAAGAATGAAACAAATTTAACGTTTCGAGACATTAGACAGATACGGAAATTTGAACATATGTTTGTATGTCCACGGAAATGGTCAAAATGCTTGGAAGATTATACGCTGCCAACACTAAATAACGCTTTGGCGCTTTGTTGTGGTTCCCTTTCGCTGTCGCTTTGTGCTTTGTTTATGTTGACAGTCGAATAATAGAAGAGGGGACAACGACGACGACAAAGGCAAGCAGCAGACAGCACCGACACATCCACACCACCGCCAGATGCCATTTTGACCACTGGCAGATTGTGGAATATAAAACATATATTTATTGACACTGCGGGGAGGAAATTAAATGGAAAATGCTTCAATAAAAACAAAACAAATGTATGGAATACACTGACAAAGTTTGACAACCGTAGGACACATTGCCTTCATCTTTCATCTGTCTCAGTGTCGGCGTCGGCGTCAGTGGCAGTGTGTTGTCTTTATTCGGAGCTTATCTTCGCTACTCAACTGCCTCCGTGTAATACAACCGATGTGTGATGTTGACATGTATGATGGAAATACTCACATTATTAATCTTTTCCTGCAATCGCAAAAATGCCGCTTCAAGCTCTACAATCCGACTCTGCAGATTATCCTGGAATTTTTTTGCATTTTTTTTTTTGGTTTTTTTTCGGAGTTGGGGGGCGGACAAACGGAAAAAAGAAAAAAAAAGTAGAAAATAAAATAAAAACTCAACTAAAGTTTATACAAAAAAAAAACACACATTTATGAATGAATGCGATGGGTGAAGTGACGAAGCATTTAATTAAAGCAGAATAAATAAATCGATGAAATGTTAAATATTTAAATACCAATTAGATACTAACTAAGTGCAGTTTTATATTTATGTGTGTGTGTGTGTGTGGGGTGCGAAAAGCGGTGATAGATTTCAAATTTGCTAGACTTGGAAGTGAGTGTGTGATTTGTACAAATTTACCTAGAATTAGAATAATTTTATATGAAGCATAACTTTGTTGTAAAGCAAAAGTAATAGTCAACACTGGGAGATTCTTTAAGATCCACCAAATTCGAAAAATAAGTGTAATTGAAAAAAAGGATGTTGGGAATAAATTAAGTTTTGAAAATGTAAGCAGTTTATTTAAAGAACATACATTTTTTACAGGAATTACGTTCTTTTCGAATCAACGTATTCATAAAAATGTATAACAGCTTTATAAAACATTGTTAAGAAAAATGTGTGAAAATTGTTTTTGCGTTTTCACAAAAATGTGTGAAAATTTTTTTTTTTCGTTTTCACAAAAATGTGTGAAAATGGTTTTTATATTTTCACACATTTATCTCAACAGATGTTTGTAAAGCTGTTTATATATTTTCATCAATATGGGGGTAAGAAGTTAGCCAATGATATGGAAATTCTATAAAATCCATTTGAGCTAGTTTGTAGTATTTTAAAAAATCCGTTGGACAAATACCGAAATTATGAGTAATTCAGTGAAAGTATATGAAATATATTTTTATATTTCTACAATTGAAAAATGAGTAATTTAATTTAATTCATATAAAAATTTAATTTTCATTTTTTAAAAAAATTAAAAAAACTAAATTTTATTTTTTTTTAAAAATTAAAAAAAAATATTTTTTAGAAATTTTATTTTTTTTTTAAAAAACTAAAAAAAAATATTTTGTTGAAAATTAAAAAAAAAAATTTAAATTTTTTTTTTTTTTTTTAAAAAAATTAAAAAAACAATATTTTTATAAAAATTTATAAAGGGTGTTTTTTATTGTGGTATAGAACTTTAAGTTGGCATCACTTTTTTAACTGGCGGCCATTTTGTCAGCTGTCATGTGATTAATATTTAGTTTGGTTTGCCATTTCATCATGAACAGGTTGACAAAAGAACAACGCTTGCAAATCATGCAAATTTATTTCGAAAGTAATGGTTCAGTTCGCGAAGTTCACCGCAAGCTCCGTCCGAATGAATCGATTCGCCACCGTGCACAGCAATTGGAGCTTTGTCCATCAACTTTATGGAAGATTTTGCGCAAAGATCTTGGCTTGCGACCTTACAAGATCCAGCTTGTGCAAGAATTAAAGCCGCGAGACCATGCAATGCGTCGTGATTTTGGTGTATGGGCCGAAAATGAGATTCATCTCGATGCTGATTTTCATCACAAAATTTTGTTCAGTGAAATTGGACCTGTAGAATTGGCTTTATTCGAGCCAGCCGCGGCGGCCACATGCCCGAAATCATATTTAAACATTAATGGCATAAAATTATCCTTCCAATAAAGCCAAATTGATGAACATTAAAACGATTTTCTTGTGTTTTATTTAAATTCAAAGTTCTATACCTCAATAAAAAACACCCTTTATTTAAATTTTTTTTAAAATTTTAATCTTATTTTTTTCTTCAAAAATATTTTTGGTATATGTGCTGAAGCTTAACTTCTTAAATACAATTGCTAAAAAAATTACAATGTGCTTTCCACCGATTATGAAGGTTAAATGTATAATATGCCAGTCATCATATATAGATGGCGCCACTAGAAAACTGTGAGAATAACACGCTGTATCTTCATAACGCTATGCATTGGTTAGCCCAGTCTCCATGAAATATGTTTTCACCAACATAGTGGAAAGTCAAACACCTACTAGATGAATGTAAGATAAGCTCGCTGTGTAGTCATTGCTGAAGGCAAAACAACTATCGATCACTCTGAACGGTTCGCTGTTAATTTTGAGCGGCAACTGGGAAACCAGAGAGAGTGGAAAAACCTAAACTCGTAGGAAATATCACATTGGTTGGTCATAACTTCCGTATTTGAGTACGATTTAAAAGTTTAAAGTTCATATCTTTCTCAAATAAGTTGGGTTAAGGACAACTGAGACTTTTTTGCGATCGTTTGTCCATGTCGCTTGCGAGAAATCAAAGTACGACAGATGACGCAGCGACTTCTCTAATACCAACACACACTAGCGTCGTCTGACCTCGGTTGCTATTGATTTTGTAAGTAGTAGCGTGTAAAATGTTCTCTGCGACCTGGCCAGCGTTCATTGAGTTGAATTTTCTTTTTAAAAAAATACGTTTTTTTTTTAAAAAGTAATATTTATTTTGTAATATTAAAAAATATGTAATTTTTTTTAAAAAAAATATTTAATCTTTTTTTAAAAAATATTTAATTTTTTTTTAAAAAAATATGATTTTTTTTAAAAAAATATATTTTTTTTTTAAAAAAATATTTTTTTGATTTTTCTTTTAAAAAAATATGAATTTTTTTTTAAAAAAATATGATTTTTTTTTTTAAAAAATATGATTTTTTTTTTAAAAAAAATATGTTTTTTTTTTAAAAAAAAATATGATTTTTCTTTTAAAAAAATATGATTTTTTTTTTTTAAAAAATATGATTTTTTTTAAAAAAAAAATATGATTTTTCTTTTAAAAAAATATGATTTTTTTTTTTTAAAAAATATGATTTTTTTTTAAAAAAATATTTTTTAATGGTCCGACACTGCTCCGTGTCCTTAACACTTGATGTTATTGGTTGATAATCCTGCTAATGACAGTGAAATCGACATACGATCAGAGGCTACTGCTGTTTCAAATAGACAAGGACCTAATTGAAATGAAATCCATTTTCGTCGATGTCCATTCACCGGTGTACAAGAAGATGTGATCCATTTTCGCCAATGTCCCAATAATGCTCTCCACTTCTGTTGACAGATTAATTGGCGGACGTTAATCCACTACCTTCACCTTGTAGGCTAATTAAGACTAAGTGGTAACAACAACAGCGACAACAAGTGTCATGCTAACATAATTCTTTCGTTGTGTTAATTTTATCACAAAATTATTTCTTGACAAAAAAAAATTAATAAGAAGAGATTGCAGTGTCGCTGCAGGTTAAGAAGGCCTTTTGCCGATAGTCGCGATATCACTTTAAAGACAACCGAGGAAAGACACTGGGAATACAGAAAACCGATTCGAACATAACTTCACGTTGAAAGACATTCCTCTTGTGGTGCGATGCACTTGCCGGACCGCAAGTGGGCTTTGTGAGTCGAGCTCTGAAAAAAATATCTTTAAATCACGCATGCGCAAAGATTTATAGTTGGAATTCCGAAATGTCTTTGCCGGCCGTCGCCTCTGGATGAGAATGTACGACTGCACGAGGAATACAATAAAATGCATTTTTGCCATATCCTGTTAAAATAAAGCAACAGCACAAAATAACAAAAAGGCTCTTTACTACTTCACAGAATGCCAGAAGATTCTATTATCAGTCTGTCCGTCGTCTCTCTGTTCTTTTCATGTTGGTTCGTTTTTTCTATTATTTTTTTGTTTCTCTTCTTCTTCTTCAGTAGTTATTCAGCTAAAGAGTTACAATGACACTTTTGTACCGACAGACAGACGGACAGGCCGACCGACCGACCGACCAACATGCATACATAACACAAAAGCGTTCTACGTACTTGGAGTGTAAGCTACAGGTTCCCCCCGGCATCTTCCGTTGGCAACATTTAAATGCAAGCCATGTGTGTATGGTGCAAGTCGGCTGCCGTCAAACACTATTGGGTAAAATAATGGAGCTGCGCCAGAAGAATTTAAGAAATCACTGTCTTCACAGGCAAATGCTCTAAGTCCACTTTTTTTAGAAATAAAATTTCACTGTGATGCAATTTTCTTAGAGAAAACTAAAATTTACTCTTCTTCAAGAAGAAGTTCTGAACAACACAATTCAAGTTCGTCGAGTCGGGAATGCCAAATGTCTGGTCTCTCGTTGGTCCAAACACATTCAGTTACCTTGCACCGTACAAACATCATGCCCGACTTAAACTACCACCGAATAAACTACCTTGGAAAAAATTAAGAAAAAAAAAGGTAAATAAATGAAAACAAAATCAAAATAAAATAAATCTAGGAGGGGAACGGCGAACATGTTACGTGTTATACCCAAACATGTCGCCCGTCTCACACAGTTAATAACGATGATTTCGTTTCGTGTGTAGTGCTGCTGTTACATCCATCTAAGTTGCTGCCACTAGTGTTGGTACGTACGGACGACTGTTGCACTGCAGCAGTTGACTATTGTCGCTTATTGCATTGCAAATAGGAAAAGTAGCAACAATGCGAGTTGCATGCCATATGAGAGAGTGAGTACATGTGTGTACGTTGGTACGTGAACAATAAATTGTAGGAAAACTTCATCTTCTGTTACATTTCGTTTGTTTTTGCCATTCATTCCTCGTTGTCGTCGTAGTCGGTCTGTTTGTTTATTTGTTTGTTTGTCATTGTTTGTTTGCAAGGCACCCAGAAAAGTGCAATCACGTTCGACGTGGGTAGGGCAATGAGGCATCAATGTAATCTGTTGTGAACTCTTTTATATAAGCCAAATTAATTACAGTGAGCTTTTCTCTACAAACAAAAACTTGGTCACAGTGAGCTTTTCTCTAAGAAAATTCCATCACAGGCGGCTTTTGTCAAGACAAAGTTTAGCATAGTGCGTTTTCCTCTAAAAAAAAGTTCATCGCAGTGAGCTTTTCTTTAAAAAAAAGTTCATCATAGTGAGCTTATCTCTAAAAAAAGTTCATCAAAGTGAGCTGTGCTCCAAAAAAATGCACCGGCGTGAGCTTTGTCTATAAAAAAGCTCACAATGGTGAGCTTTTTATCAAAACACACAGTGAGCTTTTCTGTAAACAAAAATACACTACAGTAAACTTTTATCAAAACAAAGTTCAAAACAGTGAGCTTTTCTTAAGAAAAAGTTCATAACAGCAATCTTTCATTTAAGACAATTGCACAGATAGCTTTTGAAAAAACAAAGTTCAGAATTGTGGGGTTTTCTCTAAAGAGCTTTTATCTATGAAAATTATATCACAGTGAGCTTTTATCAGAACAAAGTTAAAAGCAGTGAGCTTTTATCAGAACAAAGTTAAAAGCAGTGAGCTTTTCTATAAAAAGTTCATCACAGTGAGCTTTTCTCTAAAAAATCTCATCCGCTCATTGTGAAATGGCCGGTTGACCGGACGACGAACTATAGAGAAAATTCGTTCTTTAGTCGTATGTGGAATAATCTTCCAGCAAATGTGTTGGAAATTCAAAACAAATGTCAACAAACACTACTCCCTCTTTCCTCCTTCCGATACCCTAATTTCCTTCCGATTACACAATGCATTGCATTTATAGGGGGCATCACCTGAGTGTTGGCCTTAAAAAAAACATTTCTCTAAAAAAAGTTTATCACAGTGAGCTTTTTTCTAAGAAAACTTCATCACATTGATCTTTTACCAATACAAATTTCAACACTGTGAGCTTTTCTCTACAAAAAACACCATCTCCGTGATCGTTTCTTAAAAAAATCAAAACTGTGAGCGTTTTCCTAAAAACAAGTTCATCCCGGTGAGCTTTGCTTTACAAAAAGTTCATTATCAAAACAATATTCAAAACAGTAAGCTTTCCCCTATAAACATTTCATCACAGTGTGCATTTCGTTAAGCAAAGTTCATCACAGTGAAATTCTTTGTGAGAAAAGTCCATCATAGTAAAACCACATCATGCGGTAGACTTTTTATAAAGTAAAGTAAAGTTTCTGTCTGACAGCTTTTCTGCAAGAAAAGTAAATTTCCAAAATGTTGTTAAAAAAAAACTCGTACCAAAATATGGGTTTTTCACAAAAGTTGATGTCAGAAATTAGACATTTCTTAAAAACATGTATTGTATCTTTTATTTTTTATCTTCTCTTTAAGAAGTTTAAAAAGAAATTGTCGCATTACCTAAACCTCATTACCTGGACGACGCAGGAACACTTCTGTGAGGGGGAATTGCGTAGTTTTATTGTTCCACAATGTCACACACTCACACACACATTTGGTGTGTTGCATTGTGGAAGCAGCAACATCGACAGCAACACAGTAGCACTGGCAGCCTCGGCAGCTTTAATGGAAAAGTTCATTGAACGCTATAGAACTTGATTGTGTTTTTTCATTCTTCTTCTTCTTCTTCCACTAGTTCTCACTACATTTTAATTGATAGAAGCTTAAGGTTTTCTCTTTTCAGCCTGTGCGGAGGAGTATAAACAAACTAATGGATGTGGGATATTGTGAATGGTTAAGATTTCTTATCCATCCAACCGCGACCAAAAGAGGAAAGGATTTTCTTTAAGAATTCGAAAGAAAATTTTGTGACAACAGAAAGAATTTAAAGTTTTTACTTTAGTTATTTGTTGCCAGAGAGTTTCGAAGATACCGAATTTTGCCCATATATTTTGCCCAAAGTCCAACAAAGAATATTCGTCCTCGTACAGCGGGGCGAGTGTGCCTGCATAATTAAGTGTTAAATTCCGTGTCGTCTGCTTTTATACTTTTTCAAACTACGTTTATCTTCCACAAACCATTCACCATCTCCAGCTCCGTCGCCAGCGCCAAAAACCAAATGTCTTCGACATCTAAAAACGACTCTAAATTCTATTGGGTGCGTAAAAGAAAAGTGCGGTGGTTGGTTGGAGATTATTAAACCATATCCACGTAGCGCGAGGAGTTGGATGGTAGTAAGGGGGGGGGGGGGAGGGGGAGAAACCACAAGCCACAAGATTATAATGATAATGGTGATAAAGATGATGAGGATGATGATAAGTAAGGATATTCAGATTATGAAGTACTGCCAGCATTTAGGTACAAAACAACACTAGCTTACACAAAAAGAATACTTAAGCTCTAACCGAGACTATTTTCTATTTCAGTTTTGTTTTCCAACCCGCTAAACCTGAAAATCGATTTAGAACAGTTGGTATGGAGTATTTTTTAGACTATTGGAGAATTTTGAACACAATCGGGAGTTTTAAAATCGAGATTGTAGCTTAAAATATTGCAGATATAATCCAACATTCCAACTGAGCAATCCTTCCGCTCCATCCACTACTCCAGACAACTTCTCAAATCAACTTTCCGAGTTTAACTAAAGCGGAACGCAATGACTGGCCATAACCCATACCCGGTGTAGACTAGTGTACTCGTCGGTGAGGGGGGCGGGGCAGGGGTTAAGTAAGCAAGAGAACATGTGTGGGAGGACTCACCTTATCCCGGGGAGATTCAATGCCATTGCAAGACGTATGGTAGCCATTTAGTGTCGCCGTCGTTGCCGTTGACGACAGAGTCGATGTCGGTGGACCAGATGACGAGGACGATGACAGGGGGGTGAGAGGCGGCGGTGGTGGCTGATGAACTAATTGTATCTTTCCTTGAGAGATTTTGATGTAATTGGTGGGTGGTGCGAATGCAGTCGCATGCAAATCGTCTTTGTCATCATCTTCGCATTCCTTGATGCCAAGTTGTCTGCAACGAAAAACCAGAAACCACAAAATGAATAAATCGTACCAGCAACTTACACATACACAAGAATACAAAAATAAAAATACATACGAATAATAATTGTATGAATAATAAAGAACATGCTCATAAATTGCATGGAATGAAATGGAATTGCCTGGCAATTGTAAATGGAAATGGAAATGGATACGTATGGATACGACTGACATTAAATATGTAAATTTAATTCAATTTAGAAAATGAAAACAAATTCAATGAATTTTAGATTAAAATGTCAATTGAAATCAATATCGCCAGCGATATCGCTTATGGGAGAACGTGTACGACGCAATGGGACGCGACAACACGAGACGTACTTATCCATCCGCAAAAATGTGTGTTCACACACACACACACACACTCGCTGTTAACGACAAATCTCGTTTTTTTTGTTGTTTCAACTTCATCTGGTGTTTCGTCAGAGTCTAATGCCACAAAAAAAAAAACATTTTTTCGTTGATTGCTATCTAAAGTAATGTGTGACGGACGGAAGGACGGGCAGCAGACAATGATGGCAGCCCACCAATGGCACGTTTATGGTTTATTTTTTTTAATTAAATTAATTTAATTTAATTTATTTTTTTGAAACATTTTTGAGATGGAAGTTTTTGTCGGATTAGTCACACTCTCGGAAGGATAGAGGATATACTTCCTTCCGATATTGGCTATTACAAAAATATATTTTATGTTAAGGAAAAAATAATATCTAGAAAATATTAGTAAAAAACCGAATCCATTTTTATTCTTAACTAGTAAGTTGTAATGCGCCTATGGCGCCCGTTAATTTGCTTGAGAAAGTATTTGTTACTTAATTTTAAAAATTTTGTAAAAAATATTTTGAGAAAACTATTTTGTAAAAAAAAATTTCGAAAAAAAATAAAATTGGAAAAAAAAATTTTTGTTGAAAAAAAAATTTTTGTTGAAAAAAAAAATTTTGTAAAAAACAAAATTTTGTAAAAAAAAAAATTTTGGAAAAAAAAATTTTGTAAAAAAAAAAAAATTGGAAAAAAAAATTTTGGTAAAAAAAAAAATTGGGGAAAACACAATTTCTGTACAAAATACAATATTATTATACAATTATTTTTTTTTATTATTATTATTTATAGAATTATTATAGAATGCCTATTTAAATTCCTACGTACTGCGTGACAGAGTCAGTGAATCAGGGAATCAGTGTCGAGGGTAAATATATATTAAGATTGGCATTTGAATTTTTGGACATTTATTTGAAAAAGAAAGAAAAACAGTTAATGTGAATGAATGAATTTGGGCATTTCATTTATCCGCTATGTTTCAGTTAAGTCGAATTTTCTTTAAGCCGAAGGCACTTAGACACTTTTATAAGTAATTCCATAACTCAAAGACTCCGTAAGTCGAACTTTTCGATGGTCTAATGGTGAATTCGAGTTGTGGAAGTTTGACTGTAATTTCACTTATCCGATTATCGATTGCAATTTGCAGGGGGTAATTTCGCTGTGGACGCTATGGTGTTGTAGTTAGTGTGTGCGACTATCAAACAGTAAACCCAGGTTCGAAACCTGGTAAAACCATGAACAATTGTTCAGCGGCTGGCAACTTTACTAGTAAGCGAGTAATATCTAAGTCATGCAAAACTACTCTAGAAAAGACTTAGCCGCTCGGAACGACCCGTAAGCAGCAGGTCCCGGTCAGTGAGAAGTTCCCCGTCTGTTCCTTCATAGAATGTTAACCCACTTAGTGCCGGATTTTTTTTTTTTTTTGGATTGAAACTGGAAATGCATTTCTGATTGCATTCGTTATTGATTTTTCCCTTGAATTTTTCACCGTTTCGCGTACTTTTTGAGGGACGGTGGCGTCCAGCGGATTAAGGGTAACTAAGTAATCCGTAGCGCACAACAATTCGATTTTTAGTGCTCATTTCCCAAAAAAAAAAAAAATCTGAAATTTGTTTTACTGAAAATATCGAAAATATTCCTCAAAAGATTTCAGATTCAGTTTTTTTTTGGTAAAACAGACTTTAAGGTTTGAATTTTGAAATTTGTTTTACTGAAAATATCGAAAATATTCCTTAAAAGATTTCAGATTCAGTTTTTTTTTGTAAAACACACTTTATGGTTTTTATGATTTTAACCCTTGAAAGATACACATTTCGGATAATTGAAATTCGGTTAAATAAAAAATGATGAATAACTAAAACTTCATTTCGCAAGAATTCGGGTTTTGTTAAAAATTCTAGAAATCTGTTCAAGTGTTTTTTCTTCGGAAATTCGCGGTTATACGAGAAATTCTTTTTTGTAACAGTACATTGAATAGTAGCACATCGTTTGAATGAAACAAATTGCATTTATCCGAACTGAACGCTAGAGAAAAATAAATTGGTTTCTCTTTTGCTATTGTCAGTTAACCAAGTTTTATATTTCATAAAAAGGGGTCCCGAGTTCGAATCCGTTGACATTTTTGGCTTTACAAAATCCTTTTCTCTGTGCCATATCCGAATCGCTGGCTAAGAATGGGTTAATATTGCGCTCATATTGGGTTCGTAGACTCACTCGAAAACGAGTAATCGTTGTTTTTGTTTTCTTTTGTATATATTTCTCAATAGTTGGGGAATTTCTTGTATTATCCGTGGTTTTTTTTTTTTGCAATTTCAAAACTTTGTTTCTAAATTCTTGGTCAATTATTTTTAATACCCGGTTTTTTTTTGGTGAAATTTCAAAACTTTGTTTTTCAAATTGCGTGCCATGTGGTTGCTGCCCCGGATGGTGCACATGTGTGTTGTTAGTTTGCTGCACCTATTCTTCACAGCCACAAACAACAAACACGATTCACAAATAACTTGTCGTTGTTGTTGTCACTATTTGCTGTTAATAATAATAATACTTATATCTCAGACATTTCAATGCATAAAAAAGTGACAGTCGTATCAAGAAATGTGCAAAATTCAAATGTTTTTCTTTCCTTAAGCCGAAAATAGTCGCAACAAAAACAAAAACAGAAAAACGAATAACTAACAACAACGAAAAAGAGCTGGAAAAACAGATAGCGAATATTCAATAGAGTCGGTCTGATTGCCGGGTCGGTCGGTCGGTCGGTGGTATGCGATAAATTAACGCCTAAATACGGGTACTCATATGGTCTAATAAGCGATTTTTGGCGTTTCTTGTTTTTGGTGTGTTGTTGTTGTTTGCTGTTGCTGTTGTGATTACTTCAAAAGCCATTTAAGTGTTACAGCTTTTGACATTTTGAGATTTTTATGTGTTTTTGCCAACGAACGTTAGTTTTGTTGCTTTTTTTTTCCTTTCGACTGTCATTTGTTCGCCTGTATGTCTGTCTATCTGTTTGTTTCCTTCCATACGAATGTGTGTTACAACTTTTCTAACTGCACAGCCAGTTGCAGTCGCTGGTGCCGCCACAGCAACAAACAAACGCACTGAACGAACGAGCACGACACGGTGTCTGGAGATTTTCAGTTGTTTGCTATGCGACCATCTGTCTGCTGCTGTTGCTGTACACAACGTCCAACAGACATACGGGACGGTGGTTTTCTTGGCAACAACAAAGACACATATATTGAATTTCAACGTCTTCGGTTTTTTTTGTTAGTCGAATTGCAGAAAATTTTCTAATTCGATGTTGTGGCAGTGAAGTTGTGGGGTCATCAAGGAAACATCCTACGCGGCCACAGGTGAGGCGAAAAACGGGGAACTCTAATACGTAACAAATTTAGCCGTAAATCGAAAAAATGAATACAAATCCAATCCGGTGAATCCAAAAAATTAAATTCCTTTTATGATTGGACTAAAATGTGCAGTCGTAAAGGCTCACTGGTTTTTGGGGCCCAAAAAGCGGGCTCTGATAAACATGGAGGGTACTTCAAAAAAAGAACATGTTTTCAAACATTGAAAAAGAATTTCTTGTTAAGATTTCTATAGAACTGGAGTCATCTATGAAGGACCAAAACCCGTTCCTTTATGGACTCTGGGAAACTCAAATACCAGGAAACTTTCCAATGCAACGAAATATCTCTTTTTACGACTGGACTTAAGTTAGAGTCGTAGAGGCTTAATGGCTCTACGACCCCAAAAAACGACATTGATTGGAGTTACTCCGAAACATGACAATTTCCCAATACATACAGAAACGTATGTTTTTTTCAAGATTTCTATAGAATTGTAGTCATTGGTATTATAGGGCCTCAGAGGCCCAAAAACCGGCCCTTTATAATAATTAACTGTGGATACTCAAATGCAAGAAAATTTTGAAACGAAGATTTTACTTAAATTCGGTTGGAATTTTACAGATTGGGTTCAATGGTCTTAGGGGTCCAATAATGACAGACAGTCATAGACTAGTCCTCAAATACAAGGAGATTCCGTCAGACATTCAAAGACGTATATTTTTCATAGATTTCTATAAAGTTTTGAATATGAATTTTAATGCACCTATGGCGCCCGTTGAAATATGGAAAAAAAAATTTGTTGAAAAAAAAAATTTTTGTGGAAAAAAAAAAATTTTTGTTGAAAAAAAAAATTTGCTGAAAACAAAAAATTTTGTTGAAAAAAAAAAAAAAACAGGAAAAAAAAAAATTCTGTTTAAAACAAAAATTTTGTAAAAAAAAAATTGTAAAAAAAAAAATTTGCAAAAAAAAAATTTTGTTAAAAAAAAAATTTGAGGAAAACACAATTTCTGTACAAAAAAAATATTATTTTTTTTATTATTATTATTTATAGAAAATTATTATTATAGAATGCCTATTTAAATTCCTACGTACTGCGTGACAGAGTCAGTGAATCAGTGTCGAGGGTAAATATGTATATACTAGTAAGTTGTAAAGCGCCTATGGCACCCGTTAATTTGTTTGAGAAAGTATTTGTTACTTAATTTTAAAAATTTTGCTGAAAAAAAAATTTTTGTTGAAAAAAAAAATTTTGTTGAAAAAAAAAATTATTGTGGAAAAAAAAAAATTTCGTTGAAAAAAAATATTTTTTGGAAAAAAAAAATTTTGTTAAAAAAAAAAAATTTGTAAAAAAAAAAATTTTGGAAAAAAAAATGTTGGTAAAAATATTTGGGGAAAACACAATTTCTGTACAAAAAAAAAATATTATATTATTAAATTCCTACGTACTGCGTGACAGAGTCAGTGAATCAGGGAATCAGTGTATCAGTGTCGAGGGTAAATATATATTAAGATTAAGATGTAGTCTCTCGTTGCGGACACCTCCCTAAAGCGGACAACTCTCATCACCGGTCACTTTTTTCAGTAGCATTCCGCTTCAGTCGTCTTGTGTAGCTCTCTCATAAGCGGACAAAATTCACAGTCCCTCAGGTGTCCGCTTACGAGAGAGTACACTTGTGAAATCTATCTTGAGCGGACACTGATGGGACCATTGACATGTTTCATTACAAAAAGGGGTGTCCGTTCAAGGGACAATTATTTCCCTATGGAACGGTGCGTGGACCTGACAATAGTGTCCGTCCAAAGGGGGAGTCCGTTCAAGACATGGGTCCGTTATGGGAGATTTCACTGTATATGTAGACAATTTACGCGATTTTTCTGAACAGTCCAGAAGACAAGTTTCGTTCTTCAGAACCACTGTGCCTCAAACAAAAAAGAAAAGTTGCCAAACAGACGCACACAACATTTTTCGGATATGTTTGCTGAACAGTATCAAGTGACACCATCATCCATGGATTTGCAAACGTATTTTAAACAAAATGCTTTTGAATGTTTTATTTCGGTTGTTGTTGTTGCTGATGCTGCTGCTGATGCTGCTGCCGCTTGGAGGTGTTGCTGCGTTTGTCCATTCTTGGCAATTGGCACATTTTGTCGTTTGTTATTTGTTTGAACGGAATGAAATGGAATGGAGAGAGAAAAACCGAAATAGAAAAAAAAAAATGCAAACGAATTGACAGCAAGTGGGCAGCAACATTCGGTATAATTTTCAATTCTACAATTAAAGTGTCAAAGACTTGTTTATATTTTCGAAATTGGGGATTTGTTGCAGATTTTCAAATGGAGTTGTTTTTTTTTCGTCGTCGTCGTTGTTGTTGTTGTTCATGCTGTTCAAGTCGCCTTATTGTGTCGCAGTCGTTGTCGTCATGTTTGTTAACTGGTTGTGGTTCCATTGATCGCTTAACGTATTTTTGTTACTTTTGACTTTTGTTTGACGATTGTTGTTGACAGGCATTTGTCCGTCGTCTGGCTGGCTGGAGGAGAGCTAAAAAGCTTTTTACGCAATGTCTGTTTGTTGGTGGTTGGGAAATTTATGAATGAAAGAATAAATGATGGATGTGCCAGGCAAATATTTATTCACTTTGAGTAACTAAGCAACAGTTGGCAGGATTTGGCGTGTGAAAAAGAAATGTGTTTACAAAAAAGAGTAGGGGCATTTTGATATCCTTATCAGAAAATAAAAATAAAATAAGTATAAAATGTTTTTGGTTTTTTCCTATTTCCTGCATCAACCATTTTTATCATGCATGTGACTGTTGCCGGTCCTGTGTCTACATTAGGGTGGAGTGAAAACATGCTTTTTTTTAATTTGAAAAAGTTAACCTCGGAAAGAGATGTAGTCTGGGGTCCTAATGAGGGGAAAAATAAAGAAAAAAATTTTAAAACATTTTTAGGGGTCGCGCCACTCCCTCGAAATTTGGAAATTATCGCTATTTTGGCGTTGATTTTAGAAAAATCCTAAAAATTAACGACTTAACTTATTCGAAATTTAAAAGTTTGAGCTTGTTCAGTGCCCAAACAAAAGTATTTGAGGCAAATATGAGGATAATCGACTAATATTTGTAGCTTTGGTGGCGATTTCATTGTTCAGTCAATTTTCTGAAGAAAATTTTTGAAATTTTTGAACAATGAGAAAAATTTTTTTAAATTTTTTCATGCCCTTATTTCATTGTTTACGCTATTGCAAACATTTATTGACATACAACTTTTTAGGATTTTTCTAAAATCAACGCCAAAATAGCGATAATTTCCAAATTTCGAGGGAGTGGCGCGACCCCTAAACATTTTTTAAAATTTTTTTTCTTTTTTTTCCCCTCATTAGGACCCCAGACTACAATCTCTTTCCGAGGTTAACTTTTTTTTTGAATTTCACTCCACCCTAATCTACATCTCTACGTTCTATAGAGTAAAATGCAATTAAAAAATACAAAAACAAAAATCGCCAAAATTTTAATTAAAAAAAATGATGAAAACACATTAACAAACATTTTTAAGTTAATCGATTTACATTCTAATGTTTTTTTTGTTTTTTTTTTTAAACTAAAATTTTGCCAAGCTTTTTGTTTTTAAAATTTAATCGTTTTTTTTTTTTTTTTTAAAAATTAAACTACTTTGAAATATGTTTAATATGTTTTCGTAGAGAAGCGCCCTGGTAGGCGAGTTGGTAGTGTGCTTGCCTATCAGCGTGGGAGTTGTGGGTTCGATTCCCACCAGAGGCTTTGGTCTGTCGCTGCAAAAATCTCAAAACATATGGTCTGTGTCACCCGGTTTACCCTTGGACCCAAAAATTAGAATATAAATTTACTTTGTATTGTAGTTAATAATAAATAAATGTTTTCGTAGATTTTTTTTAATTACAATTTTGTGATTTGTTTTCTTTTATTGTATTTTTTACTTCTGTTTTACTCTATAGAACGTAGAGACCTGTTCAGGAAAACGTAACGGGCCACAGCCAGATGTATCAGAAAAATGGTAGATGCAATGAAAGTGTATTTCTACAATTCTTTACAAAGTTATTTTTGCTTATAAATTCGTTACTATATTCCCCATTCCCATTCTGTTTAATAAGCTGACAAGCTGGCTGCAAAAAAAAAAAAGGAAAACGACGATTAACAGCGGAGCCATTGAGTCTCGCGTACCAAATGATATCTCACATGTTCGTGAGAATATGATTTAATTGTGACAAGTGGATTTTTATTTACACATGTCTCTGTCTGTTGTTTTTTTTTTTTTTTTTTTTTTTGCTGATATATGCGAATCAAACGGAAAACAGAAACATAAAAATTAAACACAGTAAACACATAAATAAAAAAGACTAAAGTAGACGACACAAATAAATATCTCATTGCATGGTAGAAAGGAACATAAATCTCAGTCTTTCATTGCTGTGATATGAGCGTTCTTGTTTTATTGCGAATGTAAAATTTGTACTTCGTTTTTGGTTTTATTGTCATTTTTCACATTGTGAAAGATTTGGGCCACTTGATAATTCCTTACATATTTACACACACACACACACAGGCACACTCTCCCATGTAAGCGCGCCATGTCGTGCATGTTGTTACTGTTGTGTTGCGGAGGAGATGGAACACCAACATGTCAGGCTTTGTTGTATTTGAGGGGCTTTTCTCTATAATTCTCTCTCATCTCCACCACCTCTAGGACAGAAACAGAACAGAACACAACGGAACTCAGTGAATAATCACGTGATGATATTTTAGCCCGGTTTAGTTTTTTTTTCCTTGTTGTTCTTCTTCTTGCGGGCTATTGTTCGTGCTCATTTACTTGCAGTAAAGACAAAGCTTTGGCGATGTTGTCACGCTGACTATGATGGCGATGACAGTTGCAAAACAAAACAACAGCAGCAACACGAAAGTACCAAAGGTGAAGAAAAACACACAGCAACACAAACAAAAAAAAAGTGAAAAGTGTTGTTTTTAGAATAAGAGCGCGTTGAGCCGATGATGACAGTTTCACGCACTCTCTCACACAAACACACCAACTACGACTCACAGATTCTAATACCGAAACAAAGGCGGTGTCTCTTCTCTTGGGTGGGATGGATGGATGAATAGACGGATAAGGACAGAAGCCCTGACATACTTTTCTCTTTTATAGTTTGGTTATTTTTTTTGCACAAGAAAAGGACATTTGTTTGTTTGACAGTGTGTGATGCCTGTGTGTGATGTGTAATAATAGTAATAGTGTCAAATGTGATGATGGTTCCGATGTGTGTGTGTGTGTGCCATTGTGTGCGTGAATACACACGACTTCACATTTATAATCATATACCTTCAGTTGTCTCCTATGAATTAGACGAATGAATGAATTAGTTTATGGCTAAGCCACAGACAGAGACGTTAATTAGCCGTAATTAGCATGCAGGGCCATGCCAAAAAACAGTGTCTTAAAATACTAACAGTACACGGCAAGAAAAAGTTGCATTAAACTGGGGGGGGTTCTTTTATTGATTTGATGGGAAAATGTCATGACTGAATTCTCTTCTAAGAGTGAGAGAGAGAGGGGGAGGGAGAGATACAGAGAGAGAGAGGGGGGGCAGAGAGAGAGAGGGGAGGGAGAGATACAGAGAGAGGGCAGAGGGAGGGCAGAGGGAGTGGGAGGGACAGAGACATATAGAGGGGGAGAGCGACATAGAGATAGAGCCATATAGAGGGAGAGAGATAGAGCCATATAGAGGGAGAGAGATAGAGCCATATAGAGGGAGAGAGATACATAGAGAAAGACATAAAGAGAGGGGGCAGAGAGAGTTTAGAAGATCTGTGTCGTACAGGCCACGTCAGAATCGATCTTTTGCCCATGATTATTAAAAGAATATAATCTAACTAATGCTAAATTTACTTTAGATATACAGTGAAAGCTCCAATGGGTGGGCACCGACGGTCGCAGTGCCATTGTCCGGGAGATATCCGCCCAGCGGTGATTAATTTGCTTTAAAAATACCGCAAGTGACCAATAAATTTGTCCGTTCACGGGAGTTGTCCGCGTGTAGAGTTTTTACTGTATCTTTTTCTATTAATAAATGTATTGAAATTTTAGATTTACTAAGGGTTTTCCAACAGAAGGTGTTAATTTTGAATCACCCGGTATTTCGGTAGGTGTCAATTTTGAAGCTTTTATTATTTGACAAGTAGAAACAACGTCATTACTATAAATGGAACGATACACGGATCAACAACGCAGTGAAATTATTAAAATTCACTACAAAAATGGTGAAAATCTTGAAATCTCGCAAAACCAAAAAAGTTTATGAACCGTCTTATCTCTCGAAGAGGTGGTCACAATTGGCCACCGAGATCTTGGGACTTCTTCCTTTGGGGCCACGTGAAAGATAAGGTCTACGGCAACAAATCACAAAACCTCAACGATCGAATTCGTAAGGCTTAACCAAAATTTCGGTTAACGGGTTAGCAGTCTCGGTGAATTCCGACTTGACACCGTTAGTATTCAGGCCCTTAATTGCCAAAGTTGAATTGGGTTGACAGGATGCGCTACGGCAAAGCCAAACAGGCAGCCACTTGAACAAGATAGAACAAGTGGTCTATAAAAATGGAAGTTTGTTCATGGATTCCCTGAATTTCAAGATCAACATTTTCGAAAAGCATTTATTTAGAGATATTGAATAGGTTCAAGTTTTACGTTATTTATTAAATATTCTCCAATTGACTAAATCGGTCAGCTATTTCAACAATCTCTAAATTATTATTTGAACCACGTTCAAATTACAGGGTTCGCCAAATAACTTTTTTTTTGTTGAAAATTCTATAAAAAAACTACTCAATATTTTCTAAAATTTCTTTATTTATTTGAAAGTACAATCCTCCGCTTAATAATGGAAAATAATTTCATTCAAATGGCTGCCTCGGCTGGCCATGCAGTTGCCTAAGGACATCAGCTCGGCGGCTGATAATGCGATCTTCAAAAACAGGCCGCAAAACATCGAGTGTAGCTTTGGCTGTGTGGCACGTAGCGCCGTCCTGTTGAAACCAAATGTTGCCAATATCCACCTCTTCAATTTTTGTAAACCAAAAATTCGTTCAACATGGCCCGATAATGAAAATAACGAAAACAAAATAAGTTTAAAAAAAACATTAGATGGCGAACCCTTTTATTAATTTTGTCGATATTATCAGAGAGAGCTTCCCTTTATTTAATTGCCTGTTAGGTTTCAACTTAAGCGGCCATTAATACATTTCCATACTGCCCAATAAATTAGTGTCCTTGTTCCCCATGTTCAGCTTGATCGCATTCAGGACAATATTATCATAAACAAATTTGCAATTAAGTGAATACAAAAAAAAAAAAAAAAAAATCAACAACATGCAATTTCCAATTACCATAATATTGAATAAATTGCATTAACGAACCGGCGAACGGCCGCCCCTCCCCGTACGAATGCCGGCCTGAATGTATGGCAAAATATTGCACCTGGTGTAAAAGTATCTCCGGTGGACCACATTTTATGCGGACAGAGGCAAAACCGGGCAACAACAATGACAAGAAATAAATTGAACTTGCCACCATGGCAAACAGTGGTTACAACAAATGCAATTAATGGCCCAAAACAAAAAAGAAACATACAACTTAAAACACCAACAAAAAAAATGGTAACAATAAACCTCTCACAACCTTTGACCTGCTGGGAACAATGTGGCGCAGCTCCTCCGAAAAATATCTTAAATAATTTAAAAAAGGGGGTTTGGGGGGCTGGGAATTTTTGCGAATATATTTCGCAGTATGTGTGACAAACCACTGTAGTGTATGTGTATGAGTGTGTGTGTGTTGGAATGGAGTGTATTTGGCAGATATTTTGGCAAGGTGCCACTATCGATTTAAAATGCTCATAAATAAACTGAACGTGTAAATTTAAAGCCTCAAAAGTAGTTTTCGCATTCGATGCGAGTGCTGGAGTGCTTCTGTCATGGTTTAGAACAACACATGTAAACGGCAGATATGTACAAGTATGCTGGCACACACACACACACACACATAAACACACTTTCGTGTGTGTGTTCTACAGATACCGAAAACAGTGTGGAGGCAAATTATTGTGACGGATGGATTTTGGGGGAAAAAAAACCGCTTCCACGAATGTGTTTGCTCCATAATCACCTGCAGAGCCTGCATTGTTAATGGATTGTTCGCATAATTGGGCGCTCTTCACTGAGTTATTTCCCTTGACATTCCATGAAGAAACTGACGGGGAACTTCCCTCGAATCAGTGAGCTGTCTACGATATAATTTTTGTTGACAGTTCCCTACTAACGCCCAATGCTTTTCTAGAGAAGTTTTACATGGCCAGCATTTACCAGCATTTACGAGATGGAAGCAGTCGCTGAAAAATGCTTGATGGTCTGTAGACATTTCAGCTGAGCGGTTAAATCACATTCGACATGTACATTCGAACAGTGAAAAGCCATTCGAGCGATGGGTGCCGCGTTTGCTCACATTCGCACAAAAGGGGCAACTTTGTGATCAGTTGAAAGAATGTCCCAAAAATTTCCTCATTCAAATTTAATGACTTAATAAAATTGTATTTTACTTCCAATAAAATTTTATTTTATTTTTAATAAAATTTTATTTTGTTTTTAATAAAATTTTATTTTATCTTTAATAAAATTTTATGTTATTTTTAATAAAATTTTATTTTATTTTTAATAAAATTTTATTTTATTTTTAATAAAATTTTATTTTATTTTTAATAAAATTTTATTTTATTTTTAATAAAATTTTATTTAATTTTTAATAAAATTTTATTTTACTTCTAATAAAATTTTATTTTATTTTTAATAAAATTGTATTTTATTTTTAATAAAATTTTATTTTATTTTTAATAAAATTTTATTTTATTTTTAATAAAATATTATTTTGTTTTTAATAAAATTTTATTTTATTTTACTTCTAATAAAATTCTATTTTATTTTTAATAAAATTTTATTTTATTTTTAATAAAATTTTATTTTATTTTTAATAAAGTTTTATTTTATTTTATAAAATTTTATTTTATTTTATACAATTTTATTTTATTTTATAAAATTGTACTTTATTTTATTTTTCATACAATTTTATTTTATTTTATTTTTAATAAAATTTTATTTTGTTTTTAATAAAATTTTATTTTATTTTTAATAAAATTTTATTTTATTTTTAATAAAGTTTTATTTTATATTTAAAAAAATTTTATTTTATTTTTAATAAAATTTTATTTTATTTTAAATAACGTTTTATTTTATTTTTAATAAAATTTTATTTTGTTTTTAATAAAGTTTTATTTTATTTTATTTTTAATAAAGTTTTATTTTATTTTTAATAAAATTTTATTTTATTTTTAATAAAATTTTATTTTATTTTTAATAATAATATTTTATTTTTAATAAAGTTTTATTTTATTTTTAATAAAATTGTATTTTATTTTATTTTTAATAAAATGTTATTGTATTTCTGATAAAGTTTTATTTTATTTTTAATCAAATTTATTTTTTATTAATTCATTCAAATACAATTATATTAATTCATAATATTTGAATGTTGAAAATAAATAAATAAATAATAAAAAATAATGTGTGTATGAGCCCTTCAATGATCGTCAATTGACAGAAAAAGGAGTTTGTAAACAAATTCGGTTTAATACCTTGTCCTGCCTGCCACTGTAATTCCGTACCACCGTATCCTATGATCAGGTATGCGGAGTGCTGCTGCTATTGGCATGTATGAAACAAGTATGACTACAAGATTGTCGACCACACACACACACACAGTGTTGCATTTGGTGGGTCGCCGGCTGATGGCGTTGTCGACGAGCAAGGAGCCGCAGATATGAAATGCATGCAGGTGAAGTTAATAAATTTTATTTTGTTGGCACTTGAACACAAGTAAAAATTGGAGTAACAAACATTTTCGTTTTTCCTTTACAATTTTTCACCTTTATTTTATTTTCGTTGCCCCAACCCGAATAAACACAGCTTGCGTCCCTTAGTTTGTGGGAGCAGGGGTGGGGGAATTGACATGGATTGGTATATGGAACATAAATGCTTTTTTAATTACAGAGAACAGCCATCAGCAGGAGCCAACGCTCACATAATCACAATTTGTTGTATGTGACCTTATTTAATATTTATAATTATCATCGCATATTTTGTTGTAATTTCCTCTTGGTAAAGTGCGATAAAAAAAAAGTGTACGTTGGTGGGGCGGAAAGGCGACTGGCGACATAACGCGCAACCAATTGAGATTGAAAAGAAGAAAGGAAAAAAACAACAACAATAAAAAATATGCATTTCATTAAAATGCGACAAAAGATATGAATGTCGCTTTAGTAGTTTTTATGTGAACAACACTAGCTTACACAAAAAAGTACATGTACATATTTGAAATTTCGTGCAATTTCTAACTTTGAAGAATAGCTGGAGGCCTCTAAGCAAGAACTACACCAGTCATTGTACAGGGTTCTCCAACAAGAGGTGTTATTTTCGTATTCAAAGAAAAATGACATCTCAGATTGTGGGATAGAGAGGTAAGGGGAATAAAAATCTAAAAAATCCTCGCAAATCCTTTAATATTTTGACAGTCGTTTGTATTTGAAAAGGCAATAAAAAAATAAAAATTGCCGAAAAAGAATTTCCTTGTGTGAACACAAGAGGCAAGTTCAACAGGGAGTCATCAAAATTGCCGCAGGTAAAATTGCCTAGTGTGAATGGGGACTTATTGGAACATTATAAATGGTGTTTTTTATTGAGGTATAGAACTTCGAATTGAAATAAAACACAAGAAAATCGTTTTAATGTCCATCAACTTGGCTTTATTGGAAGGATAATTTTACGCCATTAATGTTTAAATATGATTTCGGGCATGTGGCCGCCGCGGCTGGCTCGAATAAAGCCAATTCTAGAGGTCCAATTTTCAACCACTTGTTGGAATCACAACTCATCCACGTTCATGCCATCCAATTCGGGAACAAAATAGTCGGTTATCATGGCTCTATACCGGTCTCCATTAACGGTAACTGACTCTCCAGCATTATTTCGGAAGAAGTATGGCCCAATGACTCCACCAGCCCATAGAGCACACCAAACAGTCAGTTTTTGTGGATGTAATGGCATAAAATGGACGGAGCTTGCGGTGAACTTCGCGAACTGAACCATTACTTTCGAAATAAATTTGCACGATTTGCAAGCGTTGTTCTTTTGTCAACCTGTTCATGATGAAATGGCAAACCAAACTAAATATTAATCACTTGACAGCTGACAAAATGGCCGCCAGTTAAAAAAGTGATGCCAACTTAAAGTTCTATACCCCAATAAAAAAGTCTTCGAACCCATAAAACCGATCACAGAAAATCCACATGACACTTAGTGCACACAATTAACGTAAGCCAGTGTAATTGCATTGCAATTTGAACAGATATTCCCGATGTTGGCTAAAGTCCAATAATAAGACCAATCTATTCCCTCATAATGCAGCCTTTGAACACACACTCGGCACACTCATGCACACTCGCTGTTGAAAGATCACTTTAAGGTGGTCACTTCATGTGGCATGTGTCACACCGACAGACTCACAGAACATTTGACTCGCTTGTCCTAACCATGTTGGTAGCCAACAGCAGCACCACATAAGGACGGCGTCACCATCAATGGGCAAACATGAAAAAGCAGCCTCAAAAAGAAACGCACTTTTTTCACAAATTTCATTGAAACTCTGCGTGCGGACCCCGGCCGTCGCTGCCGAGTTTAAGGGTTAAGTGCCGCAGTGTGATGCTGTTGATGGTGTGTGTGTGTGTTTTTCTACTTCTTGCCTTTTTTCCATTTTGAAATTAGAAAGTCATTTATTATGCAACGCCAAAATGAAAATGTCACACAGCTTAATTAACCAAACAACAGCAACAACATTGTAAGGCCGACTGCGTCTCGGTGACGCATCCACTGCGTGCATCGGCTGGCGCTTGTGTGTTTTCCAATTTGGAACGGCACTTGAGTGCTGTGCCGATCTTTAACCCATTAAATTATTTCGATTTGTTTGTCTTTCCATTCCACTGCAATTCTTGATCAAAAATAATGGAAACAAAAAATCGTACCAGTAAATGATCTTGAATCCAATCAACACTTTGACACATGACACAAAGTGAGTCATTTGCATTGCGATGTGAGCAAAAAAAAAACGTCATTTGCTAACAAGAAATGCTAAACGGTGGCGGTCGTTTTGAACAAAAGTCAGCACTCCGGAGGGTCTAATTGGCTGGTGGAGATGAGAAACGCACCGGTTTGTTATGTGTCATCAGAGATTCGATGGGAAAAATAATCGCCGATATCTTCATATGGACATCTGTTTCAAAATAAAATTTTCTTGGAGAAAATTATTTAAAAAAATATTTTTTTAGAGAAAATTTTTTCAAAAAAAAAAAAACATTTTCTTAGAAAAAATTGTTTAAAAAATATATTTTTAAAGAAAATTGTTTCAAAAAAAAATTTTTTTTCTTAGAGAAAATTATTTAAAAAATATATTTTTAGAGAAAATAGGTAAAAAAAAAAAAAAATTTAAAAACAAATTTTCAAGCAACATTTTTTGTTAATATATTATTTCAAAAATCAATTGTTTACAGAAACTGTTTTCCAAAAACCATTTTCTTAGAAACAATTTTCTTATAGAAATTGTTTCAAAAAAAAAAAAAAATTCTTATGGAAAATTATTTTAAATGGTTTAAAAAACCATTTTCTTATAGAAAACTCTTTCAAAAAAAACATTATTAAAAAACCATTTTCTTATAGAAAATTGTTTTAAAAAACCATTTTCTTATAGAAAACTCTTTCAAAAAACAATTTTCGTATAGAAAACTGTATCAAAGGAAATAATTTTTGGAAAAAAAATGTTCAAAACAAATGTTTCTTAGAGAAAATTTTTCCAAAAATATTTTTTGGAAAATTTTTTCAAACAGCAACTTTTTTTTAGAAAATTATTTCAAAAAGCAATTGTTTACAGAAAATTGTTTCCAAAAACCATTTTCGTAGAAAAAATTGTTTCAAAACTAAATTTTTTTTTTATAGAAAATTAATTCGAAAAACCTTTTTCTTATAGAAAATTGTTTCAAAAAAACATTTTCTTATAGAAATTTTTCAAAACCCCTTTTTTTATAGAAAGTAGTTTCAAAAAATCACTTTCTTATAGAAAATAGTTAAAAAAAAATTTCTTCGAGAATATTATTTATATAAATATTTGTTTAGAGAAAATTGTTTCAAAAAAACATTTTTTTAGAGAGAATTTTTTTTTTTATCAAAAACAATTTTCCCACATAAATTTTTTTAAAAAAAAAATTCTTAAGATAATTTTTTCAAAAAAACATTTTTTTAGAGAAAAATGTTTTTTTGAGAAATTTTTTATCAAATAAAATGTTCATACAAAAAAAATTCTTATAGAAAATAAATTCAAAAAAATTGTTTTTTAAAAAAAAATTCTTATAGATGATGTTTCAAAAAACCATGTTGTTATAGAAAATAGTTAAAAAAAAAAATTTCTTAGAGAAAATTGTTTCAAAAAAAAATTTGGTTTGAGAAAATTACAAAACAAAGTTTTCTTAGAAATTTTTTTTTAAAAAAAAAAATCTTAAATATGGTTTTTCAAATGGTTTTTTTTAAAATAATTAAAAAATTGATTTTTTTTATATAAATTGATTCATAAAAATATTTTCTTATGGAAAATTGTTTCAAAAAAACATTTTCTTATGGAAAATTGTTTCAAAAAAACATTTTCTTATGGAAAATTATTCCAAAAAACCATTTTCTTATAGAAAATTAATTCATAAAAATATTTTCTTATAGAAAATTGTTTCAAAAAACCATTTTCTTATAGAAAATTGTTTCAAAAAAACATTTTCTTATTGACAATTGTTTCAAAAAACATATTCTTATGGAAAATTGTTTCAAAAACACATTTTCTTATGGAAAATTGTTTCAAAAAACCATTTTCTTATGGAATATTGTTTTTAAAAAACATTTTCTTATAAAAAATTGTTTCAAGAAACCATTTTCTTATAGAAAATTGTTTAAAAAAAACATTTTCTTATGGAAAATTTTTTCAAAAAAACATTTTTTTATGGAAAATTGGTTCAAAAAAACATTTTCTTATAGAAAATTGTTTCAAAATATTTTTTTTTAGAGAAAATTGTATCAAAACAACATTTTTTTTTAGAAAATTGTTTCAAACAATCATTTTCTTAGAGAAAATTGTTTTAAAAAAACATTTTCTTAGAGAAAATTGTTTTAAAAAAACATTTTCTTAGAGAAAATTGTTTCAAAAAACCATTTTCTTATAGAAAATTAGACATCCAGACAAAATTTGCTTTGGAGACAAATTTAATTATTGTTCCCATCTCTATTAATAATTTGTAATCATAATTTCTCTCGACACACGCACGCACACCTTAAGAGTCTGACAAATGAATGTTGGTGTAGGAATGTACTGTGTTTTTTTCCTTCTCTTTGGAGTTACAACAACAAAATCATCACGAAAAATGGACAAAAATATTAATTAAATTCTGTCAGACAGCTTTAATGAGTTTGTCAAACGCCAAAAATCTTCAAAGGAACACCAACACACAGCATCGGTGGGAGTATCTATGGAGAAAATGACAACAACGTAAAATATCCCAAAAAGATAAATGAACTCGAACCAAGAAAACAAAAAATCAACAACCGATTTCCGTATAAGAAAACAAAACTCTGCTGCTGCACGATGGCATAAATCCCTCAAAGTTTCCAATTGCATACATACGTGTGTGTGTGTGTGTGCGCGGTTGCTAATGAAATTAAATTAAATGAAAGGAGCAAAAAACCAAACCCCTTAAACTAATTGAATAATGTTGTTTATTATACGCGTACTTGGCGGCGGAAGACATGGACTGGCTAATTATACAATATAAATATAAACAACAGATGTTTTTTTTTTCTTCTTTTTTTTTTTTGCGAATTTACACAATCAAATATAAATAAATGAGTAAATAGAGATCTATAAAAAATACACAATTTTATTATTAGAAGAAGAAAACAGAAGCGGCAGCAGTCTGTTTCTTATCTAACATGTAGACAATCTGCATTATCTAGCGTAGTTTGCAGGTTGTCTAACATGTGTGCACGGAAATATTAGCTAAAGATGAAGTGGTGGGAAGGAGACAATATTACAATATTGTGTTGACTCAAGGATTTCCTTCATCCCATTGACATTTAAAAAGGCCACAGTCATGGCGAGTAGATGAGAGTAACAGTCAGAACACAGCGTAATTCAGTTAGTTCGAAATGCATTAAGACTTAAATTGAAGACTTCAAGGAAGTGAGTCGTGGTTTGTCTTGCAATGTGCTCTTATTACAATCGATGTACTCCATACCGGTCGTAGACTTTGGAGGGAAGAGTAAGTTATTCCCACATTTAATACAAACTCGATATGATCCCCGACACATCCCATCTCTCTCTCTCTCCAAGCACAAACTGACGAAGGTAACCCCCACCCACTTATGTGACTAAACAAATACACGTGTAAATAAATTACTGCTGGCTGTTACATTCGTTACACATGTGTACATTTTTTTATGAATCTCACTTTCGCGCGCTCTTGCTCTCTCTCTCTCTCGCTCTCTGTGTGTAGTGCTCTGTGTGTGACATTACGATTAACCTGTCAAATTTCTATATAACGTGACAAAATGTAATTTTTCTACAAAAGCCATAAATAAATAACGAAGGGGGATGTACAACAAAACTATTTTGCATTATTGTACACATATGTCTGTCTCTCTTCAGATGTACAAGTGTATGTTGCCATACCTTAGTGACATGTACGAGTCAGATATAGCGGCATACTCCGAACAGATCATCGGTGCAAGCGAAATTGAGACGTAAAATATTTTAAGAATTTCGTGTATGCATGTGAGGTATGAAGCCTCGGTGCACTTTAACGACGGACAGGGCGGAGCAGAGCAGCCGCTACATTCTGAAATGAAACACACTTTTAGCTGTCCGTCCGTCCGTCCGTCTGCCCTTCCATGCATCTACACTCACAAGCATTCGTTTCGAGATTTGTTGCCCTTTCCCTTTCGATTTCGGTTTCTTTAGTTTTTCACTTGATGCCAATACGTGCCCGTTCGTGCAGTTGAATGAATGGTGCGGGTGTGGACAAAGATCTGCCATTGCTTGTGTGGCGTTTTCACATCTGCCCGTGCTGTGACAAGGCACAACTCCATTGCCGGCATCTTTGTGCTCGACAAGGAGGGTGGTGGTGGTGGTGAGAATTTTCCTTGGCACCCTTTAGTTGTTGTTGTTGTTTTTTTTTCCGTAAAAGTGCTGATAGATTTTCAGAGTAAATATTTTTTTGTGTGTGTGTTTTTTTTTCTTTTTTCAAAATCATCGCACAGTAGTGTAGAACCAAAAAGCCATTTGGGAATAATTACATTAGCCTAGTAGTTTTGTTTACAAGCGGATGTATCCTATTGTGTTAAGTCAATCCTTTTTGGTTTTTATTCATTTCGAAGCACTGTGCTGCTGGCGAGGGAAATGATGGATACCTTTTTAATGAAGCAAATGTCAAGAAAATGCATCTGCGAATGGATGTGCTGCATGCAGGCAACTCAGCAGACTCTTCGACAGACATTATGTTGTTGCTGTTGTTGTAATGAACACACTTTTACTCGGGGTGTCTGAAGAGCGGGGGGTGGCGTGTAGAAATTATTAAATATTTTCCTTTCATTCCAATTCCAAATTAAGAATGACTGTTGTGTCAGTAGCAAATAAAATTGTGTTTTATTATCGCGAAGCAGCAGCGCTTTTCGGTATTTCTATGTTTTATTGACGTTTGTCATGCAACCCATCGACCGTTGGCCCGTCCATTCGTCTGTACTAAAAATGAATTATTTCACTTTTTCGCTCCCTTAATTTCATCAGATGTAGTTGCTGTTGTTGTTGTTGTTTTTGCCGGTGTCGCTTGTTTCTCTGTCCCTTCACATTGGAATCGTCATAACAATTGTCGTGTGTATTTGTGTTTTATTACATTTTTCTATTTTGTAATTAAACGATATTTTCGTAATCCGACAAAGAATGTTTCAATGAATGAACGAACGACCGAATGTCGTTCTGATAATGATTTTTCTCACCATACCAAACAACGATAGAAAAATCCTTCAATAAAGGCTCTAATAAAAGGGCGTTGTTCGGAAGTATATTAAGATAAGCTTGAAACTGTATTTGTTAGATGACGTGTGCCAAGAAAGTGAAATGATTTAAGGCGGTTTAAATATTCAAATGAGATATTCGTTCATGAAATTAACATATTTAAGATACTTCTAACGACAATGTGAGTAGTTATGTTTCGGCTTGACCACAAGAATGTTCTCAAAGAAAATTTGGTAGGTTTTTCTGGACAGTTTATTGCTTCTGTTGTTCGAGATCATTGCAATTCATTTTTATATAAAATAGTTTTTTTGTGAACATTTTTTATGGGCAATTATTTACCCAGCCCTCGACTTTAGACTTTTTTTTTTACAGATTCTTAATGAATTTCAAATATTTAACACCTGCCATAAAAATAGGTACTTCATCACACGTACCCACCACACGTACATACACTGCTGATAATAAAAGAAAATTAGTTATGGTTACAGACAAACGTACATACAGAAACAGCACCCAAATCGAAGTTATTAAAAGCATGAATAAAACTATTCCCCCTCCCCCCCTCTACCATTTCCTCATTTAAAAGTTTATCACACACATTGAATACAATTTTCTCATGCCTCCTCTATCAACTATTACAATACCTGTACTGATATTTATCAGAGAACAATTAAACGAGAACTCTGTGAAATAAGAGATAACAACGTTGGATAAGGTCAATGGAAGAGGTGGGGGTTTTCCAATCAATAGGTGTAAATGTGTGTCTCTCTCTCTCTCTTATTTTGTTTGTATTGTGTTGTGCGGTTATGATAAGCAGACTCTTCATCATTTAACTAGAAAGAGCATTTAAAAGGGTTGCAATGATGGTGAGCACTATGTAAGAGAGGGGTAGCTGGGGGGAGGTAGAGCGATTAAATAACTACACAGGGATGCCGTTGGCTGATATACAACGATAATGATATTGAGAGATCTGCATTTGTATGGGAGAGCCTGTCTGCTTTGGTGTGCTTGGCTGAGGGAACGCGCTAAAGGTGTAACAATTTGGTGGCTGTCTGTCGCTAAGGCGAGAAACTGGTTTTTATTCTGGACTGAGGACTGAGGCTAAGGAAGGCATGTTCTGTGTATGGATGGCATGGGTTTTCATAAGGTTTCTATTAGTCCACATTTGTATTATGAATAAAATCATTTCGGGTATTTTTGTTGTTGTTGTGTTTGGTTGGTCCACCGAGACGACTGAGACCTGCATTGGTTTCCTCTTCCACTTTCGGAGAGTATTTTCGTCGTAGTGTTTGGTTGGTGGTTTTTCGTTCTTTTTTTGGTTGGTTTTGTTGGTATGTGGTTTCAGATTTTTGTGAGTATACTGCAGAGATGGGAAATCAGATTTGAATTTCAGAACTACAATAACTAAAACTTTTGCAGTTATAGCCTAGACAGGCGACAGCGTTAAGGCGCATTAAATATTCGCTAATGCAAATTAAAATTTTAGCCTATTTCTGCATTTAGAAAAACAGCTGTTGCTATACAAGTGTTTGTCAATAATGTGTTTGGCCTTTACATCGGCCTTTTCTTGTCCATAACACATTTTTTTTTTGGGCAAGATCAGTTGCCGATACTTTGTAATTTGACAGAACAGCTAAAAATAATCACAAAGTGCCAGTTCAGTTAATTTGCATACCTCAATATTACGTTTACTTTATGCCATGGAACCAGTTCTTTTTGCATAAATTCAATTTGGATGTGACCTTGAAAACCCGTTGAGGTAGAACCCAAGAAACCCCCTAAAGAAAATCTAAAAAGGTTAATAAATTTATAAAATAATTTCGTCGCTTTGTTTCGTGTTCTCTGAAATGCAGTCAAGTACACAGGATTCATTTCTTAAAGAACACATTATAAGAAGAAAAGAAATAACTAATACGGGGGGTATTCATACAATTTTATGAGAAATGTGTGAAAATTGTTTTGGTATTTTCACACATTTGTCTTAACACAGTTTTTTTTTAATTCTTATGAATACGCGGGTAAATATTTCAAATCTTTACCATTTTTTGTTGTTGTCCTTACTTTTGAAGATCACAATAAAAAGGGCGATTAACTTTGCCCAACCCTGATATAAAGCTGAGGTATTTCTTTTTTGTTATCGTGTATACGCTTCTCCATAAGGCAGACGTTACCACGTTTGGCGGAATTTTTTCGTTTTCAGTGTTGTCATTTTTGGTTGGGTTTCTTTCAAATTGTTTTTGTAGAGAACACCACAATGGAGACGGAGTGTTTACGCTGATTGTTGTTGTTAAGATAATGCGAGACTGGGTGTGTGTGTGTGTGAGTTGGATTATTTACTGAGGTGCTGTTGTGTTGCTGCTGCTCAGTGCTCTTGTGTACATGTTGCTGCTCACCTGTATATACACTGAGAGATGTGGTTGTCGTATTAACTGGTGCTGGTGCTGCTGCTGTTGTTGCTCTTATTGTTGCCCAACGAGCACGATGACGACGACGACAACGACGCCGATATTACCTACTACGATGTTTTCACAGCCAGAGCAAGAAATTTCAGTTTCAGTTGGAGTTCGTACTTAATAACGTCTAAACATACTCTAAAAATAGCTATACGATATAACGGACGACGGTCAAACGAAAGTAACAAGAAAAATATATACAGAAATACTAATAATAAATGCTGCACAAACACAACAAAAACCAACAAAGACGTAACGAAGACGAAAAAGAATTATAAACATCAAAACGTCCGTCGTAACCAAAAAAAAAAAAAAAAAAAAACAGCAAAAGAATAAAGTAAAATAACATAACACCGACCGCTTTATAAAAAAAAAACTACACGTTTCAGGGACTGAATATTAAAGACAATTGAATTAAAAGAAGACATCTAAAAATATTCATTTAAATAAAAACAGAAATTTAACAACAATTCTTCAGAAGAAGAAAGAACAAACGGGATTTGTTAACAAACAAAGAAAACCAAAATATTTAAATATTTTTAAACAACTGTATTAACACTAACAATCAAAAGTAAGTAACACACAGAAAATCATATACAATGCTATCTCTGACCGTCCCCGCCAAACCACATTGCGTCCCTTAAACCACGATCGTCGTGTTAAGAAATTGGTATGCAAACATCACAAATCAACAAGAAATTCCTCAGGTTGTTGTTGTTGCTGCTGCTCTATTCACAAGGGGGAATTTCACTTTCTTACATAATTTGTTTTTGTTGGCTGCGCTTGCTCAGGCTGAGGCTCAGGCTCAGCACACGAAAAATGTTGTTTTTACTACAAGTTTTGTTTTGTTTTCGGTATCTTGTACAAAGCTCTACAACTATTGCCAGCATTACTGGCTCTGTAACTGTTACACTGCAGCGCACATGCATATGAACACAGCGGGCACCATGTCGTTGTCTTCTTCTACTTCTTGCTGTGGTTAACAGCAGCTTCATGCTGCTGCTGCTGCTGTTTTTGTTGGCGTTGTTGCTGTGTTTAATGGTATGTTTAATCGTCATAATATTCCTTACACATGTACAAACGTGTGTACAGACAGGCCAGCCAATCATTGATATGAGGCCACTAACAGTGAGACCTCTCAACACCACACACTCTCACCATGTCACTCTCTCCTTTGTGGCCGGGATATTTCTCTGTTGTTTGGAGATTTTTGGGACCACCGTTTTGTTAACATGTAAATGTAAAATTCTCCTTCCTCCTGTAATGTGAATTGGAGACATTGGATTCTCTTGAGAGCAATATGAGTGCTCAGTAACTTTTAACGTTTTTTTTTTAACAACCAACCTGTAAAATATTTGCCTGCGGCAAAGGCAAGACCTTGTTGAAGACATGACTACTGCAAGATAACTCGACCTTCAATTTTCTGTTCTGTTGGAAGGACGTGTAATAAAGATCCCCTGGAAGACCCATATAAAGAACTTTAAATGTCCTTTAGAAGTCAGTTATTTTGTTATTTTAACTATTTTTCTATATTTCCACTGAATTTTAGACTTCACTATGCTCAGCCTAATTTAGGGCACCTTTTTATTTGCTAATAAAAAAATTGTCCGAAAGGCCAATTAATTACAACATTCTAAAAGGTCATCCATTAGAAGGAAATCAGGAATATATAGAGGATTTCTCCAACAGCTAGAAAGAAGGCCTTCTCAGAAAAGTCATGTAGGAATATGAATGGGATTTGCTAAGCTTGATGGGATCGCTGTTCATGTGGAAAGGATAACTTCTGAGCCGCCTCCGATTTCAGAGTCTTCCATTGACCTTAAAAAATGGTCCCCAGGGACTTTCTAAAAGCACAAGGGTTACAACCATTTTATGAGATGGCCTTGGATATTTTTTTTCCAACTTTTGGACAAATGCAGTTGAATTTACTGAAATTCAGCAAAAACTGTTTTTTTTTCATTTTGAAATTTTTTTTTTCAAAAATTTCCAAATTTTGGGCAAATGCAGTTGAATTTACTGAAATTCAGCAAAAACAGTTTTTTTTCATTTTGACTTTTTTTTCCAAAAATTTCCAACTTTTGGACAAATGCAATTCATTTACTGAAATTCAGCAAAAACGGTTTTTTTTCATTTTGACATTTTTATTTTTTTAAAAAATTTCCAACTTTTGGGCAAATGCAGTTGAATTTACTGAAATTCAGCAAAAACGTGTTTTTTTTTTAACAGTCCATCTTTTGGCTGATCACGTTTTGTGAGGTTTCACTGTAGTTTCGTTGGCCTGGTATGTTTTGTGTTGTTGGCCGCTCTGCTGTTTGGTTGTATGGAACACAAGTTGTTTGTTGCACAAGTACGTGCGACATGCGATTTCATCAAATCGTAAAAGCAACAACAACAACAACACCAGCTACAAACTTTAAATTTACATTTTTTTTTTATCAAATAAATTGCATGCATGCGTTTGTTGTTGGTGTTAGAAATGCTTCTCCACTGACGGCACGGACAGAGGGGCGGACGGACGGACGAACGAACGAATAACACCGACTCTGACGATTTTGCGATTATTTTGTTTTGGTTTTTATTTTTAAATAATGGTGTATAATTGAATTATTTGTTGTTGCTGCTGCCGCTATTTGTTAATAAAAACAAATAGAGGCATTTAAGCTGTACAAGTGTTTTTACGCTTTTGCTGTTTTGCCATTTATCACAAAACCAAAAAAAAAAAAAAAAAAAAACCTTGAAAACCAAAGTGAGTTAAATAAAACCGAACACAAACAGAAACATCACAAACTGTTCAATTGTTTTTCTATTACATTTGTTTCCAAATGAATTAAAACGTCGTGTCCATCAATTTCATGGATTTAAAAACAAAACACAGAGATAAATCGTAGAGAAATCATGGCATGTTTCCAACCGATTAAGTTTTTATAGAAAAAGATAACAAAAAAAAACACACACACACAAAAGGGCCATGAAGTAATCGTGGGCAAATCTTTTAAAGTCTCAAACCAATTTTGGGAATCCCAAAGCAAAGGGAAAACATCTTAACTTAAGGGAACATGAAAGTCATACGGGCAAATTGGTCAGGCAATGCTTAAGTTCTCCTTT
Source organism: Hydrotaea cyrtoneurina (assembly GCA_958296145.1). Taxonomy (NCBI): domain Eukaryota; kingdom Metazoa; phylum Arthropoda; class Insecta; order Diptera; family Muscidae; genus Hydrotaea; species Hydrotaea cyrtoneurina. The sequence goes on along the minus strand of OY282516.1, from coordinate 76,247,004 downwards.
ACAACCCTGTCAGAGTTTTCTTATTTTCTTCAACAAAAAAAAAAAAAACTCTAATATTTACTGGTTAAGCTTGCAAGCTCTAGTTTTACTAACCTTAGTTCTTAATTTCAATAAACTCGAAATATATTTCATTTTCTCATTTTTATCAAATGTCAGTCAGAGTTAAGATATCAATCATGATATTTCCGCCATCACAATATATTTTTGTTTGGAAATTTACTTTATACAACAGTTGTATTGATGCCGTTTATAGTTGAGGAAGGAAGTGATAATTGCGGTTATACTATTCATTCGAAATGAATTAAAAAAAAACACATGCACACACACACGGACACTTTAAAAGGTGTCTAACCAAGTGAATGAAATGTTTATAAACCTAACACAAAAACATGTTGCCAGAAGCTGTCTCATCAACATGAAGCACAACCCAACAAAACTTCACGGCACTCTCAAAGCCGCCTTACTTGAGTGTGTGTGTGTTGGTAGTGGTGTTGTGCTTGGAAGCTGGTGTCTGGTATGGTGGATGATGAAGCTGCCATGAAAACCAGTTTTATTCCCTCCCTACTGCCACAGTTCAAAAATAATATAAAATTCTGAAATATTTGCGTCTGCCGAAGACTGGTTCATGGCTTCAAAGCGACACACACCGAAAGAAAAAAAAACAATGACAAAAATATCTTATCGTAGACCAAAAAAAAAAACTCGTGTCTGCTTAAATATTTGTATTCAATAGAAATCAAAAAAGAAATCCCACAAATTCTTACTGGTTATTCAATTAACAGAATATTTTATTGTACATAAGTAGAACTTCGAAAAACTGAGGAGTTTTTTTTTGGCGGACTTGAACGACCTACCTGACATTGTCGACAATGTTAATGAATCATTCGCTGTGATTATCGATTGTTTGTTTGTTTATTTATTTGTCAGAATGTTTAATTTATTTCGAAGAAAAAAAAAAAACACAATTTATTTTCCATTTAAATGCTGCAATTTAATTCATTAGCAAGGTTAGCAGCTGCTGGCTGCTCCTCACAAAAATTTGATTAAATGATTTTTACAACAATTGAAAAATAATAAACAACCAAATGCATTCAACCAGTCAAACAATTATGATCTCATGCCGACAACAACTACAACAAAAATCAAAAAAAAAAAATCACACAATTTGCGAGAAACAAAAACAACACCGCAGAAATATTTTAACAATACGAAATAAAACAAATTGTTTTCTTATACAATTACGAACGAGTACCTGGAAACAGCACGCGAAATTTGAATAAAAGCACTGCAAAGTTTTTGCAATAAAAAACAACAACAACGACAGCAGAGTAATACAGCGGAAATAATTGCAAAAATGTGGAAAGATCACAACATTTTACTTCAATTTCGTTTTTTAGAAAAACGCAGTAAAAAGGGTTTTGACAAAAAAAATGTTTGCGCAAAATATTGTTTGTGCAAACAATTCTTTGTTACAAAAAGGTGGAATGATCACAAAATGTCAATTCAATTACGTTTTTAGAAAAAATGTGTGTTTGAAAAAAAATGTTTGCGCAAACTATCAACAAGAACAGTGTAATACAGCGGAAATAATCGTTTCTATTGCAAAAATTTTGAAAGATCACAAAATTGTACTTCAATTTAGTTTTTTTAGAAAAACGCAGTAAAATGTTTTATGAAAAGAAAAAAATATTTGCGTAAAAAATTGTTTGTTTGTGCAAACAATTTGGAAACATCACAAAATTTCACACTACAATTTGGTTTTTTAGAAAAACGAAGTAAAATGTTTTATGAAAAAAAAATGTTTGTGCAAACAATTGTTTGTGTGTTTTTTTTCTAAATATGATTTTTTTTGTAATTATTATAAAGCCTATGTAATTTCAAACAAGTACTTGGAAACAGCAAAGGAAACTTGAATAAATGCACTGAGGGGTTTTTCAAATTAAAAAACAAAACAAAAACAACAACAACAAGGCTGAGAGTTGACCAAAATTTCGCTTCAATTTCCTTTTTTAGAAAAACGCAGAAAAATGTGTTATGAACAAAAAAATGTTTGCGCAAACAATTGTTTGTTATAAAAAGGTGGAATGATCACAAAATGTCAATTCAATTACGTTTTTAGAAAAAATGTGTGTTTGAAAAAAAAATTTTGGCGCAAAAAGTTGTTTGTGCAAACATTTTTTTTTTAAAGATGTAATTTTTTGTAATTCTTAGGAAGCCTAAGGCTAAAAATCCGATTTTTTCTTATGCAAAAAGCAGAATAGGCGCAGTCTTTATTTTTTGCCAGCTCATTGAGAAAAATATCGTTGACAAATATTTTCTTATTCTATACCTTCCCTTCTCCACAGACCAAATTACATAAAAAGTTGTATTAAAACGGAAATACCGTCTGTGCGTTTATAACCAAATTAACAATAAAAAACTATTAATCATCGACTATCGAAGAAACCGTTGACTTATCTAATATTTACTTAGTTGAAGACAATTTGCAAAAATATTCCTACGTCAAAATGAAAGCGTAAGAGTTTATTTTCAAATATGTGATAAGAAATTCACCAAGAATTTTAATATCATAATGTCGTAAAATCAAAGTGAATGCCCGACATCGTTGAAAGTTATCTGTAAAGCATAGGAAAGTATTTAGTAAATGTTGTCGATTGACATAGACAAGGTATTCGTTAGTTGGTGATTGTTTTAGAACAATGTGAAAGGGAATTTTGTGGCAAATCGAATTTTAAGCTTTCCAAAAATATAATAACTCCAATTTTTTAGTCAAATGGGATCTTGAATTTTTGTTCAACTATAGAGAATTAAATAAACTGCAAATATAAGAACTACGGCCTCCTATTTAAATAAGACCAAAACAAAAAAATTAACTAGGGAAGTTAGAAAAACAAATCGGAAAATGATAAAAATTTTAAATATGGATTCTAGTTTTCATTTAATTAAGTTAGTCTACATAACTGTGAAGAAAACAAATTATTGTTGAAGAAAATCTATCGATTCATTTTGGAGTTATGACCAAAACTGTTCAAGTAACAAAATTACAATTTTCCTTTTTCGATTTTCTCATTACGAATTAAATCGGACCAAATCAACAAAAATTTTAGAGATTTGCTTAAAGCTCAATATAACCTAGTCAGCCAGCCATCGCCGGGAGACACGAAACCTTCCCAAAGTTTTCGTTTTCCAAATTAATTAAATTGTACAAATGCAAAGCTGACCGAATTATATCTTATCAGAGTTGGTGGTGGCTGTCTTTTAGTATTTCCCTGTTTGCCAAAGCAATTTCAGAAAATATCGAATTAATTTCAAGCCCACCAACCAACAAACACCACACACACACACACTATCTTTTATTAATAATAAATATTTGTTTATCAAAGATTATTGCTAATGCCATTATAAATATTCCTTTTGTTTGGTGTGTTAAAATATTCTAAAATAAATGTTTATAAATTATCTCCAAAAGTCCGCAGCCCTCAACCCGCACCTCAACGAAAATTCTAGAAAAAAATGTTGACAATGACAACAAATTAATAAATAGAAAAAAAAAAAAATACATTATGTAAGTCTTAGAAAATATTGTTAATAAATAATATTTGTAGTGTAGCGTATGCCATACATTGTTGACATAAGAAAATATAGAAAAAAATATTATCGGGAATATAATTGACACAATCATAAAACAAAGCCCACCTAGCAATTCTCCAACTCAACGGACTTTTTGAACAAAAAAAATAAAGTTAATGGACATGAGCATGAGGAGAACAATTTTGGTTGAAATTGTCAGCCACAATGACCAGAGAGAAAAACTAATAAAGTTAACAATTTGTTTTTGCTGGTTATGAAATCACCCTCTCCTCACTACTTAACTGTTTAAGCTCAGAATTTGTCTGTCTTCGTTACAGTCACACGTTCATCTTTAGACAAGTTTCAATGGAAGACGGGGAATGGGAAAAAATCCACCGACATCATCTCGCAGATGCTTGGCTTGCCTTTAATGTTTTTTTTTTGTTTACTTTGCGATGTTTTTTTTCTTTTTGAAAGCTTAAATTTCAAGGGAATTTTATAAAAAATAGTGAAACGTTATGATGGGAATTTAAGTTTTTTTCTGTTGTTAATTGTCTAAAGAATCTTTTGTGTGTGTGTGTGGGTAAGCTTTTATTCAATTGTAGATATGTACCTTTAGTCAGGTACAGTGAGGGACATTCGTTTAGGGTTGGTAATACAAAAGACTGACAATTTCGAAAAAAAACGCTCAAATTGATTTGGAAAGATCACAAAATTGTACTTCAATTTCGTTTTTTAGAAAAACGAAGTAAAGTGTTTTATGAAAAAAAAAAATGTTTGCGCAAACAATTGTTTGTGCAAACAATTTGGAAAGATCACAAAATTCCACTTCAATTTCGTTTTTTTAGAAAAACGAAGTAAAATGTTTTATGAAAAAAAATTTTTGCTTCATTCTAGCAAAATTAATATAATGTTTTTTTAATTAAATTTTTTTTAAAAAATGCAAAGGAAATATTACATTTCATTTTAATGGAGAAAACATATTTTTTTTTTTAATAAAATCCAAATGTAGAAATTTTGGTTTAAGAAAAAATAAATGTAAGAAATTTTCATTGTATGGAAAATGGAGGAAAATTAGAACATTTGACAAAATTAAATTTTAATAAAAAAAAATCCTTTAAATTTAAAAAAAATGTAATATAAAAAATCAAAATATAATAAATTTAAAAATTTTACAATGAAAAAAAATGAAGAGTCAAAAACATATTTGAAAATTTTTTTTTTTTTTTTAAAAAATTTTTATAAAATAAAAATAACGTACAAATAATGAAAATAAAATAATAAAATGATCTCGAACAACAGAAGCAAAAATTGTGAAAGACTAAAGATCGAAACAAAAATCTCGAGTAATGGAAATGTTTGATTTTCGTTTTAAGAAATACGACAAAAAAAACTGAATTTAAACCAAATTTAAAAAAAAACAGTTAATTTAATTTTTTGTGATTTTTTTGAAACCCAAAAAGGAAAAAACTGATTTTTAAACCCAAATTAAAAAGAAAATAATTTAATTTTGACAATATTTTCGTCAAATTTTCAACAGGTTTCCATTTTTCAAATACAATCAGTAAATGTTCCAACAAAGGAACTCCATAGAATATCTATGGAGATTTTCTATTTTCCCATTTCGAAATAAATGCAATTTGAAATCTTCAAATTATTCATTTCATGTCAATTCGAAACGCCACAAATCCCATAAAGAAAACTTCTATTCCTGCCATTGACACCACCAGCAGCTTTGAAGATGTTTTTGTGTGCATCATTTGGAATTTATGAAGTCAAATAAATGAATCTGCTGTGTGTTGGTTTTTTTTATGGCACATTTGCATTTGTAGAAACCTGCAATATTCTCACATTCATTGCAAATGAAACGAAAAGAAAACGCAAAAAAAAACCAACAACATCAAAAATAAAATGTAAAACAACATCAATAAAAATAGAATTTGTTTTGTTTACAAATCCAATCATTATTTGAATTTTGCGCTTCAATGATTTTTCGTTTTGGTTTTATTTGATCGGGCTTTTGTGCGTCGTTGTTGTTCAGAGATACAACAACACAAATGAAATTAATTGAAATTAACCAACACCGAAGCCTCAATGAACGCGCTAACAGAGGGGCAATTCAGAGATAGCAGGTGTACAAGTATTCTGTAATTGAATTCCAAAAAATAAAACCTGTTTGAAACAAAACATCTAATTAGAAATACAATTCCATTTAGAGAATTTTGGGTGAATATTTTGAAATATTTTTTATTTTTTTTTCTGTTACCCACTTTCTAAAGATTAACCAAACATGGTCTTTCAGTTGGATGGTGGGGTGGAGTCAATGAACTCGTGCCATAGAAAACGCTAACGTTGACACAATTTTTTTTTTATTGGCAAGATTTGATGTTTTTCTTAAATTCCTTATCTTCTCTAATGTGAAATCTTTATAATATGCAATTAATTATTTGTTCTGTACGAAAACGCTCATAGTATTTTTAAACATTCTCGTTGATAATTTTCCAAGTCATTGCGTCTATTCTGGCTTCCGAACTTCCCATTTAATGAGTCGAAGGTCTCGAGTCATGAAACAAAACACGATAACCATTCGTCAGTACTTTAATTTAACGCAATCACAACGGATGCTCAACTCAGTAGAACATTTTTATTTCAAATCTATTATTGCACACATCCGACAATTTATGATTCATTCGCCAGACCAAATGACATTTTTAGTTTTAAGTCGATGTGGTTGGGAATAAATTAGATTTGAAACACATTAACTCGAAAACAGAAACTGAAACAGTTGCATTTGAAAATTAAATTAAACCCAATTAAATGTGAGTAATTGAAACTGAGTTGAGGGAAAAGGCAAGAGGGGATTCCACTTCAAGACTAATTTTGAATGTGCTTAATTGTTTGCATCTCATGTTCTTAGATTTTTAAAAACAAAAAAAAATACAAAAAATGTATAAGTAAAATGTAAATTGTTTTTTAAATTATTTGTTTTTGTGGCAAAAAAAAACAATTATTTTGTTTCAGCTAAAAAGAAAGTTTTAATTTGCTTAAGTGATAAAAATAATATGACAAAAAAATAAAAACAAAACAATATTTTTAAAGTTTTATTTTTTCTACTTAGAAATAAATATGAAAAAAAAACACGTTATTTGTTTAAAAGAAATTCGATTCATGAATTTAATTTCTTGGGGATTTCAATCACGTCTATTTTTTGTGTTAAAAACTGTTAACATTTTGATGTACACAAATATTGTAGAGATAGATTTTTTTCAGATTCTAATTAAAAAAAAATTGTATCCAAAAATTTTTGTAGCAAAATAAATACAGCAAAACAATACAGATTTTATTTTTTTATAAAAAAAATATTTTTTTTTAATGTAAAACAAATATTATTCCTTAATGTGGAACATACATATTTTAATTGAATAATAAAAAAAAATCGTTAAAACAATATTTTGTTTCTAAGGAAAAAAATAATTGTTTCTAAAGAAAAATACTTTTTTTTCAAGAATTTTTTTTTTAATAAATTCCAGGAAAAACTTTTTTTTTTAAGAAAAATGTATTTAAAGAACAATATTTGTTTTTCGCCCAAACAAATTTTCTTTAAAAAAAAATATTTTCATATCCAAAATTCTTATAAAAAAAATTAACTAAATATGAACACCAAAAAAAACATTCTTTAAAAAAAATTTTTCCTGGAACATAATTTATTAATTTATTAAAAATTCTTTAACAAAAAAATTCTTTACCAATTATTTTTTTCTTTGCACAAACAAATTTTCTTGAAAAAAAAAAATATTTTCTTACTAAAATTCTAATAAAAAAAATTTAACTAAAAATTAATACAAAAAAAAAATCTTAATTAATTTTAAATTAATTAATTTTAATAAATTATTTCTTTATTCGAACAAAAAAAAATATTGTCAAACTAAAAAAAAATGTAATAAAATTAATTTAAAAAAAAAAAAAAATTAGCCGATATTAATTGAAATAAAAGTTGTAAAAAAGGGACCTTTGAAAACATTTCTTTAAAAAAAATATTTTTCTTCCAAAAAATATTTTTCATAAAATTTTTTTTTTAAGAAAAAAATAATTTTTTTTATAAAAACATATTTTTTCCTTGAACGTAATTAATAAATAATTTATAAAAAAAAAATTCTTTAAAAAAAATATAAATTTAACAATTATTTTTCTTTGCACAAATTTTCTTAAAAAAAAAAAAAATATTTTCTTAACTAAAATTCTAATAAAAAAAAAATGTAACTAAATATGAATACAAAAAAAAAAAATTAAAACAAATTATTTTTTTATTCGAAAAAAAAATTTCGTTAAACAAAAAATATTGCCAACTAAAAATTGTATTAAATTTTTTTTTTTTAAAAATTAAAATAAAATTTGTAACAAAAAAACAAATAGAGTGAAATCTTGCTTGAGCGGACACAAAAGGGACCTTCGAAAACATTTCTAAAAAAAAAAAATTCATATCACAAAAAATTTGTATTTTTTTTGTATGTAAAAAAATATTTCGTATACGAAAAAAATATAATTTAAAAAAAATATTTTTTTTCAGAAAAAAAATTTAAAATTTCATATCATAAAAAATTTGTATTTTTTTTGTATGAAAAAAAAAAATTTCGTGTACGAAGAAAATATAATTTAAAAAAAAATTTTTTTTTTAGAAAAAAAAAAATTTCAATACAAATTTTTTTTATTTTTTTTGTATTTAAAAAAAATATTTCGTATAAAAAAAATATTTCTTTTTCAAAAAAAAAAAATAAAAGTATAAAAATTTCAATACAAAATCTGTTGTTTTTTTTTCTTGGAAAAAATCGTTCAAATTTCGAGCAAAAAACACATGCATGTTGTTGGTTAGCGTTGCATACCAAATTCAACAAGAACGAAAAGAGTCGTATAACCCCTTGCCTCCTCCCCAATCCATTCATTCATTCATTCACTTACAACAACCAATATTTGAATACAATCGAAAACAATTTTGTGAAAAAATAAATCTTTCCCATTTTGATTACAATTAATTTGACTAATTCGTCATTTCCTGTTGGTTTCTTTTGTGTTTCATTTTAATTTCAGTTAACTTTCCTACAACAAACACAACTGCAGGCCGGTAAATACCCGAACAACAACAACAACAACAGAAAACATGTCTCAAACTGATGCAAAATCGTCCAATCCCTCATCGCCGACCACACCACAGACACCCACTAGTCCGGACGTCATTGACAAATCGGCCACCAAACTCTGTCACATTGTCAAGCGGCCCGATTTCGATGGGTACGGCTTCAACTTGCACTCGGAAAAGGCCAAACCGGGCCAGTTCATTGGCAAGGTCGATGCCAATTCACCGGCTGAATTGGCCGGCCTGAAGGAGGGCGATCGCATTATCGACGTCAATGGCACGCCCATCAACAGCGAGACCCACAAACAGGTGGTGCAACGCATTAAGGCCATTGCCTGTGAGGTGCGTTTGCTGTTGGTCGATGTCGACGGCAAGGGCGACGGCCATGCCAATGGCAACTCGATGGAGATCAGCAAAACTGAACAGGTCCTGCCGGGAGCAAGTGAGAATATCAACAGCATAACGATGGTCTCGACCAAACGGGCATCGCAGGAATCGCAACGCTCCAGTTCCAGTACATTGACAGCCAATGGCAACGGCCTTGATGTGACGGACAAGGCAGTGACCATGTCCCACGATCAGCAGCTGATCTACAACAATAACAATGTACCGCCACCGCCGTCGGCCACCATGGCCACCGTGCCAAAGATGACCAGCACAAATTCGTCCAACTCGAATGCGACATCGAAGGCAAGCCCTGGCCCCACACTGACCCCGGTCGCTCCTCCTACCGTTAACACGGCAACAACCAATGGCGGCTCGACGGAGAACGGCAATACGGGAGTTGTGGCGCCGGTGCCGGCGCCGGCGACGACCATCAAAGCCGGAAGTCTGCATTTGCCCATGACGGCTGCTGAGATGCGTGCTAAGCTGATGTCGAAAAAGAAATACGATCCCAAGAACGAAAGTGTCGACTTGAAGAAGAAATATGAAATTGTGCAGAAACTTTGAAGACGCAAAGCAGAAAAAGAAGAAGATCGTTGAAATCGTATTTCGTGGAAGTCATGAAGAAAGAAAACACTTTTTAAATTAGCCCTAAGTATACACACAAACACATACACACATGCATACATACGAATATGTAGATGTTTTAATTATTTTTATTATTTACTTTTTTTTTGGAGAAGAAGAAAACTACTTTCGGCCTCAGAGCATTTGATAGTCGAAATGCTTTGAATACATTTCAAAAGAATAACCGTCAAAAATATTTACAAAAAAGAAGAAGAAAAAACAAGAAACAAAACTAACATAAAAACCAACCAATAAGCAACCTATGTGTCAATTATTTAAGTCAATTTGATTAAGGAATATAAACAAATACAAATAAATCCAAATAAAAACCGCAAATAATCGTTTTAGTATCTGGAATATTGGAGGGAATCCACATGCAATTTCCTGTACCCTTTCACCCCTGAGTTGTTTTTTGTAATCTTTTAGGTTTATTTAGATTTTAAGGGGAAATATAGTTATAAGGATAATATCTAAGATGTTAGGGATACATGATTTAAACACATTCGCTGGGACATATGATTCGCTGGGATATATGATGTATGATTCCGAGTAAAAATCACACAGAATTTGCTTTCGAATTCATGGGTTGCCACGTTTTCATAAAATCTATAAAAAGCTTTCGTACCAATAACGAAAAGTTTGCATGGAATCTGCGAACAAGCTTTACACAACAAGTCCGAATAGGCTACGCGCGTGAGGTAACAAATAATTTATCAAACCTGATGGTTAATACACAGGGATCCGGAAAGATTGCACTCCAGTTGGTGTATTACTGCAAGGTCTGGCTTGTACGGTTCCGCCTGATCGGTACTTCGGAGACAACTCTCTCTCTATATATATATCTCCCTCTGTCGGTCTCACTAACTCTATCTACATATCTCTACATCTCTCTCTGTCTATCTCACTATCTATCTACCTATAGCAATCTCAATCTCTATCTCAATCTCCATCTCTGTCTATCTCTATCTCCCTCTCCCTCTCACTCTATCTCTGTCTAGATCTCTATCGCTATCTCTTTCTCTTTCCCTTTCTCTATCGCTATCACTATCACTATCTCTATATCAATCTCTCTCTCTCCCCATCTCGACTCTTCTCCAACAGAATAAAAATGTATACAATTTGGATAAATGAACAGTTGCGATATAAAAAACCGAAAAAAAACTTCAAAAGTGACAGCTACCGAAATACCGGGTGATTCAAAATAACACCTCTTAATGGAGAATCCTGTATTACGAAACAGGGTGTTTCGCAAGTATTACACTTTTTCGGGGAACAACTAAGTCCGGCCACAATTTCGCTTCAACAGCGACTAAAGATGTCTGAAAGTTACTCGCCGGCTTACCGAATACTTTTCGTACACATGCCAGTTGAGTAATCCGCCATCGAACCGACCTAATATCACAACAATACACCTCAGAGCACACCACGCTCTGCCGTCCGTTATTATTTCACACCAAACACAAACACTGATCTATCGTTGTTGTTGTTATCTTCATTTATCACGGCGACGACGTAAGCGTCAACGAAAACGTCGTCGTCGCTGCTGTTGTTCAGTGTGAGAGCCATTCATTTGTTGTTATCGTTTTGTTTTTCAATTGGTTTCTCTTTCACTTTGAACTGAACAACAATAATTCAAATGAAGAAAAAAACAAACGAAACAAACATACACACGAAGCGATCTCTTAATATAACAATAGTGAGAAACTATTTAATTGAATGACAACAACCACAGCACAGGCGACGGTAATGCAAAGCAAAAGAAAAAGCTTTTTCTTTATGATCAGTTACCACAGAGTTGCCGTATATTTTACTAATGAGACACTGTGAAAAAAAAATGGAATGTGTTTAAACTTCGTAGAAAAAAAGTTGTTGGGAATGACAATGTTTTGAAGGCAGTGATCAATTGTTTATTTATTTATTACACTACTCAACAAAATGAAAAAAATTTCATGTACTCCGGATGCGATAATTTAATTTATGCCGGACGAAACAAATTAACCAAAAAATTTTTTTTAAAATTTAAAAAAAAAAAAATAAAACAAAAACCAAACGAAAAAATTTTTTTTTATTGCGTTTTTCGAGCTCATGTCAAGGTTACCTACACAGAAAAAATTATCGCATCCCGAGTACATTTTGACTGTTGACTAGTGTTATTAATTACAATACAAAGTAAATTTATATTCTAATTTTTGGGTCCAAGGGTAAACCGGGTGACAAAGACCATATGTTTAGATTTTTGCAGCGACAGACCAAAGCCTCTGGTGGGAATCGAACCCACAACCCCCACGCTGATAGGCAAGCACGCTACCAACTCGCCTACCGGGGCGCTTAGTGATCAATTATATTGAAGGGCACAGGAAGAAGACTTTGGAGACTTTAAGGTTTTTTTTAAAAGGAGAAAAGGAGACCAGGTACTGTTTTTTGGAAAAGCCTTCTGGCAGCAGTTAAAGGACGTTCAAAGTTGACAAAAAGACGTGACTAGGTTTTCAAATATCGGACATCTGAAACATTATTTAGAAGGGCTTTCAAAGACCGGGGTAAAGGAAAGCTGTACCGGGGTATTGCTTAATTACGTCTCTGCCCAAACTTAGTTCGTACCCCTAAAAATTTTCTAATTTGCAATTTAAGTTGCTGTTTTTGTAATTTTTTGTTTTATTCTGCTATTAGTTCTAAGAAATAAAAATTTAAGCTTTGTCTGAAAAACATAGATTTTTTAAATAAACATAAAAGCAGAAATTGAAAATTTTAGAAAACTGACAGGCGTACGAACTTATTGTTGGCGGGGTAGTATAATGTTAGAGACGAAGGACTTCCAGGACATTTAGATGGGCTTCCAGATTTGGATACATTAACATTTTTCAGAAGACGAACTGTTGAAGGATTTAAAAAACATTTCAAAGCAGCGTCCGAGTGAAGGTTTTTTGGGAGATTTTGGACTGCTGAAGGCCCTTCAAATAGGATTCACAAGGGTTTCTGAAGGTGCTGTAGAAAAAAAAATCCGGGCCATGATGTGAAAGAAGCTTTCTGGTAAATGGCTTTATTAACCCTTTAACAACTAAGAGCGTATACGGAAGGTCATTTAGTAAGTTGTTAAAGGGTTAACTGAGCCCTTACTAACGAATGACCTACTCTCCGGACATGGTACGACAGGAACCTATCAATGTTAGTAAAAGATCCGGAACTGTTAAAATAAAAAAAAAAAACCTGCCAATTCTCTACCAACATCGGCATTTCTGCGCTACCAATATCCAATGATGTCAGCACGGATGGCTGCAACTATTCTGCTTTTGTTTGTTGATGTTGCTGTTGTCCTTTTGTTCGACCATAAATCACCCATTAGACAGACTGGCCGTTCGTCCCTCCCACCGTACCCGGCATCAGCAACATTGTTCTCCAGTGTATTCAATCATTTCTTGATAGACATCGCTGATGTGCCTTAAGTGAAGACTCTGAGACTCCGAACAAATACAAATTATTCTGCTTTTGGACAAGACAAACGTTTAATCTCTCGCTCCGGCACACATGACTTTCAAAATTGGCTCCATTAAGGAAACATTAGAGGCAAAAAACTTGTTACCCGGCTCCACGTTGTGTGTCTCGACGCATAAACTGATTAATTATCTGTTTGGCCAGGCCAACACATGTTTCGAGCCAGTAAGAGTGATTGTTCTGTACGATGACTTCATGCGAGGCGAGCGAACAAAAGCATTTGAAAAGACGCTCGCTCGTCTGTTAAGTATGAACAACAAAGTGACGATAAAAGTTAAAACGAGTAGGTTAAGTAGAACTAGATATTCGTGCCCAACGTGTTCTTGTGGCACTAAATTAATTTACTCCAAACTCAAAAGAAAAATGTGATGATTGTGATATTTTTTTTTTTTTTTTGTAAAGAGAGAGATTTAATTATTTTTTTTTTTCGTTCGTGGAAAAAAGTGACCTTTTTAATGAAATGACTTTTGACCTTACTAAGAAAACTGGAGGAATTTTCTTTGGATTGGGGGGGAAAATTGAAAAGAAACAGAAAATTAACCTCGACCTTATCTCAGACGTTGAGGAAAAAAGCGAAATAATGCACAAAATCTTAATTCTATTGCCACCGTTTTAATTAAATAACACCGAAATTGTGATTAAATTTTATTATACTCCCCCCTCCCCCCCCCCCCTTCTCATCCTGCACCAAACTCCATCTACCAACGACTACACTTGGCTTGTGTTGGAATTTATAACTCTCAGCCATGGCAGAGGAAAAATCCCCAACCGACAGACAGACAGACATTCAGTCAGCCGGACTGACCCTTGGATGTTTTTATGAGTTCTTAGGAAAAGTTAATGAAATCTTCGTCGGCGACAACTGCAAACAATCAAAGAATGTATCTGTGTATCCGAAAGATTGAATGTGTTTGTGTGTGTTTATATGCATATCTGTAGCAATGAGGCTCAGAGGCGGCGAGTGTTAGCCATGGTTTGTCACAGTTTTCCAGACGCTTTTAGGGGGCCCCCTTTCGGCTTTTGGGGAAGTGGGACAAGGAAAGGCCCTGTAAGAGGTTCTAGAAGAATGGCTTTGGGAAGATATTATAGAAATGTCCGAATACCTTCTAGAAGATATTCTCGCAGGCCTTCCCTTCGTATACCAGTTATTTTCGAGATTGAATAACGTATTATGGAAGGGAAAATATTTTTGGAAGTTTTGTACAACGTATCCAATAGAATGGGCATATTGCGTGTAATATCCAATTGAAAGCAATGGGGAGATTTACCAAAGATGAACTTGGAATGGATGGTCTTCTTAACCCACTTGGCGCCAAAATCCTATTAAAAGTACGGGAAACGTTGAAAAATTCAAGGGAAAATCAGTAACGAAATTTCATGAGAAAAACATTTTCAGTTTCAATTTAAAAAAAAAACAAAAAATTCCGGAGCTAAGTGGGTTAAGACGGAGATTTAGATATTGGCAAGTATTTTTGGAAGAAGGAGTGGCGAATGATTTCTAATTAAAAGACATGGAAAACAAAACTGAAAAAAATGGTGCCGGTAACAAATTCTTAAGAAGGATTTGGGAAGAACTTTTAAAGTTGAAGGGGAGATTCCGCGTAGAATAATTTCCGAGTTGGACAGATTCTCTGCAGAGGTTGAAAATGACTTTTCGAGAACGGCATTTGAGAGGAATTCTATGCATTGGCAAGGACTTGGGGAAGAACACTTCAAGAGCAGGGTAGTTGGAGAGCACATCCAAATAAGGTCCTTGGAAGGTCTCTAGCTGGACTTTCATACAATGAATTTAGACGGTGGATTGTGAGCTCGGCAAGAATGTTGTTAGAATGACATCCATAGAAGTCAGAAAAACTCTTGAAGAACTGACAAATATAAGCAACCCACAAAACCTTTGTTGCGAATGATTTATACCAAAAACGTTTGGTAGGACTTTTAAACAAAATACATTCGGAAGGACATCTGTTCAAGAAACTGTTGGCGAGAAATTCTAAAGTAGAAGGTGGGAATAGTACTGAAGAACAGGGCTGTGGAGTCGGAGGCGGAATTAGACAAATTTACTCGACTCCGACTCTTATTCACTTACAGTTCCCATAAAACCAAAAAAATGTATTGACAACAAGTTAATCGTCTAATAATTTTTAAATATTTTCGTTTATGTAAAACTTTGTTTTTATCTTTAAGATACAAACGCAACTCAGTGTGAGGTAGAGCATAGGAATAGTGAAGGGAAAAACAATTTTCGAAATTTTGTTATTGAATAGCTGAAGACGTAGACGAGCCATTTAAAAATGCTCGGATCGGAGTCGATCCAATTTGGCTCAACTTCACAGCTCTGCTGATGGCCTTTAAAAGAAATCAAGGAATTATAATTTATACCGCAGTAAATTTTGAGTATTTAAAAAACTTCTCTCATTCCACTCTATTTTCAAATGGCCCACAATAGCAAAGGTCTAAAAAACCCAGAAGGTGTGTTTTAATTCTGAAATAGAAGTATTTCCACCAGAGATTACTTTGGGGCACTTTGACTTCAAACTTGTAAGTGATTTTAATCTTCTTAATATATATTTACCCTCGACACTGAATCACTGATTCACTGACTCTGTCGCAGTACGTAGGAATTTAAATAGGCATTCTATAATTTTCTATAAATAATAATAATAAAAAAAATAATATTTTTTTTTGTACAGAAATTGTGTTTTTCCAAAATTTTTTTTTACAAAAATTTTTTTTTTTACAAAATTTTTTTTTCAACAAAAAATTTTTTTTTAAAAGAATTTTTTTTTTACAAAATTTTTTTTTACAAATTTTTTTTTTTCGACAAAATTTTTTTTTTCAACCCAATTTTTTGTCCATATTTCAACGGGCGCCATAGGCGCAGTACAACTTACTAGTTATATAATAATATGATAAGAATATTATATAATATTCTTATCTTCTTGAAACACCTTACAGAATGTGAGTTTTCTGAAAAAATCCTCCAACGAAGAGGCGATGATATCGTCCCCTTACTAAAATAATAGTGTATAATACACATACACTATTCTTATATTGAGGAGACCATAAAAAGTATGAAAAATAACCTTTTGTGGAAATGCTTATGAAAGGCTTCAAAGGAGGCCCCTTAAGGGAACCATGAAAAGTGATTCTTCGGTAATGTGTTCCACAAAGTGGCTGTTCAAGAAAAATGTAAACCATATTTTGATGATGAAATGGGAATCCTTTGTGGGACCGTTGAAACACCAACACTTCAAAGATTGAACATTTTAGAGGACAATGTAAATTCTTTGCTTGAATGAAGGGGGTGTGTGTAGATAGAGGCGACAATTGAATGTATTTCATCTGGTAATATTTCAAATATTTATGTACTTACTTCAGTTGGCTCTACAACCTGTTCTTGGTATTGGGCTTCAAAATTAAACGAATTGAAAATTAATCATTTAAATTGACAATATTTCACATGTGCAGGACCGTTCCAAGGTGACTGGGGTCTACATTTTAATTCCTTCAGCCTTCAGCTGGGCTGTGGTGTTGAGCATTTTAAAAGCGGACATCAATTCTTTCTGAGAGGCCTCTTGGTTCAAAGGCCCTAATAATTCTTAACCCTAGGATTTTTTTTTGTTTTGCTTTGGTCTAAGGTATGTAAATATAAACGTTTCCACAAACTAAAGATAGAAAACAAATTGTTTTTGTTGTTGTTGTGCGCTTTACAGATTTTAAGGATTATTTAGAGAGCCCAAAAGTACTTACTTGCGTGCTAAGCGCTTCCGTATGCCGGCCAACATAATTGCAGTGGTCGGGGTGGGGTCGTGCTGCGGGTGTCCTGGTTTTGGCTCGTATCTATTATTGTCACAAATTCAATGGGTCACTGTGTGGGTGAACTGGTAACTGGTCTGTGTGTGTGTGTGTGTGGATGCTGCCGTTGACAACACCGGAAACTTATGCAAAAGTTTCCTTGGGGCAATACTGCTCGTAAAACTTAATGGGCGACAATTGAGGTGGAACCTTTTCGGTATTTGCTTTGTTGTCGTCTTCTTAAAGTTGAGAAATTCTGGGGTTACCGTATTGAGGTTGAGTGTTTGTACGTTTCTGACTTAAAGTTTTCTGGTACCAAATCATCTTTCGGGCGACCGGCCAAGCGATGCAGACGTAGAGGAAACCTCTTGCGTCTTGGCAAGCGAAACGAAAGAAATGTGGGTTAAATGTGATATACGTTTTGTTTTCTTCTTCTTGTTGTTCTTTTTTAAGCGAATCTTTCTTCTTCTTAGTTATGATTATTTATTTATTTGTTGAAAAGAATTAAATTTTCGAGGCACTTAGTTCTTCATTTGTTCACAATCACAAAATATTGCTTATTGCTTTCGGTTGCTGTTTGTTGTTGTTGTTGTTTTCATAAGAATTCCAATTTGATATGGAGCGTGAATGGCGCAGCAGTTGCGGCGTTCCCACTCCAATAAATCTTCTTCTGTGCGCCTCTATTGTGTTTTTGTTTGTTTAATATAATTTTTAATAATTTATCAAACAGTCAGCGCAGTAAGTCAATCTGGCGTTTGGTCAATCTGGCAGAATGAATCGGCCGATGTGGCGTTTTTTCTATCACTCGCTCTCTATCTTTTTTTTTTTTTTTTGATTTATTGTAATTTAGGGGTTGACACAATGTTTGCTGGTGTTAAATGTCTTTCCCAGAACTCAGCCAGATGTTATCAGCTCTACGCCGTTCGCTCTATCTCTCTCTCTCTCTCTCTCTCTCTGTGTGTGTGTGCTTGTCTGCATGTGGGGTAGGTCGTTTGTGTCGAATCTGTGAATGAAATCGAAGAAGATAAAATTCAGTAATGAAAAAACAATGTTTTGCATTTACAAATGATTTCCTAAGAATTTGATTAAGTATTTTGAAAATTGTGGTAATTAATGAAGTGCTGATGGACAAATGACGCTTCACACCACGATTCACGATTACGAAATGGTGGGAATATTTCTTTATCTAATCGTTATCGAATTTTAAACGAAGGGGTGGGCGTAGACGGATTCCCTTCCAACAGAGGGGACAATCTAATGTATTTCAACTCGTAATATTTCAAAACTGTTTTTTTTTTGTGAAAAATTAAACAATTAAATTTGAAAACATTTCACACGTGCAGGCCATGGAACAGTGGAAGAATTTTTAGGAAAAAAAATGGGAAAATATTCTCAATTGTAAAAATTTGGGAGGTTAGAGGGTTAAGTGGACATCTAAGGGATTAAAGAGAGGTGTAAGTAAGGGGACTGAAGAGCAGAGGTACTGGAATGTATATGCTGAATAGAGGTTTCCGCAAGGGAGAGTGACTACACTCTATAGCAAAGGAAGGCTAATTGCATTCGGGAACAATAACCACCGCACAGTGGGATCACAAATTTGACTAATAAGGGATTTTTTAGTAAACAAAAAAAGTGAAATTGATTGAACACAATCAGCACAGTGGGTTACCAAAATTAACTAATGTGGACATTTAATGACATTTTCTTTAAATTTTTTTTTTTAAAAAAAATTTAATTTTAATTTTATTCGCAATTAATGCAAACAAATTTGGCAACTTCGGAAATTAAAAGAAAAACTTTAAAATTGTGTAAACAAACAAAGGCTAACTTTTTAGAATAAGCACAGTGGAACATCAATTTGGACTAAGACGGGCTTTCACCACTTTTTGGAAGAGAGTTGAATAAATGCCGCACAGTGAAATCCCAAAATTGGCTGACAAGGGTGTTTGTTAGTAAAAAAAGCGAAATTAATTTAACACAATCACCACAGTAGGTTACCAAAATTGACTAATGCGGGCATTTAACGATTTTTTTTATTTTTTATTCGCAGAAATTGAACGAAGAATTTCGATACAACGAAGGCTCACCTTTTAGAATAAGCACAGTGGGATATCAGCTTTGGCTAGGGCGAGCTGGAACAGACTTTGATAAATGCCGCACAGTGGGATCCAAAATTTGGCTATAATTGTTTGAAATGATTTTTCGAAATTAATATAAGCCGCACAGTGGGATCCCAAATTTCAGCTAACAAGGACATTTAAAGTAAATTTTAAAAATAATTTGTCAACTATTTTCAATTGAAGGTTGACGTTCTTTGGAATTCATACAAGCCGCACAGTGGGATCATAACTTTGTCCATTTTAGAAAGTTTCTTTTTGAACAAATGGAATCTCACGTTTGGCTAAAGGGAACATTAAAAGAAACAAAGTTAAATAATAAAAGCCGCACAATGGGATCATAAATCATAAGAAAATGTTGGAATATTTTTTTTTAATTTTTTTGTTTTTAATATAAAATTAATATAAGCCGCACAGTGGGATTCCACATTTGGCTTGAGGTAGCATTAATTTTTTAAATTATTTAAAATTTTTTTTAACGAATTTAAGAAGATGCTTTCTTGTCTGTCTAGTGAAGGATTTTTGGAAAAGACTGTTGATGCGATTACTACTATTTTCTATAACATTTTAATTAATTTCCAAAATTTTTTAAAATTTGAAATATATTTTTTTTAACGAATTTAAGAAGATGCTGTCTGGGAAATCATGTCTGTCTAGAGAATGATTTTTGGAAAAGACTGTTGATGCGATTACCACCATTTCCTATACAAATTTAATCAATTTCCCAAATTTTATAAAATATTTAAAATTTGAAATAATTTTTTTTAACGAATTTAAGAAGATGCTGTCTGGGAAATCATGTCTGTCTAGTGAAGGATTTTTGGAAAAGACTGTTGATGCGATTACTACTATTTTCTAAAAATATATTTAATGAATTTCCCAAATTTTTTCAAATATTTAAAATTAAAAAAAAAATTAACAATTTTTTTTTAAATATTTTTTATTTTTTTAGTATTTAAAATAAAAAAAAAATATTTTTTTTTTAATATTTTAAAGATTTTTTTTTAATTTTTTGGTAAATATTTGTAATTTTTTTAGTATTTAAAATAAAAAAAATATATATTTTTTTTTCAGGCGCCCCGGTAGGCGAGTTGGTAGCGTGCCTATACAAATTTAATCAATTTCCCAAATTTTATAAAATATTTAAAATTTGAAATAATTTTTTTTAACGAATTTAAGAAGATGCTGTCTGGGAAATCATGTCTGTCTAGTGAAGGATTTTTGGAAAAGACTGTTGATGCGATTACTACTATTTTCTAAAAATATATTTAATGAATTTCCCAAATTTTTTCAAATATTTAAAATTAAAAAAAAAATTAACAATTTTTTTTTAAATATTTTTTATTTTTTTAGTATTTAAAATAAAAAAAAAATATTTTTTTTTTAATATTTTAAAGATTTTTTTTTAATTTTTTGGTAAATATTTGTAATTTTTTTAGTATTTAAAATAAAAAAAATATATATTTTTTTTTCAGGCGCCCCGGTAGGCGAGTTGGTAGCGTGCTTGCCTATCAGCGTGAGGGTTGTGGGTTCGATTCCCACCAGAGGCTTTGGTCTGTCGCAGCAAAAATCTAAACATATGGTCTTTGTCACCCGGTTTACCCTTGGACCCAAAATTAGAATATAAATTTACTTTGTATTGTAATTAATAAATAAATAAATAAATAAATATATTTTTTTAATATTTTAAAGATTTTTTTTTTAAATTTTAATTAATTTTTTTTTTGGTTTTTTCAAATATTTTTTTTAAATGCTTGTAATTTTTTTAATATTTAAATTTAAAAAATTTAAATATTTTTTTTTGGTTTTGGTTTTTTTAAAAAATTTTTAGTATTTAAAATAAAAAAGAAATATATTTTTTTTAATATTTTAAAGATTTTCTTTTTCAATTTTTTTTTTTTGGTTTTTCAAATATTTTTTTTTAAGTATTTGTTATTTGTTTTTTATATTTAAAATTAAAAAAATGTTAAATTTTTTTTTTAAATATTTGTTATTTTTTCAGTATTTAAAAGTATTATTAGTATTTAAAATTTTTTTTTTTTGGTTTTTTCAAATACATTTTTTTAAATATTTCGTATTTTTTTGGTATTTAAAATTAAAAAAGCGTATTTTTTTTTTTAATATTTTAAAGAATTTTTTTGTAAATGATTATTTATTATTTCTTAATAAAAAATACATTTTGTTTAATTTTTCTTATTCTTTTTAAATATCTTGAATCAAGGATTTTATTGTAAATTACAGACCGAGAACCTCCCTTCGTCCCGATTCACACTAGGCAATTTTACTAGCGGCAATTTCTATAAATCCCTTTTGAGCTTGACGCTTGTGTTCGGACACGGCAATTCTGTGTGGGCAATTTTGGGCAAATTCTGTTATTTATTCGTTCTGAAATTTGAAAATACAAAAGTTTGTTTGTTCAAATTGCAGTCAACTTCACATTACGAGTGGCGTTGTCCTTACCAGTCTCTCTCTGTCAAACAAACTCTGAATTGCGTCAATTAAAATTGCCTAGTGTGAATCGGGACCGTGCACAATTGTAACAATTTAAAGTTTTTAATTTTTAGCTACTTTGGCAGCTCCCCCTTCTCGTGCGTATCAAATAATTCCTTTCTTAAAATTTCCTTCAAATTTTCCCTATTTTCTTTGCTTCTACTGCTGTTGCTTTATTAACATGTTCGCCCCCCCCCCCCCCCTTTTAGAACGTAATAAAATTCGCTTTAGACAAAGTTGTAGCAGAAAAAAAATGCACATCAAATTTAGCGATTATATCAACACGATATAGCCTCAATAAATAATCGCATTTGACCTGTTTTCAGGTTTTCTTTTCATTATTAAATTTCACAAAAAAAAAAAAAACAGAAAAGAAAAATGTAAAGATTCAAATTCAAATTCATGATTGTTCACTTTTCTTGTGTTCCGACGTGTGTGCATCCATTAAACACTTGTGTGCGCACTCTCACACACACGCCGCTCTCAATAGGCCCCGCAGGTTCTACAAATACTTTCTACTGACGTACTGACGTACTGGCGGACCGAGTGGCTGGTGCATGAACATGCACCGATACTTATTGTGAATTCACAATTAATTTGCCAAACAAGCGAAGAGAATGGCGAAATGGGTGGCAAGCGGCCGCGGCCGTGGCGGTGTCGGCAATAGAGGCGACAACATATGAATATGTTGCCACAACACATGTATGCAGCTCGTACACTTGTGCATATGAAGTGTAACAAGCCGACGATCAGCCCAGATGATGATGATGGTCGGCCGCTCGTTCGACCGGTCGCCATGACATGCCACAATTATCATCAATAACTAATTTGCAAAACGTTGATGGTGCCGCCGCGCTGTTGGCGCTGTCGCTGCTTGCCATTGCATGTGAATGAGTGTTATTCGATGCAATAAAGTATCGGACACAACAACTCCCTGGCCAACAACACCGAAACACCAACCACCGTCCAACCAGTCTTTCATCCATCCAACCATCCATCCATCCAACCATCCATCCAATGCACCACCATTTATTGACATGTGTTTTTTCTGTTCCGAAACGCTGGCGATTAAACGAGAAAGAAATACATGCAATTTTTATGCTGACGTTGCATGCGGCAAATGTTGCTGCTGTGACTGTGGCTGCTGCTTATGTTGTTGACGTTTGACGTTTGTCGAGGATGAAAATGAGAAAAACATAGCCGATAACAGGGTGGATCAAAAGTCAGGCTAACTTGACAATTCCAAATGATCTACAAAGAGAACGGAACAATTTCAAATCCTGCATAGTTTGTTTCCAATATTTCGTAAAAATCAATAAAAAAAATTCTATATTCAAATTCAATTGAAAAAGGTCAATATAGAAATATAGAATATGTTGTTTTTTTTATAAATATTTAGCAGTGTTATTTTTGGCGCCACCCTGTGTATGCCTGCCTATGACCGTATACTCGTATTATTGAGTTGTGATGTTATTGATGGATAACATGTGTTGTATGTCAAATCAGTGCAATCGAATGAAAGTAGGTGATGCCATTTCTACATGGACGATGGTGGTGATGGTTGATTCCATTCTAAGCCAAACATCATCGCCATATTACCACCCCTCCCCCCCCCTCCCACCATTCCCCTCATCGTCATCATCATCAGCATCATTATGAACGTTGTCAGTGGTGCAAGACACTCCATCAGAGCACTTGTTAAAATTCAATAAATGTAAAAAACAGACGTGTAATGATTTTGGAATCTGTTTTTTTTTTCGTCGTCTCTCCTCCCCCCTCCTGTTAAAAAATATTGCAAAATCGTTTAAAAACGTTAAATGCTGATAAACACAGTTATGGCGTCGCATTTAAGTGAACAGCGGAGCAGCGCAAAATGTCGAAACTTTCATCACCAACAGAAGCAGAAGCAGATGAAATCAACCCAGCGACCGTACACCAGCCTCAGCATGGTCGTCGCTTCCATTGATTTGTGTGCATTTCATTGCATTTTCATTCATAAAAATATGTATGAATTTTAAATTAAATTCATCGTCATCGACGTCCTTATGAAAATTAAGCCAGAGCTGGTCCGGAAGGAGGGCGGGCGGGGTTTTCTGTTTCTGTATTTAATTGATGCTTTGCTGTTTTTATTTTTTTTTATTTTGTTACTGTTGTTGTATTTTGGCTTTTCATCTGCTTCGGCTGCTAAATGCTAAATGCATATTTATGAGCTGCACCATGAAGCTTTCACAAAGTAGGACAAGTTTTTGCCGCTGTTCATTCCACATGTGTTCGTTCGGTCGCTCATTCACTGTTTTTCGTTTCCATTTTTTTTTTTTTTGCATAATTTAATTGCACTCGAGAAGGTACTATTTTTGAAATCGCTTTGCAATGCGTAAATTTACGCCAAGAATTGTGTTTTTATAAAAAAAAATTTTTTAAAAAAGTAAAAAAAAGAGCTTTTCGTTTAGATAAACTCTTGAGACTGAATATCACAGAAGTTAGAATTCAAAAATGTGTCACCTTGTACTGCAGACGTTTTCCACACAGGGTGCTTACCAATTAACTTTTCGTAAAGCCCACATCCCAAGATAAATTCTATAGATATTGGTTTAGTATTTTTGGCTGCTCTGTAGGTATTAATACAGTGTACTCTCTCTAAGCGGACACCTTTCATAAAGGGACACTTTTTTCAGTATCGAGCCGCTTCAGTCCTTTTGTGTACTTCTCTCATAAGCAGACAAAATTCTCAGTCCCTTAGGTGTCCGTTTATGAGAGAGTACACTAGACTTTTTTAGGCTCAACAACCAATATTCCCCTGCTTCTTCTTCTTCTTCTTTATGTTTAGATTGCCAGTATTGGGTCAATAGTGTTGGACACAGCTTGGCCTTCTTCTTTTGTGTTCCGATTTGTGTTGATAATAAACTATTGTTTCTTATCAGAGATACGTTTGAAAATTTAAAACGTAAACTTATTTTTTTTCTTTTTTTGGATCTTCACTTTTAATGGAAGAATGTTTAGGGGCACGTACATTTCACGTTTTAGGTGAATTTTCCATTATCAATGTGAGTTGCAAAAAAAAAAAACGGTAATGCTGATAGTAAAACAAATGTTCTTGACTGTCCACACCCACCGCAGAAAGAAAGTTATTTTTGAAAGAAAAAAAACATATTTTTTCTTTAGCGGACAAGACATTTTTTTTGGATTTTAATTTAACTAAAGATATTTGAGTTATCATGTGTTCACATAAAAGTAAACTTGCAGACATTTTCTTTTTCAAAGTTCTGGACCTGACCCCTCTCTGTCTGTTATAAAATATTGGAAAATGGGGTCAACCAAAATCTGGCACACATTTAATGGATTTTTCAGATCTGTTCCCATTTTATTTATTTTCATTTCAAACAAAGTCTCTTCGAGATAGACAATGATTTATTTGAAATGTTGTTTTGTTTCTTAATTGGAACAAACCCCAAACATGTTTAACATGTTAAAAGAGTGTCACCTGTACACTTGTTCTGTAATATAGACAATACACACAAAAAAAAAAAGATTCCCTCTCTCGCTGCCCCTCCCACAATCATACACTTATAACGTACATATGTTGTCCATTATTGTTAACAAAATCCCCTAATAATAAAAAAAAATCCCCAAAAGTAAATTGTTCAAAACAAAAGGTCTACAAGTGGTCCTAAGTGGTTTCCAATCAAAAAGAAGAAGAAGATGTCCCGCGAATGGTTAATCTGTGCGTGTAGCATTGGAAGCAGATGTTCATAGCAGTGCAGTGGCACTTGGATGATATGGAAAACCCAAACACTTGACTTGACACAAGATGTTTGTTTCTAAACTCTAAACGAATTGTCCTCCCCATCCCCACCGAAATATGTTTTTGAATTATCGATCGATGGATGGTCCAAAAAAAAATATATATTGATATTTCGGTTAATGGAAGAATGCGAGGGAGCATGCGAGGGAAAAACTCATGTGAAAACCACTCCTATTCCCCTCGCCCCCTCCCAAAGATGTGTATTTTCATATTGGATATGTGATATTTTCCATTTCGGGAAATCCACAACCAAAATGTTGCATAATTTGTATATTTTTGTTTTTAATTAAATGAAATTATTCAATTAACCGAAAAGTTTAAGTGGAGAAATATTCTGGGGAAAATGTTACATTAATGAAGCATTTGGATAAAAACTCCCTCTATCTATCCAAAGAAACACTAGTCAAATTTCAATTCCATGCAATGTTGTATAAATGTTTCATCGAAAAAAAAATCGATTTAGGGGCATAGGACATTTAAAAAAAAAATATTAAAAATATCCCCTAACTCTTCTAAATACAAAAATCCAAAATATTCAAAATTTACTCTCGCTCTGCTGATTTGCAAATTATTTAAAAAATATATTACATACATATTGGCAATGTTTTAAAATTTTTACAAAAATTCCAAAAACGTTAGCAGAGCCTATGAAGTAATTCAGTCCTTCAGGTTTTGTTTAAATGAAAATAAGACAGCGTATACTTGATATTAACATAACTGCTACCGAGGTTTTTGGTCCACTGTGCGTATACTTAATATTAATAAATGCTACGAAGGGTTTCTTGGTACCAGTGTGCGTATACTTAATATTAATATAACTGCTACCCGGTTTTCTTGGTACCAGTGTGCGTATACTTGATATTAATATAACTGCTACCCGGTTTTCTTGGTACCAGTGTGCGTATACTTGATATTAATATGAATGCTTGATATTAATATAAATGCAATTATCGAAAGAAAAAAAACTCTTCACTAATTACACTAGTCAACAGTCAAAATGTACTCGGGATGCGATAATTTTTTCTGTGTAGATAACTTGACATGAGCTCGAAAAACGCTCATCCGGCATAACTCGTGAACCACTAGCCCGATTTAATTGAATTAAATTTTAAAAAATTTAAAATTACAATTCCCTTAATCTGTTCATATATTGTTTTCCTATACAAGCAACAGTTTCCAAGTTAAAAATGAATATATAAAGGAAAAAACTTATTTTTTGCCTAAAGATTTAAATTTTTTTTTTTTAAAAAATCCATAAAAAATCCAAAATGGAAAACAATCTCAAATCTTATTACTTTTACGTAAAGTCACATAACCTATGAGCAAAATGAGACAAAGATCATGAAAATCGATTCACGCGTTTCGCTTTTATTCGCAATTGAGGAAAGGTATGAATTTCAAATTTTCATATATTTTTGTCACCCAACAAATTTTAATTTTTTTTGTAATAAAAAAGAAAAAACCTTACCATAAAAGTTGTGCATATGTCGAGCAAATTTGGATGAGTTGTGGTTCCAACAAGTGGTTGAAAATTGGACCTGTAGAATTGGCTTTATTCGAGCCAGCCGCGGAAGCCACATGCCCGAAATCATATTTAAACATTAATGGCATAAAATTATCCTTCCAATAAAGCCAAATTGATGGACATTAAAACGATTTTCTTGTGTTTTATTTCAATTCGAAGTTCTATACCTCAATAAAAAACACCCTTTATAAAGGCTACGAAGGTTTTCTTGGTACCAGTGTGCGTATACTTGATATTAATATAAATGCAATTATCGAAAGAAAAAAAAACTTCACTTATTATTCATACATTTCCCCTCAAAAACATATGATTTCCTTGGCTGAGTAACAAGATCCGCTTACAATCCCTACAATTTCTATTGCAGTCGCTGAGAAAAGCGACTCCTAGGCCGTTTAATCACTTACGCTCTAATTTCAAAGTTGCTGATGATTTTATGTGGCATTAAGATGTCAAATTAGCTCTGTAGCTTAAGGCCGGGCGCCATAGACATCCAGTTTTATGGTCTACATATGAATGAACAGTTATTGAGGACAAAACGTAGCTTATGATCAAAGTTGTCCCGGTTTGTATTCCAACATAAACATCCGCTGGGCAAGACACTAACAAAGTAACTCTTTTTAAATGGTCTGAGATCAGCTATGAAGGTGAACCAGAGCCAAGGGCTGACTTATGACATGGTAGTAGTTTTTCAGCTACAGTTTCTGCTTAAAAAACCATTTTTTTTTCTTGCTCAATCGACTCTTTGATTTTGTCTCATAATTCCAAAGAGCGGAGAGTAAAGGCAGGCTGATTATTCCATTGGCTATGAAAACATTTTATGGCTAATGGCATTACGGTTCTGTGTGTATGCGAACCCGGACTGTTACGGTGAACAAACGAACGCATTGCAGTTGTAAACGAGTGTGTGTGTGTGTGCGGACATGGCAGCTCCACAGTGTGCCGTGTGTGAGTGTTGTTTACTGCCAACATACACGCACACACTTGGCTCTTGTTGTCATTAATTTTAAAATACTCATACTTGTAATGAGATGATATTCTAGATCAGAAATCAAAAACTCATTATAAAGCTACGGAGAACAACAGCTAGGGAGACAGTCTGTAGTTTTTGTTGTTGGTAAGCATTTGTAGGCACAGCGCGGCCGACCGACCGACCGACCGACCAATATGAACATGCATTTTACCCCGAGGGATTTGGGATTTGTTTGGTAAAAGTTGTGTGCCTCGTGTGAGGTTGTTGTTTATATTGAGACTGCACTGGTGGCGTTTCTATATTGCTGGTCGTCTGCACAATTGTGTTGTTGTTGTTTTTTCTATGTAGAAAAACACACAAATGTATGTAGGTACATACAAACAGATGTGCATTTTCATATACAAAACAAACAAAAAAAAAGAAACAACACAATTGAGTGAGTGCACTTGGCTTAAAAACATAATTTCCTCTGTGTTCTGGCGTTAAGAAAATAATAACAAACAAAACAATGATAGTCTATCTCTCTCTCTCTCTCCCTCCCTCTCTCCCCCTATAGTACACTAGATATGGACGGTTGGTTGGACGGAACGACTTGAGCATTTACAAAAAAAAACATGTTTGTTTGTTTGAAATGAAATGAAACACACGCCGAACTGTGCCGCGGTGGTACCAGCACACATCCACAGTCTCAGCATCATCCTTGTCAGCGTTATTGTTTTCGAAACAAACAAATGTTGGACGCTGCGGCTGTGTCGATGAATGCCACTAAACACGGTCAAAGAAAGAAGAAAACCGCTAAAAATGCTTTAAGTGAAGGAGCCACTATTCCTCTGAGCGTGTGTGTGTGTGTGTGTAAGAGAGTTTATCATTTTTTTGCGATTATAAATAAAAACAAGTCTCATATATAAAATAATTAAAAAAGGACGATATGGTCGACCAAGTTGAACCCTATGACGTCTGTTTATAGGAAAATAGGGCACAACATGGCTCAGACAAAAAAAAGACAAAAAATTAAATAAATAAACAAATGAATAAGTAAGTAAATAAATAAATAAAAATGAAAATAAATAAATAAATAAATTAAATTGAAAATAAATAAATAAGTAAAATATAATATATATTAATATAAGAAATATATAAACAGTTAATTAAATAAATAAAAAATAAGCAAATAAATCAATGAAAAAACAAATAAAGACAAAAAAATAAAGAAATAAATTATTAAATAAATAAATAAACAAATATAAAAATAAATAAATAAAAAAAATAAAAAAGTAAATTAAAAAAAATAAAATTAATAAATAAACAAATAGATATAAGTAAATAGTAAGTAAATAAATAAATAAAAATGAAAATAAATAAATACGTAAAATATAATAAAGGGTGTTTTTTATTGGGGTATAGAACTTTAAGTTGGCATCACTTTTTTAACTGGCGGCCATTTTGTCAGCTGTCAAGTGATTAATATTTAGTTTGGTTTGCCATTTCATCATGAACAGGTTGACAAAAGAACAACGCTTGCAAATCGTGCCAATTTATTTCGAAAGTAATAGTTCAGTTCGCGAAGTTCACCGCAAGCTCCGTCCATTTTATGCCATTACATCCACAAAAACTGACTGTTTGGTGTGCTCTATGGGCTGGTGGAGTCATTGGGCCATACTTCTTCCGAAATAATGCTGGAGAGTCAGTTACCGTTAATGGAGACCGGTATAGAGCCATGATAACCGACTATTTTGTTCCCGAATTGGATGGCATGAATGTGGATGAGTTGTGGTTCCAACAAGTGGTTGAAAATTGGACCTGTAGAATTGGCTTTATTCGAGCCAGCCGCGGCGGCCACATGCCCGAAATCATATTTAAACATTAATGGCATAAAATTATCCTTCCAATAAAGCCAAATTGATGGACATTAAAACGATTTTCTTGTGTTTTATTTCAATTCGAAGTTCTATACGTCAATAAAAAACATAAAAAAAAATAAAAAATAAAAAAAAATTAATAGTTAATTAAATAAATAAATAAAAAGTAAGTAAATAAAATAAATAAATAAGTAAATAAATAAATAAATAAATAAAAAACAAAAAAATAAATAAATATAAAAATAAATAAAAAAAAGACAAAAAAAAATTAATTAAGTAAATAAAAAATAAATAAACAAATAAATAAGTAAGTAGTAAATAAATAAATAAATAAACTTGAAAATAAATAAATAAATTAAAATGAAAATAAATAAATAAGTAAAATATAATATATAATAAAAAAAATAAATAAATAAATTATTAAATAAATAAACAAATAAATAAGTAAATAAATAAAAAAGGAAATTAAAAAAATAAAATTAATAAATAAAAAAATAGATAAGGAACTAAATAATATACTGGGTTCTCCAACCAGAGGTGTTATTTTGTTATTCAAAGAAAAAAATGTCATTTTTTGAGATGATGATCGGAAATTTATTTATGCCGTTAACAATGAAAAACAAAATCAGCCAAATGGCCACTACGACCTCGCTTACATGACCAGGAAATTTTCGATAACCAAAACGCAAAGTAGCTGCCCAATGTCCTCGATAGCCTCAAGAATTCTATCTTTGAGGTCTTGAATCGATGCTGGGCTGTTGGCGTAGACCTTATCTTTCAAGGAAGAAGTCCCCCAAGGAAGAATCACAAGATTTCGATGGCCAAGAGTGATCACCACGGTGCGGAAACTTTTTAGTTTTGCTAACTGTGACTGCCAGATTTTCACCATTTTTTTTTTAGTGAATTTTAATAATTTCAGTGTGTTGTTGAAGCGCCAATGTTTATGGCTTATATTTACCTCTCAGTGCTGAGAACTTAGCAGAGCGAGACTCCTGAGACGACCTTAATAGGAAGTGCCAAATCCCTTGTCGATTACAAAATATTTCTTCTTGTCCTAATTTAACCTACCAATTGCAATGTAGGGTATACAAACATGCACGACTTGAAACAATTACAGTTGCTATTGAAAGAGAGCAAGATACAGCGAACTGATGAGAAGGATGGAATAGTCGGCAGATGTTGGAAATCTCTATACAAACATGACGAGTATGACCATAATTTAAATTGTATTTTCATTACAAAAAAAAGGAGAAAAAAAAACACACACACACTCGCCAAAGCGTCAAGCGTACATAGAACTGTTCCATGTACGATTGGGTAAATTTATTCTTCGGCTGGTGTTTCTGTTGCTAATGTTAATGTTCAACAGTAAATGAATTGTATGTATTTAGAGAGATGCACAATTCTGATGCCTGTTATTTCAGAATTGCACTGCATAGTGGTTCACAAAAAAAAACCAAACGTACACACACACTCGTTGCCGTAAATGCATACATTTGGTGGGTAAATAACGGGAAACCCGCAACATTCATGCGAGCTGGTGTGCCTCTTTGCTGCAAATGCATCTCTACGAAAAGAACAAAAAACGAACTCTCGCAACACATACGATATGCCTCGCAGAGCATGCAATTACCAAAGCGCAAACCAAAACCCATCATCATCGACATCGTCATAATCGGCAACGTCATCAGCCACTACGACACGAACAGCGGCAACAACCACAACAGCAACAACCACGACAACAACAGCAAGCAGCATTGGTAGTGAACTTAAACATGTACTTAAAAGACTACTGCATCCCAGCGGAGGCCGGATGAAGAGGGTGATGTTGTTGCTGTTGTTGTTGAATTTCCCCCTCCCACCAATTTGTAATTTGATGGCGAGCGAAGCAACTGAACGGGCACACAGTGATTTTACCGGGCGAGAGACAACCAAAAAAAGAGAGAGAGAGAGACTACATCTCGGGAAAGGGAGAACCGATTTGGCTGGAAAAAGTTTTAAAATAAAAGATAAACAATTAGGCATGTAATGGAAATGAAAATGTTGCATACAAAACATGGACACAAATCGCGAAAGGGTGAACAGGCGCTAAGTGGAGTTTTTTCCTTAATTTTTTTGAAGCAGAACGCAAGAGAAATTTTCAAATACAAAAACTTGTAAATAAAATGTTTACTAATTTAAGAATTCTTACAGCATGTACAAAACCTAATAAATATAAATAATTTTATAATTTATTTGCTTATTCCGTGTATAGAACAATGTTCCTTACAGACTACGATTATTATAAACTAGTAAGTTGTAATGCGCCTATGGCGCCCGTTAATTTGCTTGAGAAAGTATTTGTTACTTAATTTTAAAAATTTTGTAAAAAATATTTTGAGAAAACTATTTTGTTAAAAAAAAATTCGAAAAAAATAAAATTGGAAAAAAAAATTGTGGAAAAAATTTTTTGTTGAAAAAAAATTTTTTTTTTTGAAAAAGAAAATTTGCTGAAAAAAAAATTTTTTTGTGGAAAAAAAAATGTTGAAAAAAAAATTTTGTTAAAAAAAAAAATGGTTTTGGAAAAAAAATTGTTGAAAAAAAAAATTTTGTTGAAAAAATCAGTGTCGAGGGTAAATATATATTAAGATATAGAGACAATTCAATATTTACTGCAACTGTGATATGTTATTTTGGAATTCAAAGAAAAACGGAATTTTTTGAGATAAATGATGGGATGTTTGTTTGATAGTAAAGAGGAAGTTATGCCGTTCATAATGAAAAACAACATCAGCCAAATGGCCATCATGACGACGCTCACAGGACCATATCCATATCATGAAATTTTCCATAACCAAATCGCAAAGTGGCTGCCCTATGTCCTCTGGATAGCCTCATGACTTCTATCGTTGAGGTCTTGAAGTGGCCCCAAAGGAAGAAGTCGCAAGGTGTTAAATCACCAGATCTCGGTGGCCAATTGTCATCACCTCTTCGAGAGATAACACGGTCCGGAGCCTCTTCTCGTAAAAGAGCAATGGTTTCGTTGCTTGTGTGGCACGTGGCGCCCTCTTGTTGAATGTAAACGATGTCCAGATTAATATCATCAAAGTCTGGCCACAAAATATCATTAATCATCTCTCGATAGCGCAATCCATTCACCGTATCTGTTGATCCAACCTCTTTTTTCGAAAAAGTAAGGGACAATAAAGCCGCAATAAAAAACGTTTTTTCTCCTTTAGATGGTGAAGTTGTTTATGTAATAAAAAAAACTAAATTTAATTCCCTTTTCAAAACGGGGTCGATTCACCCATTTTGTTGTTATGGAACTTTTAATAAAGGGTGTTTTTTATTGGGGTATAGAACTTTAAGTTGGCATCACTTTTTTAACTGGCGGCCATTTTGTCAGCTGTCAAGTGATTAATATTGAGTTTGGTTTGCCATTTCATCATGAACAGGTTGACAAAAGAACAACGCTTGCAAATCGTGCAAATTTATTTCGAAAGTAATGGTTCAGTTCGCGAAGTTCACCGCAAGCTCCGTCCATTTTATGCCATTACATCCACAAAAACTGACTATTTGGTGTGCTCTATGGGCTGGTGGAGTCATTGGGCCATACTTCTTCCGAAATAATGCTAGAGAGTCAGTTACCGTTAATGGAGACCGGTATAGAGCCATGATAACCGATTATTTTGTTCCCGATGGATGGACTATTGGATGGCATGAATGTGGATGAGTTGTGGTTCCAACAAGTGGTTGAAAATTGGACCTGTAGAATTGGCTTTATTCGAGCCAGCCGCGGCGGCCACATGCCCGAAATCATATTTAAACATTAATGGCATAAAATTATCCTTCCAATAAAGCCAAATTGATGGACATTAAAACGATTTTCTTGTGTTTTATTTCAATTCGAAGTTCTATACCTCAATAAAAAACACCCTTTACTAGTATTATATCACAAGTGAACCTCCACGGTCCTTCGAATCTTAAAAATCGATTTTTTCAAAATTCAGACGTGCAACAGCAAAACGCCGAGGCGTATTTTTTTTGTTTTTCTAAAAATTTGTATTTCGTATTTCTTCATTTTAAGCCTATTTCCGTATTCTGTTAATATTTCTCAAAAGCGCCTTTTCAATCACAACAATCAAAAAGAGTAACAACTTTCGGTGAAAAATAATATAATTATCAAAATGATTACATCCCCCCCACCCCCCTTTAATTGAATAATCTTCATATTTTCCTTAACAAACTTTGTATGACACTTATTGTGATTTGAAACCACTGTGTCACCGTACCCACTGCTCGCACACACAACTGACAGCCAAACATCACGTGTGTATGCACGACAAATTTGTATGTGTGGTACTCACATCACACGAACCTACTTGCGTATCACTTACACAAACTCCACTCCACTCCTCTCTGGTATGGTGAGTAAAACCAACTCACCCCACCACTCAACCTCTACTTACTCTACTCATCATGATCATCAGCATCGACTTTAAGTTGTGCTGCCATCATAAAACATAACAACACGAACGAAAAAGAAAAGAAAAAAAACAACATAACCAAAGAAAGAAGAAGAAGATGTGGAGAGAAATCTTATCACTTCAGCCGTTTTGTGTGACAGGCATCACTACAAAAAAAAACAACAATAACAAAAAGTACAAATTAAAAGGAAATTACAATTTCCAACCAATGTTTAATGTTGTTGTTTTTGTTATGTTACAACAACTACAAGCTACAATTACACACCATACACACGACACACGTTGATAATGACGACTGACGACCGCGATGATGATGATGATGATGTCGGTGTCGGTATTGCCGCTCTATTGTTGTTGTTGTTGCTGCTGCCATTGTTTGTGCTATGTTCTTGCCTCACTTTGACACGACGACGAGTGCTTCTCATCAACATCATTGGCGTCGCCGCCGTTTGCGGTTGGTGCCTGGAAGACATTGGCATCGACCGCCAAACCAGCCAACAGCAACTGGTATCTAAAAAAGGGCTTCCGCAAAAAAGAACAAAAAAAACAAAAAACAAATCAACAGCAACAACAATGTTAACTTGATTGTTTGTTATGGCACATAGAAGCCCAGAAGACGACGACGACGACGAAGAAGAAGAACAGCGAAAACAAGAACAAGAATATTAATTATGCCACAGTTAACATCTATGGGTTGATGCTGGCTGAGGTGATGGCGTTGGTAAAATGGAGAAACGATGGAATAACTGTAAACTGACATCTAACAACCATCTCTAACCAACAACAACAACAACACCAGCAACAGGCATGCAGTCAACCATCGATCATAGAAGTCAAGAGCAATGAGCATAAATGGCATTCGTTGTCTTTCCCAAGCCAATGCCGTGCACCAACCATCGTCGTATTTAGACCAGAAACTCTTACTGCCAACGGTTACCATCTGATACAGATTAAATGCCAGCGCAACGACAACGACACAAAAAAAAGAGTTAATTTCTAAGTTTTCATTTCAATGTTTTTTTTTGTTTTTTGTTTTTTTATTTTTCTGTTGCAAGAAAATTGTCACATTCATCATTCATCAGGCGCAGCCACTCCATGGGGTGTTGTTGTTGTCGTATTCTATTTCGGATTCAATTTCCTTCCTATTTGGGTTTAATGAACAGTGGGGAACAGCAAGCAAAAAAAAAACGTACCCAAGTATTTGCTGCACAATGGAATGCGTAAAGAAAGCAACGGATATTTCCACATATCGATTATTGTCAATTGATAATCGATAATTTACTTTGCGACATATTGGCGGGCAATAATTGAATTGGTGTTTCGGTGATTCTGATCAAATCTTTTGTTTCTCAATTCTCCCCGACACTCTTTCTGTGCTTTTAAGGGAATGCAATAACGTTAACAATAATCGGAGCCCAATGACAAATCTATCTTTGCAATATACAGGGCTTTCCAACAAGAGGTGTTATTTTGGTATTCAAAGCAAAATGACATTTTTTTGAGATAAATGATCGGATGTTTATTTCATAGTAAAGAGGAAGATATGCCCTTAATAATGGCAAACAACAGCATCTGCCAAATGGCTACCACGACCACGCTTGCAGGACCACATTTTTAGCTTAGGGCCTGCTCAAGGGCAAGTCCGGCCCTGCTTGCGAAAGCAAATGCAAAAGTGAATACTAAAATATAAAATTTTGTGAAAATTCGTTACGAATAAGAAAGCGAATATTGAAATATTTGTTTTTGCGGATGTGAAAACGAA
Source organism: Hydrotaea cyrtoneurina (assembly GCA_958296145.1). Classification (NCBI taxonomy): domain Eukaryota; kingdom Metazoa; phylum Arthropoda; class Insecta; order Diptera; family Muscidae; genus Hydrotaea; species Hydrotaea cyrtoneurina. Next base: position 76,211,017 of record OY282516.1, on the reverse strand, counting down.
TTTTCCGAAAAATGTATTTAGCGAAAACGACTGTTGAAAATGAATCGAATAATTCGAAACCGAACTTCGTTCTTCTACAGAGTACTTATGTACATGGAATACATTTTCTAACGAATCTTCGAAAATACATTGAAAACTTCGGCGTTAGATGAAAATATCATTAAAAATGTTATGCTTCCATTTTCCATGCATGCAAACATATATATGTTTGGAGACCGGCCCAATGATATACAATGATTGTGTGTAAACATATATATGATTGTATGCAAACATATATATATATATCTACATAGAATCATATATATGATTATATCCAACTAGTAAGTTGTAATGCGCCTATGGCGCCCGTTGAAATATGGAAAACAAAGTTTGTTGAAAAAAAAAAATTTTGTGGAAAAAAAAAATGTTGCTGAAAAAAAAAAATTTTGTTGAAAAAAAAAATTTTTCTTGAAAAAAAAAATTTTGTTGAAAAAAAAAATTTTGTTGAAAAAAAAATTTTGTTGAAAAAAAAAATTTTGTTGAAAAAAAAAAATTTGTAAAAAAAAATGTTTGTAAAAAAAAAAATTTTTGATAAAAAAAAAAATTTGTAAAAAAAAATTTTTGTAAAAAAAAAAAATTTTAAAAAAAAAAATTTGGGGAAAACACAATTTCTGTACAAAAAAAAATATTATTTTTTTATTATTATTATTTATAGAAAATTATAGAATGCCTATTTAAATTCCTACGTACTGCGTGACAGAGTCAGTGAATCAGTGTCGAGGGTAAATATATATTAAGATCTTATATATGTTTGGGGACATTGCCGCTAGCCCAGAACATAATATGCTTGGGACCAGCTCCAAACATATATATTTTGCCTGCAAAATATGTTTGGGGCCGTTTTTTTTCCTCCGTATAGTTATACGAATTTCGGTATTTATAGTGTACTCTCTCCTTGCGGCCACCTCTCTTCAGCGGACACCTCTCATAAACGGACATTGATTTCAGTAACAATCCGCTTCACTCCTCCTGTGTACTTCTCTCATAAGCGGACAAAATTCTCAGTCCCTTAGGTGTCCGCTTATGAGAGTGTACACTGTATTTGAAAATATTCTTGAAACATAACACGTTTCCTTGAAAACAAACTAAATTCCACATGAAAGTGTTGGACCATCTTTAAACAGACAAAGACTATTCCTTGTGGAGCTCATTTTCGCATATAAATCAGAGAAATTGTTTAGTCACCGCTAGTCTAAGGGAATATTTTCCGTAGGCGGTTTTGTCTTTGCTAAAGTCAAATGCTTTGAATACATAATTAATTTGAATTTAATCTGTATCGATTTTAAACTTTCCACATGATAATGACACAACAGCGGGCAGGTGATGGTCTTTTCTACCAGTTTACACTCCAACCGCACACACACACACACACGCACACACACTCGTCTATTGTTCTCACTTTTACAAGGTGTCGACATTTCTCCCAACAAACAACTGCCCAAATGTAACGCACATCGACCCACAAGAAATGTCAAAGCGACTCCAGATTAGAAATTAGAAGTGATTTCAACTGTCTGCGATAACGCAACAACCAAATAAAGTCACACAAACAAATGTCTAGCCTCAACACCCATTGCCTCTCTCGGCCCCGTCTCTGTGCATCAGTGAGATTATCATCTATCTGACTGACATTCTTTTGTGGCTTTTTTTTTGGTTGTTGTTTAAGCATAGAATTGTGAAGAGGGTTAGGAGAAATGAGTGTAAACAAATTGGAGGAGTTGAGTTGATTGAATTAAATGGATCTTTCACTTAATACGGTTGATTTGTCATAACAGCAACAACAAAATATGAGACACTCTTAACACGGTTTCAATTTTCAAACACCCACATTTACATTCTGCAGGCCTGCATACAGTGTGTGTGTGTGTGAGAGTGAGAGAACGCGAGACATTATCATATTTGTGTGAAAATAGATTTTTGTTGAGTTTGAAATAAATCTCAACAAAAAACCACTTCCACTGCTAGTGACTGACTCGCTGACTGACTGACAGCAGAATACAAAACAAACAAACAAAAAAACACCCAAGAAAAGTGTTAACTAAAGCATTTTTAATACAAGTACACACACACGCACCCATGCAGTCGCTCAGCCAGTCCGTCACTCAGCCAAACAAATCATCAGCTTAACACCAGCACACCCACCAACAACAGTTCAACAAGGCACAGTGTTTCCAATCAATCATAGAATCCTTCTCTTTAGGTCCCGAATTCATAATATCTAAGGACTATGAAATAAGTTGAACTCAGGGTTATTTCAGGGAATTTTAGGACTACGGGGGCCATACGCAAAATATGCGTTTCCTGGCAGATCAAAAGAAGAAAAGAGAAGAAAATAAAAAAAAAAAAGTAATTTCAAGAAAAAAGAAAGCAAATTTTTGTAAAACAAATTAAATTTTAAAATTTTACTAGTCCAGACACAAACCGTCGTAACAGAGCGGGTAATGGGAGTTAACGTTTCCTGACAGATGGGAAGTAAAAAAAATAACATAACCTTAATATATATTTACCCTCGACACTGATTCACTGACTCTGTCACGCCGTACGTAGGAATTTAAATAGGCATTCTATAATTTTCTATAAATAATAATAATAAAAAAAATAATATTTTTTTTTGTACAGAAATTGTGTTTTCCCCAAATTTTTATTTTACCAAAATTTTTTTTTTTTAAAATTTTTTTTTCCAAATTTTTTTTTTTCAACAAATTTTTTTTTTTCAATAATTTTTTTTTTTTTCACAAATTTTTTTTTTTTTGAACAAAATTTTTTTCCATTTTTCATCGGGCGCCGTAGGCGCATTACAACTTACTAGTAAAAAGTAATTTAAAGAAAAAAATAAAGTTTTTTATTTTAAAATGTAACATCAGTTCTTCGTTCTTTCCCCGGTTCATTTTGGTTTTTGTTCCAGACCACTGTGCCGCTGGTCTCCACATATCATGTAAATACATCAACCGATCCATCCATCCATCCATCCATCAATGTATACTGCATGCGATAGAGAGGCTCTCGGGTAATTTAATACGATATGAAGATTGATATAAAAATTTGTATAAACAAATATTTGTTGTGAGTGAGTGAATGAGTTTTGTCAAAACCAAAAACAACAACAACATCAGCACCAGATGTATTTTACATGCTAGTGGATATCCGACCAGGCCATTGTCAAAATATGATTAGAGAATGCATGAATGGAATAGCAGGCATCGAATAAATAACTGAATGACTGGATGGATGGATGGATGGTTGGTCGGTTGGTTGGTTGGGAAATGATAAGATTCACACTAACACGTTCACAGCTGACAAACAACGAATGAATTTCGTAATTGAATACTTTGGATTGTAATCACAAAAATGAGATCATGAACGCCAATGAATGAAATGGATAAAAAAAAAGAATCCGTGAGTAAATGGATAACAACTTCAATATTGGCACATGACCGACGAGGTTCCAACACAAATACATATTAGGGGGGGCGGTACGTATGTAATGGTGCAAGCCCAGAAGTATCTAATCCACTTTTTATAGTGAAAACAAACAGGGAAATCATAACTTATTTACACAATGAAAATAAATGGAAATTGTCCGTGATTTGCAGTTATTGCTGGGGTTTTAAAAAACTATATTTTTGTTTATGGACAAACAAAGGGAAAACCAGATAATGTAGTCAGCTGTTTTCCCATACATGCCTCGGCAAATGCCTATTGAAAGATTTCCACAATATTGACAAAATTCACTACAAAAATGGTGAAAATCTTGCAGTCACAGTTCGCCAAACCAAAGCAGTCGCACCGCAATATAGAAATTGGTGGCACAAATTCGAGCAATTCGAGGGAAAAGTTAGTGATGTCAAGAATATAACTCCAGAACAACTGAGAATATTGCTGATGTAGCCCACAAACAGGTTTGTCCATTACTCGTCGTTCTTGGGAATTGGGCATTCCACAAACGTCATTACACCGTATTTTCCCATAGAAGACTTGGGTCTTAGGCTTACAAAAGTTCAGTTAACACAAGAACTCAAGCCGGTCGGCCGATCATCAACAATATCGTATCTTTGCTGATTGGATCCTTGAAATGCATGACAAGATCCGGAATTCCATCGAAAATCAAAATCATCTTGACCGCTGAGGCCCATTTCCACCTCGGTGGCATCTGGGGCTCGGAAAACTCAAGAGTTATGGTTGAGAAGCCTCTCCATCATCAACGAGTGACTGTTGGGTAAGGTTTACGGTGCGGCGGCGTTATTGGCCCATAATCTGCACCTCTAAAAATGTTTTTATTTAATTAGTAATTTTTACGATTGGTAATCATTTCTTAACAGCTAAGCTACATATCTAGCCGGAATTGTGGACTTAGGGTTTTTGATATCCATAAAAAAACATTTCCTTAATTGTAAAATATATTTTTTTAAGCTTTCACATTTGATTTTGAATTCTTTAAAACTCTCAACAGCTTAACCCGCATAGAGCCGATTTTTTTTTAATTTTTTTTTAATTTTTTGGATTTAAACTGAAATTCTATTGTTACTGATTGTTCCTTGCATTTGTCAATGCTTCCCGTGCTTTTGAAAGGACGTTGGCGCCAAGTGGGCGAAAAGTAAAGACTTGGGCCAACATAACTTTGGCCCAAGTAAACGTGCATCACAAACACACATCTGCCGCTGGCTGTCGGGCACATTAGAAAGTTTGTACGGAACAAAGCCCGAAAATGCCAAAAAAAAAAAAAAAAAAAAAAATCTTTTTTTGCAAACTAAGTACACTTCCTTCGTATCCGTACAATGGGCAAATACTTTCCGAGTTATTTCTCTCATTCTTCTTCGTCGTATATATTTTTTTTTTTTTTTAAAATTTTTGTTTTGTTATTTCTTCAATATTTGCTGTTCTTCATGGCATTGTTTAAATAAAAAGCGGCTGACCTTTTTATGGGTCATATGGGTTACAAGCAACATCATGGACAACAGCAACAACAACAGCAGCACTTCACTTACAGAAAATGTAATAATACAGAATGCGAACATATCAGGGTGTTTGTATGTATGCATGTCCATGTGTGTACATTTGTATGGATGTGATAATAAATATTATAGTATTTACATACAACAACAACAACAACACCAGAAGTAGTAGCAGCAGTAGCAGCCACAGTAGCAACAACTTTATAGTTAATACAGATTTGCTGCTGTTTGCTGCTTTCCTTCAGTGATGTTGCTGCTGCTGCCGCTATTGTTGTTGACTGTTGAATGGTGCTAAACTGGAGTCGTCGCCAGCATTGTGAATTCGTACTACATTGCAAACACTGCAAAAACTTGCGAAACTATGGCAAGAACAGCAACAACAACAACAAGAAAAACAAAGCTAAAATTGCATAGTTGTGATAATAAAATAATCATACATATAGACAGATAGACTGGCAGACTGGCAGGCAGGCAATCAGACAGACATACACACACACACACAGACTGACAGCAGATATACCAAATATTTGCCAAAAAAAAAAACTACACTAGTTTACAAAAAAAGAATAACTTTATTTTTATAAAATGTAAAAATTTCAACAAATGATGAATTTCAAATCGCTTCGAGCAATTAGGAAGGATATTAGACAAGTTCCATATGAACTGTAGATTCAAATGAGCTGCAGATCGATACAGAACGCAAACCGATACGATCTGTAGATCGAAAAAAAATTAAAGATAATGATGTTGTATGTGAGAATATAAAGGGTGTGTTTTCCTGATGTAATGGCCAAGAATTTATGTTTATTAGAATGATAAGGGTTTGCCATTATGTTTGAAGCCTAACCGTAGCAAGCTTAACTTGTAACCTAAAGTAATGCCAGTCAAACGCAAAGTCGTTTATAAAACCAAAAAAATTTTTTTTTTTTTTAAAGTAAACTATTGAAGTGAAGAAACTTAGAAGTATGGGACAATAATGACGAATGTAAAATAAAATACCTAAAGAAGTCTTAAATTGAATAGTGACTGGAAGTCACTGCCTGGTATGAATACGGTTAAACAGGATTTCAGGCAAGTGAATGCCGCGGCTGGCTCGAATAAATTCCAGCCGAGAGGGTAAATTTTCCAACACTTTTTGCAGCATTTGGAGCCCTACGACTACTCTCTTCCCAGACGTCAATCGTATGGGGCATATCCAGCGACTTCACATAACCCCACATAAAAATAGTCCAGCGGCGTTAAATGGCACGCTCTTGAAAGCCCACGAAGTGAGATAAGGCGCTCACCAAAAGTTTCCAACAATAAATTGATTGTTTCGTTGGCCGTGGTCTTGTGGGAACCAAAGGTCGTCCACATCAACATCTTCCAATTCAGTCACGAAACAGTCATTAATCCACAATGACTGTAACATAATGGCTGGCTAAATTTTAGAAGAAATATGGTCCAATGATTGTAAATTTTGGGGACAGTGAATTTTGGGGGGATGTCAGGGCGTCTCAACAATGACTTGTGGATTTTCATTACTCCAAGTGCGACAATTTGGTTTAATTACGCGCTCATTCAACCAAAAGCTAGCTTAAACCGAATATTGGACGAAGCGCGTGATGCGTAACTCGAACTAAACCATTATTGGCCCAAAAATGTTAAAAAAAATCTACTAAACAATTTATGAAAAATTACCCGATGCAAAATCCTGTAAATATTATGAAAAAACATATCCCACAAAACAACATAAAAAATGAAGAATTCCCCAAAAAAATCTCATCAAAATGAAAAAAAAAATGATTTTTGGGAAATTTTTCGTTTTTTTTGTTTGTGATATTTTCCAAACAAAAAGGAATCACATACAGCGCGCGTCCGAGTGTTTATTTTTATAATATTTTTTTTTTTTTTTTTGGGTGTATTTTTCATAATATTTGGGGGATTTTGCATTAAGATCAACTCCGTAAAAAATGTGGCCAGATTGAAAACCACACGTCAAAAAAAAACACCCTAAGTATCGGCACTCATTGTTGAATGTGAACAATTTTTCCATTTTCTTCCATTATTATTTAAATTATTCACTATTATTCCATAAATTATTTAAGGGATTTTTCAAACATTTTAGGAAAGTTTTAGTATTGAGATTTTGGGGGGGATTTTTCATTTATTTTGGGGAGTTCTTAATTTTTTAAGGGGCTAGGTGGAATTTTAATAAATTGTTTGGGGGATTTTTCAAAATTTTGGGGAAATTTTTTATATTAAGATTTTGGGGCGATTTTTCATTTATTTTGGGGAGTTCTTAATTTTTTAAGGGGCTAGGTGGAATTTTAATAAATTGTTTGGGGGATTTTACAAAATTGTTGGGGAAATTCTTTATATTAAGATTTTGGGGCGATTTTTCATTTATTTTGGGGAAATTTTTTATATTAAGATTTTGGGGCGATTTTTCATTTATTTTGGGGAGTTCTTAATTTTTTAAGGGGCTAGGTGGAATTTTAATAAATTGTTTGGGGGATTTTTTAAAATTTTGGGGAAATTTTGTATATTAAGATTTTGGGGCGATTTTTCATTTATTTTGGGGACATTTTTTATATTAAGATTTTGGGGCGATTTTTCATTTATTTTGGGGACATTTTTTTACTTGTTTTTGGGAAAGTTTTTATATTAAGATTTTGGGGAGATTTTTCATTTATTTTGGGGAGTTCATAATTTTTTAAGGTGGAGAGGTGGAATTTTTCATAAATTGTTAGAGGGGTTTTTCAAAATTTTTGGGGAAATTCTTTATATTACGATTTTGGGGCGATTTTTTATTTATTTTGGGGAGTTCATAATTTTTTAAGGTGGAGAGGTGGAATTTTTCATAAATTGTTAGGGGGGTTTTTCAAAATTTTTGGGGAAATTCTTTATATTACGATTTTGGGGCGATTTTTCATTTATTTTGGGGAGTTCTTAATTTTTTAAATGGCTAGGTGGAATTTTAATAAATTGTTTCGGGGATTTTTCAAAATTTTTGGGGAAATTTTGTATATTACGATTTTGGGGCGATTTTTCATTAAGATTTTGGGGCGATTTTTCATTTATTTTGGGGAGGGTCCTTTTTCATAGAGCCACCATTATTTTGGAAATAAATTTACATTATGAAATGGCAAACCAAACTGAGCACAAATCAAGCGACAGCTGTCAAAAAGATCAACTCCGTAAAAAGTGTGGCCAGATCGAAAAACTACACGTCTAAAAAAAAACACCCGATACTTAGGCACTCATTGTTGAATGTGAAAATTTTTTCCATTATTATTTAAATTATTCATTATTATTCCATAAATTATTTAATGGATTTTTCAAACATTTTAGGAAAGTTTTAGTAATGAGATTTTGGGGAAATTTTTTTTCATTTATTTTGCGGAAATTTTTTATATTAAGATTTTGGGGCGATTTTTCATTTATTTTGGGGAGTTCATAATTTTTTAAGTGGGGAGGTGGAACTTTTCATAAATTGTTTGGGGGATTTTTCAACATTTTTGGGCAAATTTTTTATATTAAGATTTTGGGGCGATTTTTTATTTATTTTGGGGAAATTTTTTATATTAAGATTTTGGGGCGATTTTTCATTTATTTTGGGGACATTTTTTTCATTTGTTTTTGGGAAAGTTTTTATATTAAGATTTTGGGGCGATTTTTCATTTATTTTGGGGAAATTTCTTCATTTGTTTTTGGGCAATTTTTTTATATTAAGTTTTGGGGAGATTTTTCATTTATTTTGGGGAGTTCATAATTTTTTAAGGTGGAGAGGTGTAATTTTTCATAAATTGTTAGGGGGAATTTTCAAAATTTTTGGGCGAGGGGAGGGTCCTTTTTCATAGAGCCACCATTATTTTGCAAATAAATTTACATTATGAAATCGCAAACCAAGCTGAGCACAAATCAAGCGACAGCTGTCAGAAAGATCAACTCCGTAAAAAGTGTGGCCAGATCGAAAAACTACACACACGATACTTAGGCACTAATTGTTGAATGTGAACAATTTTTCTAATTTTTTATTATTACTTTTTTTTAAAAAATAACGAATTTAAAAAAAAAGAAACATGAAAACATCCCTAAACGTAGCACAGTGTAATTGTAGGTTTCCTTTACAAATACAGAGAAGTGCAATAAACGATAGCTTTTGCTTAGAAGCTCCTCGCTTTTCCACTTGGTGTTTTTTTTTTTTTTTTTTTGTTTGTATGTTGTTTTTCAGTCGATGTTTGCTTCTAAGCTATTATTGACCCAGATAATGGAAAATTTATAGGATGTCAAAATGTATAGGAAACTACTCAACACAATTTGGTGTGTGTGTGTGTGTGTGTTTGTGGGTTTTTTGAATTACAGCTGAATCTATGGAATAGCAATTATGGTCGATGCAATACATGATAGTAGGTAAGTTTACCTAAGTGTATGTAGACTTATGGACGAGTGAGCGAGTGTGTGTGTGTGTGTGTGTGTGTAATGCTGTTGGAATCTTTTCCATTAGGGTTTACTTTGGTTAAAGGGGTGACCAAAGAACCAAATTTTTAAAGAAAGTTTGCCCACTTTAGCTTCCCTACGGCCAATGGCTTTCTTTACAAATAAACGTATTCGCCAAATTGAATGTTAATGCATATCGTCCCCGGAATAAAAAAAGTAAAACCTCCAATATCATGTGCTGAATTGGAATTGGATGGTATTGCGGAAAATAATTCAACCACGTGCTGAAGGGTAATTCGGTTGTATGCAGGACAAAAACAATTTCCCCAACACAATTTCCTGAAATGGAATTTTGTTGGACCCCAATTTGAAATTATGCTTGGGCCGTAGCCTACATTGCCCACTAGTTAATCCATCCCTAAACGTCATCTTCTCCCTTTTTCAAGTTTGCCTTTGGCTCCGTTACCCCCTTCGCTGATCTCTCCTCGTAGTCTGTAATTTTCTAAATATGCCATCGAAATTCCCAGCAATCATCGCCGTTGACTCTTTATTACAGATTTCGTTTTTCTTCATCATTACTTTTTTAGTGATTCTATGCGACGAAATGATTCATTTAGTTGCTTGTCCCATTTTTTTGTTGCTCAACTTTCCAGACAAATCGTTGCTTCCCGTTTCGTGATTGTATAATTTCCTTTTTTTTTGGGAGGGTGGGCAAACGTGTGTGAATGCCTAAAATCCCTCTCTCTATCTCAATGACGTTTTAGATGCCTCGGTCGCCTCCTCTATAGAAATGGCAGAACAACGAAGAGGGCAAGGAAACCCGTATCCGTACGTACGAGCGCGCGCAAGTACAAAATAATTTTTAATTTTTCACGCCATAACGTCTGGCGTTGCGCATAATTTAATAAAAACAAATTTCAATTTACAAAAGGCAAGCGAGCACACGCAAAGATGGACGGGCGGACGGACGGACATATGGATGGAGTAGCCAAAGTCATGCAATGCATTCGCAAGACGGCGTTTTTCGCTGTTGTTTCTGAATGACGATAACACAAAAGGGGGGGGAAATCGCCAAGAAATACGGAATAAATGATACAGCAGCAGCATAATTAAAATGGAATGTGTACGGAATTAATAATTCCAAAGAGATTACGAGTAAATTGCGGCTGACGGGTAGCTGTAGCTGCCGCATTCTCGTAAGTCCTCCTCGTCGCTGTAACGGAAGGAACACACTGACAACTGCCATTTAAGTGTCCAGACGTGGTTTAATAAATTCTGAAAATTATCGCTTGCATTGAACAACATTTCACGATTAATTTTTCTGAATATTAAAAAATATTTCCAATCTCCCGCCCGCCCCATTAACAGTTCTTTTTTTTTTTGCTTACTTTAATGACCGCCGGGGATCGTGTAATTAATAATCTGCTTAGAGGTGTTAACATTTCTTTTGTTGTCGTCGGTTTTTTGTTTTTGTTTTTTCGTCGTCATCGTTATTGTTGTTTCTTTCACAAAAAAAAAAAAACAATTTTTAATATTTATTTAATTATGTTTTTAGCCTTCAACCAAAAGTTATCGACATGGTTTCCTACTTTTTTTGAACTTCTCTCTAAAAAAAATCGTTGATATCAATGTGAGATCGAAAGAAACCGTGAAGAAATTCAGAAATAAAATCTCTTTTGGTGTAGTACAATTTTGTCTTCTTTAAACAAATAATGAAGAAAAAAACGAGTTTTTGTCCCAATTCCCGGGCACAGTGGCTAGAAATGGCCAAAGCTTCATTAAGACAAATATTTGACAGCCACAGATTTGAAAAGGTGTTTTAGTTTTTCAGAGTTTTATTAAGTTAATGTGTTGCAATAAAAATTTTAGCAACTTATTTTCAAAATGGTTGAGGCAACAAAAATTGTATTTTTCTCAAAAAAAAAACCCCCATACCAACGTTTTCCTAAGTCCGCTTAACTCTTTGTATTTCCAAGAAATTTTCGAAATTTCATTTAAAAAAAAATATGGTTGAGGCAACTAAAAAACTATTTTTGTATCTGAGTAATGAATGAAAATGAAAAAAAATTCACAAAAATATTTCCAAGAAATTTTCGAAATTTCATTTTAAAAAAATGGTTGGGGCAACTAAATAACTATTTTTGTATCTGAGTAATGAATGAAAATGAAAAAAAATTCACAAAAATATTTCCAAGAAATTTTCGAAATTTCATTTTAAAAAAATGGTTAAGACAACTAAAAAAACTATTTTTGAAAATGAAAAAAACATTATCAATATTTGTTAATGAAGTGTATAATTAAAAAAAAAATGTATAGTCAACTTATATCTCGTATGTACTGTATAGTTTAAACAAAAATGGTTGAGGCAACTACAATTTTTTTTTACTTCTTAAACAATTTGTATTCGGAACTCATAAACAATCCCATATATTTAATATCATTTACATCAAAAATAGTTGATGCAACTAATTGTAGACCACAGAAATATTTGCTCTTCAAAAGCATAAGCGCGATAAAGAAAATTTTACCAGAGAGGTTTTTTTGGGCTGTCCAGCATACAGAATTTGCTGTATCTCTGTAAATATAATTTTATATATTTTGGTATTAAGAGCGTTAACAATTTTCTATCAAAGTTCATTAAAAAGCGAGTTTCGAAAGAAAATGACGCTTACACGTCTTTTTCGCGGTAAGGCCTCGATATAACGATTCGCAACTCTGGAACGGAAGCATGTGGCTTATTTACTTTTAACAAAAATGGTTGAGGTAACTACAGAAAATATAAACAATATACAGTGTACTCTCGCTCATAAGCGGACACCTAAGGGACTGAGAATTTTGTCCGCTTATGATAGGTGTCGTATCATGAGAGAAGATTTTCTTACAAAAAAAAAAATATGGTCAACTAACATTTACTTATTCAAATAGTGCAAATTGTATGGTCGCTGCAAATAAATACATTAGTTGTCACAACTGAATTTCTATTAAATATCACTAGTTGTTGTTTTTTCTCTAGAATTCTTTATTTCAGAACGATTTTGCTGCCTACAAATTTCGTTGGCATCCAAGAAACTTTCGGCCAACATAAAAAGGTTTCTTCAACAAAGTTTAGTTGTCACAACTGAGTTTCTGTTAAATATCATTCGTTTTTCGTTAGAGCCGACCAAATTAGTTACTTATTAAGTTCAGTTCAAGAAACTGTTGGTTTGTTGAGGCTCTAACTTGCCTGGCCTTTTTCTGTTTTCGAAATACTGTGCACGCCTGTGTGTATCTCGGCGGGCACACATATAAAAATCATATTTAATTTTCTTATACATTTTGGCAAAACGTGATTAAGCGCTGATTTAAAATCACACCAAATCGAAAAACAAGCCGAACCTGTCTTTACCATTAAAACGATCGCCATCACCGTCAGATCCCAAACAAGCAGCTGCTGCTTGGGAACATGTGTGACAAAATCGCTGCCGTCTTCGTCTGCTTCGTCTTCTTTGTCATCGTCGTCGTCTTCGTGGCCGTCGACTTTGTCTTTGCCAAGACAAATATTAATTTCCGTCAAATGTTAATCCTCCATGGAAATGATGGAACGACGGTGGCGGCGACATTAACAAGTTCTTGTTGTTGTTGTTGTAATTGAACAAACAATACAGAAAAATCAAATTCGCCACGATCATTTGAATTTCTATAGACAAATGTTCGTCTGTCTGTCCGTATGTTTTTTTGTATTATTTTTTTTTTTTTTTGCAAATTATAATGATTTGAATCGAATATTGAACTCTTGTATTGAAATTATCGGAAAAAAAAGAAAAAAATCGCATAACAAAGGCATAAATAAGACATCAAGGTTTTCAATGTGATCATTAGTTTTTTTCTTTCTGCTTCTTCGTCTCTTCAGATTTCAAAAATATAACGCCATGACATGATATCTGAAGTTATACACATGCTTATGTCGGTCGATATATTCACACGTTTTGAATTTGGTTGGCAAAAGAAAAAAATTTAAGAAACAAAAAAACCGCTGAAGTACTCATAATTACGGCATTATGGAAATAATTTAATGTAGGCCGAAATACATTTTGTTGAGCTGTTATTAATATCAGCGTAGCTGTTACTGGGTCCCCCCCACCCCCCTCCACTCCATCCAAAATAAGGCCAAAACTGAAATGGACTGAAGAAAACAAAAAAAAAAACAGCTGAATTTACACAGTGCGTGTATGTCTCGCTGATAACTGGCTTAAGGCCTTAAAAGCCAATTTTGCTATAAAAAAAAAACGAAAAACAGAAATAGAACCAACGTAGCCTCACTTCTTTGGCACGTTTGCTTTGAGAAACTACAAGAGAAAAAAAAAATGAAATATTATTTCCTTGAATCTAAAACAAGTTAGCCCAAACCAAAAGACAAATTAAATCTTTTACTATTTCCGCCAGCATTGTTTTTCGGATTAATTTATCATCGTGTGGTCAGTGATACAACTTGGGCAGCGGCTAACAAGTGTCAGCATTGAACGCTTAAGCAGAGTATGGACTGGGGGCTTAGAAAATCCAGTGCGATTTCAGGGCATTGGCACTGATTTTTCTTAAATATTGTAATATTACAAAGCAGTCGTCATTTTCCAGTACAAGCATCTGATAGTGTCTGGAAATTCATAACACCATATCACCGACTGTTGGAAATGGCCGATAAAAACTGATGATTTTAGACGTGTTGGCAGAATGCGAAACTGCATTTGTGTGACAGTCGCACAGATTACAGATTGCGCCGGTTGTTTTGTTGTGACTTTAGGACACACTCTCTATTGGTTTATCAAAGAAACTTCTGGTTCGTTCGTACACCCCCCACCCCCCCCCTAAATAAAAATTTAATAAAAATGGTAGAGGCAAAAAAAAATTCTATATCTCAATGATCATTGCCTAAAGTTCGCGCCGTAAAATCGATAAGCTGGCCAAAGAGACAAAAATAGGTTTACCAAAAAATGGTAGAGACAACAAAATTGGCCAATTCTATACATTCTAATGAATCCAATTGCGAACTCCCAAAAAAATACATCAAAAAAACATGTCTACTTAAAATGATAGAGACAAAAAAAAAGGTTCTATATTAATGGGAATTTTATATACCCTTGAAATGCACAAAATATCAAATGTTTTGGGCTCAAAAAAAAAAAAAAAAATTTTAACAAAATTTGTGTAACGTCTAATGAAAAAAAATTCCATCTAATGACATGGTATGTTTGCACATACAAAAAAAACCAACAAACAAAATTTCTTTAAAAAAAATGATAGAGGCAACCAAAAAAAAAATATTTCAAAATGATCTACAACAAAAACCTGAGCCTAAAATGAATAGCCGAGCCGTAGAGGATTTGACCCAAACAAAAAAAAACACCAAAAATCTCATCCTAAAAAGAATAGCTGAGTATCAGAAGATATGATTCCAAAAAATTAAAAAAATGGTAGAGGCAACAAAAAATATGGTGATCAACACCAAAAACCTCACCCTAAAATGAATAGCTGAGTCTTAGAGTACTTGACCAAAACAAATAAAAATTAAAAAAAAAAAATGGTCGAGGCAACAACAAATATGGTGTTCAAAGCCAAAAACATCATACTTAAATTAAATAAAAAAAAGTGCTACACTAAAGTTATTTCAACCAAAGTTCTTTCTGGGAATTGAATAACCGACTGTTAGAGATTTTGACCAACACTCCTACACCCGCACAGGAAATGGCTGATGCAACAACAAAATTCCGTCACATTTTACAACATCTAATTAAAAGGAAACGATTATATTTGAACAATAAATAAATCCCAACATAAAGAAGTTTAACTAAAAAGGTAGAGGCAACAAAAAAAATGGTGTCTGGTCATAAGATATCCGTCGTCTGGTCCCTGACGTTAGAACATTTAGCCGGAATACTCGGCTATCCAGGGAATCTCATCCGTTCATTGTCAAATGGCCGGTTGACCGGACAACGCACTATAGAGAAAATTCTTTCTTCAGCCGGACTGTTCGCAGCAGCAAGTGTTTTTCCTGCCTGCTATGACATTACCAAATTCAAGGCAAACATCAACAAACACTACTTCCTCTTTCCTCCCCCCAATACCCTTATTTCCTATCGCTAACACAGTGCATTGCATTCATAGGGGGAATCCCCTGAGTGTTAGTAAAAACAAAACAAAATATGAACCTGCACAACACCAAAGTTCATCGCGTTAAATTATTATATTTTTTCGAAACTCGCTTTTTGGTAAAATTCGATAGAAAATTGTCCAACGCTCTTAACAAAACTTTAGCATTTGCTGATTTATAATCTCACAGAAAATTCAAATGAAATCACACTCCGAAAATTCAAAATTGTTCCCCAAAGTCTTAACAGAATAACGATGCTAATAAAAATATCGGTCTACGACCCTTTCTTGTTGTGACAATTTGTTTGGCCATAATTAAATTGGGCACAACTACCGCAACAAATTAATTAACACAAAAGGGCCACTGATTACACCCCTGATCATAGACAACGTTAGGGTAGGGTAGGGTAGGGTAGGGTCCCTCTCTTCAAACCCTTTACGACACTCCCCTGTTTTCAACATTTCGGTGTATTTCATTTCATTCCGTTCAGTTTGAGTGGTAATACAATTTTTTCTTTATTAATTACCCCAATTGCCATAAACGGCAGCGTTGAACAAGTTGTTAAATAACACAGAAAATATGTTTGGGCCGTAAATGTTGTTGGCTTGAATGGTTGTTACCATATTTGTCATTTGATGGCGATGATGTGGGGGAGGGGGGGTAGGTATGGCATACCTTAAGCTCAAAGTAAATGTGTGTGCGTGTGTGTGTACACAAAATTAGTAATGGACCTTAACATAAATTTTAATTGTTAGCTAACATGTGTCCGCTAATCCGGCAGCGACATAATTTTTAATTAAATTTAGTATTCATTCGCTCGATGGTTGTGCGACGTTCTTTCGTTTTTGGCCAGCACCTAATAAATACTAAATAACATTTCAATTTCATTTTCAATTTCCATTTCCATTTCAGATTTACCCACACGCCCCCACCCCACTCCGGCTCAAAAAAAAAAAAAAACACCACAACCTAATGACAATTTGGAAATGGGAAAATCACGTGCTTTTGGAATATTGACATCCACACGACGTAAATGTAATAAATGTGAGACGACAACAACGTACACCACCAACAATTGTTGTGGCACTCTGAAAGGAGTGCCAATTTGACCATGATTTGTGTACTCGTACAATCGAGTACGGCGAGAAAAGTCAATAGCTACAAGATACACTGAAAGAAAAAAAAATAAAACGGAATTTACGGATGAAATCCGGAGGGAGTTTTTTAAAAATATCATGGGTGCAATGAAAACCAAAGAATATTTCCCATTTTTGATTACTTTAATGAAAGTTTCATTAATGCAATGAAATGTTTCATTAATGCAATGAAATGTTTCATTAATGCAATGAAAAAATAAATTATTTATTTCATTAATGCAATGAAAAATTTCATAAATGCAATGAAAAAATAAATTAATTATTTCATTAATGCAATGAAAAATTTTATAAATCCGATGAGAAAATAAATGATTTATTTCATTATTGCAATGAAAAATGTCATAAATGCAATAAAAAAATAAATTAATTATTTCATTAATGCAATGAAAAATGTCATTAACGCAATGAATTGTTTTATTAATGCAATGAATTGTTTCATTAATCCAATGAAAAAATAAATTAATTATTTCATTAATGCAATGAAAAAATGTCAGTAATCCAATGAAAAATAGATAAATTATTTCATTAATGCAATGAACAATTTCATTAATTCACGAAATTATTTAATTAAAAATTGAGTTAATTCTATGAATTACTTCATTAAGTCAATAAAACATTTCAGAAAAAGAACATATTTCATTGCGTCAATCTAATACAAAGAATTAATTCAAAGATTTTTTTTTTAATTTAATGAAATATTTTTAGTTTAATGAAATGTTTCGTTATTTTAATGAATTGTTCCGCTAATATAATGCATTATTCCTTGCACTGATTTACTTTAATTTCCAATCAATTATTCGGTATTATTTCACAAATTTATTATTTCACAAATTTCATGAAATGTGTAATTAATGCAATGAAATGTTTCATTAATGCAACGAAATGTTGCAGTCTAACCTGGATTCTAATCGATCATTAAGTTTTCATTGAGGCAATGCCAGTTTTCTTTCACTGTATCGAGCTAGACGCAGACCCCCAACAACAACAACAACAACTACAACAAAGGCAAACAAAGCAACGGTGACAGTTAATTTGAGCTTAAGATACCTTAAAAATGCTGAAAAGCAAACAAACAATCGTGAAGCAAACACACAAACAAACAAACATTCAACAACAACGACGACGGACGACGATGGATGAAAAAAAAATGAAACATTTTGAAAAATAAACACCGGATACCATAAACGCCAACACACAAAGGAAAGGAAACAAATGTGGATTAACCACCGCTTAACTCTTAAAGTTGAAGTTTGTGTTTAGTTCGCTTCAGTTCCAGTCGTTGGTTATTTTGTTTGCAATGGTTTGTTGTTTCAGCTTTTTTTCGGATTTTTAACAATACCGGCAATGCCCATTTACAGCAACAGACTCTCTTTAACAGCAACAGTGGCGGCGGCAGCACCAGCAACATTTAAAATTGAATTCAATTTCCAATTGAAATTGGTTCTATTTGGTTTTTGTTTAATTGTTTGTTTGGTTGTGTGGTTAATTGTGAATTGTTGAAGTCGGAGTCTTTGGCCATTTCATTTATGGTTGCATGCCAATGTTTGCCATTGTGCACGTTGTGGTGTGGTCAAGTGCAAACAAAGGGTTAATACGGACCCAAAATCCGTATAAGTAGCCAATGCAGGGATTTGTTTGTGCCGCCACCGGAGTATTCGATGTGGTCAACACTGACCATTGGAGGCACCTTTTTGTGTGGGCAAAGATACAGAGAGAGAGAGAGCAAAACGAATGCAGCCAAATGTAGAACCAAAATTGTGGTTTTCATTTGAATGAAATTCTGGGATAAATCGGGCAATGACCTTGAGGCAGATTCAATAGGTTGGAGTTATCCAAATTGGGAGCAAAATGTTAGAATACAGTAATGAACTTGAGTGAGACTTAATCGGTTGGATCCATACACCTTGCCTGCAATCAAAGCACATGTAATGCTTGAAACCTTTTCAAAAAATTTCTATTTTTGCCAAAACAAAAAAAAAATAAATAATCAATGATCTCGAAATCGACAAACATACAAAACTGAATTTATCATGTCTATAAGATGAATTGTAAATGTATTTTGGTTAATAAAAAAAATTCTATCAGCCCTATTCTGAATACTCCCGGGGAATTTACATTTTTCTGAGATTAAAATCCTCCCATTCTGAACAAACCGAGCGAATAATAATAAGGGACATACAATTTCGATTATTCGGAGTCAGATGATTTGTTTGTTTCCGGGTTTGTTTACAATAGAAGGATTTTATTCTCAGAAAAATGTTAATTCCCCGGGAATTATCTCCCCGGGAGTATTCAGAATAGGGCTGTATAAATTAAAAAAAAATATTTTTTTTGTGGAAAAAATTATTCCAGTACGTAGGAATTTAAATATGCATTCTATAAATAATAATAATAAAAAAAAAATATTTTTTTTTGTACAGAAATTGTTTCCCCAAATTTTTTTTTTTACAATTTTTTTTTTTACCAAAATTTTTTTTTTCCAAATTTTTTTTTTTTACAAAATTTTTTTTCAACAAAAATTTTTTTTTTTCCACAAAATTTTTTTTTCAACGACATTTTTTTTTCCACAAAAATTTTTTTTTTCAACAATATTTTTTTTTTTCAACAAACATTTTTTTTTCAACAAAAATTTTTTTCGGAACAAAAACTTTTTTTTGCAACAAAAAAATTTTTTTTCCGCAAAATTTTTTTTTTTAACAAAAAATTTTTTTTTAAACAAAAATTGTTTTTTCAACAAAAATTTTTTTTCCACAAATTTTTTTTTTCCAATTTTATTTTTTTTCGAAATTTTTTTTTACATAATAGTTTTCTCAAAATATTTTTTACAAAATTTTTAAAATTAAGTAACAAATACTTTCTCAAGCAAATTAACGGGCGCCATAGGCGCATTACAACTTACTAGTTTTTAATACTACGCATTAAAAAAATATCTCCCGTATTCATAAAAATTTAAAAAACTTTTGTTAGGAAAAATGTGTCTTTTTGTGGAAAAATTATTCGACATTTCTAAGTTTTTCTTTTTTTTTTTTTGGAGAAATATCAACACTGCTTGTGACATTTATTGTTATTATTACTCTGCTACACATGTACAATGCCGAAGCGACTTCCTGAAAGGATGACCCCTCATTTATATCAGCACAGTGTTACTCAGATATAGAGGGCGCTTTCAGTAATGTAAAACCACATCATAACGAGTCAGTCTATCAATAAACCCCATCTCATGCCATAGAAGAATCCAAATATATTAGAAATGGTTTCACCAAGAATCTCTCTTATCGTCTCTCTATCTCTCTGTAGCTGATTTTCTTATGCCATGTTCAGACTTTATGATACAGGTCCATACAAGATCAATGTATCTCCAATTATTGATTTAAATATTTTTGAATGTTACGTTTGTGTTTTAAAAAAAAACACACAGCTGCCATCTATGGAAACTTTCATATTTGACTTACGATTTCTGCCCACCAGATTGTCTTTGCAAAAATCATAAAAATGCGGGTAGACGATTAAAATGTGTTTGTAGGCGACGCAGATGCAAGCTCTAGATGTCTCTAATTAATTTGGCAAATAATAATAAAAAAAAAAATAATAATAAAAAAAATAAATAAACAAATAAAAACTAATGTAGAATTAAGTTTCCTGTCAACTTACAAAATACATTGTTAGACGACAATTTCCATGGTAGCTCGACCCCCAAAAAGGCAGAAAAAAGCCGAGTGGAAAAATTCAACTACAATCAAAATGTCATGACTCGAACCAACACTATCCCGTAGAAAAGTTCGCCTTACGGACAGTTTGAGTTATGGAACTATTTAAAAATTAGTCTCCTTTACTGTTTCGACTCACTGAAGTTCCACTGTACAGGTCCAAGCTATTTATACATACATACATTCCTTTGATCAATTGTGGTTTGTGTCTTTACTAACAAATTCCAGCGCGCACACACACATTCCTCAAAGTACGTATTTCAGGAGGTGACCCCCCAAAGGTCCTCTTCCTTTTCTCCACAACGTTACAAAATTGCCGACAAACTGGCACTACCGCACCCTATGACACCAGCGCAGGGACAGACGGGTCGAACAGTCGAACGAGTGGCGCACTGTGATTATTCAAACACAAGTTGTGTGAGAAGACAAAAAGTAATTTTGGGTAGCTTTCAAACAAAAGGATTCAGCGAACACAATGGCCAACAGATAAAAAGACAATGATTTAACAATTAGAAAAAGTTTCCATTTCATGCACCGCCATTAAAAACAAAAAGGTACGTTTTGGTTTTTTCTGTGTATGTTAAGGTCTACTCTTATCGGTTTGGCCCCGTTCCCGAGCCGTCGCCAGCGAAAACAATAGACCCTGCTCCCACAAAGAAGAAAACAAAAAACAAAACGGTAAAAGAAAAACCAACAACGAAATATCACAAATATTGGGCGATTTTATAACAATTCCGTACTGTAACAGTAACTGTAGCAATAACGTAACGTAACGTATCATTACAGCCGCCTTGAAAGGAGGGTTGGGGGCAGACAGCCGACTAAGACGAGGCCAATTTTAAAGTTGTGGGTGAAGGTGTTCTTGTTTTGTAGTTTTCACGATAACATCAAGGTAAGTTAGGTAGCTGGGCTAGGGCATGGGCATGGGGTTACGGCAGAAACTCCAATTCAAACATGAAAGTGAAATAAAAATTAGGGTGGAAAAGCGATACGTTGTTACGGTGAACTGAATGTGTTTGTGTTCACTGTCTGCCAGCAGTAGTTGTGGTAACAATGAACAACAACAACAACAGCCACAATTACATACACCACACATATGAGTGTGTATAGAGCCTATTAACCCTTATCAGGGCCAAACACGAGACAATTAACAATATTAGACGGTATTTGTACAATCAAACCCAACTCGACGACTCAACTCGCTTTGTATTAAAATGAAAAGCCCCTCCATGTGAAATGCGAACGAGTGTAGTTCAGCACACAGACACATGAGCAAACAAACAAACACCCATATAATTTAAAAGATACACAGTCACACTTGGTACATAGCGATTTATATGTACACATGTCTGTCGGTCGCTCTAAACCCTCCCAAAAAATACGAATAAATAAAAAAAAAAAACAATACAAAAGAGTAGTCGACTATTTTTAGGAGGTACCACCACAATAATGACATCTACTTGTTTATCATAACTCATGAACCGCAAACATGCACACTAGGGTGGGTCGCACACTTCGAAATACCCCAATTAGAACATTAGTTTACTATGTCCGGGTCGCCTTTGAGCAAGATCCACTTGTTGAATTTGAAAGAGGTTTTCTATTTCTTTTCTATTGAACAGGAAAAAAAATAATTTCACGCCTTTAAGCAAGATCCACTTGTTGAATTTGAAACAGGTTTTCTATTGAACAGGAAAAAAAATAGTTTCACGTTTAAATAAAAATAATTTTTAAAATGCAACAAGTGGATTTTAGACAACGGTGACTTTTTCCAAAGACGATGCACAGGTCAGACGAACTAAATTTGTTAGATCGGACCGATTAGAGATAAAAAAAAATCATAGCTGTCCTGCAAGGGAAAACTCACATGGGAAGATGTTCAGCTATGGACGACCGCGGTCTGGTAGGTAGTGTGTGCAACTACCACACAGCAGAACTCAGGTTCAAAACCTGGTGGGACGATCAAACATTTTTCGGTGGCTGGCGAGAGTAATCTCTAAGCTATGTAAAACATCTCTAGAAAAGCATCGGGCGTTCGTGGAGAACAGTCGACAGTAGGACCCGTTAAAGTTAAAATTTAAAATTTAGCCAAGACACCCACCGTCATATTAACAGAACGGGTACAGGGAGTTAACAGAGCTATGTCAAGTGGTTAGCAATGAAAATGTAGAGAAATATTTAAGGTTTTTGACCGATCGGAAGAAAAAAAATAAAAAAAAACCCAAATAATTTAAATTAAACAAAAGGTAGATAGGCATGTTTTGGTGTTGATCTTAAAATGACATTTGTAACTGGACATAGCCTAACACAAGAAGGTTCACTGCAGACGAATGAAAATAGATGCCGGGTCCACATTGGTACCATAGACAGATGTTGTGATTCCAAATCGATCTGTATTCCAAATCTATCTGTATATCACACTTGTCCAAAATCAACTGAACTTCAATTTTGATTTTCAAAGAAGGCCCACTGTAGCCGACCGGAAGTAGATTACGGGTCCACATTAGTACCAGAGACAGCTCTTGTAATTCCAAATCGATGTCTTTATTACATTTGTCCAAAATCAATTTCAGCACGGATTTTTCCGAATTTTTACTCAAATTTTGATTTTCAAAGAAGGCCCACAGTAGCCGGCTACAAATAGATACAAGGTCCACATAGGTAGCACAGGTAGCCATTGTGATTCCAAATCGATCCGTATATTACTGTTGTCCAAAATCTATTTCAAAACCAGTTTCTTCCTAATTTTAACTTAAATATTGATTTAAAAAGAACACCCACTGTGACCAAATCGAAAACGATGAATAGAAAACATTCCTGACCGACTAGGCCATAACTATGCACGTTTAGAATTAGCCAACCTTTATAGTTCAGAACCTTTTCAGAATGTCACAATTTTGAATTTTCTGCCGTCCCAGTCTCCAAAACGCCCAAGAGAAGTAGCCCGTTAAAAATTATTTATTTCGATCTATCTTAATATATATTTACCCTCGACACTGAATCACTGATTCACTGACTCTGTCACGCAGTACGTAGGAATTTAAATAGGCATTCTATAATTTTCTATAAATAATAATAATTTTGTACAGAAATTGTGTTTTCCCCAAATTTTTTTTTTCCAAAATTTTTTTTTACTATTTTTTTTTTACAAATTTTTTTTTTACGAAATTTTTTTTTACAAAATTTTTTTTGAACAATATTTTTTTTTTCAACAAATTTTTTTTTCCAACAAAATTTTTTTTTTCACCAAATTTTTTTTTTCAACAAAATTTTTTTTTGGACAACAATTTTTTTTTCAACAAAATTTTTTTTTTCAACAAAATTTTTTTTCCATATTTCAACGGGCGCCATAGGCATTACACATTACAGACTAATTTCAAAAATCTAACTATTTCCTAATCGATAGACTGATTCCCTTCATACCATAACTAGCTCTGGCTATGCCTTGTAGCCCTCACATTGCAGATGCTTTTCAGATTTCCTTACTTTTGGATTTGCTGAGACAAATTGGCCCACTGTGGCCAAAGACAAAAAGTTTTTTTTTTCCACTTACAATACAAAGTAAATTTATATTCTAATTTTTGGGGTCCAAGGGGAAATTTCCAGATCTTAATGTTTTTGATTTCAGATTTCCGTTTTTTTTCTCTATTTTCTGACCCGATATCCATGGCATGGCTCGACCCATGCTAATACTCATCGACATGGCCCTAGAAGACTTGACTATTCGACTATTCGGTCGTCTACATATATTTACATACACATGCATTGTCACTTATGTAAGTATGTAAATGAACTTTAGGTCTTTTTATGGCATTAGCGTGTGATACATGAATTACATACTCAGGTTTCTAACTTTGAACATGAGAGCACACACAGCCATACACACAGGCATGTGTGTGTGTAGGGTCGTATCAACCGACATCTGGTATACGGATGTGTCTGTTATTATTATGAATCGTAAATTTTGCGTAACATTAACACACACACACACACACACATACAATCGTACAGTCATAGAAAGAAGTTACAAATAGGAACAATTTACATTTAGATTGTACTCGCTTTTGTAGTTCCAAATATTCTCAGATTCTCTAACAAACAAAATTACCCAACTGCAGTAAGTATGTGGAAATAAAATAGAAAATTCTTTAGATTTCTTTCATGGTTTGTTTTTTTTTTTTTGATATTTAAACACACACGCACACTTTTACTCGGGCAGAGAGAGAGAGAGAGAGAGCGAGTGAGTGAGGGAGGGACATAATTCATGCACATGGTTGATTGGCATGCAACCTGGTGTAGAGGTACGCTTGTTTGTAAGGTCGTCTCTTTGTCTCCTATTCATTTCACTGCCAGAGGTCATAGAGTTCAAATTTTCGCTGATAATATTTTGGCGCAGTAGACGAATATCTTTTGTTGTCATAGTTAAATGTTGAAGCTGAAATCCGCAAAGAATAACTTTACAAGAATATGAGTTCAGAATAGGGAGGGGAAAGGAGGAGGATACACTCAACCCCAAACGAAGGACCAATTTTCAAAGTTAATTACATACTCTGAGAGAAAAGTGAAATTAATTCATATATATCGAGGTTGACTGTAAAATATGTTGACCCTTTAAAATATGCAGGAACGTATGTTGGTGAATTCGAACCAGAAATAGTTGGAGTAGCCCAGTAAAAGTCCTTGCATAAGTGGCTGCTCTTATATTTTTGCGATCAATTTTAGAATTTCTCTATTTTGAATTTTCTATAGAGCAGTGACCAAACAGATGAAGTTGGTTTGGTTCAATATGTGGCCCTTATATTTCACACTGTTTGACACTGTGGGTCAAACCAGGTAAAGTTGGTTGGGTGCGACTGATAACAGAGATAGAGCTGGGTCTGTCCTTGGAGCATTCGTGACACTTATATTTCACATAAATTCCAGAATTTGTCCATTTTTAATGTGCTGCCTTAGTTGAGTACAATCTGGTGGTGAGTTCAATCACTGTGGCCAATTTGGGTAGGTGCCCGCAGTAGTCCAGGGAGTGGCTTTTCATAATTGCTTGCCCTTATATCTGATATTTATTTCAGACTTTTTTTTGTTGTTTTGGATTTTCAGTTTCCATTGAGCGGGAAAATTAAGTCAGGTGGGTGTCATTTATTTGGGAAGTAGCCCCGAAAGAATCCTTTGAGATGTTGTTCATATTTCTGAACAATTTCAGAATTTCTATATTTTTAATTTTTTGCAATATTTGGATAGAAACTGAGAGGAGTCGTTGCACTGTGGCCATACAAGTGGGGTTGGATTGAAGTCATTAATGCCTGAAGTAGCCCAGTGAGTGTTTTATTTACATGGCTGCCCCTGTATTTTATTTAAATTCCAGATGTTCTGAAATTTGCATATTAAGTCAGTCAATCCATTTCACCACCGATTTATTCCAATTTAAATGTTGACTTTAAAGGAACGCCCACTGTGACCAAACGGCAAACGAGCGATAAAAGCCATTTGTGCCCAAATGAGCCACCCCTGTAGTCAAAATTGTTTCAGAATTTCACAATTTCACAACTTCTGCCTCAGTTCGATTATCAAACGTGAGCAGTCGTCCCACTGTGACCAAATGTAAAGTAGGTTGGATTGATCACATTCACATTTTGCAGTGATTCCTTGCATATTACATTAGTTGGATAGACACTGAGAGAAGTCAAACCACTGTGGCCATAACAGTGAGGTTGGGTGGGTGAGTGTTTTTTTTCTTCTTATTTGACTGCCACATTGGCTGTTATCTTCTTTTAAATTTTATATTAAACTAGTAAGTTGTAATGCGCATATGGCGCCCGTTGAAATATGGAAAAAAAAATAGTTGAAAAAAGAAACTTTTGTTGAAAAAAAATTTTTTGTTGAAAAAAAAAATTTTGTTGAAAAAAAATTTTTCCTTGAAAAAAAAAAATTTTGTGGAAAAAAAAAAATTGGAAAAAAAAATTTTGTAATATATATTTTTTTTTATTATTATTATTTATAGAATTATAGAATGCCTATTTAAATTCCTACGTACTGCGTGATAGAGTCAGTGAATCAGTGTATCAGTGTCGAGGGTAAATATATATTAAGAAGAAAGATTCCGGTTTTCTTAATTTTAAATTTTCTGTCCGTGTTCAATCTCTTCGTAGGGTATCAAAGTCCTACTCAGGATAAAATTAAAAAAAAAATGGTGGATTTTAATCATAAGAAAAGTAGCTCTGCACAACTCCAATTAGAATTGCTAGCTCACACATTTCCGAATCTTATATCAGTACTAATCTTAACCAATTTTATTGCTTGCCCAGTCTCAAAAGCAGCCATCCCCCACCCAAAACACTCCAGCACTGGCTGCAATTCATGTTTGGGATACCACAAATGCAAAACGTTGCCATTGGCACATAATATTAAGATAATGGCCATCATTGTTGTGAGTTCTTGTCCATCATTTCGATAAACGTGCAGTTCGTAAAATCCAACATCCACCTCCCCTCAGCCACCCAACGGACCAAAGAGTCGGGCGCGTAGAGCTTTACGAATGCAAGCACTTTATGTGACTCTGATAAACGGCTTTGCCGGGGCCAATGAAATAAAAAGTAATTAACATACATATATTTCTCCGGCATACGTTCATATCAAAATATTACACCAAGTACATCTGTGTCTGTGTCTGTGTGTGTCTCACGAAGCACAAGTATGTGTGCGGATGAATAAACTAGTCGCAGCAACAACAACTACAAAGCAGAAGATGAAGAGAAAAAAAAAACACCAAACAAATAACATTAAATACTTATAGTTGCTGTTGTTGTTGTTGTTGGTATTAAGTCTTGTCCAGAGTTTATTAGCACTTCCACTTCATCCCAAACGCTGGTGCAGAGCCCAACAGATCTCGAGCACAATCTGTGCCATGCTGTTGGTGTGGCGACAGTGGTTTGTGGCAACATAAGCGGGAACAAGAAGTAAGGACGAGAGAAAAAGCCCAGTGGCAAAAAAAAAACATTAGATTGATTTAGTTTAAATAAGATTCTTTCCACTGGGCAAAGAAAAACAGGGGTTAACCTGGATTGGCCCTTTCACATTGTGCGAATCCTGATATTTCCCATACATTTCAGAATTGCTCAATTGTGGATTTTCTGCATGAGTTGCTTGGAATCCGAGAAGAATTTGCCCCCCCAAAAAAATGGTATTATACCAGTCACCCCTGTGGTAGCCCTGGATGTGGCCTTTTCGATTATCCCACACAAATGTTTTCAGAAACATTTTAAATTTTCTCAATTTTCAAATTTCGATTCTCTGTCTCAAACAAATTGCTGCCATTTATACCAGAGATAGCTGTGAGTGAGTCCTTTTCCGAATATTTCCGGAAATGACCATTTTTAATTTTCTGCCTCAGTTTTGTAACAAATATGCCCATTGTGTCATTCCCCAATTGTGCTAAAATATGTTAAAAAAGTATTTTTTTCATCCAAACACATATATGTTTGGGGACACCCATAGCCCAAAATTAATATGTTTGACACCTGCTCCAAACATATATATGTTGCCTGCAAAATATTTTAGGGACAATATGTATTCCGCCGTTTATAGAACTAGAATTAGATGAGCGGCCGATCTTTCAAATACATTTCAGATTTATCCTATTTTTGGATCTTCTGCTTCATTTTGTTGGGATAACAAACAATTTTGAGCCTCTGTGGCCCAAAGACAAAAAATGTTGTGGTTGTCATTCTTACCAGAGGTACACGGAGAACAAAAATATGTTAAAAATATGATTACAATCCAATATGTTTGAGAACATTGATACTGGCCCAAACATATATATGTTGCCTGCAGAATATATTCGGGACAATATGTTACAGATGCCGTTTTTTCCTCCCTGCAGGACATGATCTTTTCGAATTTGTGAGCCTTACATTTTCTGTCCGACTTCAATCTCCTCGTAGCGTATCCATGTCCTACTAGGGACAAAATTTAAAAACAAAAATTGGTTGAATTTTTTCATAAGAAAAGTAGCCCCGTATAACTCCAATTAGAAAAGTATTCTAAATTTGATCTATTTTTAAATTTTCTTCCATCAGAAAATACAATGTGAGCCACTGTGGCTAAACAAAAAAACAAAGTTTAGTTAGTGTTAGTTATAACAGGTGCAGGCCAGGACATGTTCTTTCAGAATTGCACAAATTTCAAAGTAATTTCAGATTTTTCTTGATTTTGTTGTTTCAGTCATAGTTGGCTCATGTTCGGCCTGATGTTTTTTTTTATTCCATCAAAAGTCCTTGCGTTTCGTTTTTCTAGTTTCGTTGCAAACCACTGTGCCGGTTTTGGTGTTGGCGATTGTGGATGTTATAAAAATAGCAAATAGTCATTGATACGAGGAGCCAAGAAGCATTACACACACACACACACACGTATGTACTGTGTCACATGGGCATCTGAGCGTGTATGAGTGTGTGTGTGTGCGTTTAGTAGAGCTGATTTGTTATGTTAGTTGGATTTTGATTTCCTTCTTCTGCCTCTACTTCTATAGTTTTTTCTATTTCACATTTTTTTTTTCTTCTTCTTATTTTTTATTATTGAGATTTGTGATTTTTTTTTTTTGCTGCTGCTGCTGTTTGTTCGTTGATTCTTCTCGGTTTAATCTGTGTGGTGTTGGCACTTGAGTGTGTGTGATCTTTTGCACTCTAATTACTTCAGATAAACTTTTTGATCTCATAGTTGTGTGGCATTTTATTACCGACACACAGACACACGCACGCACGCACGCACAGTGCGGAGACTTGTTAATTAACGAGGGCTGTTTTGGAAAGTAAACTATTTCGGGTTGAAAGTAAAACATAATCAGCAAATTGTCCCATAAATATTAATATTCTCAATTTGCTGCATTATCTTCAAGAGCGGTGAAAGCGAGATTACTGCCCCAAACTCCCTACGTTTTTTTTATAGAATTTTAATTTCCATTTTTTTATGACCATAGTCACGCCATTAAATGAAAATACAAATGATTATTACAAAGAACAAAGAAAGAACAAAATGATAATGTCACTCATGTGGGTGATACGGACAAAGGGGGTAAATTTTGTAAAAAGAAGAAGAAAAAACAAGTAATTTCAGAAGAGATGACAACTCTGTCAAGGAATGTTAGAGACATTCAAGTTGACAATTATTTGGCAATTTTACAAAATCGCTGAGATTTTGTTCACTTATTTCATTAAAAAATTAAGAAATAAATTAAAAACAAACAAAAAAATACGATTCTTCAGCCAGTGTTGGAATTGGGCGGCACACGAAAATCTCGAAATGTATGTGAAAATCAATAGGAATTGGCTAATGAAAAAATACAGAAAATTTCATAAATTTTTCAGAGCAAAACCGATGGTGAGGTTTGTGAAATTTTAATTGTCCTGGGGCCTAATCACCGCATCCGTTATCGACAGTTGTCGATCGTAAACTTCTCATTTTGAATCACGGCAGTCGTTTTTGGCACATTATTGTCGAGAAATCTGCCGACAGCTCAGCTGTTATCAGACGTAAAATGATAACGAACTTCAAAAAATTTCGATGAGAAGCCGCGATCCAAAAAGGCGAAGCATCTACACTAGGGTGGAGTGAAAACATGCTTTTTTTTTAATTTGAAAAAGTTAACCTCGGAAAGAGATGTAGTCTGGGGTCCTAATGAGGGGAAAAATAAAGAAAAAAATTTTAAAAAATTTTTAGGGGTCGCGCCACTCCCTCGAAATTTGGAAATTATTGCTATTTTGGCGTTGATTTTAGAAAAATCCTAAAACTTAACGACTTAACTTATTCGAAATTTAAAAGTTTGAGCTTGTTCAGTGCCCAAACAAAAGTATTTGAGGCAAATATGAGGATAATCGACTAATATTTGTAGCTTTGGTAGCCATTTCATTGTTCAGTCAATTTTCTGAAGAAGGGACGATTTGACTTATTTTACTTTTTGAAATTTTTGAACAATGAGAAAATTTTTTTTAAATTTTTTCTTGCCCTTATTTCATTGTTTACGCTATTGCAAACATTTATTGACATAAAACTTTTTAGGATTTTTCTAAAATCAACGCCAAAATAGCGATAATTTCCAAATTTCGAGGGAGTGGCGCGACCCCTAAAATTTTTTTAAAATTGTTTTCTTTATTTTTCCCCTCATTAGGACCCCAGACTACATCTCTTTCCGAGGTTAACTTTTTTTTTTTGAATTTCACTCCACCCTAATCTACACTTATGTCGATACGAAAATGTTGTCGATAACGCATGCCGTGATTAAGCAACTGCACGATATAAACGATATGTTAAAATGTGTCGAACCTTAAGGACCAGCAAGATCAGCCACTAGAAAACTTTGTTAGCTCATGGTTACAACATTTTGAAGTAAAGTAAAATTATTTTGTTGTCCAATAGTTGCTGGTTCAATTACCTAAAGATCACTTTGGCATCTTTTGGGCAGCACGGGCATCTTCCGGCTAAGTACTGGAATTAAGTCGAGTCACACTCGCCACAGCCCAACCAACCGATGGCAATCAATGAATTTATTATTATTGTGTAATTGAGTGTTTCATTAATAAGACATTGACGCCTGTGCTTTATCTTATCAAACCAGTGCCGGCAAATGGAGGGAAATAACAACAACAACAGCATGCCGAAATTTTGTGCGCAG
Organism: Hydrotaea cyrtoneurina; assembly: GCA_958296145.1. Lineage (NCBI taxonomy): Eukaryota > Metazoa > Arthropoda > Insecta > Diptera > Muscidae > Hydrotaea > Hydrotaea cyrtoneurina. Next base: position 76,179,956 of record OY282516.1, on the reverse strand, counting down.
ACAGCCCACCGGAATTACTCAACATTGGGTTATTAAATATTATGGTCAGCGTTGATAATGACTGGGCGACGATAACAACCGGCTATCTACGGGCAAAGCCGGTTGCTGGTGCTGCTGCTGACGACGGTGATGATGATGATGACGATGATGATGACGATGAGTATTCCAGGGAACAGCGGAAGTTGGTTGGCCAGCTTTGAATGACGACATAAATAATGCAAATACTTATTATCGAGACAAGTAACAACCACAACAAAACAGTAACGCTGAATGCCAGAGTTCAGTTATTTAGTTGGTAGGGGTTTAGGAGAGCGAGGTGGGGGTTGTTTTGGTGCGCCAACAATCGACTGAAATCTATATGAGTTGATTTCGAACCCGCCAATACTCGCTAGGCAGGCGAATGTAGGCCAGCAGATATCTCATCGAAATCATATATAGACCATAAATAAAACTTTCAATTGGCAATTCACTGTTTGCTTTATGCTCTGCTTTATTGTTGTTTTGTTATTATTATTATTATTATTCGCTGCTGTGCTTTGATGACAGTCTTATCGATTATGTTCACATTTTCTTGACTTTTCCTTGTTGTTGTTTCTCTTTTATTACTTTTTGTTTTCATTTCACGGTACTCGATATCAAAGTGAAGTGAAGTTTCGCAATTCCTTCAGCCATTTGGAAGTGTACGGCGAATAAATGTGTGGACTAGACTAGAAACACTTGGGAAAGTTTGTAGCACATACGAGGGTGGCGTATTAAGTGTAATAGTTAACATTCACGTCGTACTGCGAAAGCAAATTGTGAAAGGTAACGTTCGGAGAGTGTACAGCGCTCCTTCAGCAGTGTGGGTTCGTAACTCTGCTATATATCTGCAATATATTTAGGGGCAATGGCCAAGTCCTTAATTTGATTTTTATTAGTAAGTATAATTTTAAAAATTATAATTTTGGGGCAATTGTTTTTTTTCCAAATTGACGTTTTATTTTCAAATTGTTAATTTTTCAACATTGTCATTCATATGGCTTGCATTAGGCCACCTAAATGCCAGACGAAAGGCAGTGGGACATTAGACGAAGTGAATGTGAGTGAGTGGCTTTCGTTCGCAATGGTTTTCATTTTGGTGTACAGGGAGTCAGCCACGTAAGAGTTCTCTAGAAAAAGACACTCGTTAGAAGGCGGATTGAAAATAGTCATATGGTAACTCCTCACAGGGTGACTCCACACAGGGTGACCACAGGGTGACCGATTGAAAATATTCCTAAGGTGACTCCTTACAGGATGACTCCTTACAGGGTGACTCCTTACAAAGTGACTCCTTACAGGATGACTCTTCACAGGGTGGCAAATTGTTAAAAGTAATAGGGTTACTCCTCACAGGGCGACTCCTCAAAGGGCTAAACATTACCGGGTGACTCATCACAGGGTGACTCCTCACAGGGTGACTTATAACAGAGTGACAACTTACAGGGTGACATATTGGACAAAGTAATAGGGTGACTTCTTACAGGGTGACTCCTCACAGGGTGAATCCTCACAAGGTGACTCCTCACAGGGTGACTTATAACAGAGTGACTCCTTAGAGGGGGACTCCTCACAGCTGGACTCCTCATAGGGTGACCTATAACAGAGTGACAACTCACAGGGTGACTTATAACAGAGTAACTCCTCACAGAGTGACAACTCACAGAGAGACAACTCACAGAGTGACAACTCACAGAGTGACAACTCACAGAGTGACAACTCACAGGGTGACTCCTCACAGGGTGACTCTCCAGAAGACTGGAGGACATTTTCTACCGTCATCGAAAAAATCCCACATAATTCAGAAATAAATAAATCTTTTCCAGCCGTTTGACCTATCTTACCGTACAACCCTCGTACGTGTGCGCTTATGTGACATGCCTCATTCATTCATGCATCCATCCATCCAATGCGCATTTGTCGTATATCAAAAAACAGTATTGATATCGCGGCTAAAATTATTGCTGGTATTGATTGTAAGTTTTGCAAGACATTTACGACTCTCTCCCTCACTCTCTCTCTCTCTCTCTCTCATGTGTACACTCGTATGTCTTTGGCAGCCAAGAATATTTTCGACATTTTGGGTAACCATGGGAGGCAAGGAAGGGAAAGGGAAACACTTAATGGCACAAAGTTCTGTTTTTTGTTTTTTTTATGGCGTCTGTTTTGGAGTTGGTTGGTTGGTCTTGACTGGTGGTTGCAAATGGCAACAAAGACATCATCTAACTTCGAAAAAACATAAAAAAAAAACAACAGAAAATCAACAATCATTCAATCAATCAGACATTTCGACATTCACATAAAGCAACACCCATGCTCATGCATTCAAATTTGCAAATATTAATTATGAAAATAGAAAAAAAAAACAAAGCCAACGAAATATACATGTATGTACATATGTTGAATACATATTTACATATGTACTTGGGTTTGTTCTTGAGAGTCAAAGGTCGAATCGAACTTAACAAAAAACACATATTTTTCGAAATTTCTTAAATTTAAATATTTCTTTCATATTCAAATGTGAATGGCCAAGTCGTAATTTGTGAATACACACATGTTTCACAACAAACGTTTTACAATTTTGAGTGTTTTCCCATAAAAAAAAAAAAACAAACGTAAACATTTTACAAGCGAACCGCGAGTTAAATATTAATGAGAACCCCCGCGATAAATCGATGTTGAACGTGTCTTACCCACAGGTTTATCAAAAATCTCCTATTCCCTCCTATTAAATAATATTTAGCAATTAATTAACAACAATTAATTAGCATCAATTTCAACAGATTCAAAATCAATACAAAACCCTTGGTTTTTTTCACGAAATTTTGAATTACGACAAATGCCGGTCGGTAAATAGATCATGATGGCGGTGGTAACGCCTGATTAACACCGTTCACACAACACACACACAACTCTCTTTTTAAAAAAAAAAACACACACACACACGCAATCAATATCAAATAACACATAAATTTCCAACTGACAATAACCCACGAAAGAACCATAAAACTGACATTTCTAATAATAAAAACGAAGAAAAAAAATGCTGAAACGTTTACAAAACAAAACGTCTGAACCTGTGCGAATGAACACATTTATAAATAACAACAACAACAAAATTAAATCATTACGGAAAGGTGTGTCCACAGAAATGAAATCAACAAAAAAAAACACAAAAACAGCATTAGAAACCAACAGACAACAATACGTGGTGATGGTGGTGGAGTTTGTTTTCAAAAAAAAAAAAAACTCTACACAAATTAATATATTTCACTGTTTTTGAAAAAGCCAAACAGTAAACAAATGTCTGGCACTTCAGAAACCGATGACCCAATTATGCAGTTAAAACTAAACATGTTTATGGGTTTAACTGGGGTCAAATTCGTCGTTTTTTTTTTTGCTTTTTCTTTTAAACAAACAAATTATCTACAAAACCTCAAGTCATGAAAAGTTAGCACGTGTAGGTGCAGGAAAATCGTATACAAAAAATTGTTCGACCCAGAAGGTTTTCAGTTTAATAAATAACATCTTCAAATCAATACGAGTTAAAAAAAAAAACAAAATTTCCTTGAGCACGATCTCGAAAGAAACCCTATGCGAACGAAAGCCATCCACACACATTCGCTTCGAGTAAAGGCACATCGGTGACAGAAGGCCAGAAAGTACGGGATGAAATAAAATATTGAGCTATAGATGAAATGAAGTGAATTTGTATTCCATCCAGGAAATTTATTTATTTATTTATTATCAATTACAATACAAAGTAAATTTATATTCTAATTTTGGGTCCAAGGGTAAACCGGGTGACACAGACCATATGTTTTAGATTTTTGCAGCGACAGACCAAAGCCTCTGGTGGGAATCGAACCCACAACCCCCAAGAATTACAATGTTGACCAATCAACACTTTTAAAAACCAAAACGCCAATTCTCAAAAGGGAAAACCAGAAGTTAAAGTTCCAAAATTACATTTAAATTACAACACTGTGTCAGATAAAAACAGCTGGCAGCAAAATTGAACAAACAAAACAAATGTAAGAACTCCAGCTGTAGAGTGTTTCATTTGAAATTTAAAAATTAAAATAAGAAGTTGAGGATTGCAGATATTTTTTTTTTTTTTGTAGAGCTATAGAAAAATGGCCGAATATTAGGTTGGCAACCTGCAGAGAGCCACCAACAAACAGTAGGCCCCACAGTCTACGCAATACGAAAGTCATCGGTCAGTCGGGTGACAGAAAAACGAATGGGAGTGGGTCTCAATTTTGTAGTGAAATGCTGTGGTTTCCGTTCGGCATGTGATGCTTGATAACGGGATGCCAATCAGCTGTTTTGTCGTGTGAAAATCACCCTCGGCATCAGGCGACGGTTAGAATGAAATCATCTGTGAAACGGACAATTGAACTAATCGTTGTTTAAGTTATTTAACTAAACTTCGCTAATCTCCAATAAACTTTCAAAAATAATCGGTAGGTATTACAAAAAACGGATGATAATGTTGTTGTTGCTGTAGTTAGTTTGTGGCCACCACCAGTTCCACGCAGATGTCGTTTGTCCTTGGAAAAGTTCTTTTTTTTGGCGTCTTTTCTAAATTCTCATATTTCATTCTAAAAACTCTGGACGAGCCATAGTGTGTCGTGTGAGTTGTATGTTGAACTTTGCCAGCATCTTCCAGTCGACTCCTCGGAACTTGCCACATAAATTTATTTTTGTTTACTGCCACGACTGACAAACCAACTTCATTGGATGTGAAATTGTTGTACTTTCATTTCATAATCGAAATGCCCCAAAAAAGCCTTTGTTTGTGTTGATTATTGTGCAAAAACATATGCTGCATTATAAAGCTTATAGTGTTGCCACATCAATTGAAGAAAGTCTGGAGTATTTTTAGCTAGCTATCATTTATCATTCGTAGATTGTAGACCCTCTACTAAGGATATTAACCCTTAAATGAATGGTCTCTTCATCTCTTACGATTTAATTTGCATATAAATGAATGTGCGAAAGAGTTAACAAACAGCTGATCAATTGCATGTGTTGCAGTTGCAGTCGAAAATGAAAATCGAACTTGAAAGAATTTTTTAATATTATTTTTCAAATCTGTAGGTCAAACTAAATGAGACTTAAGATCACTAGGTATGAATTGATATTCAACAAATGTGGGATATTAAATGACATCTCTTTAAATTCAGGATCTCAAAATTTGTAAAATGCATGTGCAATTTCTGAATATGTGTTTTTTCAATGTTATTTAAAAATATTTTAAAATGTTGTTAAAATCATAGTTCATGGGGTTCAAGAACAAATTGCGAAAAGGCGAAAGTGAAAGCAACAATAGAGGCTCAAACTCTGGGGCTAATTTTGACAGTAATACGAAATAAGAGGAAATTATCATAATGAGTTTTGACAGTAATACGAAATAAGAGGAAATTATCATAATCTCATAAGCGGACACCTAAGGGACTGAGAATTATGTCCGCTTAAGAAAGAAGTACACCTGAGGACTGAAGCGGTTTGGTACTGAAAAAACGTGTCCGTTTATGAGAGGTGTCCGCTTCAGATGGGTCTCCTTAAGTAGAGAGTACACTGTATATATTTTTATTGAAAAAAATGTTTAATACAATTATTTACATTAAGATCCTCATCCTTTGTGCAATTATTTTTCAGATTGAAGTTGTAGAGGCACAAGTCGAAATATTTTCATATATTTAAGAAATTACCAAAAAAGAACGGCAAACAAATTATTGCGAGGTACCATGGAGGTAAAGGGTGTTTTTTATTGAGGTATAGAACTTCGAATTGAAATAAAACACAAGAAAATCGTTTTAATGTCCATCAATTTGGCTTTATTGGAAGGATAATTTTATGCCATTAATGTTTAAATATGATTTCGGGCATGTGGCCGCCGCGGCTGGCTCGAATAAAGCCAATTCTACAGGTCCAATTTTCAACCACTTGTTGGAACCACAACTCATCCACATTCATGCCATCCAATTCGGGAACAAAATAGTCGGTTATCATGGCTCTATACCGGTCTCCATTAACGGTAACTGACTCTCCAGCATTATTTCGGAAGAAGTATGGCCCAATGACTCCACCAGCCCATAGAGCACACCAAACAGTCAGTTTTTGTGGATGTAATGGCATAAAATGGACGGAGCTTGCGGTGAACTTCGCGAACTGAACCATTACTTTCGAAATAAATTTGCACGATTTGCAAGCGTTGTTCTTTTGTCAACCAGTTCATGATGAAATGGCAAACCAAACTAAATATTAATCACTTGACAGCTGACAAAATGGCCGCCAGTTAAAAAAGTGATGCCAACTTAAAGTTCTATACCCCAATAAAAAACACCCTTTATATGGAGGTGTGGGGAACCGAAAAACTCAACTCAGACTGTAATATAGACACGAAGGTGGGTTAGATTCATTCAAATTATGTACAGTCGAATTCGGTTAAGCGGAAGTGAAAAAAATCAATAAATTAGTTTCACTTATGCAAGATTTTTCAATAAAAAGTACTTCGGATAATTGTACCTTCTTTCATTTAAACGAACTGAGTATGTACTTTAGAAATTGTTCTATGAAATGGCGATATATATATTGCGACACAACTATTAAAATACATGTATGTGCAATTTAAATTTAATATTAATTGGCTTGGTTGAAAATAGTCACTTATTTTCATTTGGTTGAGTTGACGTATTTTATACATTATTTTGTGTCACAGTTACATTCTTCACATTTCTCTTAAGCGGTGTTCGTGTTTTTGCTTTAAAACTGTGTTTCACACAATTTTTCAATAAAGCGGATTTTCGTTTAAGCGAAGTACAGTGCATGGAAAATCACCCAGAACAATCGTTACCAATATTTATTTTCAATTAAGCGATTTTTTTTTAATTAAAAGGTGTTTGCTTATCCGAATTCGACTGTAAATATACATAAGTTCTTTCCTATTCATTTATAAGGCTGACTGACCGATTGAAGTACGTGTGTAAGTTTAAAAAAAAGTCTACAGGCAAAAATTAATTTAAACAAAAATTCGCGGATTTGGTAGAACACAAATCGATTTTCCCTTACTTCGGAGACAATGATCCACCTAAATCACGACTTAAAAAATATTTTTTTTTTTTTAAAAAAAAAAGTTCCTCTATTTTTGAAAAAAAAAAATTCTGATATTCACTGAAATTCTGTATTTTAGAGAAATTGGTAGTCCTGTTGCAAACGTAGAAAGAGGAGAATAGCTTTTACTTTAAGAAAATGTGTCTTCACCCAAGAATCAGAATTGTCTGGATTATGCCGATATTTTTTCGAGTATTTGCAAAATTTTTCCATGTACTCACCAATTTCGATGTTAGCGCAGAAAATTTAATCCATTGAAATAATTGACGATAAATTATGGAAATTGTTTCCCCCCTTTTTATTTATTTTCGTTTGATTTAGTTTTACAAACAATTTTTTTTTTCTGTAGATTTCTCTTTTTCTTTTTTGTTATTTGGTTTAGAATAATTTCTTTCTTTCTTCTTGATTTTTTTCTTCTGGAATATTTTGCTGTAGACTACTTTGATTTTTGCACAATTTCCACTTCCTTTTTGGAGTCACTGCTGGCTCCACTCTGCTGGCCAGCGTCAAAGATGAACGAACGAACGAACGAACACAAACAATTAATTATGATTTGAACTATTTTTGTTTGCTGTTTATTATTAACGGGTAATTTTAGGTGTTTTGCTTGTGGCAGTCGATTTATCAGAAGATTTTGTTTTAAATGCACGTCAGTCAGTTTTGGTTGTTTTGGGGGAAAAACTTTTCCTTTGATTTGTTTCCCCACCACGTTTGGTTAATGACTATTGCCCACTTCTTGCTTTGCACATACAATAATTTTCTTTCTTTTGTTGTTGTGTTGTTTTGTTTTTGTAGTACATGCACCGATCCGCTTGAGTAGGCCGACTGCAAAGGTATGTAGGCATGTGTGTATGTTGTTGCTGGGCGAGAGAAGCGAAGTATCTTCAACTATGCGACGAACGGGGTACGCCGCTAGGACGTATGTACGTACTATTTATTGCGTAGCATACACGACGAACGTGAGAATGTTACACACACGACCAACAAACAGAACACAACGCGAAAATACACAACATAAAATCAGAACGAAGTAATAACGATCATCTAAATGAAGAACAACAACAACAACACTCTTCTCGCAGACTTGAATCAAATCGACTGTTTTTTTTTTTTTTTTCTTTTATCAGAAACAGCCGGCAACTTGCACGATCGCGAACGGCTTACAATAGACGATGGATGAATGGAGAATAACTAAATTTTATGATCCGTCTGCGCGCACAACACTTTGATCAGCGCACAGGTGACAGCTGTCAATTCGTAAATTAAACACCACAAACAAGAGCGTAGTGAAGTGAAGTGACTGACGACGACAACTCCGATTTTCCAAGTTTTGCAGGATGATTTTCTTCTTTTTTTTTGTCGTTTTAGCAAATACACATAAAAAACGGCACAAACTTTGAATAGAAAACTTCAAAAATATAACCGAGAGGTGGCTGACGGCACAAACCGTATTGTTCGTTCGCGATTCACGCGACAGACAGTTGACAAAGACAGTAGTCGTAGTTTAGAAGCACACAATAAGAAATTGTAACCAAATCGAATGAACAAAAAAATAAAGCGATATCTATGCAAACAAGGAGAAGACACGATGTACGACGATCCGTTTGCCCCGCACTAACATCCACAGCGTATGAACTCTCGACAAATACTAAACAAAACTTCATTCGCACTACAGCGAAAAAGCAGCACAAGAAGAAAAAGAACTGAACACTGCTGCTTCTGGTGTATGCACGACCGAGTGTGTGTGTGTGTGTTTGTGTGTACGTACAAAGCAGCAACAACAAAAGACAAAATATTACGAACGTGTGCACGGCACGACGAGGAGTATGTTGTGTGTGAAACGACCAACAGACGAAATGAACAGACACACCGACACACACGGTACGGAACGGCACTACAACAACAACAACTCCGAAGAAATGGCAGAGAAACAGTTTGTACTTTGTTTACCATATTTATGTTCGTTCAGCGGTCAGATGTTCTTCTGAAGCGAAACGGAACGAACTGAACATTGAAACGCACATAAACAAAAATACACATGAATGAATGTGGGAATGCATGTGAAATGAAATCAAATAAACAAAATCCACGGAGAACGCCCTGAAATGGCAACGAAACAAAACAAAAAATAACAACAGTGAAATGCAAACAACAAACACTTTCGGTGCTGCCAATTAAGTACTTTTTCTCGACGCCAATAGATAAACGGGGGCCTCCTGTAACTAATCGAACCAAAGACGACCCAAGTTGTGTTTTTAACACATTAGTCTAGTAAGTGACATGTGAATATTTGAAAGGTTTTCAAAGCAAATAGTAATTTCTTTAAAACAAATACATCTCTTATAAACGGGCACTTTTTTCAGTACCAATCCGCTTTAGTCCTATTGGGTATTTCTCTGTAAGCGGACAAAATTCTCCGTTCCTTAGGTGTCCGCTTATGAGAGAGTACACTGTATAAGGATCTGATGGTGCCACTCAGAGTGTTCGGGGCGAGAAGCCAAAGTCGTAATCCCTCCTCACTAACAGTCTGCTGTGAGGGAATGGATTTTCGCAGTGAACGAAATGTTGGTTTCTTCAAGTATCTTCGAATTCTTATCAATATCAGTACAAACATAATTTGTTCGACCTTTACGACAATTATTTTATGCTTTTCCATCTGGCAGTTTTTGTGTCAAAGCATTGACAACACTCACTATCGTCTTCAGTGTTGTTGTTGTTGTTATTATTGTAAATGCAGAAGAGAATGCGCATGCATTGAACCCAGCTGACTTCGTTCATTATCAGCAGCAATGCAAGTGTGTGAGCGTTCGCTCTTTTCGTGTTGTTGTTGTTGTCGTTCGTGTTGCGGCTGTTAGAGATTTTGCAGAATTTTCCAAGTGGAACGGAACGAACTTCCGTTAATTGCACGAACAAATGAAAACTGAATAAACGAACGAAAGTCAGACATGTTGTGTTTGGTGGTGTTCCATGGAACCTCATCTCGAATGCATGCATGCATACATCTGTTGGATGCATAAATTTCTATGCGATTTATGGGGAAAAAAAACCGTGTGGAACGCTAGGGAGTTCCTATTTCGGTGCTCCCTAGCGTTCAGGAAAAAACAAATCGATTAAGAGCGACTGCACTTGGCACAAATGGGGTAGGGGAGTGTGGGGTTTATTCATGTAGTCTATGATCCGCATTGACGGGATCATAGGGAAATTGCCAATAAATTTATTCGGGTTAACGTGGGGACCCTGGTGTTCTTGGCCGTAGCTAATGTGTGCTCTTGTCATCGGGCCTGCAACTGATGAAAGAAGTTATAATTGAATATTGCGAAATCGCCGAAATATTGACAACCCCTCTCCCAAGGACTGTAGACATCATACGGGTCGCTATGTATACGAACACTCCAGAGGTCAGTTTTCTCTATACGATTGGAGGTTATTGTCCAAAATTAAAGGCCAACATCAGCTAAATCATGGTAGGGTGGATGAAAATGGCACAATGTTACGAACTACGACAAATAAAGGGGTTTCCAACAAGAGGTGTTATTTTGAATCACCCGCTATTTCGGTAGCTGTCACTTTTTATTCTTTGGCATTTGACTTCTTGAGGCTATCGAGGCCATACGACAGCCACATTGCGCTTTGGATATGAAAAATCTCATGAAAAGGATATGTTTCGGTAAGCGTGGTCGTGCTGGCCATTTGGCTGATGTTGTTTTTCATTATTAACGGCATACCTTCCTCTTTATTACGAAACCAACATCCGATCACTTATCTCATAAATACCAAAATAACACCTCTTGTTGGAGAACCCTGTATAATACGAAGATAAAAATTAATGGAAATTTTTAATATTTAAATCTACAGGATTACGGGAAAACAAAGATTTCCTCAAAAGGGAAAATATATTGGACTAGTAAGTTGTAATGCGCCTATGGCGCCCGTTGAATTATGGAAAAAAAATTTTGTTGAAAAAAAAAATTTGGCGGAAAAAAAAACAATTTTGTTGAAAAAAAAATTTTGTTGAAAAAAAAATTGTTTCTTGAAAAAAAAAAAATTTTGTTGAAAAACAATTTTTTTCTTGAAAAAAAAAATGTTGAAAAAAAAAATTTTTGTGAAAAAAAAAAAAAATTTGTTGAAAAAAAAAAATTGGAAATAATAATTTTGTAAAAAAAAAAATTTTTTTTGAAAAAAAAATTTTGTCTTAAAAAAATTTTTTGTTAAAAAAAAAATTTTGTAAAAAAAAAAAATTGTAAAAAAAAAATTTTGGAAAACAAAAAATTTTGGTAAAAAAAAAAATTTGGGGAAAACACAATTTCTGTAAAAAAAAAAAATATTATTTTTTTTATTATTATTATTTATAGAAAATTATAGAATGCCTATTTAAATTCCTACGTACTGCGACAGAGTCAGTGAATCAGTGAATCAGTGTCGAGGGTAAATTTATATTAAGATTGATACTGAAAAAAGTGTCCGTTTATGAGAGGTTTCCGCTTAAGCGAGGTGTCCGCAAGGAGAGAGTACACTATACTTCAATATGTTCAGCAGTTATCAGGTATTTCCTTTATTTCGGTGTTATTTTTATGCAAAAGGAAATACAGCTCACGAAATTCATTTTCTTTTCATTTTTGTCCACAATTCACGAGCATGTTTGCTTTCAATGGCTGTCAAAGTCGGAAACTTAATGACAACTAATTACGAGACAAGTTCAGAATAACATCTTGTATCAAACGTGCTTTAGGAGAATTCTCTTGGCTGGAAGAGCACTCTCCATTCCTCCTTTTCGGTGTCAATATCATGAACTTCTTTACATCTGCGTAATCAATCCATTTTAGCAAATATACCCTTCGTATTAAATTAACGATCCACTTTCTGTTTTAATCCGCTGCCATGTTTTGGTTTCCGTTTCACTCCAATGCAATGGGTGGACATAACCTAAGAACTCCCCTCCATTAGAATTTTTAAGAAAAGAACTTAAAAAGAAAGACGGGAAGGGGAATCTGTTCAAAATGTGTGTACACTTCTTAATGGCGCTTGTGGAGCTGTGGTTGTGTGCACCACCACCGCAACTTTAATAATTTCCACACGAAATTCAGCATAAACGGAAATGAAAAGTGTTTCCGTTTACCTTCTCCGGGCGACGCCACAAAATGTGGCAAACAAATAAGGCCGGCCGGCATACAGCCAAAATACGGCGGCGGCGGCGACAACAACAGCAACGACGAGGACGATTGTAATGTTATCCTTTTTGGAAAGAAAGCCCGAACAAAAAAGCCAACATTGTTGTACTCAATCACCCGGCACGTAATTCATAATTACACATGTATGTGTGTGTGTGTGTGTGTGCATTCAGGAGGCGGGAAGAGACCAGTCTGGCAATGCAGCCCAGACACAGACACAATACATTCAGCGTGTCTGTCTGTCTGTTGTGTGTGTGTGTGTGTGTGTGTGTGTCTGTGCATTGGCAGACAGAATTTGTAGAAATACTTAAACTTTTGCGGAGTGGGTCACACGTGACCGTTTGCATGTGACAAGGATTAAAATGCTTCTGACGATTGTGCTCAGCTCAGCGAACGAACAAACAAACAAACAGACAAACAATGTATACACATCGTTTCCATTGTTGCAAGCAAGAAAAATACGCTACTGTAGTCCTTTGACAAGGACAAAGAAATGCGCTGGCTTTTGTAACAACTTTCACTGGGATTTCAAAACAACGAAAAGAAAAGAAAAACTTAAACTTTAGTCTAAGCAAAAGTTTCGGGAGACAGTTTAACGTTAGCGATTAGTGAAACTTCTAATTTTCAAAAGTTGCTCCCGGTATGAGAAGAATTAGGAAAACTACAAAACAAAGGATAAGATATTCGTTCAGATTCGAAGTCTCCATTTCGGAGACGGCTGGCAATTTAGATCCATAGGCGGACGATGTTGGTTGTTCTTCAGCCAAGCTCTTGATCTCATTTTGTTTGGTTGCTGTTCCAACACCTTCATTTTTGAATTGCCACGACCTGAAGACGATTTAAAAACCGTTAGTCGAGGATTTGGAAGCTAGGCTATTGTTGTTTTGATCTCATTTTGTTTGGTTACTGGTTCAACACCTTCATCTTTGAATTGGAAGAAGTTTGAATTTGGAGGGAATTTTCATATGCCTTGCAACGATGTACAGAGTTTCAGCAGGGGCACATATTTTCATTAGGAACGCAATTTTCTAAAACTGCAACTAACATTTTTTATTCACCCTTTCCAGCGGTGAATTTATGTTTGAGGAACGAAAGCTTTTGTCAAGCTTTGCTTTTAACTCGCACCACAACAACAACTCGCAATAAAATCGATACAAAGTAAAACCAATAATAATACGACGTACACAGCAAACGTTTCGAGGACCATGATCCAGGGAAACGCTCTTGAAATGTAGAAAAGTCCTAAGATCACATGTCGTCTAAGAATACAGAGCTGTTACTACGGCCTGTCGATTGACAGGAAACTACAGCTACTACGAAAACAAGCACCAGCGATCACCGGCCTGGTATCCGTTTTGACACTTGTCCAAAATCCCCCTCGAACCCGAATCATTTTTCTTCAGGCTGATTTTTTTTTTCATGCTCTGATGGCAGAGAACGACGAAGGGACCAATAATTTAGTTTTACGAGCGCCTAGAACAGACATACGACCGCTGTACCGGCCAACAGAGGCAGGGACAACATCTGCAGTTGGAGTCATAGCGAAAGTTGAGCAGGTGGGAAAATCGTTCACTCCAGAAGGAAGAAAAATACATGCAACGCCGGCAATGTTAGGTACTCTCAGAGGGAATTTTCATAGCAAAAGATCACTTGGAGAATTTTTATGGAAAAAGAGATCATTTCGTACAAAAAAAAAGAAAATTTCATAGAAAAAGTTCTATCTGAGAGAATTTTCATATAAATAATTTTCTTAGAGAGAATTTTCATATAAAAAATGTTCTCAGAGAGAATTATCACTCAAAAAAGTTCTCTCAGAGAGAATTATCGCACAATAAAGTTCTCTCAGAGAGAAATTTCAAAGAGAAAGTTCACTAAGGGAGAATTTTTATAGAGAAGGTTCACTTAGAGAGAATTTTTATGGAAAAAGTTCTCTCAGAGAGAAATATCGTACAAAAATTGTTTTTTTAGAGAATTATCGTACAAAATAGTTTGAATAGAGAAAGTACACTTAGAGAGATTTTTTATAGAGATAGTTCTAGAAAAAGTTCTCTCAGAGAGAATTATCGCAGAAAAATTTTTTTTTTGAGAATTTTCATACAAAAAATTTCTCTCAGAGAGGATTTTTAATAGAGGACGTTCACTTAGAGAGAATTTTTATGGTAAAAGTTCTCTTAGAGAGAATTTTCATATAAAAAATTCTGTCGGAGAGAATTATCACGCAAAAAAAATGTTTTATTTTGAACAACGTTCACTGAGAGTGATTTTTTTATAGAGAAAATTCACTTAGAGAGAATTTTAGACAGAGTATTTTATAGAAAAAGTTCTCTCAGAGAGAATTATCAAACAAAAAAAATGTTTGGAGCATTGTCATTCAAAAATTTTTTCTCAGAGAGAATTTTCATAGAGAAAGTTCACTTAGAGAGCATTTTTATAGAGATAGTTCACTTAGAGAGAATTTTCATATAAAAAGTTCTCTCAGAGAGTACGCCGGCAATGTTAGGAGGTGGAGTTTCATGGCTTCAGAAATGACGCCAGAAAATTCAACCAACGAGTGAAACATCAATCTAACGGGTCGCCTACTGGCATAACTTTGTGTAGAGATGAAAATGAGTATCCGCTAAAGGATTTGTCAAATATGTTGGAAGCAACATTTCTTCCAAATGACTCTTCGGTCAATCCGTTCCAGAATAGCACAATTTTTAGTAAAGTCTAATGATAATTCTTTTAAAAATATACCGATATATAACAATTTATTTAAAATACCAAAAGTGTGTGTTCTAATTTCAAATTAAATCACGTCACTTTCATTGTCATACCCTAAATCTGCGCCATGGTCAACACAATTGTCTTCCTTTCGTGTAGGGTACCTTTCGTTCTCCGAGACTCACACTCTTTCAAGCCTGCGAAGTGAAAAAGGAAATCCTTGTTGCTTGTTTTTTTGTTGTTATTATTGTCAAAGGCGAGAGCTTTGTGGTTTAATGCAAATTAGCAAAGTTAACATGTTTCCCAACAATTCCACCCTTCAAGGGCGACAATGCATATTTTGGCTCCCTTTTTGTTGTTGGTTGTGGGGGTGGGGGTAAATGTGAATTGAATCCAGTTTGGATGACATACAGCTTTGGATTTGTTTACCGAATGTAACGTATTTGTTTGACATGATAACTAAAGCTTAACACATCCCGGGGGACTACAAACACCCGGACAGGCAGGCAGCAGGGAGACACAAAACTCCCTGCCAATATTTGTTCTGCTGAGAATTTGAGACTTTGCTATAAAAATAATGGCCGGAATGGGGCAGAAGTAGAAGCTGTGGAGGCACGTGTCTTTTGTGAACGGTTTGGGCTGTGCCGCACGGCAAATCTGGCTTTGTCTAAATATCTTGCTACAAATGTGGGGTGGCGCCGGGCGCTGAGAGAGTATTTATGCAGTTGATTTAAAATACATTTAATCGAACATAGACACACACATAAATATTTATTCATTAGTTGGCGTATTGAATTTGTTCGGTTTTGTTTGTGTTGTTGCACAATATCAGCGAAATCAATCAATTGAGACGATTATCGAACAAACACTCGACCTGGGAATTTTCGGTTTGTTGCGTTTCTTGTATTTCTTTCTTTTTCTGTGTGTGTGTGTTTTTTTTTGCGAGACAAGGAAGTGGATTTTTATGCGGTTTCTGGTCTTTTTTTTTTATTTTATTTGCCTTTCCTTTGACTTCATTGGCTGTTATTATACAAACGAAAATGTCATTCAATATGTTCTCTGCGGTTTGGCTTTCGTAATGTGACAGAGGCAACTTTAATATATTCCAAAAACTTTCATGCGATGCAGCAAGACAAACAGACAGACGGGACGGACATGTACAAGCGTCTTGTTTACCAAGCGTTTGTGTCGCATAACAGCTTCTCATTGACTACTGCTGGGGCCTGTTCTCTTCAAAGCACCTCCAGGAGCAGGATTTTGAACTCTATTTGTGCGGATGTTTTGTTTGCTTTGTTAGTTTTGGCTGGCATTTGTTGCACTTTTCCTTTTTCTCTCTCTCCATTCGGCCATTGTCTGTCAGTCGGCGTCGACTCTTGTTGTCTGGTCGTTGTCTGCTTGTTCCACATAACATCCCAGTCGGTTTAATGTCCTGCGTGATCCTTTCATTCTGTTGCACGTTTTTTGTGCAAACCTAAGCTGTCTTTAGGATAATAATTTAAGTGCTTTATGGCAGTCCCTGTTACACACGCACACACTCTAACACACAAATATAGAAAACTACACATACACAGCGAGAGATACGGTCACACAATACCAACACATAAATTAAAGGATTTCAACAATAACATTTCTTATTCCGAATAAGTTGTTAATGGTCAGCATGTGTGTGTGTGTGTTTGAGTGTGCACGTGTGTTTGTGTGAATGCTTAATTTCTATAAAATTTATGATTCGTTTGGAATCTATGAGGCAGACAGTGGACTGTTTACAGCAATTCCTTGGGTATGCCAATGTTTAATCTGTGTTCCCATCACCCCAAAGGTTCGCCTGGGGTCAGTGTTTTTTTTAAGAAATGTGGAAAATTTGAATTGTATTGGATGGAATTTCAGCTGTCTAGGATTTGTTTGTTTTCCCAATTGAACACTTTTTCTTAAAATAAAAAGCTTTTCAATCGAGGTATGAAGTTTGAGATGGCAGGACTATTCCATAGGACAAGCTGTCCCCGATGGGCTATACAAGAATAAGCTAATCTATGCATTCTCATAGGTTTTTTTATGTAAAAGTGCTCTCGGAGCACTTGTTCATAGCGATAAAAGTAATAAAAAAAAAATGGTTTTAAAAGAGTACAATCAGAGAGAATTTTTATATAGAGCTTCATTCCGAAAGAAAAAGTGTTCCCAGAGAGTTTTTTCTACGAGAACATTGTCATATAAAAAGTTTATTCGTAGAGAATTTACGTACAAAAAAAGGACTCTCAGAGGGGATTTTCATAGAAAAAGTTCACTAAGAGAATTTTTGTGGGAAAAGAGATCATTTCGTACAAAAAAAAGAGAATTTCATAGAGAATTTTCATATAAATAATTTTCTTAGAGAGAATTATCGCGCAAAACAGTTCTCTCAGAGAGAATTATCGCACAATAAAGTTCTCTTAGATAGAATTTTTATAGAGAAAGTTCAGTTAGGGAGAATTTTTATAGAGAAAGTTCACTTAGAGAGAATTTTTATAGAAAAATTTCTCTCAGACAGAATTTTTATAGAAATAGTTCTCTCAGAGAGAAATATCATACCAAAAATTTTTTTTTAGAGAATTATCGTACAAAATAGTTTTCTTAGAGAAAATTTGAATAGAGAACGTTCACTTAGAGAGATTGTTTTTATAGACGTAGTTCTACAAAAAGTTCTCTCAGAGAGAATTATCGCACAAAAAAGGTTTTTTTGTTGCGAATTTTCGTACAAAAAATTTCTCTCAGAGAGGATTTTTAATAGAGAACATTCACTTAGAGAGAATTTTTATGGTTAAAGTTCACTTAGAGAGAATTTTCATATAAAAAGTTCTCTCAGAGAGAAGTATCACGCAAAAAAATGTTTTATAGAGAATTATCGCTCAAAAAAGTTCACTCAGATAGAATTTTTATAGAGAAAGTTCACTTAGAGAGAATTTTTATAGAAAAAGTTCTCTCAGAGAGAAATATCGTACAAATTTTTTTTTTTTAGAGAATTATCGTACAAAATAGTTTTCTCAGAGAAAATTTTACTAGAGAAAGTTCACTTAGAGAGATTTTTTTATAGAGAAAGTTCGCTCAGAGAGAATTATCACACAAAAAAAAATTTTGGAGCATTGTCATTCAATTCATAGAGAAAGTTCACTTAGTGAGAATTCTCGTACAAACAATAGAGAGAATTTCGTGAAACATGCGCTCTCAAGGAGTTTTTCCTTAGAAAATGAGCACCCTAAACGAATAATAGAGAAAGAATAAGTGAATCTTTTAATGAAAAGAGTTCTCTCGGTCAGAATTTCAATAGAAAAATAGCTCTCAGCTTCTAATACAAAACGTGTTCACCGATAGTTTTTTCCATAGAAAAACTGCTCGCAGAGATAGAATTTTCTGCTAGAAAAACTCAGTTATAGAGAATTTTCTTATAGAAAAAGATCAGTTAGAGAGAATTTTCTCATGGAAAAAGCTCACTTAGAGAGAATTTTCCATTGGAAAAGTGCCCTTAGAGGGACGTGTTCTAGAAATAGTGATCTTAGGCACCTTTCTCATAAAAAAAAAAAAAAAAAAAAAAAAAAAAAAAAAAAAAAAAAAATGTTCTCTCAAAGACAGTTTTCATAGCAATAGTGTTCTGTATAAACAATTTAAAAATTAAAAAAAAAAATTAACTAAAAAAGTTTGTTTTTAGCTAAAGTAATTGCATTTTGTGCGGAAGGTTTTTTTTACAATTTCGAAAAAGTAAAAACGCAATTCTTATTATTTCTGCCTGCCCTACATGCCATTTCCACAGATTTTTGATATTCGAAAAAAAATGAAAAAATGACTAACCCTAATAAACATCTTTTGATGGAACAATTACTCTTCAGAGAGGACATTTGATTCGCCGATTACTTTCCCATGGAAAAGTGCACTCACAGTTGGTTTTCATAGACAATGTGCTCTCATGGCGCTGTTTCACAAAAGAGTAATCTTTAGAGAGATTTTTCATAGAATGCACGTCGATATGAACTGAAAAATGCTCGCCGTTATAAACTTTTCTATTGCGTAAAATTGCACATGGGTGTGCATTTTTGTGTGTGGCTGTGTGACAGGTGCTTTGCGACTTTTGTATGTTGGGAAAAAATACACCTCTGTGTAAACTCTTCGATGAAAGCACCTCTACGCGATGTTGAAAGTTCCTAGACGGTATGAACACGTATAGGAAAAGAATGAACCTTGATACCTTTTTTATGTCTTTGCTAAATGGTTTGCAAATGCCTACTCCGTGTTAGAATTATGCACTTCGGTGCATTTTCCACTTGAGCCATGCCATCCTAGACACAATAAAGGTGTCTCATGTCTGTTAGCCCATAATCACGTTTGCCTACCCATCTGCAGTCAGCTCAAGCGCTCCGCTACACATAGACGCAGGGCCAGTGACTAATCGCCACCACACGGCCACACGGTTAGCCGAAGCGGGCACATGAGACAGCGAGGTTTGGCCAACAATACGCAATTGTTAGGGGATTCATGACTATTTTATTTCCGCTGTTGATTGTGGCGAATGTCCACAATGCATGCATGTGCATGCACCCAAATGGGCTCGGTGCACCCGTATGGCAAATTGTATTAAGCATTAGCCGTGTCCGTCCGAACGATAACAATAAATGTACAAAAAAAAAAAAAAAACATTTAAGCTTTTTAGTAAAAGAAGTAAAGCTGCTTACTTCGTCCCAAAATCACGGCTATGCTTCTGTCTTGTCTGACTAACTGACATAATGGTGGCCATCCCATAAAGGAGTACAAAGAAGTGTGTGTGTGTGTGTGTGTACATATCGAAGGGATCGGCGGCGACCAAGCCTGAGATCAATTTACACATAGTTTTAATTCAGATTCCTTTACATGCTCCATTCCATGTTGTGGCCGTTTATTTCTTGCTTGCTGTTGTTGTTTGTCGTTCCTTAATTACTTGCTAAGCTGGTACACACGCACTTGACGAGCGGAACTGGGTAATGGTCAGGTCTGCGAGCATTACATACAAAATTGTACTTGTGGCCATAACCGCACGACTACTCCTCCTCGGACCCCACGTTGCTGCAATGGTGGATTGGACGCTTGCTTGTGACCGGTGGGCCGGTTAATGATTTCCTTTCTGTTTGTTGTGGCGTTTCTAAATGAATGGATTCTACTACGAAGTATGGACAACGTCCGTCGCCATCGCCAGAGCCCGGTTTGCCCGTTGTACCTGTGAGGTGCGGAGTTGTCATGTTTGCGCTGCTTTTTGTTAGTGTGCCTCACAATCATTTACGCTCCATTCCCCACTCCTCGTTCGGTTCACTTTGGTTTACTTTGGCATTTAATGCGATTATTGTCCTCGTAATTTATGCCACCGCCGAACAGTGGTTCTAACGTGCGAAAGGGGGGATACGAGTTTGTGATCCTTAAGTGAAAACTATTAAATAGATTGATAAAGATTTCCAGTGTTTTTCTTTTTTAGAAAGAAGTTTTTGGCATGAATATGTGTGGGACTCGGTCCTGGGGCCTAATCAAAGGCATCCTTTGTGGACAATACTTTCGTGTCGACATAATTGTCGAAGTACATACTTCTTTGGATCGCGGCCTTAGAAAGGACATTTTTATTAGTTTGTTATCATTTTACGTTGGATAGCAGCTGAGCTATCATTCTGTCGATAGCTCAGCTGCTTGAAATAAAATTAGTTGAAAAAAACATAATTTGTCGAAAACAGAAGTTAATGATCGAAAACTGTCGATGCCGTGGTTATGGCCCTGGTATAATCCCATCGATTTCCACATTTCCCTCGGAAGCCTCATGCTAGTTTTCCACAATGTCCTCTCTTAACTTACTTACCGTTTCGTTATCGCCTCCCAGTACGGACCATAGAGTGGTTTGAAATGGACAACGATTGCCCTCAAAAAATCATCTTTTCTGATGAAGAGCATTTAAATATCGGCTGACCAGTATAACCGGGTTCGATTAATGATGACCGCTATATGTTTCCAAACAATTTTTCGGTGCCGGAGACGGCAGACATGGACTTGGACCCTAATTGGTGCTATTTGGGCATCATGTAAGAACCACTGTAAGCCAGCGAAAGCCAGGCAGTCAATCGGCAATGGCTCATATGTTGACTGCGGCTTTCAAATTACAGTGGGGTGGGGGATTTTTGTAAAAGCCGCTATTTAAACATATTTCTAGCTTCTCCTACGTGTTGAAATGTCATCGAATTGTTGCTGAATCATTTTCAAACTTAATGAAAGTGCAAAGTTGAACAAAAAATCAAAATTATGTTATTCACTTTCTGAGAAATAATTGAAGAAAGTTTGTTTGGTTGAAAAATATATATATATATAAATTGGATGACTGGGACATTGTGAAGAAGTCTTGGGACACGGTGAAAAAAAAATATCTTAATATATATTTACCCTCGACACTGATTCACTGACTCTGTCACGCAGTACGTAGGAATTTAAATAGGCATTCTATAAGTAACTAGTAAGTTGTAATGCGCCTATGGCGCCCGTTAATTTGCTTGAGAAAGTATTTGTTACTTAATTTTAAAAATTTTGTAAAAAATATTTTGAGAAAACTATTTTGTAAAAAAAAATTTCAAAAAAAAATAAAATTGGAAAAAAAAATTTTGTTGAAAAAAAAAAGTTGTTGAAAAAAAAATTTTTCTTGAAAAAAAAAATGTTTGTTCAAAAAAAAAAATTTTATTGAAAAAAAATTTTGTGGAAAAAAAAAATTTTGTTGAAAAAAAAAATTTTTTTGGAAAAAAAAAATTTTTGTAAAAAAAAAATTTGTAAAAAAAAATTTTGGAAAAAAAAATTTTTGGTAAAAAAAAAAATTGGGGAAAACACAATTTCTGTACAATAAATTTTTTTTATTATTATTATTTATAGAACTAGTAAGTTGTAATGCGCCTATGGCGCCCGTTGAAATATGGAAAAAAAATACTGTTGAAAAAAAAAAATTTTTGTGGAAAAAAAAAATTTTGTTAAAAAAAAAAATTTTTCTTGAAAAAAAAAATCTTGTTGAACAAAAAAATTTTTGTTGAAAAAAAAATTTCGTAAAAAAAAATTTGTAAAAAAAAAAAATTGGAACAAAAATTTGGGGAAAACACAATTTCTGTACAAAAAAATGCCTATAGAATGCCTATTTAAATTCCTACGTACTGCGTGACAGAGTCAGTGAATCAGTGTATCAGTGAGTCAGTGAATCAGTGTCGAGGGTAAATATATATTAAGATAATAATAAAAAAAATAATATTTTTTTTGTACAGAAATTGTGCTTTCCCAAATTTTTTTTTAACAACATTTTTTTTTTTCCAAAATTGTTTTTCAACAAAACTTTTTTGTCCAAATTTTTTTTTTTTCAACAAAATTTTTCCACAAACATTTTTTTTTCTACAAAAATTTTTTTTTTCAACAAAAATTTTTTTTTCAACATAATTTTTTTTTCCACAATTTTTTTTTTCCAATTTTATTTTTTTTTGAAATTTTTTTTTACAAAATAGTTTTCTCAAAATATTTTTTAAAAAAATTTTAAAATTAAGTAACAAATACTTTCTCAAGCAAATTAACGGGCGCCATAGGCGTATTACAACTTACTAGTTTAAATAATGATTGCCCAAACATAATATGTTTGGAACCTACTCCAAACATATATATGTTGCCTGCAAAATGAGGTTGGGACAATTGTTGCAGAGGCTGTGTTTTTCCTCCGTACGTAATGCCCAGGCAGTGATTGTTCGAAAAACTCAACACACTCACACTTTTTTTCGCCAATACACACACTGGCCATCTTGACACCCCCTGCCTTCTTTTATAGGGGGAATCCCATGGGAGTTGGTCCTCAAAAAAAAAAAAAACAGTGCGAGACACAGGTCCTTGGTCTGAACTTAAACTGGCCAACCAGTCACTTGTGTAGAAATAATTTCCATTCCTTGCATTCGCAATCATTTAATTGAAACCATTTCATTTTGTGCCACTGTGCGCCGCGTGTGGAGTGCGATTTCCATGTGATCCTATGACGAAGAAGTGTCTTTGAACAGAACGTCATCGATGCGTTTACAAATATCGATTACGTTTCGGCTTCGGCTTCTTCTCCTTTTTCTGTTGCTTCGTTGGTGTGCATGAGTTTAAATGACATAAGTTACGGCCTCAGACATACTTTTAATGGTAATACTCACGTGTGTGTGTGTGTCTGTGTGTGAGTGCATTTGTATGCAGGAATGTACAAATGTTGCATTACGCGTTGCTTATACAATTTGTTTCCTGTTGCAATAACAAAACAAAAAGCGACAAATGAGGCAACAGCTTAGCAGGCACACAAACGTTTTTCAATAGAAAAAATACCATCGAGTTTTCATATAGAAAATAGCAGCGCCGGTTATATTGTCTCACCGAAAATGTCACCACAGCGAACGTTTCCTTTTCAACGTGGTGAACATTTCGTATAGAAAATTTCACCGTGGTAGAACTTAACATAGGAAATTCCACAGACAATGATAGTTTTCTTGACAAAAGCACACCGCGCTGAACTTTTTCTTTATTCCGATCAAAGATGAACACAAAACATTACACCCACCCACCCCCCCGCCACCATTGAATGCCACCCATGCCAGCACTTAGGAACTTTTGTACTGCCATAGACAGCCTTTGTAACAACAACAACAATTCAAGGAAACTTTGAATATTGTAAGCGAAAACAATGAATGACTTGTGCGTGAAATCAACACAAAGACGAACTTTTACTCCTACCGAAGAAGAAGAACAAGAACAACAATAACAAGAAAAGAATCAATGACATTGACAACAGTGTCTGAAAAGTTTTGCTTATGAAATACTTTGAATAATGGCCGGAGTAAGGATGCAAAACAGGTGCTGCCAGGATGAAACTGTTCCCGATACAATACGAACCTGCAAAGGAGCAACCGGTAGCAAATAGAGAAATAGAAATCACCATAAGAAAAAAGTGTTGTGTCAGACAGATTCATATATTCATATGGCCCACATCGAGGCCATACATATTATTATTCAAGATCCGCTTCATATGAATGTCAACAGCCTGCTGGTTCCAGGTAAATTGTGATACACGAATGTTAGAAATTTACTGTAAGTGTCTGCATAACTAAATACCCAACGCCTTGGGGCTCGGTCCACATTGTAGACAAGATCATCAATAAGATCAGGCACAAGACCCGCTGCTGGCAACAAAATGACAGGCATCCACCAGTTTAAAAATAAAATAGGAATTATCAAATATTAGTGAACTAGTAAGTTGTAATGCGCCTATGGCGCCCGTTGAAAAATGGAAAAAAAAATTTTGTTGAAAAAAAAAATTTTTGTGGAAAAAAAAAAATTTTGTTGAAAAAAAATTTTTTTCTTGAAAAAAAAATTTTGTTAAAAAAAAAATTTTTGTTGAAAAAAAAAATTTTGTTGAAAAAAAAAATTTTGTTGAAAAAAAAATTTTGTTGAAAAAAAAATTTTGGAAAAAAAAAATTTTGGTAAAAAAAAATTTTGGTAAAAAAAAAATTTGGGGAAAACACAATTTCTGTACAAAAAAAAAATTTTATTTTTTTTATTATTATTATTTATAGAATTATAGAATGCCTATTTAAATTCCTACGTACTGCGTGACAGAGTCAGTGAATCAGTGAATCAGTGTCGAGGGTAAATATATATAAAAAAAATATATATAAAAATAGGAATTATTAAATACTCATTTATTCTCCCTCTATCTCTTTATCTCTCTCATACACACATAGAAGTATGTAATTTTGAATTTTCTTGTTAATGAGAGATTTTTTCTGTGAATCCAAATGCTCAAACACTGACACCCTTTACGAAGATCTCGATCTGTGCTGCTGACAGGATGGTTACAATGTTTATTATCTGAAAAACTATCTTCTCTTCTCCTCCACCACGTTTCTATCATGTCGGAGCCACTGTGCATTGTCAAGTCTTGTGTGGGATCTCATTGGAGACCTTCTCATTCTTAAATGATTCAGAAATAAGTGTAGCTTAAGTTGAATTGCACTTCCTACCTTCTACAAGGCCTAGAAAACTCGGTATTCCAGAAGGTTTGTGTCGAATGTCTTTTCAAGCTTCAAGAAAGACTCTTCCGAGAAAAACTTTATTTTTGGTGGACGGAGGTTGAAAACATGGACTTGAGGGATCTATGGCATCAGCAGGATGGCGTGCCATGCCATGCCAAATTGTATTGGGCACAGCTCAGTGAATCGAGAGAAGTTTCCAGTCAGTTCCTTAATCGGCTGTTAAATATTCGGGAAGGTATGGCAGAGAAGGCCTTGGAAATCTTGCCGCTGTGTTAGTTAAAGTGACTAACTAACAAACATTATCGTTAATTTAATTTGTCATCAAATACTGTATACCATTTATGGCGGATGTCATTGCCAGGCCTGACCTTTGAGAACATTTCCGCATACATTCCATTGTGGCTGTGTAGCAACCTACAGCAAAAGCCCATAACAAAATGTTATCAGCTCATGTTGGGTAGGTATTTTTTTTTTTTATTAATCCTACACACACTCCATCACAATTTGGCTAATATTTCCCCCGGGAATTGTTTCGATGTGTACTCGTATATGGAAAAATAAATTTACATATGACCTCAGACTTGGAGGAGTAGGACACTACAACACTAAATACTGTGTATCTTTCAGATGGATATGGTATCAGTCTATAATAAAGTTCTCAACTAGTTTCCGTTTCAATGTATTTGCTGTATCCTTCACTTTCCGGTCGGCTCGGTATTTGGCTCGAAATCCCAACACCGGGCGTAGTGGCAGCAGTGACACATTAAATAACATTCAAATGTGTAGCATAAGGTCGGGTTAACTCATCCTGGCTTTGGTGTCAATTTATTAAGGATACACACGACTATAAAAACAACAACAACAACACCACCATCGGCATTAAAATATTAATGAGCCCATCACACGACATCAATTTTCGACACACATAGTTTGTGTGCGAGTGAGAGAAGGTGTGTGTATCCTTTTGCTATCCCATTACAAAAAAAAAAACAAAAACAAATTAAAGGTTCAGTATCTGAAAATGTACGAGCTAAAGATACGAAAAGTTTACTTATTAAATACTGCTAAATTGTATAATTCATTTTAATAGTTTAATAAATAGTCTGACATAAATTTGAATTATGCACTTGTGTGTGACTACCCGGCGTACCTTAGACTGAGACGTCGATAAAGGTGGTGGGGATGATAAACATTGATTTCAGACACGTTTCAAAAATGAACTGTACAATGATTGGCAAGGAAACTTAATTGGGTTTTAAGATATGTTCTTGTTAACTGAACTGATTTAAACATCACAGCAGTCTTGTCGCTTAGAGGGTTAAGAGCACTAAAACCCATTAATTGTCCCAACTCTCCAGACACAAAGGAGTTACACGTCAAGAACCAAGAAAGAGGCAGACAAAGGAGACCCTGACTCCGATTGAAGGGCCAAATGGAAGAAGACACAACAAATCACGAGCTGAAGCAAGCTTGCACAAGGCCGAAGTGCTTGGAAATCATTGAAATAGCAGGTCAACAACTAATTAATGTTATATTTCAGATAGTTATTGAATAGGTGGACAAATATCTGTGGTATCTTTTTTGAGGACACTCTTTATTTTTTTTTTTTTTTTTTTGACTAACACTAAGGTGATGCCCCCTATGAATGCAATGCTTTGTGTTAGCGATAGGAAAGAAGGGCATTGAGGGGAGGAAAGATGGAGAAGTGTTGAATTTGATAGTTCCATAGCAGACAGGACATACGAACCGTTCGGCTGAAGAACGAATTTTCTCTATAGTGCGTCTTCCGGTCATTTCGCAAAGAAGTCTGCCGGTTGAGTCTCCCTGAATAGCCGAATATTCCGACTAAACGGTCTAAACTCAAAGACAGATATCTGACGAACAGATCTATTCCTATCTATTGTACCCCAACATCATCTCGATCCGCTTCGGCGGAGATATGTCGTCTAGAGTATAGTTGTACTTGAATAGGATGAAGGATGGGGTCGGGTTCGGGTTCGGGGGCGCATTTTACTGGGCACGGTAGATTCGGTAAGAAGGAAAATGTAATGCAGAAATTAGGTCATGTTGCCGGGGTCAGTGTTAGATGTGATAGATATGTAAATATCTCCCTTTGAGCACGTTAGTCGAGGCTCTCAAGTCCTCGACCGTCTTGTCCGACTGCCTGACCCATACGCCTCGAATCCGGTTGACGTTGTACAAAACGTACAACAATTAAGTCCAGCGTCCACCCAACTGATGGAATGTAAAATGTAAGGGCTGTTTGAAAGAGGGAAAGGGTAAGGGTAAGGAACGAACGCCATATCGCCAAACACTCTCACATTCGCTCGCTCTCTCACTGTCTCTCTCTCTCTCTGTCTCTTGTGAATAGGCGACAATAACGGCAACAGTTACACAAAACAAAAAGCAACTGCGGCAGAAGACCCATCATCTCACGGTCGGATGTTCTCAGTGGAAGAGCGAACACACACAGGAGGAGGCTCTTCTATTCATTTCATAACAAATACACTACAATGGGGGCTGTGGGCCAGGGGGCTGGGTAGAAGTGGGGCGGCAGTATGGAAACTAAACAACAACAACGACGACAAGAGCAACAGCAGGCAGCACACAAAACTCTGCTGTTGCAGCGATAGAAGCGTCGAGCGCAAACAAAGCTCAAAATACACATTGAAACAAAAACAAAAATAAACGAATGGCAGCGACACGACGATACCGACCGACGCCATGCGATGAGACGCAAATAAATGACAAGAACAACAACAGCGACCGACCGAACGAACGAACAACCCACCAACCATCATGCATGCACAACAACAAGAACACCAGCAACACACGGCCGCCTTGCCTTATCAAACCATACGCCCGAGACAGGAAGGCAGGCAGGCAGGCAAGCAACGGCGTACGACGTCATCATCATCATCGCCATCAACTATCGCCGCCAAGGCATCCAAGTCGGTTTGCTGTTTGTCGGTGCATGTGTGTGTGTGTGTGCGTTTGTGTTTGACTGGATGGCTCGCTTTGCTTTTTGGTCGGCTCCACCAGGCAGGCGGCGTATTACGCCAACTACTGACAGTGTCAAACGCGAACGTCGTTTATTTTACCTACACACCAGTGCATGACATATGTACAGACAAACATTCATCCCTACATCCATTCCATCCATCCATCCATGCAAGCCTTCATCATACGTTTGTCTGTATGTACGTACGTACGGCTGTCGTTGTTGCTGCTGCTGCTGTTTTTTTGTTTCTTCTTCTAGTGACTCTTTTCATAGAGCAGCCGCCAGAGTTAGTAAAAGAATGAACGAGCGAGCAGACCTCACTGAATATCCTCGCAACACCACCCCCTCCCTCGGCACCCAGGCACAACGTACAAAACACAACGCTGCTGTTTGCCTTACATCCATGCACGACGACGACGACGACGGCGACACCAGCACTCCAGCCCCCAAACACCACTCTCCCCACAATGCAATGAAGGGAACAAACCGCCGTCCGTCTTCTGTTGTGTACGTTGCGAGAGAACGAACGACGACGACGTTCAACATTCTTCGCGCACACACACA
Source organism: Hydrotaea cyrtoneurina (assembly GCA_958296145.1). NCBI lineage: Eukaryota > Metazoa > Arthropoda > Insecta > Diptera > Muscidae > Hydrotaea > Hydrotaea cyrtoneurina. The sequence continues at coordinate 76,151,331 of OY282516.1, read as the reverse complement.
CGCACAGCATGCTCTGCTCCATGCACAATCTTGGAACGACGAACAAGCTTTTTATGTGTGCGCGCGTGTGTGCGTTTGAAGCTGTTATATTTGTGAGTTTCTTTTTGTGCTTAACGTTCGCCTGTCCGTCCGTCCATCCGACGTCTGCACAAGGCACAAGGGCGGAGGAGTAAGAACGTCTGCGGTGAAGTCGCTGTGTGCGTTGATTTCAGCAACCAACAAGAGCACGAACTTTCCCTGCAAAGCCAGCCGCGTTACTACTCTACTGCCCCCCCGCGTCCACGGTTTCTCTACGGAAACCAAAGTATTTTGGAAATGCTCAACAACAACAAATACAACACACGACATCACTAGGACGACTGACAACTCTTGGACCCGATGGCAACAATTTCATTTCTGCCCATCGAACCACAATAGCCATTTTCATCCATCGAAATTCGCCCTAGCTCCCTCTGGACAGCTTGCTTCTAACTTTTGGAATACTGCATCTCCAGGGAACAATAAACATTCAAATAATAACGTTGATGCCCCACAAGAAGAATGCAACAAGTGTCGTCTAAATTAATGGCATTTAATGATCCACCAGCAAGTGGGGAAACCAACGACCAAACACTAAAGTTGGCACAATGTGCCGATAAACGCTTGACAAGCAGATGCTATTAAAACGGATAATGGTCACACCGGCACAAGATAGGGACGCCGCATCCATTCCAACTGATCCACATTGGGATTCGCATAATTCTTGTTCTAATACGAGTAATCAGAGTCACTGCAGAAATAGGTGGGAAATTGGTGGTGATGTTACAAAACACACATTCTTGGTTTACACTCAAAGAAAATGCTCAGATGAATGGATTTATTGTAAGCGTGAATACTTTAAAAGGGAGTGACATCCATTCCAACTGAACCACATTGGGGTTCGGATAATTCTAGTTATAATACGAGTGATAGAAGAGGTGATGTTACAAAACACACATTCTTGGTTTACACTCGAAGAAAATGCTCAGATGAATGGACTTATTGTAAGCGTGAATACTTTTACGGGATGCATGAACATCACCCAGGTATATTCACATACATTATTCCCCGCATATTGCTACAGGACATTATTTCCCTATACAGTGTACTCTCTCCTTGCGGACACTTCGCATAAGCGGACAAAATTCTCCTCTATGAATTGATGTGGATATATTTTTTCTCTGTCAGCGCCCTGGTAGGCGAGTTAGTAGCCTGCTTTCCTATCAGCGTGGGGATTGTGGGTTCGATTCCCAACGGATCCTTTGGTCTGTCGCTGCAAAAATCAAGCCATATGGGCTGTGTCACCCGGTTTACACTTGAACGCCAAATTAGAATATGAATTTACTTTTTATTGTAGTAATAAATACAGTACAAGCTCTACTCGCGGACAGATCCCGCGAACGGACAATTTCCTCGGCGCCATGCGGTATTTTCAAAAGCAAATTAATATCCGCTGGACGGACAAAACCACTGCAACCGTCGGTGTCCGCCCATCGGAGCTTTCACTATATCTAAATAATTAAATATTTTCTCCCTGAATAGTTTTGAGGATATTTTTGAGACAATCATAAAATCCGAGAATTAGAAAAATTCCTACTCGAACTACTCCAACTTGTTTGCGCCATGAATACCCCAAATATGCATTGCCCACTTATAAAAAATTGGGTCATTCGATAACTGACACATAAAAACAAAAAGATTAGGGCAACGATGATTGGCAGCAGTTCATGAATACCGCAATTATATTTGGTTTTATCTTCTTTGTTTACATAACGACCGGAGTCCTGTGCCCGGTGTAAGGGCGCAATCGTATGGGAGAAACTGTTTTGAAGTTTGAATCAATCACACATCTGAGATCGTGTTCCACACACTGAGAACTCACAGGCATCGGTGTGTTGTCAGTATGTGAAACACGATCACAGGTCTCGCAAAGGACATGGATGGCCAAACAGAGCGACGTCGTCTAATGCGTAACAAGAACAAAAATGTCCCATCCTGGCGGCCTGTGGTAGTCTGCAAAAATGTACGCCATGAAATCAAGTCAGTGAACGCAACCAACGCGAAACAACAGCCAACATTTTTCCGCTGCTTGACGTACTTACACCTATACATACAAACATATGTATGTACCTCGATATGCACATACATGTACGTATCACATTTGTATGTATGGATGTGGAGGACGATGTTTTGGTTTTGTGTTGTTGCTGTTGTTTTTTTTTTTTTAGGAATACGAAAAACGTCCCGTCCCCACGGTGGATGGGGGAGATGGTTAATGAGGTGTCGTTGTTGCTGCTGCCGCCGCCGCCACCGCCGCAGCCATCGTCGTTGCCGTCCACCTCCCCAATGTTGTTTTTATGCAATGGTCGTGTGTGTGTGTGTGTGTGTGTATGCGACGACGATAGCTTGGATGGATGGTGGCATATGATGCCTGGCCTGCCGCTCTATTATGATGTTTTCTTTTTGTAACAGACGAAGTAGTCAGTCAGCGAGTCAGTCGGCCTGTGTGCCAGAGAGCGCCACAGTCAGATTGTGCAGAATATGGGATGTTGCCGTCGTTTGTTGTTGTTTTTGTTGTTGCTACCGACCGACCGAACGAACGAAAAACAAAAAAAAAAAACCAACAAAAAAAAAATGAAACCAACCAACAACTGAATCGAAACATCAACGACGACAACGGCTGACTCTGGTGGCTGGTGGGCTGGCAGCCTGTCGCTGTTGCAAATACAAAATTCAGCACGGCTGTTGGTGGTTCTTGCTGCCTCGACTGCTCTCTGCTCCTGCCGTCTGTTGTTTGGCCGGGCCGCCGACGTTTTGGTTGTGCTGCCAGTGTCGCTTCGCCGCTGCCTCCGTCGTTGCTGCTGCTGGCTGCGGTGATGGTGGTGCCTAACAGCAGCAGCGGTGGTTGTCGGTCGATTCGCATATCTATAATCGTTGGTCGTCTCATTCAAGTGTCCAGCGTTGGAGCGGTCGCATCATCACAACGCATCAATATCGCAAAACTCTTTTTCGTGTGTGTGTGTGTGTGCGCGGAGGAGAAAAAATACTGAAACGCCAACAGCAAAACCAACAAAAAAAACAAATTCAAACCACCACAACAACAACAACAGCGGCTATTGTGTGGTGCTGCTGTTTCTCTATACATTTTCTTCGGTTCGCTTACATTTAATCAATGAACAACAACATTTTAGCGTTCTAGAACACCACCATCAACAACAACAACAAAACAACGCACAGTAACACAAGAGTCGCAGTTGTCGGTTCGTTGGAAAAGTGCTGTCCATGATGGGTACCCATCAAGACCCATCCACTACACCTCCCGCCGCCGGTGCCACCGCCCTCAAAGTCATCCGAAGTCATCAGCGCGGCGGTACAAGTGAATCTTCGACGACCAGCGATAACACCACCGACTTCATTGAAATCGTAAAGAAGCACGATGTCGTTTACAACACACATCATCCCGACTACAAGAATGTCGAAGTCAAATTAAAAGTTTGGACTCAAATTGCCAAAGAAATCGGTTTATCAGTGGGTATGTATGCACATATCGACAAACGTAGGAGAGTCTGTCTTCTCCACTCCATCCATCCATCCGTCCGACCACAACACACTATTCTCTATTCTTCTCTACATGTATGGACCGAATCGAGTGGACAAACAAGACGAAAATGCATTTTTGCGTTACTTACTTTTGTTACCCTATGTGTGTGTGTGTGTGTGTGTGTGGTTATGTGTTCAAACCAAGAAATGTCAGAAAAAAATGGATTTTGTATTCTTCCTCTTCTTGTTGTTTGCAAAACAAAACACAAAGTATCTTCAGATACACATTAGTTGCAAACTGCAAAATAAAAATGTATCTAAATACGAATAAGCGACCATAAAAGAAAACAAAAAATAATACTAAACAAACACTTGGACTTGACAGCTAGCAAAGGCGAAGAGCGAGCCTCTGAGAGTCATGCCATCCACAGGCCTGACAAGCTCACCAGAACGGGAGAGAGAACTTACTCTGTGTAAACAAAACAATAAAAACGACATTGCAAAAACAAAACAAATTCGCAAATTCGCCTAAGTTCATAATAACAAAACAGAAGAAACAAAATAAGTCATGCCATGTTATTATTGGCGTTTCCCACCTTCTGAAATCACTGTGTGTCGGAGGAGAGTTAACGTACGTGCACATATCTCAGAAAAGTGAAATGGAAATTGTCCAATTGTCATTCTTAATCGGTCACTGGGCAGAGATGTGGGACGTGTTCTTGCCGTGATTTTGGGGAATGTAGCCTACACCTGCATTTTAATGGGTAATCCATGACCTACACCACAGAGAAAATTTCTGAATGTCTTCCATACGCCGACAAAGACTGGGCAATTACAAACGTATCAATTGGAATTCAAATATTCCATTTTATTTAAAATTCAATGCAACGAATTTCCACTTACAACTCCAATACGATCATTTAACATGTTATGTAAAAAGAACTCCAACTCTACTTCCAATTTTAACCCTCTAACCGGCAACACCACTCCCAGGATGTCATTGTCGTTAATTGTGTTTAATTTCCTTAAAAAATATTTGTTTGTGTATAACTGGTAAAAAAAAACAGGTTGCTAGGATTTTCGAGTATTTTTGTTTGGCCGGTTAGGGGGGCCAATTATTGAAGACATCCTCAGAATGGTATTGCCGTTTAGAGGGTTAATTTTTATCACTTTATTTAATGCGTTAATGACGAACAATCAGTCTGAACGAGTAGAACTTCGTATTAGTAAAAATGTTTGTAAGGATTCGGTTTTTGAAAAAAAATAACAAAAGCAATCTCTGACGGACACTGAAGAATCTAAGGAGAATGGCATGGACCCATATAAGGGGAAAATAATCCACGACACGCAATATTCAGTAGTCGAACAAAAGAGTGATCTACAATTTCTCAAATCATTCGCCTGTCTTAGGAATTCAAGAGTGAATTAGTATAGAAAAAAAATGTGCTCGACACTTTAACCGTTTCAGGACACCAATAACATTTTAGCAATATGATCGCTACGGAAACGAACGATAAATGCTTTTCATGTCCAAAAACATCTGGCTGACCTTGGAGTGCTATGTTCTTGGTCCTTGAGACCCAATTGCCAATTGAGGTGTTAAAAATATAAATTTCAACAAAAAAAAAACTTACCATTTCTTTCTTTTCGCAAGATCTTTCTAAATGTATCGCAGAAATTTACCAATGCCCATAAAATCGCAAAGAGTTCAGTCAACCACTTAATTCACTCCAGGCACGTTTAATAAGGTAATCTCGATTGAACAGGAAATACAACAGTATCAAAGCCAACAGATTTTGTTTTTGGTTGTAGAGTATGAAACTGTCAAACATTTCTTCTTTCAATTGACAACAATCACATTTGACAGCTTCGATCACAAACAAAACTAATGAAGCTGTCTATCAAACTGAACTGCCTTGTTCTCATTAGACACAGCGATGCTGTCAAACTCATATCTGTGTTGACATTTTTCGAAACAACAACAAAAGATTATTACTGTTACAGTTTAAAACGAAATGTCTGGTGTTGCTCCATCGAGACGACCTTGGACCAGGGCATACTATTCTATCTCATCCGTATGTGTATACTCTCTAAGTAATCCAAAATAGTTTTAATTTTCGAAAGCTAATGGCTGAGACAAAATCTGGAGATCAATGTTAAATCTATATAACATTCACATGTTTCTTTATTTAAAAACTCATCCTGTGACCACAATTCTATGTCTATTCTGATCGAATGCATTCGAGGAATGTTTGAATTACCACACACATAACACACGGACGCTTCTTTAATCAAATCTTACAAAAGTAATGCCTCTATCTGACAGGTAACCAAATTAATTATTTTTTTTTGGTTTCTTTCAGATGCCTCCAAAAGGAAATGGAAAAATTTACGCGACAGTTATACCAAATATTTACGCTCGTTTAGAGTGGGCTCAAAGACATCCAAGAAATACCAGTTTTGGGCACATGCTGAACATATGGAATTCTTGAAACCCTACCAGGGACCAGGACGGTACACAGAGCATAACATAATTGTCAAATCTGCTTTTAACGTTTTTTCTTTTTAATCATCAATTTTTATAGATCCAACAACGGTGTCATCGTGCCAAAGGACGACGATGAAAATGAATGCGATCTGGGCTATCAGGTGCTAACAAAAGCCACATCCAATTCCATAGACGATGATGTGAAACAACAAACACTGGTCAGCAACGCAAATACACTGTCGCTTGCCACTTCCTTGTCTAATGTTATGCCCAGCTTTGCCGGCATAGGTGGGGCGGGTGGCATAACCACATCATCGATGGGACTCACCACAACTGCGGGAACGACAGGATATGCCACGGCCGGAGCTATAGTTTTACCAGTGCCATCATTGCCCACAGTACAGCTACCACCTTCATTAACAGCTAAGCCCATAATGAGCGGCATGACCAACTCGTCCTCGGCCGGATGTTCAATAGCTATGTCGACACCATCCATCAGCTCTTCCAACAGTACAACTCATCTTCCATCATCACTGGCATCGTTGACCAACTCCTCCTTGTCGTCGCAAGTATTTGCTTTGCCACAGTTGTCTGCCAAAGGACCCATACCCATGCCAGCAAGTAATACGGCGAGTTCGGTCGGTTGTCTGATCATAGAACCTCAGCTCTTTGCCTCTGCCGACACATTTAAAAAAGAGTTTGGCAACGCTACATCCTCCTCATCGTCCACCACCTCCTGCACAACTCAAATTACACCCTCGAACTTGCATATATATCCAAATATTAGTGCTCAAGTAACACCGGCGTCTACGTCAAATGCAGCTAATCGCTTAAATCCACCATTGATTACAAAGATACGACGTGTCCAGCCGTCACCCCATCAAACATCATCAGCCATAAATCTAAGTTTTAGCTCGGCATCAGTCCCAGCCACTTCATTGTCATTGCCCACATCGTCATCGCCAACGTTGTCCTCCCTAGCAGCAGCGTACAGCACAACCAACGGTTACTTCTCCACAGCACCCAACAATCTCCTACCCAACTTTGGTACAAACTTCGGCACCAACTTGGGCTCCACCACAATTACAACATCTTCGAATGGGCCCCCACCAGCTAAGCGCCAGAAAAATTCTGATTTAGAAATATCCGCCATACTGCATGCCAATCGCGATCTGGACGCTAATACCTTGTTTTTCTTAAGCCTGGCCCGGTCGGTGCGTTCGATGCCGACAAAATTCCAATCGTTGGCCAAAATGCGATGCATGCGCATCGTCAGCGATATTGAACTGGAACTGGACAATTTGAATAGCGACAATGCCGAAGCAAACGGGCACAACAATACAAAATATTGTACAAACAATACAGATTCACCACCGCCGGCCGTGGGCGGTCATATCAATGAACCGCCTCTATCGGAGCATTTCGTTTATGTAATGTCACCGTCCCGCGTTGAAAGCATGATTGATTTGTCATCGGACGATGAAAATACCCAGAATACCACCAACGGTGGGGGAGGCGGCGTCGGTGGTAATGGTGTGGTTGGAACTGGCAATTAAAGCAAAATGATCTCGAGTCCAGTTGATGAAACACAACAAAAATAACTTGTGTGTATGCATGTATGTTTCTAAGAATCATTCATTCATTACATGTGCTTTTACGTCTAAGGAGCTTTTCTCAATTAATGCAGTATTTATAAAGACAAATACAATTTGTTAAAATTCAAAATATTCTCAATACTTTTTAAATGGGGTTTCAGCCAAGCAACGAATAGACAAGTATGTACTAGTAGACTACTAGTAAGAAAATAGTCAACATATATAAAGAACACTCGACAAAGAGGCGTGCAAGATGTGCATATCTATTGGCATATCGCAATATCTTGTTGAAGTCAATAAACGTCCATAGCCAACCCAAAACAATTCTCAGCACCTGCTGCGCCTTCTCGGAAGAAAAATGAATTCTCCGTACCTTAAATATGGAAATTTTGCTTGTTAACGCCGCACAGGTCCACAATCGAATTTCATTGGACACAATTTAATATATTTTACACATAATTCGAAAGTTGACTTTTCGTAATATTGGATTTTCCTGGCTTTTTAAAACCATTTTTCATTTCAAGTTATCACTTTCTCAGATTTTGAAGTCTAAAAAAATATCTATTTTTCGAACTATCTCATACGTTTTACCGCATATTGCACTCAATTTGTATTATAAAGCGTGATTCTTATCAAATATGGTTTGGTTGTAGTAACTATTTTAAAACATATGTATGACTTTGGACCAAATGAATGTTAACCTGGACTATAACGTAGCCTAGGATATAATTCATTCTTATCATATTGTGGAATTTCTCTGTTTTAAGAAATGAGAATACCCAAATTTGTCACAGTTAGGTGCCACGAATCACCACCATCTACAGCTTTATCTCCGTCAAATATTTACTAATTGGTGGGTACACTTGTAAGCGAGCTATGTATATTCAAATTGTAAATGATACACTTGTAGTCCTTTACTTAACACCGACCAATGGCTGTGTAAAGAGTCGTTAAGATTCCACAATACTTCAGAACAGAATTATAATTAAAAGCTTTAGGGTGTACATCGATCAATTGAGTCTGCTAATGATCGACTTAATATTTATAGCGGCTACAAACATGAACCATTAAATAAACGGTTTATAGACTGTTCCATTCAATGTCATAGGCTACAATTAAATTGGAAATTAAAAACTGAGCTGCAAATTTGTAGAAGGTTTATTTTTCATTTAAGATATCAAAATATTTTTCCTTATATTCTCTGTATTTCTGATTTATAGGGTGCAGAGAATATGATTTTGAAAAAAATCTGAAATGGTTTGAAAACTCTACAACCCATACAAAACTAAAAGCATTGCCACATGCTTTATTACTATCAATATTTAGTGACGCACCCATCTTCCTCTAATAATTTCTTCGATTTCCTTTCGTTTAATTTTTTAATAATATTTCCAATTATAATATTGTTTTGAATTAAATTTAATTATGTCCAATTCATTTTTGAATTTCAGTTTAATTTGACCCCAATTGAAATCGGAAATTTCTCAGACTAAAAAGAATAACCACAAGCCTAAAATTACAATGCTATGTAGGATAACACGCTTTCAGCTTCAGATGGATATTGTTTACATACCATGAACATTCAAAGTAGTGTAGAATAGATTCCAATCTCCTGAGAAATATTTTCGCAATAGAATTTTATTTGTACTATTTTTAGAACTAATGCGTCTTCTGGAAATCAGTTAAATTGCCAGTTTTAGCAACATCCAGCATTGCATTGTTCTTGAAAAATATTAAATCGTTCTCCTTTAAATTTTATTAAGTACCTCATTTAAACTCATGCACTTCCCCACTGCAGAAATTGTATAGTCCACTTAGAGGACTATTACATCCTAATTGTTTGGATACAGAAGATAACTTATTCTAATACGGCACCAATACAATTTTGGGGTACATTCCTTTACAAATTTGTAAAACTACCAAGGGAGCTGTAAATCAAACCAACTAAATTGTTTTAGATCTTATAAAAGTTTTTGTTTTTTCTTTATTATTAACATTCCTCTATAAATTAGAATGGATCTTATCTATATCGTTTAAAAACAGAGAAACAACTCTTATTTTTTTAATTACAAAAGAATACCCTGGTCAGTCGTGGGAGACATAGGCTGGCAATGTCTCCACGGATAGCATAACAACAAACAAGGGTAAACGTGTTAATGTAATTTCAAGAGGTATGAGTTTTCGGTGATAATCATCATCGTTTTATGATGGCTATTAGGGCGAATGAATTTCATTCAAAAAAATTAAATACAAAGTCTCTCTATGGAAAAAAATCTCTATTAGAAAACAAAATCAACGTCGCCACGATTTTAAGCCTGGACCTTGGATTTGGTGGTGACAGCGAAGTAGGCCACACCGGCAACAATCAAAGCAGCAACAAGCTCTGCTTTTACCCAGGGACCCTTGTAGGCGCTCTTTGTGTTGATGGTGATGTCAACCAAAGATTTCACATTGGACAATTTGCCACCGTCACGTTGCACTTTGCGCAAGTTGGCATAACCTTCTTCGTCGAAAAGACGGACCACAACATTGCCGCTAGATCCCTTTTTGATTTCTTCAGTCCAGCTGACCTGTAAGCGATTTACTATGTTAATTCCATTGTTGTCGTGACGTTGGTTTTTCGACTCACCTGATATTTCTCTTCGGCAACCTGTGCTACTGGAACAACTTTGCCGCAGGGAAATTCAGCGAACAAGTTGGGCTTGGCTGCATTTCCACACTTCAAATTGAATTCTCCGACATGGGCCAACTGCGTCAGAATGGTGGCATCTTCAGTACTGAAAGAGGTCACTGTTGCTTTTGGACTGGTGCAGGCGCTGGCGTAGGCCGAGGCAGCGAACAAGGAGATCAACAAAACAGTGGCAAATTGACGCATTTTTCTTTTCGTTTTTTATTTGTTTAATTGAAAATAATAATTATTTCAGATAATAATGCACACGCTCTTGTTTGAAGGCAGAAAAAAATTATGCTACTGTCGCGGTGTTCATCGGCTACAATACTTTCTCACATCTGACGTTTAAAGTGTCAAAATGCCACGACAACACGACCACGTCACGAACGAAACGGTTTTGTTGTGACAGCTGTAAACGAAGAACGAAACAAAAGTGTTGCCAACTATGACAGCTACTTTTAGAATACACTGCCGGTCGTAAGTATAAATACAGAGTCACTAATTTAAAACGCAATGGGCTGCCAACTGAAAACATAACTGGGGGATTACGGATTTCTGTTTTTTCGCATGGCAATTCTGGAATATAAATAACAGAGTTCAATCTTTGCTCGAATCAGTGATAAATTTACAATATGTATGTTGATAGTCTTACACCCATTAGTGGTGTTATCTGTACAAATAGCTTAGCTATATGAATATGAAACATGTTTATATTCTCTGCTAGTCAGTTATTTTAGCACATCTCGTTGTTAGTAAAAATATTAAATGTTATTTAGTGTTATTTTAAGATTAACAGACACAGGCTCTGTATAACATAATAAAGGCCTTAGCAAGCTTTGAATGTCACTAACTTTTAGTACAATTTCGTGTACGTTCGCATTGACGTTATTCGTCATCCTCTTTCAGCATTATCATTTCATGTGTATTGGAATAAAACAAATATATGTAGTTTTAAGAACATTCATTTTAAATTACATTTTGGTTATTCCACCTCTCTGTAATGTTAAAGAATAGAAAAAAAGACACAATAAATAATTACAATTGCAAAAAAATATTAATCCGAAAATTATTACTAACAACAAAATCAGCCGTTAATCGTACCAAATCATATATGATATACTTCGTCGTTGGCAACGCTAAGAAGATTTAATGGAGGAATCGAAAAACAATTATTTCATTCCATTCCATGGCAGGCAGCGTTGCCATTTTGGTGCTTTTTTGGTATCGGTACCCGGCATTTTTTTTTTAAATACTTTTTTTGAAAACGGGTATTTAGTGTGCTTGTTTACATTTGCTCATGGTGCTTTTAGTGCTATTTGCAATTCCTAATAAACGTTTCGCTATTAGTCAAAATCGTGCCCGATTTGGTACGATACGCATTCATATATAAGAACTAAAAAGAACTACGTATTGTGCCTGCTGTCATTGTGAAGTAAATGCTCGCTATAGTGATTTATTTCGGCACAGTTAAACAAAAAGGCATATGAAGGCAATGCAACCAGGAAACAGTTGCTTGTCTCAGCCGGAGATAAATTTGAAAGCCAAAGAATTTTGAAATTATTTTAAACTTAATTTTTTAATGGTGCTTTTTACCCATTTTTACCCCTTTTTTTCATTTTGTCGGTGCTTTTTCTAGGTCGAGAGTTGGCATCACTGGTGGGAGGCAAGGACTGTCACTTTTGATTCTCTTTCGTAACATTATAAGGCAATTAAGAAGCCGTTACAATGCATCAATTAAAGCCATGATGGAATCGTGCCCCATCCATAAAAAGAGGACATTTGTCAGATAGTACAGGGAATGGAAGAATCGACGATCGAAGAACTATTCCATACCACCATTCCTCAGCGGCGCCATTCTTCATTCTGTTTTCTCATCAGCAATGAGAGGTCGAATTGGAAAATCTTGGGCATTGGATGTGAAACAATAATTGCCCATTCAAGATACAACGAGACGCCTTCTACCATACCCACCTTGATGTCGCATTGGAAAGTAGACGGTTCATTCATTCTTCTTCATTTAATTTTGACGAAGACGCTGATCCTATACCTACGCTGTGCCAACGCTGTTTATGTATGAAGCAGGTGAGTCTGTTTTGATGTTTTTCGGGGCATTCTACCAGTCCGACCATCTGTTCATGTTTCCTACCTATACGGTGATGATAGATCGGCGGTAGACTCAACTCAGATGATTGGTGTTATGGCCAACGACAGAACCAAATCATTGTCCTCAATCGACAAAATATGATCTGCATAGTCGGGTCAAATTCATCCGAGCTGCGACTGTGATGCCTTGGTTTAATAAATAAATGAGCTGGAACGAAATGTAGGAAACAATGCGGAAGATGGATCAAGTAAAATGTACCCAGCTTTCCGATGGATTACGCCAGCAGATTATTCAAAATTGGCTTAAAGTGGTCAAGATTTGTCTCCTAAAATCAAGCCAAACTTTTCATTATTTCAGATATAAGACATTTCGTGTCTAGCAACCCCATTTACACAGCAAAAAAAGGTTTGTATCTCTGAAAGAACGTAAACAATTTTTTCCAGCGGCCGTTTCCGCCTCGTAAATACCGGCGACTGTAAGGTAATAATCTTAAAGATTAATATAACTTTTTTGAAAAAACCTTAGTTCGTTTGGAACCGGCATTAAAACAGTGAGTCTCGGACAGAGTGTGTATGATTTGAAAGAAGTCTCTGTCTGTAATCCCATGGAAATATGAGGGGAATACAGATGACAACTTCAGCTACAAAAGCACTTGAAGAGAATCACCACGGAAAGCGCAGACAGGTAGACCTATGTCCGGTGGAAGTACCAAGTGGAAGAAGACATGCAAATACTTGGTGTAACGAGATCACGCACAAGACTGTGAAGCAGGCCAAGATTGTAGAGCCAATCAGAACGGTCTAAATGGAAAATTTCTAACGCCTGTAAATGCCAGCCCACCAACTAACATTCGGATGCATGTAGATGTTGATGACAATTTCGTTGTGAGTATTTCTGCACGAATTGTATGCATAATATTTTTCTTATGGAATTTCTACTTTATTAGATTTTATAACTAGAGGAGCTTTTGATTTTTGGTTGTTTTCCTACGGACATTTTGCTTTTTTCCATCTAATCGGCTTAGCTTGAGCAAACGTCTACTATTACGATATTAATGCGGCCTTGAAATCAAATTCGATTTCATTTTTATGTTCTTTTCAATCTATCAACTACCCAAACCACGGGCACATAATCGACGATTTTATTGTCATACTGCACGAAAGGCCTTTTACAAGTGAAAGTAAAATGAAACGAAACCAAAATGTATTAATTTATATCATTCATTTATTTTGTCAAACTCTAATCATACATCCACCACTGCCGCCTCAAACAAACAAACAAATGAAACATGACTTTGTGTCATATTTGTTGGCGGTGCTCATTTTCATATTTTGTCTACTTCGCCCTTTCGCATTCGATGGAAATTCGTTAGAAATGTCTCTTGTTTACTTTATATTAGACCTTGATTTACTAATTAAGGTAAAAATAAAAGACAAAAAATATATATTTCTAAGGCAAAAGATCTACATACGCAGTATCGGCGAAAAGAGTTTGTGTTTTGTTTTGTGCAACCGAAATTCGTAATTCGAGCATAGGTCACAGACAGGTGGATGTGTGTCCAATCTCATGGACACGACGTCTATGTAGCAATGTACTATATGGGGTAGTGTGAGGCTCTTTTTTTTGTTTGTGTTCTATGTTGGGATATGTGTTGGTTCATGGAATACATGTCACGCGAGGTTGATGCAATAGAAAACGACAACGGGGAAAATATTTAGTGAATTTATACACGGTGAAAATTATATCGTTTGTGTTGGATTTTCATCAAATTTGGAATATGACAGTTTGTTTTACACACGCATACTCGTCTATTCTAAATATTCATGCTCTGTGGAACAGAAAATTATTTAGAAGAGTTCGATTTCTGGTAATCATTTATGTAAAATGATCTCCTGAATCCGTTTTGTCCCATCACGTATAATTTTCGATGAAAATTAATTTGGCTAAAACTAATTCAATTCCCAATTCAGGAGATCATTGTACATAAGGATCAGTTGCTTTCGTTCAAAGGAGGATATCGATGCCGAACAGTGGTATCTTACGAAGGAAAGCAAACAATGGAAAAGTGAGATCAGGCAACCGACAATGTTCTGTTAGCTCCAAATTTAAATTTTTTGATTAAAGAAAGTAAGAAGGGTTCATATAACGACCTGTCGCTTAAGAAATCACACATGATATCCAATCTTGATCTGTACAAGGTATTCGTGTCCACAATTTCTCTATATGTATACATATGTACTGCATGCTAAATTTATATGAAATAGTTTGTCTTTTTCGCATAAAAACCAAAATCGAATGGAGTCGACTGTTAGGCGGGAGAGTACAAAACTGACATGCGATAAGGAGAGATGAGAAGTGAATCCTGAACGCGAAATCGCATGGCTTTTGGCGGCAGCGGATAACAAAGTGTGGGCGGTGGTTTTGACTGGCGGAAATATTTGCAAATATTCGCACACGTGAAACCGTATTTGTATATGTACGTGGGTTTGTGTATAGGAAAGTACGCGCTGGCAAATAAAGTGAAAAGTAAAAGGGCTTTTGCTGGATTGTTGTTGTTATTGCCGTTTGAAGGAAATCAGCCAATGAACCCCAAATGATGGGGTTATGAACTATTTTCCCTCTATTGTTGGCAACGGTACTTGTATTGTTTTCGACACGAATTTCTATAAGTAATGACACTATTCATAAACAATATTTTAATATTTTATAGCAGAGCAACCCAGCACTTACGGAGAGAGGGAGAGATAGCGAGCAAGAACAAGTGAAAACCGGTAAGGATATGAGAGCGCCACGATTAGAATGTGTGTGTGTGTCTAAGAGAGAGCGAGGAGTTCTGGGCTGAAAGGACGAATGTAGCGATTGAACAACAATCAGACGTCGTAAACATAAAGTCGAAGCTCACAAGACTTTTTAAATTCATTCACAAAAACAGTTAGCGCGTGGCACGTGAAGTTAGAGAACGTGATAATTTCGTCGGCCATTAAAAGCAGCCCGACTACGCTAAAGTAGTAAACACCATCGACCGACCAATCAGCCACAAACTCTAACTCTAAACCAAAAAAAAAAATATATAAACCTCCTATTGATTATCATAAATAAACACACGGAGAACGCAAAGTAAAAAACGAAATATTCGAAAGTGTTTATTGGATTCGAATGAATCGTATCCCAAAAACTGTACTGAGTGAAATTGTATTTGAAGAGGTTTCCCCACGAAGACGTTAATTGACTGACTGAATGAATGGAATGTAATTTATATGCAATTAAATTTATTGGCAGTTACCTGAATCTCCATCCTCACCTATAGGCGTGCATTTGTCTATTGACGTTGACTAGACCGAAATTCATTGAAAACCTTCATAATGCCTTTATCGCTGACAACACG
Source organism: Hydrotaea cyrtoneurina (assembly GCA_958296145.1). Taxonomy (NCBI): domain Eukaryota; kingdom Metazoa; phylum Arthropoda; class Insecta; order Diptera; family Muscidae; genus Hydrotaea; species Hydrotaea cyrtoneurina. Next base: position 76,135,530 of record OY282516.1, on the reverse strand, counting down.
TCGTCGATTGCAGACGTCTTCCACCAGGTGGACTTCTCAACAGCATCTGTCATCACAGGATCCATTGCTGCGGCAGCAACATCTTTCCCAACCGGCGGTGCGTAAGCAAAGGTCATTCATAGAGCCATCGGCGAAATTGCTAGCTTCATACAACCCGAAAAACACTACCACTAGCCGTCCACATTTGTCGCGCGGACTCTCTGTGGGCAGATCACAGGACACACAAAGTGTCAACCCGCGGCAGCACTTGAAAAAACATCCATCCACAAGTCACAACAATGGGCATAAAGACGATGGGGTATCTACGAAATCCTTTAAATCGGATGATTTAATTAAGAAAAATATAACAGCTTGCGGCCAAATCGATCGACCATCTCGCAGTGTCCAGGCATGGTCATCGACTTCGTCGATATTGAAGTCATTGGATAAGGAGCTGGCTCAATTGAATGGTGTGCTGGGAAAAACCAAAGATATACGCAGCGATATTTGTCTGGTCGCAGATAATTCCACGAATTGTAACAACAAACAGTAAGTATTCTGTGTTTTTATTTTGATTTTTGTTGTAGATACATTGTTTACATAAAAACTGATCCTCATAGAGAAATGTGAGACGCCGGTTGTAACATTTTGAGACACCAAATGTACTTCTTTAAACCCGTAGCGCTACATTAACTATTGTATTTGAATTTACCCTATAATCCAAAATCCCTAATTAATTCCCTTTTCAAGAAAAGTCCAATGTTTTGGCAGAGGTCAGCTGCAATTGAATTAAATAGGTTAAGCGGCCGATAATTTCATGCATGCCTTCGAACGATGAAAAATATATTGTTGAAAATAATCACTGATCCCTTTGCTGTATTTCATGAAGTCTTACACAAATTCCGAGGGATTCTTTAATAAAGGGTTATTCATTTAAAAGTAAACGTAAATAAATCGCATATAAAATATTTTTTTTCATGATATTTCTTTTTTATTATAAAGTTTGAACGTTGACATTATGTGTGAAACACTACATCATTTAAATGACCACCACGCCAAGTGTTGCAAGCATTGATTCTTTTGAGGTAATTTTGGACCACTTTTGGCACATATTGGGCGGTATCTCAGCCATAACTTGACGAATGTTGGTTCTTAAGTGCTCAAGTGTTACAGGTTTATCTGCATAAACATGGTCTTTCGCGTAGCCCCACAAAAAAAAATTGTGTCAATACGCGACCAGGAAATGTCTCTTGCAATAAAAACCATATTCGCTCGAGTTGTGTGGCATATATATATTCTCGAAGTCGTATTATTCAATAGCAGTCAAAAAAAGTCGGTTATCATACGACCATAACGCTCCGTGTTGACGGTGACAGCCGTCACACCTTCGGACCAAAGACCGCACCAAACAGTGACTTTTTGTGGATGTAATGGCCTCTCTTCAATTACTTGATGATTCTCAGAACCCCAAATACGAGAATTTTGTTTATTAACATACCCACCGAGTGAGAAATCTGCTTACCATAAACCATAATCTCCTCTTAAAGCACTATATGTGGCTGTGCCAGAATCACCATTTTTGTAGTAATAATTTTTACGCGTTGTGTAAAAAAATTGGTTTAACAACTTAGTTTGACAGATGTCGAATTCCAGCCCTATACTTTTGAAACCACGAACTGGATAACCCTATATATTCCGTATCCGTAATGTTGTGTGTCTGCCTTGAGACAGGAATCTTTCCTCCGACTGCAATTTCACAACAATTGGGCCCAATCAAAAAAAGTTGAATTGAAGTAACGGCGAGATTGTTTTAATTTCTTAACCAGATTCCGTTTGCTTCGATGTGTTCAATAATGTCTGAATCCCATTTTATAACGCATCCAATATGGACGATTTGTAACGAAAGACCAAAATCCGTTGTATGGAAACAGACCGTTAAAAATGCTCTGAAAATATTCGTCAAATTCGTTTTATGGAAACAGGCAGTTGGAGATTACTCGCTTAGTCGTAAAATAGGTGGAATACGGTCTGGTGTTGTGAATCTGGCTTTGTCACCCGAGACATGGACACTTTCAAATACAAACACCAAAAAATGGAATTACACCTGTCCCCATCAACAGTTCCACAGGACTTTTGGCCAAACAAAACTCTATTATTTTCTTAAACAAAACTGTGCTCTCGGATTTTCATTCCCTTGTCAAATTTGCCGTTGTCAATATGCGGTTTCAAACATTATTCAATTCTGGTTTTCAGATATATGTTCGATATAGACATATGAAACACAATCTCAAAAGAATAAGCTCTCACTACAGATACAAATCCATTTTATTGCGCTTTCAATTTTGACGATTTGTAACGAACGAACAAATTCGTTTTATGTAAACAGCAAAATAAACGATTGGCATTACTTCAATTTGTATGTTCAAAATATTCCGATAAATGTATATGTGTTGTGTCACGTAAACAGATTCAATATTGTCTATTAATAAAAATAATGTCAAGGCAGTATTCCGGACCATTGTCTCAAGAATCTCTGTGCTGCCAATATTCCGACCCTTGGTTATGTATTTCTTAGGAAGCCCAGAACGCCAAACAATCCCAAATCTTGCCCGGAGAACAAAAAGATAATATGATTCTGTTTCCGGTTTCATTGTTAAAATGGATGATTAACAATCAAAGTGTGGTTGGTGCCTGGTGACTGGGAATAGATTTTATGATTACTTAGCATATATTTAACATATTTATTGCCATTGTTTGCCATATTTATGTCAGGGTTTGATTCGCAGCAATATGATAACGACGGCAAACGCCTGCCTGCCTATTGCCAAAAATAAACTCGCAAAAACCAGTAAGAATTTATTTACAAATCAAAAACCAATCAGTTTGACATGGTTTCTTTTTTCGTCGCCGCCACCGCCATCGAACTCCAAATATTTCAAATATATTTGACATCATATTCATAAGGCCTAGTACCTAACTACACCTCCGTTGTACACTCCTTGCTACCCCCTCCTCAACTACCTCTTCACAACGTTTTCGATTTTATGCATCGTTTTCTATTCAATTCATTTTTTCGGTGATTCGTTTGTTCAGTGATTACCAGCCACGCAAGCCCACCCATACACACAGGACGGAGGAAGATAAAAGTCAAGTGGAGGCGGTTAGTACGGAGAAAATAAGAACAAGTACTTTTATTGGGTTATTTACTTTGGTGTGTGTGTGTGTGTGCGGTTTGCAAATTGCCAAGAAATTCAAACTCCACACATACACGATATGACTGACACGATGACAAAAAAAATGACATGTGATACCAACCCACTCACACAACTGCCAACACCGTTTCTAACTTCATTAACGGAGGCATGAAATCAAATCACAAACAAAGTTCAATTTCATTTTAGCACTAACCAAATAAAAACAGATACTGGACCCTTAACAGCGAATACAACCACTGCACATTCGAAAGTCAACAACATCAATAAATACTCCTCTTCCTCGTTAACAACGTCCAACCGGACAGCACCACCGGAAGCAAACAAAGTCAATTTGAGCATTGTCCTCTCACATGCTCTGAATGCGAGCAAAGAGAACGAGTGCATACACAGTGATCCGGGTGATGATGATGAGAGTGACGATTTATCCACAGATAATGAACAATTGAAAGTAAGAATACCAAAATAAGAATATAATTGAAATAAAATCTCTGTTTGTTTTTCTATATTTAGAATAGAGATTGTAAACCATCCGAAACCGCTTCCAAACGTGTCGTACCCGCCCACCAACGCAGAGTTCTCTATCGCTCCAGCAAACTGTCCGTCGCCTTGAACTCAGTCAATTCCAGTAATTCCATCAGTGGTCTACAAAACCCGCAGAACTTTAACGTTTCGCCATCTTTAACGATTCAAAAGCGAGCGCCATTGCAACGTGCTATGTCGGCGCCAGTACGCAGTTTCGATGAGAATTCCAAAGGATCATTTCTGGCCAATAAACGTAAATCGAGACGCCGCAAATTGAATACACGCACCATAACCTGTGAGCGAGATTCATCGCCGCCCGATCATTTGACGAACGCAAAAGACTTTAATTTGGATGCGAATAAGAAAATTCTTCAACGTTCACGATCTGTAGCCCCAGATGTTATCACACTGGTTTCTCTGATCAGTTCGGAGGGCTCCGATTCCGAAAAAGAAGATTTTTCTTCCACACCCACCAACTCGGACTGTAGTAGTCCGACCAGAAGGGCTCCGTCCCTGAGAAAAGCAGGGAAATCTGGTAAGTCGTTGTTGTGTGATATTTAAATTACCCACAAAAAAAAACGGAATCCTTTTTGTTCAGTGTCATTCCAAGAAAACTATCCACCGACTTTTCAATTTGCCTCAAAAGAGTACTCACATATGCTGCGCCGCGGTTCTATAGCACCTCTGGCAGCCCGTATCAAATCGAATAGACCACCCACAGCACCACCGGTCTCCATTTTCCATACGACCAACAACAGCAGCAACTCCTCCAAATCCCCACTAATCATGAATGAGACCGATAAAGCGATAAACGACAATAAAAATGACATCATTTCACCCGCACTGACAACGGCCAGTACGCTCAAGAAAACAGTGCCAGAGGAAACCTTTCAATATCCGGAATATGTGCGCAGTCTAAAGGAGCGTGAATGCTGGAAGCTCTTTCAGAAGATGTCAGCCAAAGGTGTTAACATAACCTATGATACTATATTACGTGGCATGCTAACACCGACCGAATTCCGTCAATTGCAAAAGCAACGTGACATCGAAGAGGCCAAAGCCCTGAAGGAGAGTGAAGAGCTGGCCACTGCTCTAATTGAGGAGCAGCAGCAAAAAACCAAGAAAAATACATTCAGTGACCGGTCGCCAACGGACAATTCGCTGAAAGACTGAAGTACCTAAGAAAAGAAAAAAAAAACATATCTTTATCAGTCGTAGTGGAAAGCACTGCCTAAAAGAATTACACTAGTACAGCCACTTAGAGCACCCTAGTGGTGTCACCAACTACTAATTTATGAAATTTGAAAGGATAAACTCGCGAAAGAGCTTTATATCATTTTGGTGATGCAATTTAAAATTGAAAAAAAAATGTCACTTTTTTACCGACTGTAACAACAAAAATGAACTTGGAAAGATGGAAGTTTGGACTTATTAACTATGGTTACGTGCTATAAGGGTGATTAAATGTCGCCCCATTGTGATTGAAATATAATCTAACTAATTTCTAGTTGAGGTGTGTAGTCCTTTCGGTGGAATGACGCCTTTTATTCATGTTTCATACATAGTAGAAACTTGCAATAGTTCCAAACTATTCTACTACAAGTTTCAAACAATTCAACTACAGGTGTTCAAAATCAAATGCTTGCTTTTTTGTTTTGTAGACCAGTGTAATTGTTACACCGCCAAAGGATTACAAACCCACTGCATATGCTCTTAGAGTACCGGCACGAAAATACTTTGAAATCAAGAATGAAAAAATAAGGAAATTAGAAACAAATGCATCTCTTTGAATACTTAATACTTATTCGCAAATTTCAAGTGTAGTCCTCATCTATGCACTCGTTGACCACTTCGCACACACACACATGTGGCTAGGTGTTTCTCAATTGACACTGCCGATAAATAAGTTCCTTCTGAACTTTATTCTGGATAACTGCAATGCGTTCAACTGAAAACTGAACGCTGACAATAATTCGCTCATTTTATTACGTTGGAAAACTTTCTGTCGTTTAACAGAAACACATTTCACTTATCCGAAATACACTTTAGCGAAAAACTCAGATAACGACTGTAATTTATTTGAACCTGGAAATGTTGGCTGGGAAAAAATCTACATAGAATCGAATGTGTTGGTTCATAACTCCCTAAGTTCATCTGTGAGCAAGATCTGCCCACATGCATACAAAAAAAAATCCTGAACACAGTTCTGACCATATGGTAGGCCTGATCCTTTGCTACATTATTTAATCAGTAAACTGCAAACTTCTTTAGAGGTTTCTCCTTGGAGCTCCCATTCCACTGAAGATATTCCAGAGAGATGCCCAGCCTGTTTTAATGATTAAATAGAATCCAATAATTACTTTTAGAAAAAAATATGTTATTTGGCAAGTTATAAAACAATAAAGTCCATAATTTGTAGTCCACTACAAATATATTTTTTAGAAAAAAACAAAACTCTCATTAACAATGACAAAAACCAACCTAGAAACATCCTCGATATTTTGTTACAAAACTATCGTAAAGAAGCTACACTGAAAATTATCCCGCGTGTTCACAAAAATTTAAAAATCCTTTGTTAAAAAAATTGTGAGAAAATTGTTTTTTTATTTCCATATTTTTTTTTTAAATTTTTATGAATACGGGGAAAATGTTTAGCAGAAAAATTTATTGTTATATCTGGATTATAAAGAAAAAAAAATCACATGCTTTCCAAGCAAATATTAACTATTTTATCTGTTTCAAAAATAAAGAGTCAATTAGTAACAACAACAAAATGTGCACTAAATTCTTTTTCCCATACTCGAAAAGGCGATGATATTGAAATGTTCCCAAAGGTGATTATAGAATTCAAAAAATCAACGTTATCGGTCTTACATTTTTCCAATGCTGTCCTTGCGTCGTCTTATACCCCGTCATACACCACGCATTCAATACAACACTTTCTGTCTCTCTCACGCTCACCCACCCACAATTTTTGTGGATAACAAATTCGAAAGACTCGTTTTCTAAATTCACAAATGTACCAGGCGCTCATAATCGAGCAGAAAGCAGCCACCGCACATTTTTTTCAGCTAAAAAATCAACGCGCCTAAAACTATGCTCTCATGCCTGTATGCTCAATATACGAATATAATGACACCCTGTCATACGGCACCTAAAAGTATGTTAGCCTACTTTTAGGCGCCTTGATTTTCTTGCAGTTTCGAACTACGGAACTGTCTATCTAATTCTGAGCGCCTGGTGTTTTTTGGGGATTTTAAAAATCGAATCCGCTCTAACACTGGCATCGACGACATGACATGTGTGTGTGGTGTGACACACCTGTGTGAGCTGCTAGTGCGTGAATGAAGACTGAATATGGATTTTGTGGAGGGGTAGTTTTTTGTATTTTAATTTTTCAGATTAAACAAATAGTTTAGGAGGAATTGTTTTTTTTTATTGAATATATATGATGTTCAGATTAACCCTTCTGTTTGTGTTAACTGTTTCATGTGCAAACTTTAAGGCCAACTGGAGCCGTGGTAAGTTCAATTAACGTTTTTTTTCTTAACGTTGAATAAAAACACAGACGGGAGCAAGTCTCAAATCAGTGAGCTCAGCACGATATACTGTTTAAAGCCGGCTCCGAACGGCCAATGGTTTTTCTTTTTTGCACGGCTCTTAATCGTAAAGTCGCCAGCAGTTATGAGCTGGAAACCGTCCCCTCATTGACATTGCGTATTATTTACATCAGTATGGTAGTTATATGGGCCACTCATCTGTTTATAATTACAGAACGATAATTTATGTATTTGTTTCGGATGATGCGACCTTTCTGTCACGAAGCCAAAGCCGCCTTTTTGTCTCAGTAAAAAATAACACATGCTTGTCTTTTCGTAATTTTTTCACGTTCATTTAGTTTCTAGTATTTATCATAAATTTACACAGCTATTTTTAAAATCTTACATTTCGTAACTAAACAAAAAAAAATTAAATAAAATAAAGAAGTGATAAATAAAAACCTTATAAGCTAGTAGCATATCTATCTATTTACAAGAAACCAACAAAAAAAACTGAGCGATATGTATTCTTAAGTTTGCAATTCCACTGATGTCGGTTAAAGTTTTAGAAAATAAAAAGAAAACAGCTTCTCTTTAACAAACATTGAAAATATAAAATTGCAATAATAATCCTTAAGGACATGCAACATGGCACTTTGAAAACGTACGTAAAATTCAAGATGAAACCGAAGTAAGTATTCACAACATAATCACAAAAAAGGACCCATCCATTCTCGGCAACCTTCTGGGAGGATGGACGGGGGACGATTTAAAAAAAAAAAACTTCATTCATGTTTCATTCCTTCCATTCCATGATGTTGAACGAAACGAGATGTTTTTGTTTTTGTATAAAATTAAACCTGAAAGCAGTTAATCTTTGAGATACTGTTCCAATGGATTCGATCCACTTAATTTAGGCGGTTTGGAAGAACTCGATTCGTCTGTAAGTGATAACAGAACATTATGTTTAGAAATTATTGTGGGTCGACAATGAAACACTCACTTCTTGAGGGGAGATGTTGCTGTTGTGCATCATGTTGGGCGGCGGTCGTTGTGACATCCAATCTCTGCGTCTGCAGACAATTCAACCATTCAGTCAAGGTTATTTTCTTATCGCTGTTAACATCACAATATCGGGGCATTTTTCGTCCGCATTTACGCAATGGCCTGTAATTGTTTTATTTAAATTGATATTTACTTCGAAAAAATCCATATTTTTGATATGTTCGGTATACCTACTTTATATTGGTTACCAATTCTCTGAATGTCTTCCATTCTTTTCGTTCCCAAGCTTTGTTTTTATTTTTATCCAATATGACAAAACTTAGTGTCGCTATACGTTCATCCTCCGAGCTCCATTTGGTGGCATTGCTACTAAGAGAACAAAAAGAGACGTGGAAATTCTATATTATTCGTATTAATGTACCACCAACTCATGTCATATCCTCCACCACTATATTATTCGGTGGGCAGTACAGAAGTACAGAATTTTGTTAATCCCAAAAACAATTATTTCACTATTTTGCCATCTTATTGGTCTAGAAACCAAACAGTCTTGATTAAGTTTGTCAGTTTTCGTTCCGAGCTGACAAACATACTTTGGTATTACCAATTCACGTATTTGGACAATAGAAAGTTTTTCTCAAACCACCACAGGAGTTTCGATTGGCTAAGGTTGAAAAATAGGTTACAATTGTCAATCATGGACTCACATGATGAGGAAACAAATTTTTGAATTCAGGACTAGGGACTAGATCCTGCCATAGTTTCCCCTAGCGATTACATATGGTACGTGTTATTTCTTCTTAACAAGCCTCACATCAATAAGTGCGAATTTAGATCTGAGTGCTCAGAGTCGAAACAACTAGATCTGGACAACAAAAACATTTTTATAATAAATTACCACCATTCATTTTCATTTACTATGCTCTCTTGAGAACAAGAATGACCGGCATTTTTTAAACATCTAAAAAAAATTTTTTTGGGACATAATTCGAAAATTCCGTTTGTGGTGATTTTCGGTAAAAATTAATTCTACATTATCTTGAAACTTTTTCTTGTTGTCCAATGTAATAACAGTTAATTCAGTCTGTTTCAGTACCAGCAACTTTCTCGTTTTACATTAATCTGTGATGCCCCAATGAACATTTTGTCTTTTATTAGAACTAGGACATTCACTCAAACCACGATCGACTTAACTTAGACCTGAAAGATCGTATTGGGGGCGTTTGAAGTGTTGTTCTATGCTTAGATTCTCAAAACTCTCACGACAAATCATTCAGATGCCACCCATAGCTCAGGGGCGGCATGCCGCATTCAGCCTCGGAGTGATATACCCGTATGGTGGTGGAGTTTATAATGGCAAAAGAAATTACTGCTTTTTCAAACTTACCTCGCATGTGAACCAGTTATTATTTTTGTTTTTAAAAACTCTTTGAGATCTTTAAGGAAAACTACTTTTCTATCATCGGGACATCCTTTCATTGTTCTTGTAATTGTATAAATGGAATCACACTGAGGACGTCTGTCCTTTACGGATGTGCCCGGAATATTCTTGCCCGTGTCCTCGTTAACACACCAACAGTATGGCGTAGAGTTGTAACACTGAACTCTTTGATAGCGACCATCTGGTGTACAATCGGGCACATAAAATAAACTGTTACCATGCTGTAAGGACAGAGAAGAAATACAAATTAGACCGACCTTCAATATATACAAGTTTTAGATATTTTAATGTTACAAACCTTCTGTTCTTCCAAAGCGGCAGCCTGATCGGCCAAGCAATCTGATTCGATATCAGATTCTTTTGGGGACGGTTCCGATTGAGAACTTAGAACTAAAAAAAGATTCCCAAAATTTATAAAACAAACATAAATTATTATAAAAACCCCAACTAAACATGCCATGCTTATTTGAACAAAAGATAGAGACAGACAGAACAAAAGATAGATAAAGATAAAGAAGATACATACGTATCCATAAAGGATATCAAAGTAAAAATACTAATAAAGTCAAGATATATATATATATATGTATATATAGAGAGAGAGAGAGAGAGAGAAACATATTAATTATTTATAAACATGCAGAGTACGTACTATATATAGATGGAAGTTTGGTCGATGAACCAAATGTATTGATAAGAGGCAAATGATCCTCATCATCAACATCTTCGTAATCGCCATCATAGTCCATATGTTGACTACTGCTATCATCGTCATCAGCAGCATTACTTTCGTTTTCCTCATACGAATCTGGACGTAAACGATTTTGATGATTATTATTGTTAGGATGGTGTAGGTTAATGGTGGTGGGATGTTGGTGATGGTCGTTTTGATTGTGAGTCGTGGTGGTGGAGGTGGCAGTTGACTGATGGTGGTGCTGATGCTGGTAAGCCGTGTTCGAGTGTAAAACATTACTGTTTTTGCGATGCTTTGTGTTATTGTTGTTATGTTTTTGACCCGTGTTTAGTAAATGACCTGACGAAATGTTGGAAATTATATCCGTGGAAAGAATGGAGCCAATTATTGTCTTAGATATTTTTCACATTTTACAACAGGGAACATGCAATGTTTTGACTTTTGGAAAAAAAAATGAACCCAAACTCTCACTGAGACAGCGATCAAAATAGGAGGTAGAGGAAAGGCGGGTTGAAACAATACTCACGATTTACGCCATCTTTTGAAAGGCAGCTATTCCACTCCACCCGTGACAAACGTTCATCACTGTCTACGTCACAAAATTTACCAAAGGCACGCCCACAACGTTTCGGTTTCACAGCCTAAACAAAAAACAAGTTTTTATCACCGATCGCACCGAGTTGTAGTTTCACTCGTTGACTCACCCTTTTGACGAGTTTCTTCAGTTCACGATATTCATTCTTGTCCAACATTTGATTCTGATTAACATCCAAATTGGAGAATTTCCAGTCCAAGACATCAGCATCACTGGGCGGTATAAATGAGTCTAATGGTGTCGACGATTTACGATTACTCAAATCCCGCTGGTACTGGCCCAGCCGAATGTATTCACTTTGGAATACCTTGATGAGATTATTGTTGAAAGTGGAACGATCCTCCTGAGTACAGGGACGTTTCTTATTGCCGCCCGAATTCCGCGACGGCGAACGTCTTATATTGCCTTTGCTGAATTCGCGACACTTGGGTTTACCCGTACGCACCGAGGTATTCTCAATGGGCGTACCCGTAATGTCACTGCACCAGCAACCACTGTCCGTCAGGCATTGTATTAAGGCATACGTGCCGTCGGATTTGCAGCGTGGTATAAATTTCGGAGGGTTTTTGGCCCGATGTTTAAGGGCATATTCGCGGGCCTCACTGCAGGCTGTTTATTGGAAGGTAGTTAACAAGAATTAGTAAATAATTGTGAATGGCGCAAAATCAACGCTTTACCTTTGCAGGGTCCTCGATATTTAATGCTTACTTGATGACCGCTACACTGGACACGCAACAAATGGCATCTGGTGGGATAGGTCTGATCATCGGTACCGCAAACGGGTCGTCCTTTACTTTCATCACATTCACCAAGCTTGGCGGCACACTCTGAGATCTGTAAAAGACAAAGTGGGAATATTCAGTTCATTTTTATTTTAGCAATTTAAATGTTAAAATAAAAGCTACGATGAGAATGGTTCCTCTAGTAGCGCTACTGATGTTAGTTCTTTTAAAATTAGTATATGGATAGGATTGAGGGTTAGGTTTGTCCGTGTCATAGGCATGGCTGTGGAGTTGGAGACGGAGTTGAAGAATTTTGCCCGGAATTGGAGTCGACTGCGAGTCATTTAGCATTTTTTAACATTTGGTACTTTTACTTTTCTATTTAAACTATTCTGAGTTGGCAATCCAATTTCGTTTTCATTATACAGAACAACAATAGCCACAAACTAATAATATGCGTTGGTACACTCGTACTACTACTACAAAGGAGTAAGTGTTAGTAACTTTGTCACATAGACAAGGCAGTATGACAAGCCTGTGGGGTTGGAGTTTAGTAGTGGCAGTTGAAGTTAGAGCTCACAATAGGAGTCAAGAGTCAAAGTCGGAGTTCCTCTACATGGTCAAAGCTCCGCAGTCCAGGTCAAAAGTACATTATTTTGCTTTCAAGACAGAATTTTCGCAGCATTTTATATGCCAAGTATTGGCGATACCTTTGGCATAATATATGGCACATTATGTATAATTTTGATAAACCCTTAACTGTGTATTTATTCTTCATCCCTGGTTGACGGGACTTGAATATGTTTCTGTTTGAGCAATGTTATTCAAATAAGGAGTAACATATTTGAATTCCACTATATTTAGATACTCGATACAAAGTGGCCCGAAATGTTTTAAACTTTCTGTTGATATTGTTCAACTGGAGGAGGAAGAACCATGTTAAGAACAATGGCAATCCTTCCAAGATGCCACAACATTAACATGATTTTATCAACCATACACACAGCACAGTTTTGTGTCTATTCGAATAATTCGAATTTCAACAACCAGACCACTTAACAAAAATCACGGATTGACTCTCCAAAGTGGAAAAAAAAAGTATTATCAATTAGTAATAAAATAAACAAATAACGCAAAACCTTAAAGTATGGCGACATGTCGAGAGACTGGTTAGCTGGCGGTAGCTTATAGCCGCGAGCAAGTGTGAGACAATCGTACCTGTACTACCGCTACTTCAGATATTAACCATTAATAACAACAAGTATGTACGAAGTTATGATCAACTGGGCTGACAAATATATTCCCTACACCATGAAATGTCTTGGCGGCATATGGAAGGCCTCTGATAGACATTCGCGAAAGCTTCATTTCTAATATATGCAACAACAGCACAATGACGACTGGATTCCTTATTGACAGTTTTAAAATAACCACGGATGCCGGTGACCCAGTGATTTTATCATTAAAATACGAAATGAATTTGAAGTTGTCATTCGACGATGCTATACGATTGAAGTACAACGCATTCCGCTTTCATTTGTATTGGAGGGCCTTCAGTACACTATACAACAGTGCAAACCAAATGAATCGGACAGTTTTTTTTCGAGTTTAAGACGCCAAAATACACCAGACAATGTTATGTATAAACATCCCTTTGACAAAATGTATGTTGCATAGTGTTATCTGCCTTGACATGCATTCAAACTTAAAGGAATGAAATGTCTAAGAATTAAACTAAGACCGTGTCTCTGGCGACCACTTCAGTGTGTTACAAATGAAAAGATCCCCTGAATATACATACGAGTACTATTATTAATTATTTTCTCTAATGAAGTTAATATTAACGTTTGTACAAAGATACTATCATGTATTCGATAATACAGAATTAGTTTATTTTTTTTTACATTTTGCCACAGACAATTTGAAATGATTTATGGATACATTAGAAAAAAATTACGACAGCATACAACATTCTCCAAATACTTCCAAGACATTTTAGTTGTGTTATTTGGTCTATATAGATGCAAAGATATAACTGATTGTTGCACAGGTTGTTTTGCAGTGTTATTGGTCTGTGTAAATTCTATCTAGTGGAAAAGATAAACGTAGTTTTCTCGTAACGAAGAATATGTAGAGGTTGACCTCCTAAGGCTGTTCAGTACGTCGACAAACGTCACTCGGTCTTTCATAGAATATTAATGGCTCATTTGTAGAAAAAAAGGTCATTAGTAGAAAGAATCAGCATGGCACTCAGGTCATTTGGCCCACCCTATTTTTAAAAATGTTCTTTTTTAATTTTTAAAAAACATTTTTGTTGTTGTTAAAGTCTACATACAGTTCAGGGAAGCATTCGTTGTGATAAACTCGGCCGCGTTGAATTCCTGAGTGGCAAGACACAATAAATGGAATATTTTTATATTTAATACTTATCTAAGAACATTTTTTTTGCTCGAAATATTAATGGAACTTTTCTAACTGATCGGAAGATACAAATTTTGTTTTTTGTATTTTCTTAGGACTTATAAAATAAAAAAAAAAATGTTTTTTTTTGTTCGAAATGTTGATGAAATTTTCCAACTGATCGGAGGAGACAGATTTTGGTTTCTGTACTTTTTTAGGGCTTATAAAATAAAAAACATGATTTTTTTTGTTCGAAATGTTAACGAAACTTTTCTAACTGATCGGAGGAGACAGATTTTGGTTTCTGTACTTTGTTTAGGGCTTAAAAATATAAAATGAACAAAACATTACTTTTTGTCGTTTGGGAAACAGTTCGCTGCTTTGGAATGGGTTCACCGGTTTTTATGAAATTTGCGCATTTTGGTGTCCTAAACTCCAAAAACAATTATACATAAATTACTTTTGCATCGGATATGCCTTCATTATTTTGACTACACTTTTGGAAAGAGACGTCCGATCAAAAATATAAAAACAGTGATTTCACGACGGATATTTCGAGATATTCGGGCATGTGGCGTCAAACTGATTATCCTCGTGATGTTAAAGGCAACTGCATATGCTTACTGCCGATGCCTGAGTTGGTGCTGAGAGATGTTTTGTGTAGTATTCTTTCCATATCTTGAATTGTTTCTCTTTCGACGTAGTCTTTTCCCCACAGCTGTCCATTAAGGGTTTGGTGGTAGAGAATGTGTAGTTCGTTAATTGACCTCCCTCAATGATTATGACATTGCAAATATTTTTGGACGGCTTCAATGGAACTTTTTGACTGAAACAGTGGGTTGATCATTCGCTCGGTGTCACATCCTGTTGACTCATACATCACTGTACATATTGAAGATGGCATTGACCCAGAGCTGTCTAAACATGGCGCTGACCGTCACTCCAGGCATAAAGCTGCTTACTTTGGCATTTCCATCAACTACAATCATCTCACACCAACTGCAATCTGCATTATTCAGTTAATTAAAAATGGTACACATATCTATCCATTCGTTATAAATAAATTAATTATTTTTAATTCAAACGCCCTTTTCTGCATAGTTAAAAACGAACAGACACACACACACAAACTACATGTTAATACGATCGATCGATTTAACGGCTTCGTCTTTGATGAACCTCAAACGAAATGCAATGCAATTGGAATGCAAAACATTACATGTGCCGTTTGCCAAGGTACCTCGAATATGTCGTCCAGTCCATGCATTCAAGTAGTCCTACGACAGGGGAGAATGCTGTGAGCGGTGGTTGTCGCGCAATGTGATATATCTGTCGCTTCCATACACTTTAAACTACTTCGGTTTATAAGGCCAGTGTCCAGCCGCTGCGACGGCGCCTCTTGGTTTCGAGTCCACCAAGATTGAGATGTATGTACACACAGACGTACAAACAGACTCACTTGTTGTCGTACAGACGACAACACTCGTCCGTCTATTACATTTGCAACAGATCAAGTGTTAGATAAGATGATGTGCATAGAATTTAATTAAGTTTGCCTGGAGTGAACGAATGAAAATGACTGTAGGTGTTGTCAATGTGGTTAAATTATTTAACACGCAACACTCACAAGATGGACCTGTAGATGCGCCGGCCAACCAATTGGTGGCCTGGAGCTAAATGCATGCTGCAACTGTTCTGTAATCACCAGCACGATCGACGATTGCAGGGCTGTCAACAAGCAGCCAAACACTGACGCCGAATTCCTTCTAATCAAAGGAAAGAGAAACGCACAGACCTCGCCATGAGGCCAGCAGTCAAGATATTTTTGAGTAGGACTAATGAAATCATTTCCAAGTGGCCAAGGCGTTGAATTAAAATTATGCCTGCCCGCTGTGTTGGAATGAAAACTATCCATGATTGTGCAATTATGTTAACTTGTTAATCACTTGCTGGCCACAAGTGTACGGCACATACGTGTGTGTATTAGAGTGATTGAAACCGAAACCGGAAAACCGGGCTGTCGGTTTCACGGCGAGGCCAAATAACGTTGCGTGGGAATGGTGGACTCAGAACTGACAATAGGCCTGCCAAAGCCTCGGGCGAACTTTGCTAATAGAAGGCAGCTATGGGTGACTCTGCTAATGTGACACTTAATTTCTATGAAAGCAAAATGCGGATTGTTTCCAGGACAGCAATAGTTTTTTTATGAATCCGTAACTCGGCATTTGCTATTGGAGACAGATTGACATCCAGTGTTAGCAGAGGTACTAGTACTTCTGCTCGTAGATGTAAGCCATGTTTTCCCATGTTTGCATATTATGCGCAGTTATTGGACATTTTTTGTTTCCCCAAACAGCTGTCGAACAATGTCAAATACAATTGTGTCAAACTCTCTCACAAAATATTATTTGTCTCACAAATTTATTTGACCAATCTGCCAAAAAAATAGAAAAATATTTTCCATCAATTCAAGTTAAAAAAAGGTGGAAATTAAACCCTCAAAATAAACACAAAAAATTAAATAAAAAAAAAGTTCATATTACTATGGAAATTTTAGTCTTCAACTGTCAATATCTCGAAAACTAGGAGATATATAAAAAATAATTATTTAAATTTGTGTAAAATGCAGAATCGTATAAAGTTTTCAATTGCGCCCAACTTACCAACTATAGGGAAAAAATTATAAGTTTCCCGAATAAACTACATCCCTGACACATGTGTGTGTGTTATACACGCAGAACAAAAGTCAAGTTTTTCCTGAGCAACAACAAAAAAGTGAAGTTTGAATTGTGACACTATTGAAGTAAATGAGCGATTGGTTGATGTTTGCATTTTTGGAAAAGTCGTTAGTACATCAGGCTAGAGACTCCAAATTTGTTAAGGCTCTTTGGTATTTAATAGAACAATATAAACCCCAAAAATAAGGAACCACCGATTTCTAGTTTTAAAAAAATTAAAAAAAAAAACCGAAAAATCAACATTTGAAAAACGCTAACAGTTGTATTATGTATGTCCAGTGATGTTGACCAAGTTGATTGCATTTGTAATTTTTTAATTGTCATTTCATGTCTGGAGCAGTCTAGACATATTTGAGTGAGTGTATGTGTGCAAGTGGGACTATGGAAACTTTTACGGCCGGTTTTAAAGAGTTTGCGTTTATATTTTGGATAAAATGATAGAAATTGAATGGCTGTGATTGTCCGCAGTGACAAGAGAGAGATAGGCAACTACATATGTTGCATGCTGATTGCATTGAACACTCCTTCAAAATGCAAATAAATAATTTCAAGTCTTCACTTTGACGGCATTGTCGATATGGTTCATTTACACATACATTCATACTTATATGTATGTATATTATGTGTAATGACAGCAGACAAACCAAAGGTCCTCAATAATTAATGATTTAAATTCAGTGTGTCATCATAAAAAAAAATAGTAAAAAGCCAAAGTGGTTGATTGATTGTCAAAATATATGATTTTTAGAGGATGGCAGCAAAATATATGTTTTTCATGGAGGACGAAAATTGCAAGCAATTGTATTTAAATTGGGATATTTGCCGCAGTAACGTGTAGATTAATCGACTTTTCAAAAATTATGCAGGGCCCAGTTTTTTTGTTCTTTTATGTTTAATTTTTTTTTTTTAATACAAACATTTAAATTTTCTCGGTATCCACACTTTTTGTTGACATGTTTCCAAATGGTTAATAAAATAATCACTAATAAAAATAATCACAAGAGCAAATCACAAAGCATATTTAATTTTGGTGTGGTGATCGACATACATACGTATGCTAAATAATCAGTTGCTTATAACTCATACGTAGCACAGTGTCCTTAGGGCATATCGATGGCTTAATTTAGAAAGGGCGTAACTCGCATTTTCGTAACTTTACAGGAGAAGCTAAAAACTTTATAACATTTGAAAAACTTAAGACATAAAAAAATTTAAAGGCAATTTTACCTAAAAATGCGTAACAAATTTAATTCTGAAACTATTTTTTTTTTTTTGATTTTGGTTACGCCCCTATGCAAAAGGGCAATAAATCCGGTATTTTTGGTCACAAAGCCCTGAAATTTTTGTGGGACAAGGGTCTACCAAAATATGTAAAAAAACGCGATTTTGGAAAAAAATCGAGTTACGCCCTTTCTAAATTAAGCCATCGATAGAAACAAAGGGGATGTGATAGCTTTAAAGAGGCATATCAAAATCCTGTGCAATTACATGGGTGACAGCGCCCGGTTGCAATGCAACTACACTGGAACTGGAATTTTAAAACATTTATGTTTTGAGCCAAACTTTAGTTAATTTTGAGAATTTTACTCTAGATTTGATTAGCGCAAATTTGAAGACATCTCCTGTCGAGAAATAATTGTTTTTGTTGATCAAAAATGGGTATTTCCAAACCATATCGCTGTGACGATAGATAATACACATTTGACCCTTAGACCGAAAACAAATTTTGTTTGTTTTATATATATCAATTTACTTTTTTTATATATATTTTTGTATTTTTTAAAACAAGAACATGTGACAACGGCGATAAGTTCGGCCGTGCCGATAATTCTTTTCCCAACCTATTGATTTTAGTCGTCAATACTAATAGAGGGCAAGACTGCAAAAACAGTGAGGGCATCAACTTGTCGGGCATCAATTTTGTTGAAGGAAAGGTTGATTGCGAACCTGGGTTTGTTAATTTACCCAATATACTCAATCAACAAAATGTTACGGTGAAAAACGAGACGAACGAGAAAATAAGAATTCCAATGTTTTCGACTACAAGAACCACATCAAATAATATCCGCGCGTTTGGGTAGAAGTGGGTTGTCCAACATTGTAAATTTTTAATGAAAAAAAAAGTTAATTTGTTTCCCCATATCGCACTATAATATTTACAATAATTTCCGGTGTATTTTTGAGACCTAAACTCAAAAAAAATATATATTTTAAAAATGTTAGTTGGAATGAAAAGGTGAATATGTGGGCTAACATTTTTTTGAACAAGACCTTGATATAAAAATATTGACTAACCCATTCATAGTCAGCGATGCCATATGGCACAAAGAAAAGGATTTCGTAAAGTTAAAAATGTCTAGGAATTCGAAATCAGGACCCCCTTTGCCATAAAATATACAACTTTTTTAAAAAAAATCTTGTTTTTCCACTAAAAAATGCTAAACATTACTTTTAAAAAAAAAACCATAAACAATTTTAAACTGTTCTTATTATTCTCTTACTAATACGCCATATGGGTCTGAATAATTAATTGGCAAAACATCCAAAATTCAAATCAGCATTAAATATATATGTTCTAGCACCGATAAACAAAAGACAAATGGAATTAGTTCACTATTCCGAAGGCAACGATATAATAGACGGTGAGTCTTAGTGGACACAGTTTCATTGGGTTGTGTAGGGCATACAAATCATACGTGTATTAAAAACAATGACTGATCCTTGATGTATGTCTGTGCATACTCGTGATTGTATGCAAGTTGTAGGTGTTTATTTTCTAATCAAAACATCTAAGGTTTTTACAACGTTTAAATCAGTCTTCATAATGTTTTGTTACTCCAGGTCACATTCTGTTGTACATACGTGCTATATAGATAACAATTGTATTGAATGTATGCATGTACATGTACGTATGTACATATTTACAAGTTCATTGTAACTGCATATGTATGTACATATATACGAAAGAGTGAGTAACTTCTAGCTCCCATAATAAATATTATATCAATTATTATTTGTATTTGTTTGCTACGCGTGCGTGTGTCCGATTACATCCGATTACTTGTATTGTAATCGAATCAACACACGTACATATGTTTGTCTACATACATACATGTGTATAGGAAAACACGACTCTGTGTACATTCAAAGACGCGTGCTCAGCGAAAACCTTAAAGTAAACAAAAGAAGACGACCCAGACCGATAGACAGACCGAATGTGTACATGGATCTGTCTCTCCGTCTGTCTGTGGCTTTGCCTACGTATCCAACCAAAATAATAAATGTTACTCATGTAATGTCATGTTATTCGTCCATCTGGCTGTCACACGGTGGTAATAATTGAAACTGGCGCTGCGTACTCGCGTATTCATTTTCTTGTTACTAGTTGCTCGTCTGATAACTGTGAAACACAAATTGATTGACTGTCTAACAATATTGGCTGGCTGGCTGGCTGTCGATCGATAGGCTGGCTGTTTGGCTGACTGACATCATACGTTGAGTATGTGATTATATTTGCTGTACTGCAATCATTGTCAGCAAAAGACCCATGCTTCAATGAAGGGCGGTGGGGGTGTTTGTGGTGGCGAAGGAAACGTAAATAATAGGAATCCGAAGAGTTTTAGATGGGTAATAGCAGAAAAAGTGTGAAATGAATACATAAAATCTAGACATTGAATTAAATGTAAATGACATTCGGTATGATTAATTTTACAACAGAGCCCTGTGGTCCAGCTTACAACTAGAATAGTCAATCAATTGGTGATTGTTTAAAAAAAATATGCCACTGATCCATCGAATCAAAAATTAAATACAACAGAAATTATTGTAGACCGGCTGTGTTGTTATAAATAGTGTGTGCTAAAATCACAAAG
Organism: Hydrotaea cyrtoneurina; assembly: GCA_958296145.1. Classification (NCBI taxonomy): domain Eukaryota; kingdom Metazoa; phylum Arthropoda; class Insecta; order Diptera; family Muscidae; genus Hydrotaea; species Hydrotaea cyrtoneurina. Next base: position 76,114,808 of record OY282516.1, on the reverse strand, counting down.
CAAACACAGGTTTGTATTCTGGTTACATTTTTCAGCGCTCGCTTCCACCTATCACATGCCGACGACTTTACGAGTTACAGAGAAAGCTCTAAGCCATTTAAAACGGCATTAGCTGTTCAGAGCTGGTGAATGATAATAAAATTATATCGACGAATTAGATAAATCTTGCTGTTCTGGTCAGATACAGAGTGGCGGTCGAGGGATATTCCCAAAGTCAAGACAAATGACCACAAAAACTACTCCCTCTTCCCTTCTTCTGAAACCCTCATTTCGTGCTGCTCACACAGTGCATAGAAGCATTTTGAAAATGGAGGTATCCCCTGATCAAAATCAAAAAGCCAAGAGATTTTTTTTTTATAAAATATGTCGTCAAAAGTTAATTTCAAGCTTGGCTTATGCTTCCTATGCTCTAAAATCTAGTTTTGAGACATTTCTTGGCAATTTTATTTCCATATTTGACTCCGAAAATGTTCTGCCAAAAATGGGCTACTATGCAAAAATCGAAAAGATTAGAGCGTAATAAATTATATTATAACAAATGTTGTATAAACTTCATCTAAGATACGGACGAGATGCGGACACTTGTATATGTGTATGTACGTAGTATCTTCGTATGTTCTCATATAAAATGGAACAGTAACACCACAAATTGATATACAGCCGTAAAAAAATTATAAGAAAAAAATCCAAAAAAAAAAAATATAAACAAGAATAGCAGCAGAGTGTAAAGAGAAGATGAAGAAGTGTAAATCCCAAGAAAACACTTCAATATTCCAGGTATCGAAAGTGTGTCCCATCAGCATCCACCTCAAATCAACTGAAACCCGACTACAAATTGTCTGTGAACGTCTTTGCATTACGGCTGTGCGACCAGGCACCGTTGTGTTGTTGTTGCTGTTGTACGAAAAATTGTGTATTTTGAACACCTGAAAGCAATGGACATAACCAGAAAAGTGGAGGAGCGTGGGGAAGAAGAACATGGCACACAGATGCCGCCGCATCGTCTCCTTCTTCTTTTGCCGTTTTTCAAAATGCTGCTTTAATAAAATAGTGGTTTATAAACAAAAAACAAAACAAAAACGAATATAAGGTAAAAAATGGTAAAAAAAAAAACTCTAAAGCATACTTTATATGATGTTCTTATGTCCATTTAACCAACATGACATTTTTTGTATGCCAGCCAGCCAGCTAGCAAAAAAAAAAAACGAAAGACGACAGAATTAAAACCAAAAGGATTGGCCGACAAACCAAACGACAGCTAAGGCAACAGACAACAGGCGGTTTTTTCTTTTCTCCTTTTGGGAATGGATGGAGTTTGTTCCTTTGCCTTCATACCCAAATATACATACACACACATATGCTCATACGTATGTATGTGTAGTAGATATTATTGAATGCCATGAACCCTTTTTCCCCATCCATAACCACCAACCGGTAAGAATGGTGTGAGAATTTCTCAAAAGAAAAAGAACGAGCGAAGTGCACATACTGAAAATCTTTTCTTAAGGCCAATAATGGACATGAAATAATGTGCCTTAGGAGTCTATGCATTGAAACTTGGGACTTGATCTTCCTTGCAGACATTATCTACATAAGAATTTCGAATTGTCTGAGAAGCAGCTGGTTTTTAGGCTAACTCAAAGACTAATAAAGTCCACTTCTCTCACAGATCGGAAATCGAAATTCCGCTTTATAAGGTTCCGATACCGGATCATTGCGATTTCGCAGCTCTTGAGCTATACACATGCCTGTTGTGGAAGTAAGCCACAGTTTGAATACATGTTTGTCATGAACAAGAGTCTTCGGTCGTCGGTTTGACAAATAAAGACGAGCGACAGACAACAATCGCCAATGAAACCTTTTAAAAATTAGCAGATTCGGGGAGTTTTCATGATATCCATTAATTTCAAACTGATGTCTTACAATGGCCGTCAAGGCCATAACTTTGAATCGCCAAAAGTAAAATCAGTATTAATTAAAAATATTTCAAATTGTTTAGAATTTTACTATCTTTTAAACGGCACCATTACTTTTTTTACACTTTCATGGAAGTTTTGAACGTTTCATGGAAATTTTGAAAAAAATTTCGCACGAAAAATTTTTCAAAATTCAGTATTCAATAAAAGTCTAATAATTGACACACACATTTTGCAAGCACATTGGGCTTGGCATTGGAAATTGAAAAAATAACAAAATTTAGCAATTCAATCAAATAAATCCCAGAATTGATAAAATGGGGAATCCCTAAAAATTTGGATTTTTTTTACTGAATTTGATCTCTCTTGCGTTCTATGAGAGACAACCAAGTTAAAACATATTTTAATAAGCCTTAACAACAAACTTACGGCCGTAAAACGAATTCGTTCGTTCGTTACAAATTTTCAAAAATAAAGATGGCTTCTGGCTTTTGGACTTCTGTTCCATTAGTCGATATTTTACATATAACCGCAAATCGGCTGTGTAAAAGCCCTGCGAACCTTAACGTTCGACATTGTGGGACAGGTGCTGAAGTGACCACGGTAAAAACAGCGTGTCTGAAACTATAAATATTGTCGTCATCTGACGAAAAACTTCCAAAAGTCCAAGTAATTCTACGACGCCTCACAATTGTGAGAAGAGTATAGAAAGAAAAATATAGAGTGAGGCAGTGACTGAACAGAAACCAGATTATATAAATCTGACAACAAAAACGTGAAGACTAGGGAGGATTTGGGGTCAACACAATTCTAAGATTCAGCTGATCTGGTTCTGGTTTCACTCTACGAAATACTCACGGTAATCGATAGAGATGTCCTCGATAGTACAATGCCAACAGCAATGAATTTTAATGAACAATCAGTCAACTTTTTTCAAATTGGGCCTCCACAGGTGGAACCATGTAGTTTGCCGTTGGCTGTGGCTTACCACCAAAATCGATGGGATTTAAGGCTCGGCGAAGTGCTGCGATCGCACTACGTTAACTTGTTTCGTTTACTGAGTTTACTCCGTATTTTGTTATGGATAAATTGATATAAACATGAAAATAAAAATCATGATATTCGTTTCATTATTGAAATTCTGCCAAAAGAAACGTTGGTATAGATTTTTTGTAATTTACACCCCATCATGAAAATCGATGAATTGGTTTCGACTTTTATGGAAAATTTAGTTGTATGGTGTTATAGATGTCAAACTGAGTGTGAGCCGCTTGAACTATATCCTGACATGAACATGCGTAGGAGCATCCAAGTAGAGCGATTTTGCTGGCCAGTCAAATGAAACTAAAAGCTCCAGCTGGATGAGCGTTCATTGTCAATTACCAAGGAAAGCGTTGAACAAGGTGACCGAAACTCCGTGTGGAAAGGCCAAGCGGAAGAAGACGAGAAATTACTTTGTATTACGACCTTGAGAGTCCAAACATAAGAACGAAATTATTTCTTAAATTGTAAAAACAAGATTACGTTGATATTGTGATTGCAGTTTCTATTCGCAGGGAGATCCTACCCTGATTGAATTTGAAATTAATTGGTAATAAAGTCAACAGTTAGAAACTACGGATTTCCCATAATTCAAACTCGAGTTTATTTCATATTAATTTGACTTATAGATTGGTAACATTACATTGCATTGCTGACCATTGAATTCTAAAATGTTTGGAAGGATTTTGGTAGGGAGACTAATTTGCATAGACATCGCGAGATATTTTGCCACAATATCAACGTGGATGCATTGTTCTTACTCGCCTTGCCGGAACGATAAACTATGCTAATCCTAAACAACAATAGATGCCTCCATAATCTGTACTGGTAACATAATCTTCAAATACACAATGTTGACATTTCTTCGTGTGTTATTTCGCAAACTTTAGACGTCGTCACCCATAGTTATTCAAAAATTTTACACAAACCCTTAAACTGCTGGGTAATATCCGATATTTGAGATTCGGACTTTTGGAACAATTACACTTACCGTTAGTTCTTGGCGTTTGACATTCCCTGCATACCCAGCGCGTACACAAATCACAATCACCAATAGGCTTCTCAGTATCATAATGTCCAGCAACGGAATTACTTGCACAGTGGAGTTGGGGTTTTGCAAGGCGCACGAGGATATCGACAAATATTAGCTGTGCTAGCCAGACCCGTTGCAAGTTGTATTTTGTATTTCTGTTATTCACTCACTTTCGATGTTATCGTTTGTTAAATGGTTGCCCTAAACAAATCGATTCGTTTATATTTATTATGAAAATCCATGTATTCCCAAAACAAGTCAGTTGTACGCGCGGTTCTAAAATGAAAGGGAAGGAAAAGATATCATCTATAAAATGACATTTATAAAAATTGCAAATACATATTGTTTAGTAATTGGAACTTTGCTGCACTTTGCGATAAACTGAGTTTGAATATGATCCGTTGATAGGATTCGTATGACTCGGTAATACCTTTTTTTATAGGCTTTGGCTGGAACACTGAATACTGCACAAAATCGCGACTTACGTCCAAAAAAAGACAATTGCCACTCGATGTGCTGAGCAACTATTAAAAGTAATATACCTATAACAACAACCAAAAAAAGGCACACCAATTTATGGTTTTTTTCTTCTGTTTTTTTTTTTTAATTTTTGTTAGTTAGTTTTTTAATGAACGACGACGACAACCAACGCGCAAATGCTGTGAACTTAACAACGATTCAAACGCAACTGAGTTAAAGTATTCAAAGACCCAACCTTGGCTAAAATACAGCGCGTTGCCTGGTTATCTGTTAGATGCAGACAACTAACTACCACATACAATAACAACAACAACACATGCAACGACACAAGCAGCAGCAGCAATGAACTAAAACCAACTGTGGTCGTGTCGTCAACGACGCCCGTATGTCTGTCTGCCTCTTAGTCAGTCGGCATTTCTGACATACACACACACACACACAGCGAAACTCGTACATGTACATAGGACGTCGAAACAAAGTCTGAAGAATTACCTTGCATTGGGCACTGGAGGTAATTTCAGTCAGTCCCATCCATGGAAACATATGACATAGGGGGCTCTGTCTGTATAGAGCTGCGAGAGCACGCGAAGGCAGTCAGACAGACAGACAGACTCGCGTATGTCGCCACTATGTCTACCGTGTCTGGCATATCTTATCTCAACCCCAAAAAAAAAAAACGAAACGAAACGAAACAACAACCATTCATCCGACCACTACATTAACAGAACACACCGCCGCTGACCAGACCGAGGCGAGTGCAGACGCAACATACTCTCAAGACATAAAGGTAGTCGGACAGACGGAATCGTTAAACCTTTCAATTGTCATGAGAAGAGGGAATCCTAAAGTGGAAAGAGAGAATTACAGAAACATACCGAAAACAACAACAAACGATTCAGTGGGCTTCCATAATAACCAACCATAATCCATCTGTGTGATTTACACTGTTTACCAACACACAAAAAGATTTGGGTTCGTTACCGAAATGAACGGTCTGACACACAGCCGATTTCCCTCAACATTCCATGAAGGAACAGACGGGGAACTTGCCTCGAATCATTGAGCTGTGTATACTCACTGACCGGGACCTACTGCTTAAAGCCGGCTCCGAAGGGCTAATGCTTTTCCAGAGAAGTTGTACATGGCTTAGAGATTACTCTGTTACTCGTAAAGTCGCCAGCATTTACGAGGTGGAAAACAGACACTAACGAATGTTTCGTTGTTCTTACCCGGTTTCGAACCTGGGTTTACTTGTGTGATAGTCGCACACACTATCTACCACACCGCTAACGGAAATCTATGAGAACGAAACGGCTTTCGTGCGCAAAGATTTTGGTTCGAGATCACGGGTCAGGCTATAAATGAATCGAGCTTCGTGTATTCTGAAACTCGACTACGCCAGACAATACAAACCCCTATAAACAGATTCTGTGGTTTTCACAAATAATCACTTAAGTACATTTTAGGGGATTTTGAGTTATTTTCCATTGAAATAAACTGTTTAATAAAAAATGTATCATAACTCGGTTTTCTTTGTTAATAACAACTCAAGTTCATCTTCTCACAGAAGCCGCAATCTTAAGAACTGTATTGGTTTTCATACTGACTTGTCTGCAGGGTTTACATAATTTTTAAAAATATGAGTTGTAGTCGGATTTCCTCTATATGGTCAAAACTTCGCAGCTCTGACGGAAACCACGTCACCACGACGTGAAGTAGCAAATAACCCAGAATATCTTGTCTACTGCTATTTTATAACTGCTAAACAAATTAATAAGAATGACTCATAACGCAACTACAAGACACTTCTGATTTCTAGTTCAAAATCGGAAGAATTCAGAAACAGACACCGCGGACCAACGTTACAATAGAAAACGTCTAGAATAGCCTGCCGCGGAAAGAAGAATTGTTTTGGCAGAACTGATGTATCGACTCGATTTATCGACGGCTTCCGAAACGTGACTATCGATTTGATTATGGTACAGTCGACAGAGGTTCTTGTAGTGAATTCCACTCTAAAACTTCTTACACCATTATTCTCTAGAAGTATTACGAATTGCACAGCTTCGCTTAGTCCTGAAACATGCTTAATAGTCCCAAAAGAGATCCTTTCTAAAATACGTTACAGAGAATGGGAAATATGGCACACCCTTGTGGGGTGTTTTACCTTAATGATCCTTTGCTTGATTGCAGTGGAATTCAGCAGGGTCCTTGGATGACGGGAAATTGTAAAAGTCTTTATTATCACACTGTCGAAGTGTTAATGCAACAGATGGCAGGTGGAAGGAAACGGTGTTCGACAAAAGTAACAAACTCTTTTAGGCGTGTATTGGTATTCACTTTTAACATGTGCATGACAAAAACAAAAAGGCAACACCACTACCACCACCACAACAATGCCTTACCGCACCGAAACGGACCGTACCTTACCTTGCCGCACCGCACAAACATACACATGTAGAAATTAACACAAAACGAATATTATCTTTTTTTGTATCTCTCAAGTGGTTGTTGCATTCAAAGCGCGATCGATCGCACTCCACTACTAGTACAACACATGATCAAAACACATATTGACTTAGTCCGAAAAAGAACGACGATGACGACGGCGAGAACGACACAACAGATGAAAAAGTTTAACAAAAAAAAAAATAAGAACAAAACACAAAAAAAGGCCAACACAAGAAGGCATGAGAACCTGTATTCACACAAAACAAAAATCAACCAAAAGAATAAATCTCACCGAAAATATGCCCAATGTCTGTTGGAATATGTGTGCATACGTACGAACACTCCCCAGCGGTCGAATAAACAAGGCCCTCTAAAGGACCCGAAGTACATTCCAATTGGACTTCATACACCTTAAACCGATCTTATTTAGTAGGGAAGCTGGAAGGTGTGCCGAATGACAAATGATAAATCACAATGAAGTATTATCTAGTTAAAAATTGTGTTTTCGTGTGCAGTCGACTAGACAGCTTATCAAATTCGAGGTCGAGAGTTCAAATCCCAGAGGGCGTAATATCATCTTAGCAATAATCAGATTCTGGAGAGAGTAAATGTGACATTACTTCCAATCGAAATGCCACATAGTATTGAATAATGCCAAAGTTCCTTGAGTAGATAACATCGACACCGAATTTATTAGGACCACACATCGTCTCAGTTCATCTGTTCATCGCCAAATTCCTTCTCCCAAAAGTATTAAACTGTAGTTAAACAAATGTGAATGAAGAAGTCGGATAAAATGACAATCTGGAGTTGCAATCTGAGCCGGATGCTGCACCCCAAAGAGTAGCAGAGGATTTACAATGTGGGGTTGGCGGGCGATTGTAGCCGCATGGTAGTTACTCCATGGGCGATGGCACCTTATGGTTCAGGCATTCACTGTGATAATAAAGAAAAATTAAAAAAGACGCATTTAACCCATAAATATTAAATACAGGTTTCCCTAACGCGCCTCGAACTGACAATGTCCTGACAAAACTGATCAACTGACGATTAAAACCCTTGAGGAAATGGTAGACGTCTAAACAAGACTCGTGACAAATTCACGAAAACATTTCGTTGCGGACTTTGTTCTAACGTCGAACCACCCTGATATACATATAAGTATACCTGGGTTTTTTGAAAGATATCTCGTAAGCAAAGGAGTATAAAACCCTTTCCAGGTAATCTAAAAGTATCTTAAAGAGAGTGTGATCTTGCCACCAATATTATCTTTGAGTTTGACTTAAAAGCTTCCTTCCTCACCAATATAATCACGTTCGAATTGATTTTACAACTGGGATTGGCATGCCTCACAACTGCCGATAAAGGCCCAATCGAAAGGCTCGTTTACTCTCGCATAACGCAACCGTTGGGTCATACCCATGTATGTAGAAATGTTTGTACGGACGTACTACCACCGATCGCACTCACCATTTTTCGAGAGATTCCTCTTCGGTCTTTGTATTAAAGCTGTAGCTGTTGTTGGGTTTTTCATAATCGATCCACCAGCTGTATGGGCTGGATTTGAGTTGCCTCCATACAAGTGCATTACAGTTTTATTAGTTTGGAGATGTTACAAACGAATTCGATTTACCGGCCGGCCGGCCAGCCAGCCAGCCGTTACGTACTTATATACATGCACACACATATGTGTGCATGTATGTATGTATGTTTTCAACTATACTCTACCGTATACTCGTGCATTAATGTCGATCGTGTGTGCATTTGTGTGTGTATGTACGAGTGTTAGGTCCTTAAGGCCAACTTAAGGCTGTCATCGTGGGTACTGAGGTGCTTGGTCGTTGGTCGACCGGCCGACTGGCTCGCTGGCTGGCATACAATGATTTATTGTTATTATTGTGATGGCAAGCGTGGAATTGAAATGGGGTTTTGTACGTACGCTCGCGCGTTACGAGCGCAGCAACAAACAAACATGCCATGCAACAGTCAGTCGACAACATTCTCTTTTTCTTTCTTGTTCTTTTCGTCCATTCGTCGTGCAATATGTGCCTACAGACGTACATATGTATGTACTCAAGCCAACTAGACGTCGAGAATATGGTCGTTGTCTAATTGGCGATAGGGTCAATCGGCCTGTCTGTTGTTAGTTCGGTTTGTTTGGGTGTCTGTTAGTATGTGTTGCGTATTCATGGGAGTGTGTGCATTAGGGTGGTGTGTGAAGAATTTAATTGAAATTCCGCAATGTGCATGGGCGCAAAACGATTTTGCCGACTCCAAAATTTTTTTTTTTTTGTTGAAAGTTGTTACATAAATCCACCCCAGCGCCACCTACCGGGTTCATACTACATACAAACATAATCGGCCATCAACCGAACCTATGGAGTGAATATTGCTTCTGTAGCTCTTATCGTTAAGATCTAATGCTCGGACAAACATATGCACGAACGTTTCTATATATTAAGATTTTAAAAGTATATCTGATTGTTTGAATCCACCCTAATGTACATATGTCTGCATATACATGTGTTTGTATTGGTTGGAGGAAACCCTGAAAGAACAAAATCGTATTATAAAAAGGAATCTTCATAAAAGAAATGACCAGACCAGACTGTATGACGCCAATTCTATACGTTGTATGCATCGTTCGTATATGGGCTTTGACCAACAGTTTGTAGAGTTTTACGAAAATGTTCAGTTTTTGTAGATATTCAACTTGTGCATTTGTTCATGTGGAACGAACTGCACGTATGTATGCATATGTTTAGAAAATATACATTTTTATTTTCTAGTAAGTCCTCAGTAAAAAAAGCCCATGCTAATTTATAACAGTAAGCTTTTGGGTATCTGCATTAAGATGATAATGTTGAGACCACGAGTACCTGGATCTGAAATTCTTCCGCTAATCACACTCTAAACTCTTGTTAAAGATTTGCATGTGTATGTAAGAACTGCACCCGCTAGTACTCCTGCAAAGGCGAATATACAGTTGCTATATGAATGCCACATTACGAACAGAAATGACGGGAAAAACGCATATAAAAAAACAAATATCATTTGGTCACTGTTATCGTGGACACTCAAAATTCGGCTTTCGACTTCCATAGACCGGAGTAAGGAATCTTTATTTATCGTAGGAGAAACAAAAAAAGCCACATTAGAAAACCCTTTCCCCATACTGTGGACAGCGTCGCTGATGTGGTCAAGAATGTCTAAACCGATTAAGTCATATATTTCAGAGGTCGACCGAACGTGTTCTTCCTTTAGGTTTAAAAAGGGCTGTTTAGAGTATCACTAAAGTATACTTTATCCCCATGGTCTATAAACTGCGTGATCGCAAATGTACGCTGTATTCCAATTCTAAGCTATAAGATTGAATAGTATCACCACCATTGGTACGAAATTGATGTAAGTGTTGCTGTTAGACCGTGTATACGATTCGGTCCAACTCAACATACCGCCACTTTTGCGTAGTTCCACTTTCTACCAGTCCATCTGTCTGACAAATACATATGCGAAGAGTTCACGAACAATTCATACTCACTTTCGAATAAGCAAAACAATCAGACAGTCGATTTTAATTAATTCCATTAGCCACTGTAAGTAATGGTGACGAGTTTGCATACATAAGGACTGCCCCGGAAATATCTACGATGGAACCGTTGATGTATGCACCATGTTCAATGTGGTCACATAGCGACGGTGTTACGTTATTTTTGTTATTAAACTTGGCCCTATTAAATATCGTCAATCGTAAAGCGTTGAACTCTTTGTCAGTATGATTGAGCTTCCTTATTTTACTTCCATTCCTTTCTAAACACTTGCACAGCGGCATTCATTTTCTGTCTTCGCATTTATACTACTCCTTCTAGCATTCGACAGTGAGTCAAAATTCTATGACCGGTCAGGATTAAAAACACGGTAACCCGATGTTGACTTAGTAAAATCAATCAATCGCTATACACTCAAGATATGGTTAATTTTGCCGCTGTTGGACGGTAGATCAGATAGGTGCCTCTAAAGTACGTTCATATTCAGATTTGTAGGCCTTATAATGATAATCTTTTATATGAGTATATAGTTGAAAAACTTTGAAGAAAATACAACCGCTTCGCGTACTCATACATGCAGTACTTTAACAACATAATGAACCAAACTGTCAGATGGTGTTGAGGAAACGTGATATCACTAATAACTTGGAAACGTAGTATATCCTTGGAGGGGCAGATCTTCCCACAATGGATACCAATGGGCCGATCGAATCGATGCAATCATGCAACAGTCAGTCGACAACATTCTCTTTTTATTTCTTGTTCTTTTCGTCCATTCGTCGTGCAATATGTGCCTACAGACGTACATATGTATGTACTCAAACCAACTAGACGTCGAGAATATGGTCGTTGTCTAATTGGCGATAGGGTCAATCGGCCTGTCTGTTTTTAGTTCGGTTTGTTTGGGTGTCTGTTAGTATGTGTTGCGCATTCACAATTGATTTTCTCGAGATATCAGCTAATATTAAAATTCGGTTTATAGCTCTAGAACGCTTAACGTGTACATACTGTATGTTATAACCATATACATATGTATTATTATTCGGGACAGTTCATACAAATAAATCTCACTTATAAATACAGCGTTTGTACGTGTATACATTAGAGTGGCACGCAACACAATGTTTGCTGTGGAGATCATCTAACTTAGATTAAGCTGAAAAGCCATGACACTCGGTACGATTTATCTGAACCAGCGACAATAGTTGTTGAAAGGATTTTTAAATGCTATACCGGAAACTGTATTTTTTACAGATGCTTGTCTAGGGTTTAAAAATTAATCCGTTTCTCGAAATGTCACCGTGTAAAGTTGAACGGAGTTGAAGTATTACATAGGTGGCAGTCACACACAGTCTACTATCCGATTCAGTTTTCTTCTGAATAGAGGGACCAACCTTACATGTGCACCGACAACATAAAAACGTTGGTTTTTTTTGCATCGGTGGACATCGGTCTTAACGCTAACTTATAGAATGTGACTTTTTTTCGTTAACTGGTCTTGACACAGTCTAATATACATGTATGTAGTATGTAGAGACAATAAATAAAACACAACGACCAGACATGACGCTTCTTGTTATTAATTTAAAGTCAGTCTTGACAAAAATTGTAATCATTTAATTTATTAATTGAGCATGTCTTCTTTTAGTTGTTTTATTATTTCAGCGTTTGGTTTTTTTTTTTTTAATTTTCAATTACTTTGATGTGATAACCAGCCATAGCGTACAACACTAAATGCTTACATACATACGATGTTCATTTGTATATACATTTATACATAAATAATTCAACATCTAAACAGCATTTTAAAAATTTAAATTTCAAGAAGAAGTCTTTAATCTTAAAAATTGTTTGGAAATGGACTGAAATCCGAACCGAATAAACTATAAATTGAACTAAGACACACACACAGCATGTACACGCAAAAGTACTAAAAACTGGCAAATAATTTTTAATTGCTAAATTATCAGTTCTATCGACAATGATTTTTTTTCTCTCAAAAAACACTGCTGGCGCCAGGAAAATATTGAAATTGACAGTCTGTATGTCTGACAGATATTCGTTTAAATACAGCACATTGGACATTGTATTGGGCTTCACACGACGAGGGAAGAAGAAAGAGGGGCGGCTGTGGACAGGTGACACGGGCGCTCACGATCTATGGCTGCCTAAAGTATTTTGACATAGTAGGAACATTTTTTTTTGTATTTCCTCCAAACATTTGAGCACTTACCTCTATTTGGTGTGTTGTTCCCTTTTCGGTTATAGAAACCAGTGTTGAATAAATATTTTTTGCTTAGTTCTGCATTTTAAACATCTATTTTCAATGTATTACTTTTTCTTTGTATTTAATGGTCTTTCTTATCAATTGTCTTTTGAAAGCATGAAGCAAAAAAAAACGCTGACGTTGAATTATTAAACAACAAAACCATGCACGCATAAAATAATTAATTTTAACCGTTTATACAATAGTATTTAAGTTAATGTTTATTTTAGAACAACTACATGCACATATATTTAGCTAGAGATTTTGAATTGAACAGAAAGTGAGGTTTCGTTTGGAAAATGTATCAAATTGTTTTGTTCTTTTTACAAATATTTTAAATATATTCTTTAATTTTCACAAGTTATCACATTTTCTGTTAATGTTTTGTTATTTCTTTTTTAGAAATAATAGCAGAAAACTTTGACTGTTCGTTTGCTTGCGTTGTCGTTTGTTGTGTTTCTTTAGGTTCCTTGTGTGTTCAGCAACCTTTCACGATGGCGTTTATATTTAGACTGATTGTAAGTCTATGTTTTCTTCAAATAAAAGCTTAAACCACTCTTCACTGTTCCAATATGAGAACAAGATTTGAGCACGATCATATCTCTATACTCTCTTTGTCTCTTAAAATACTTTGAATGGAACTGTAATATGTTTTTGCTTCATAAAAAAGCCGGTCTCTGTTATTTTGAATTGCACAAGAACTACTCTTACGTGCTCAATGCTGCATTTGTCATAGAGACGAATATATCTACTGTCCAGGTATTTGACAAGAAAGACTTTGCCACGCGAAGACCATGTTGGAATTGTCTCAGAAGCGAAAAATTATATAGCATTACGTTTAATACTTTAAACAATAATACTGGAATTAAGTGAAATATGGTCAATGCTGGCGGGTTGCATCAACAATTTTTAAAATTGTTTTAACTGAACAATTTTGAACAAAATTATCTGTAATACAGTAGGTTTGACTTTCGCAGAATTTAGACACTTAACCTTAATTCATTTAACAGCCACAAATTTGCTTACATGTCATATAAATTCAGGTAAGTTAAATTCTTTAACTGTCACACTTTTCAGATAACCGCTAACAGATCGCTCAAGTTCAACCTCTCTATTTTATTTTCATTTTTACAAAGAGAGATAATTAAAGGGGGAAAGGCGGTCCTGGGTTTTCTTTCGATTGGATTTTTAGTGTTGCAATGTACAAGATTTACAGCAAATAAATAAGCAAACATGCCAAATTAGCACGTAATTAAATTTCAAAATTTTAAAAATTATGAATTCGTACTTGGGTGGTACTAAGATTAACGGCTAATTTCGACATCATTTTTGGTATTACAGTTTTTTTTGCAGAATTTAATTTTCAGGTAGGTTAAGTTTTTAACCGAATTATACGATATTTAAAATTAAATGAATCGTTTTAAATCAGATCATAAACATAAAAACAGAAAAGTAAATGAAAGCAGTTAGATGATGCTAAACGAAAACTCAAAACTACTGTAATAAAATACCTGAATTATGTCGACTTCACGGTGTAATAGGCATAGGATCGTCTTTAAAATGTCATTCATACATATTTTCGTTTTTGGGTGCTTTCTCATAATATTATTTATTAATAATCAGTAATTTCGAATAATAAGTTTATGCTAAAGTGCTGTTTAGAGGGCGTGACGGAAATTGCAAATAAAATATGCCACAACAGCCAAGTTGTGAAGGGAGCTCGGGTCAGAGATATTGTTGATTCCATACATTCTAATTTATATCAAAACGAAACATTACATAAAATAAACATTTTTGAGCAAACAAGTGAGGTTTTAAGAATCCCCATGCAATTTCCTTGACTTTTGTAGTCACTCTTATACAGGGGACCTCCTAGTTGCCTTACTCATGATTTATCTCGAAATATTCGGTCCATTCCCGACATATGGTATATTTCTTTCTAGTTTCCGCCACGCCCTCTAAACTGCACTCTCAACGTAATCAAAGTTTACTTACAGGATTTGTGGGTCCTTCACCTAGTTTTTTTTTTATTTCCGTTCGTACCCCGTTCAGATTATCACCGATTTTGACTGCACCCGATGTCATCGATGACACATATATCCATGACATTGTTTCTTCGACTTCTGAGTACTCGGAAAACTTTGTTTTTATTATTTTCTATCAAACAACGATGAGCAATTGAATCCATTGTTTTTGGGTGTTTATTTAATTTTTGCAAGTGATCGCAAAAACCCGATAACTGATATCGATATATCTACACGATTTTTTATAACCGGCCCAACAACAAAAACTAAGATACAAGCCTTGGTATTTTGATTGATTTTTAATTCTTTGATTTAAATGAGAACAAAGTAATCAAACAATTAGAATGCAAGCAATGACAGTAGAAATGACCAAAATTTAATCAGCTGTCTGCATGACTCTACCTTTTACTTCATTAACCTATCAAACACTACGCAAATTACCTTCGAAGGTCGATTGTACATGTCACCTCATCGAAGTTGAGTTAAATGAACTTCAAACTCTGTTAACCACTTGTAACAGATATAATTCTCTCAGGAAAACATGTAGAAATAGGAACGTTAAGATTGGCATACGAAATTTGTACATGTAAAATAGCCATTCGGTCGATACATCTAACGACTTCTATTATGTTTAATATCTTAAGCGATGAGAAATTATTTGCGTCACGCGGCGTTTGACGCGTTCTATTAGTGGACCCTAACTAACTCAACCGATTACAAGAATTTAAAAATCGAGTTTCACCAATACAAACAGCAGAGATGATAAACGACTTTCGTCAAATGGCTCCAACATGTGTCCCAGATTGTACTTGTTTTAACCAAATGTTCAAATGGAAGTAAGGCTATTAAGAATTTAGAAATATAGATATTTTTGCATATACATTTATTTTGCCGAATTCCATATATGAATATATGTAAATATCTCGTTTATGGTATGGAATGCAATTCATTTCCTTGCTTCCTTTTAAGATTTGCTGTACTAGATGTGCTTGAGTGTACATATTGATCATTGTATTCTACCACTGTATTATGCTGCTCTTACTCAAGATTATCTTGTGAAATTGTTCATATACAATATTTCAATGGGACTAAATACGACGGGGTACTTTTAAAATAAAATAGTACCAAAGTATCGAATTTGTCATATCTGATTATAATCGATGTACTAAATTAGTTTAGTTAATAAAGAAAAACACAGAATACTAGACGTGGAGGTTCGAGCGGCGGCTGAAAAAAAATAACGGAATAAAAACAGTTTTTAGTTTTAATGCGAAAAAAGAACGGCCAGAACGGGGGGGTAGACACATAATATTAAGTGATAATTAGCAGGGTGAAATTTGTGCAATATCCAGCACTTAAACATAATAAATAAAATGGTGTCTTTGGAAACAGTCGTAATCTTTTTAGTGGCTTCATTATTTTCATTTTCGGAAGCAGGTGTACCACGTTCCAGTTATGAGGCCTTATTGAAACAACAATCTGAAACCGAATTGGGCCTTTACAATAACACGGACAAAGTTCGTATTTTAACTGATGCCAATTTCAAGGAAGAAGTTTTAAATAGAAATCGGTCGATATTAGTTGAATTTTATAATAGTTACTGTGGCCACTGCAGAAAATTTGCTCCCACTTATAAGCTGTTAGCTGAGGAGCTGTTTGATTGGCGAGATATTGTTCCGATAAGTGCCATTGATTGTGCGGCTGAAGAGAATAACGGCATATGTCGAGATTACGAAGTTATGGCCTATCCCACTCTTCGTTACTTTGGACCCGGATACTCTCCTGCACCAGAGAATTATGGCACACGTATCCTTACGCAGGATTTGGGTGAAATACGTGGCATATTGGCGGAGTATGTATCAGCTGAGAACAAAACCAGCAACATGTCATCGTGGCCAGATTTCAAGCCACTACAGCCGGCTAATACGGCATCAATAGCAGCGTTGTTCGATGGCCTGGATAGCTTGAAGAAATTCGTTGTCATTGTTTACGAACCCGAGAATTCAACAATTGGGATTGAGACGAGTTTGCATTTCGTGAGATATCCCAATATCTTTATTAAACGTACATCTAACCTTGAGCTGGCTGCGAAATATCAGATTGATGGCTCTCGTTACCGCATTGCTACTGTGGGTCGTCCAGGTTCCATTGTGCCGTATGGATCTCTGCACGAAACATCACAGTCGTACAAGGACACAATTGAAAGTTTCCTAAAGTCACAACACTTGACTGAAAAGCCTCCTACGAATAAAAAAGAAGATTCTCCACTCTCGCGGTCTTCCTCTGTGACGCACGATGATCCTCAAATTGTAAAGATAATTGAAAATGTTAGACGCAACAAACATATGGTGTATCAAGCTGATCTGGAAATGGCCATACGCGGCACTCTCTACAATGAAATACCAAAGTCTTCCAATATTAGCGGCGAAAAGCTCTTAGCTCTCCAACGTTATCTAGCTGTTTTGGAACAATACAATCCCCTCAGCTCATCTGGACGATCACTGATCAAACAACTCTCTGCCTTTGCTATGCGACACAATCAGGAGTTGGCCGGAGGAGATTTTGAGACGGAAGTTAAACGTTTGGAAAAAGAATTGGGTACCATATTTTCCTCCAATCACTATGTTGGCTGTGTAGGTTCAAAGACTGGATTAAGAGGATTTACTTGTTCGCTGTGGCAACTGTTCCATTTTATGACCGTTCAAGCATCGATTACGGATACAAGTGAAGATCCACTACAAGTGCTGCAGGCTATGCATGGATATGTGAAGCATTTCTTTGGATGTACAGAATGTTCCGAACATTTTCAGGTATGGAAAATTGTATTAAAAGTGTATAGTTACGGCTTAAATTCTCCTCGTAACAATATACAATTCTCACAGGCATTAGATGTAGCTTTGATTCCTAAGGACGTTATCGAGTAAGGCGACTTAGATAACCTTATCATTTATGTAGACTACGAGTGTTGCTATTTTTTCAACAACTCTCCGTGATGATCAATACACTTTGGCATGCGCTCAAAATCCATGGCGAAAATCGCAAAAAATCGTCGTACGAAAATGTTCACGGGTTAATTCCACTTTTTGACCAAGATGAATTTTTCAACACACTGTAAAATAAAATCTGGCAATCGATACCATGTTTGTATTGACACAACTTCTGTGAGGTGACACGAAATTCGTACACATTTCCCTCAACATTAAATAAATGAAAAGACTGGGAAGCTCTCTCTCCAATCAATTAGTTGTGCACGATAATATAACATATTCACTAACCCATATTGACCCAGCGTCCGCATTTAGGAGGTGGAAAAAAATGATTTGACCACAAAAAAAGTATCAATAAATAACTTCGTTGTTTTGTTATTTATTGATATTCTAATGACTTAATCTTTCTGGTGGAAATGCAAAGATATTTGAATAACAAAGTGTGTTTGATCTTAAATAGAATAATAGATCTTACATATTTGTTACTATTTTCTTCTTTAAGAATTGTAATAGGTGTACGTGTATTGGTTTTATTTGCTGTCTATCAACCGAAGTTGACCTTCACAGTAGAAACTCGTATAGTTGTTTACCCTCTACCCCTCCACAAAAATACACAAAACATGCCTTAAATCTCCGTTGAGCAAAGCTTTCACTAAAACTACGTCTCATGTATTTGCTGTTATTTGTTGTTACACAAACATTTCTCTTTTTCTAATTCTATTATAAAGTCATTAGTTAATGCCAGTATGAGTCCATTTGTATTGTAGTTATAAAATGAATAATGTTGAAGTCAACGTTTATTTTTATAAATTCAATTGTTGACCAAATCTGGGATGGATACTAAATTTGTATCTTAAAATATACTGGAATTCGTTATTATTACGAGGAACGTTGCAGAGCTCAACGACCAGTCTACACTGAGATACTCTATAACATTAATCCACTAAAAATTGCCAACAGCTGTAGATTTCACCTCAATGACAAATGTTTTATAACTTACCAATTTTTTTAAAGTTTAGGAGGAAATTATATAATTGTGGAATATGGTGAAATTTTAAACACGTAAAAATTACGATAATTTCTGCTGCACCATAGTACCAATTTCGACCTATTGTGAATTGTGATAGCGTCGTTACACCCTATTGTTCAGTGCTGACTGTTATCATATCACTGTGTTAACATTAGCCCCTCATCCACTATTAGTTCATATACTGGGATTTCCAAATATACAATTAGGCATGTTGTGGGCCGATTTGGAGAATTTTGAATTTTATTTTGTTTATTATTTAAAACCTCAAGTGTCAAAGGCATTTAAACCTCAAGTGTCAAAGGTCGCCTGAAGACGGAATATATTCTTATGTTTTGTCTATTTTTGAAAATAGAAATAATTTTAATAACGATTTTAATAGATAGACATAAATTGTAGACAATCGCACTCTCATTAAGACATTGCGAATTTGGTGGATTTTAATGGTGGTACTGAAGTAGAAAAAGATTTGGAAGATGGTTTGTAAGATAATAAGTACGACACAGAGTGTCATATCAACGGTGAAATTTATAAGGAGATTAATATAGCGGTAACGTTCACACAAATGCTACAAATTCAAATTTCTCTTAGCCAAAGAAACGCAAAAATCCTGCATAGTAGGATTGACCAAACCTCGGCAGCCATCAGAACAAATGCATTTTAGCGGTCCATATTTCCCGAGGGCCTCCAAAGATTGGACATATAATCTGATATAACTTCTTTGGAAGGGCTCTAAATTTTTTTCTAAATTTTCATTTTTATTTCATTTAGTATGTATGGAATCATCCATACATATGGTGTTCAAAGGGTTACTAAGATGTTTATGGTCTCACTAAAAAAAATCAACCCTTTCAAAAATGCACTGTTGTGTTAAAATTATTTTTTTTTTATTTAAGTCTCACGACATATTTATGTTACAATTAGTTGGACAGGATCAGTTAATTTTTGTCGATCGTGTTGTTTCAAAATCGTTTAAAAAAATATTATTGTGGCTGCTGGCCTGTCCACTTTTGGTCGATTGTCGACGATTATTTGAATTATGTAAACCATTTCTGTTGTGGGCACTTCGATGTTTCTTTTTTGATAAGACGAGTAGGGCAATTTGCTGTAGGAAGGCTGTGTGCTTCACTTTTATGATTGATACTCTATTCTTGACTCTGCATAATTTGCATAATATATTTACATAGTTTTATACCCTCCAACGCAGTTGACGATCAAATAAGTCTGTCGTTTTGTTTTGTTATTCAGGGTAAAATGTGTACGTATAGTGACGATCTCCCAAAATCTTATTCTCAAGCGTATAAAGTAATTTGGAAAGTTTTTTGAAGATTTAGTCTGGCGTAATTAATAAATAAACTGTTTTATGAACAACAAGTGTACAACAAAAAATAAAAGGATGTCTTTTGAGGTCGCAGATATAGGTATGATGATCCGCTTCAACAAGAATGCTCGAAAAAGAAAAAAAAAACAGTTGTGCCTGTTTAGTAGAACGTGTGCGATATATTGGAATCAGTTAATTTTTTTTTAATAAATAGTTTCCGTCGCTAAATGGGGTGTTACATTTGTATCCCTGTGCTATTCTTGTTTCAGAAGAATCTCTTACATACCGTATACTTCATCATAGGGTATTTCTTTAACGAGATATTTAACTGTAGAGTGTATATAATATTGTACCTGGCCGGACTAATTATCCTCATTAAAATATTCTTGTGTTTTAATGAGTTGTTTGTATTTATTGCCAACATTCATTTTTTTTCTGCATAGACTGATAAATAAATCGCCTGTTCTGTGCAAAAACAATATTTTTAATGTCAATAACCTTCTGGCTGGTATGTCTTGTTTGTATTGTATTGTATGCATTTCTTCTGTCTTGCAGGAAATGGCAAAGAAACGCCAGATATGGAACAATCCCACAAAAGACGAAGCCGTACTATGGCTATGGGCAGCTCATAATGAAGTCAATCAACGTTTGGCTGGTGACGACACCGAAGATCCGAAATTTCCCAAAATTCAGTTCCCTACAGCCTCCAGCTGTCCGCAGTGCCATAAACAACCAAGCTCATCACATTCATCCTCCATCAGTTGGGACAAGGAACATATTTTGCAGTTTTTGAAAAATATTCATAATCCGGAATATCTTAGCCGCTATGAAGTGGATGACATCGAAATATTACAGCCCACCTTGGATAAATTGCGACAGAAACGTATGATTAGCAGTGTATTCTCCGACATAGACATGCGAATGGGAATGTTGTTGTATGGCTTTTGTATTGTCATGCTGGTGGTGGCCTTTAAACTGTTTGCATTTAAGGGCGGTTATCGCAAAAAACCCTATAGCCACGACATTTTGGGAAAAGTGTAATACTGTATTCTACGTGTACAATACACACATGTATATATTCCAATTGCGATGACGTAATTAGTCCGACTTGGGGCCTGATAGAAGAACTCTTGACAAAAGTTGTTGTTAACACAAACGGCTCTGCTTTTAACGAATTCTCAATAATTCCATTTTTATAACTACTACTGTATATATATAAGCTCTTTCAATATAATTTTAATCATATGATGTACGATTTTTGTGTTTTTATATAAACTCCACTGTAAGCCCGATCCCTCCCTTACTCCCTTTGCTCTAAACAGATGGATTTTTATTAATTTCTTTCATGTTTTACCCATTGTTTGTATGAATGTAGATATGAGGAAAATTATTAATAAATTATATTGAAACGACACACTAGTGTACGGGTTTTCCCACATATCTCCTCTCTCTACTTGTTACGTACGAAAATAAAACACTTGTTACTCTAAATAAACACATTTTGTTACGAATACAAAAAAAAAAAAAGAAAACTTGCAGTAGTTTCCATTTCAATTGCCTTAACACTGTATTGTTTGACAGTAGGAAACATGATGTAAAATGTTAACTTGAGGGGATCGGAATGAATAGCAATCACCTTTATCAGTGTTCTCACAATCGATCATTTTCTAAAAAGTCTCCCAATTTCGTATGAAAAGGAAAATTGGGGCTCGGAACGAGAGGGAATACCCTCGCATACAAATAAGTACTGTTTTGCAAACTCTCTTGTCACAGAAGTGGAAATCGACGACTACATCGCCTAGCGTAGGGATCTTGCGACCCCTAAGCCGGATTGTAATCCATTGACATCGAAACAAATGAAAACAAATCAACCTCTCTCGACGATTGAAAACAAAATAACAGATTTCCAAAAACTATTCACTTTAAAAATGCCGGAAACGTCAAAAGTCAAACAATAGTTCTCTGGAAATACATTAGCTTATATCTGATTAAATCCGGGACGATTATCGGATATCTGATTTTCTGATCTGACGAGATCTAATTATTTGAAGAAAAAAAAAAAACAGAACTACGATAGTGTGAGAGAAAACTGTAATTGAACACAACCGATTCAACGAGTCTTGAAGATCACACTGGGAATGGTATGTTGTGTCAATATCAAACGGTGCAATGTATCTGAGAAAATTAAAAATCATTAAATTTGAATATTTTCGTTCATCCTCCAGTCATCACATTCAATTTATTTTGGTGGAGGAAAATTAAAAATTTACAATAACCCATCGGATGACTGGGCTTTGTCTACAAGAAATACCTCCGCCTACCTTTCCAAATACCGATATTCTCGGATTATTTAATGAATTATAGTTGTAATATTTGTTGGGTTATACAAAAAAGAGTATATATTTTGTCGCCTTGAAAGATACAATTACTTTACAATCATTTTTTTGTTTAGTACACGAAAAGTACAAAATACAAGTGTATATTTCTATTTGTTAGTTTTTAAATATCTCATGTAAATTTTCTTTAAAAAATATCAAAGTTTTTGAATAAACATGTTAGCAAAACAATATATGAAGACAAAAAAATCCGCTGTTTGGTTAAATACAAAACGTTGTGTGCATAAAATAAGTTTATGATTTACGATCGACAATGTTTTAGTTTTATAAATTATATTATTCATCACGAACAACCAGTAAAAAAATAATAACAAAAAACATAGAGAAATGGGGTATGGAAAATTGTCATCACGGACATTTAAAAATATTTGTGTCGTTTTTAGTTTTTCAAATCAATGTATCACCACTATCAATCGTAAATGCAAGATTCAAAGTGTGAGAGTGGATTTTTGTTTACTCTAATGAATTGAATGGATAATTTTCTGATCGTTTGTTTGTTTCCAATATATTTTTAAGCGGCATGCACAGACTGAAAATAAAAAGAAAACGAAACAAAGTCTAATTTAAAAAGAGATCATTTCAGTTGTAAGATAGAGATACTAGAGAGGGAGAGATTGTAAGTTGCTGTTTAAAGTCTTTTGTTGCATTGGTTAACTTAAACTTTGTCTGCTTTAGTACAGAGTTTTTCGTTGGTTGGTTGATTGTTTGTCATAGCTACAATGAATTATTTTATATAAATGCAGGATTGGGACGTACCCGAGCAATATCAACGCCAGTTATATTCTTGACAAGCTCTGGTACTTTATTGACAATTTGCAAAACTTCACCAGTAAGTTTAGCAGCGCCAATTTCACCTTGGCCACTAGAGACCATTGTAATTTTCTTGGCTTGTGATAGTGGAGCAGCAACTTCGGCGGCCACCTGGAAACAAAACAGATAAAGAACATTATTTAAATTTAATTAATTTAAAAAAGACGACGGCATTCTCACCTTAGGTAATGTATCCAATAACATTTCAACCATGGCTGCTTCCCGATATTCACTCCAAGCTTGGGCTTTTTGGGCCATTTGTTCGGCTTCAGCTTTGGCTTTAGCAGCAATAGCAAAAGCTTCTGCTTCGCCGCGAATTTTGATCTGGAAGTTGTTGAAAATGAAAATCGTTAGACATGATCAAAACATTAATTTTTAATAATAATAGACAAATATAATTGCAAAGAGGACCATTTCAATCTTAAATAAAAAAGTGAAAAAAAACATATGTATTTGTACATAAAAAAAACTATTTTTTTTAAAACTAAACTATATTATTATTAAATGGCAAGTATACATCATGCCGATCGCAATGTCAACAAATGTATTTTCGTTAACATTTCATGAAAGAACACTAACATCTCTCAAATCAGCGAACAGTGCGCGACCGTAACAGTCCTACTTTAACAACTTAGTTCTGTACGCCAACATAATTATTGCTTGGCTAACACGAATTATGTCCAACATTTATTCGACTGTGTATTTTAAGTGAATTGTTCCAATTTTATGGTCATTTCATGATGTTGGACAATTGATAAATTCCTAAAGGTACTTTAACTTGAAATTCAGTTGCAAAACATACCGATTCTGCTTCTGCCTCGGCTTCCATGACAATACGCATTTTATTGGCTTCGGCGATTTTTTCCAAACGATATTTTTCGGCCTCAGCGGGACGTCTCACAGTAGCTTCCAGTTCCTTTTCACGTCTTTGGATTTCTTGCTGCTGCACAGCAATTTCCTGAGTACGCTCGATTACCTTAACTTGCATCTGTTCTTCCTTGATGCGTTGTTTCGTCTTGGCCGCTTGAAGTTCGTAAGCCATTTCAGCCTCAGCTTTTTTGGTCTGCACCTCGACATCATATGCGGCCTTCTTAATCTCAAAGTCTCTTTGGGCTTTGGCAATTTCAGTATCGTTTAGGAAACGAGACGCCATTCTTTGTTCTTCGGCTATCGCCTCTTTTATTTGAGCGTCACATCGAGCCTCAGCTTCGCCAATACGTGCATCGCGTTTTACTTCGGCAGTTCGAGCCATACCCAACGATTTCAAATAACCCTGCTAGGAGATATGCAAGAACCAATTAGTGTTGTCATAGACAAAAAGATTAGCGGCACAATAAACTAAGCAAAGACAACACAACGTAAAAACGTAATCGTACCTTAGCTTCTCCCTGTTATTTATTTAAACAAATGTTATTAATAAATGAAATAAAGAAACGGAAAAACAAATCATTCTAAAATAAAAGGTCTTGTGATTGTTATTTCTACTTGCCTCCTCATCGCGAATGTCTTTTATTGTGTATGAGACCACAGATATGCCCATATTGGCCAAATCTGATGAGGCCACCTCAAAGACTTGTTTGCTGAACTTCTTGCGGTCCTTATAGATCTCTTCGACTGTCATGGACCCCATTATGGCTCTTTGATGTCCCTCCAGCGTTACTAAAGCAATATGACGAATTTCCGATTCTGGTTTACCCAGAAACTGTTCGCATGCTGTCAGAAGCATGTCCTCATTTTGGCCTTGTATTTTTACTTGGGCAATTCCTGTTACAGATATTGGCACACCCTGACTAGTATAAACACAGGGACTTTCAACTTGTAATGTCATTGTGTTCAAAGAGATTCTGCAAATAATAATAACAATAATTTCATATTATGGATATTTAGTGTAGTACTACCGTTGGACTTGTTGTATGGTAGGCCATACAAAGGCACGACCTCCCGGGACTAGAAGAGGTTTCATGTAGCAACATCCTAAAAGATAAAGTTAAATCATTAAAATGTTCTCTGATCATAATAAAAAAAAAAACATTGAAAATGTAACCGATACATTGGTCAAACGGTGCACATTCAACCTTGTGCGCAAAATAAAATATTTTGAATGCATTTATGATCTATGCCGAAAAGAAATTTCTCGAAGCCTTCATTAAACTTGCCCTAGTGAAGGAACCCTATGTCAGTTCAAAGCCGGTATTAAACTTGTCACAGTGAAGAAACCCCAAGTCAATCGAAGCCGGTGTTTGGCTAGTCATTTATTTCCGTTTTATTCATTTACAGATATGTATCTTGTAGTTTAATGTCAGACTGTTTTCCATTGTAGAGCCATTTTTAATAAAGTCAAACCGACACTGTAAAAGTCATAGTTCAATGTTGGAATTTGTATGTTAAAATTATATCTATCTTTACTAAATTTTGTCGAAACATCCGATTTAAATGATATGTATCTCGTTTTAATTGTAATCATAGAACATCGAAATTATATAGTGGTTATCAAAAACTAGAATGTTTTTATGTTGTTGTCCAGTGTAATTAGAAAACAGTGCTCACTTTTGGATACGGACGCAACTAAGAGCTGAATTCAGAATGAACTCCCATCAAGTTTGACATCAGACGAACCTTTATTTTATGGCTGCTGTTACTCGAACTGTTGCTTACAAATCATTCTATTCTATTTTAAGCTTTCTTTGAAAACACGAATTCAGTTTGGTTTTAAAACTTATAAGAATACTTTGCTGTTAAAGAGAAAATTAACATATTTGTGCCAGTTAGAATGATTGTGGTTACAGTTTATTTTTAACTGAATTTTTGGTTCTTATATTTTGTTGTTGCACAATATAATCATACGTGGTACATGGACTTAATTCTATAAATTTAAATTAAGTACCAATAATTATACATCGAAATGCAGATACATCTTATTAAAGGCTTACATCTTATGACCTCGGTCACAACCATGTCATATGGCTATTCATCGCTAAATATTGGAAATAGAAATTCGTGACGAATTTTCTCTCCTTGTTCTCCTCCCTATCTTCATAGACAAATTCGTTAAACACGACATGAATGTGTTCCTGATATTTTGCAACTTTTACAAGTTCTATTGCTTTTTCCAATTGAAGTGAGTTCGGACATTTCATTTTTGTTGCAAGGATTACAGATTTTATCATTCATTATAGTCAATTTCCAAATTCGTTCATGTTGGAGCAACCTGTTCGAGACATTTTCGAAAGAATATTAGTGGTAACATACAACGGCGTCAAATTCGGCAACGAGACTTTAATCTAACGGATCTCATCCCTATAAAATTCTAACCATCTCTAATAAGAATGAGATGAAATCGTCGACTCTCCATGACGTCAAAAAGCTGATATCACCAAAAGAAAAATAATTGAAGCGAACCACCCCGCACCCATTTTACAATATTGAATATTGTCTTGTTAATTAAAATACGTCAATGATTATTTACCTGATACCACCAAAGCTTCGTTCGGACCGCAAGTGACAAAACCCCAAGCCATTTATTTACAAAAATATTTCTTACTGTGACAGATTCTATATATAAATTGCAAGTTGGAGAAAAACACTTATTATTGAAAATCTAGTGTGTGTGTGTGTATTGTGGTTAGAAATTACTTCGACCTTGGTTCTTTCTAGTTAGAACAATTTTTATTAAATTATATTAAAATAATTTGAAATGTTTTTCTTTGGCAGGCAAGCGTTTGTCGAAAAGTATGAGTATATACTAAATTTTTATTTTGGCCGGCTTGATTTTTTACCACAATTGCGCAGGATCTTTACCGTGTTTACCTTTTTTCTGACAAGACTGGATATTAGAGAAACGAGCTGACTCAAAATGGCAACGCCGATGGCGAAAAGTTTTATGCGGCTTCAATGACCAATAATTGTGAACGGCGCGGATATATATTGACACTAAAAACCAGTAAATCCATAGGTTTAATTTGGATTTGACTCGATAATTTTTCGTTTCATTTTTTGTTCACCAAACAAACATGAACAAAAATAAAATGAGATGGCAATAATTTTGTGAAAATACGGAATCAATTTCTAAGCATTTTCTTTTAATCTTGAACTTGAACTGCCATTCATGAAACATACTGGGAAGAAGAAATGATTAGTTCAATATCAATCACAACAAAATACACTTTAAATTCAAACCCAACAAGTAAATTAACGCAATTTTTCCTACAATTCTATTATTCTCATAAAAAATCACATTTTATTTTGTTTTATTTCGCAATAAAATAAATGTTTTTAGAGTTGCTTACAAAATGCCTGATACTAATTCGCCGACTATATATCGGCCCCTCAATACCAATATTGTGTATTACCCTATACAGTATACACTCTTATTATGTTGAGGGGACGATATGAGTGATGAAATTTAAGGGAATTTCCAAAGAAAACCGCATTGTCCGAACACATGACGAATGTCTCGGAACACCTACCATCGACAAGATCTTAATTTCTGGAACTTCTAAATGCAGTTAATGTGTAAACTACACTTGAAATCTATCAAACAGGCGGTGGATTGTCAGGAACCATATTCGTGGAAGAATCTCTAGCAATTTCAAACCATTCTTTATTCTCCATTTTATTGAATTGTGCACGAAGTGGACGGGATTCAGCATATTGATCGCCGATTGTGACATTTTTAAGCTGAAGAAAATGTATGACCCAATAAAAAGGAAAGGTAAAAAATCCGGTATTTCCCATTATATGTTGCAATGGGTGAAATTTTTGTTTCTAAAGTATTTTTTTTTTTTTGAAAACTATTTGGTGTATTCAAGATCTGATGTAAATGCCCAATATCAAAGGGCAATAAAGAAGACCCTTGCACGATCTTCCTAATGCGGCTTTCACGTCAGTTCATGAATAACCCCAATATGTATTTATTTTGAATTAGTTATTTTGCTACTTCATTTATGTAAATACTCACAATCCTAAGTGATTCTTTCTTCTTAAAAATATCAAAGATCACACTAATATCAAATTTTCAAAGTCTTAAGTTAACTTAACTTAATAGAATTTAGATAGACCGAAATTATAATAGAAAACTAAGAAATATGATAACGAAAAAGTAAACAAGGTTTTTGGTACCAGGAGAATTATTTTAAAACTCTAGAGGGGACGATGTTGCAAAATACACGTATGAAAACGCTCATTCAACTCCTTCTAATGATTGGAACTATCGGTAAAATAAGGATGCTGCATTGCTTGTTCGGCACTAATACGCTGATTTGGTCGACATACTAATAACTTTTGCAGTAGATCACGTCCTTTTGAATTCAAGCGTGGTACTATCTGACTCCAGGAAGTAATTGCAGGGAAATCTAAAAAGGTATTTACAATTTACAAACTGTGTCAAGCACATAGGTATAATAAAAAACATACGTGGAAGAGCCACATAATCGGATAGATGGGTTACACCAGGCCATGTTTCTTCGGTGGGTGTACCCAGAACACGGAATATTTTCATTAATTGATCCAAAACATCAGAACCGGGGAATAAAGGTCGCCCGGCATCGGCCAATTCCGCGAAAATACATCCGGCAGACCACATGTCAATGCTGGTCGTATACAATTTCGCACCAAATAAGACATCTGGAGGCCGATACCAGAGAGTGACTACCTCAGCAGAGTAACATTTAACGGGAATTCCAAAGGCTCGGGCAAGTCCTACAAAGATTATAAAACTTACTTGTGACTCATTCGCAAACACTAACTGGATATAACTTACCGAAATCCGCTAACTTCAGCTCTCCATTTTTGTTAATCAATAGATTTTGGGGTTTTAAATCTCGATGCAAAACATTTCGACTGTGACAAAATGACAAACCTCTCAGCAATTGCAACATGAAACTACGACAAACTTGCATATCGATTTCGCCGTTGAGACTATCGAAGTATTTCTTTAAATCCTGGTCACAATGCTCGAAAACAAGTGTCAACTTTTTCTCGGAATGCAGGACATCATACAACCGAACAATGTTTTTATGTTTTAATTCCTGAAACAAAATATTCTTTGTTATGTGTGTTTGGTAAAAGACGATATTATGATACCTTCAATAGACAAATTTCACGAAGAGCTGAGGATGGCACTCCTTCATCATCCTCATCCAAGCGCACTCTTTTCAAGGCGACTATTTCCATAGTCTCGCGATTCCGACCCTTGAAAACTGTACCGTAAGTTCCTTCGCCAATTTTCTCCAGCTTTTCATATTTTTGCATTGTTATTTGTATTTTGGTGGTATTTTGTTTATGACCAAAGACCAGTTTGAGTCCCAATTTGATAACCGAGCCGAGGTATGGACGGCGACGAGGGGTCTTTTTCCAGTCGCCGGCGGCGGCTTAGCCGTCCAAAATTTAGCTAGACGGCGGCTGGTTTGGCCAAACAAACTTTGTCGGAGAATTATTTAAGTGGCAACACCGGAATTATAAGTTTTTTGCGTTGGCAAATCCACAGGGGGATCAAAGCAAAAAAAAGGATAAGTACAAGGAATGAAAAGGTACCGGGGAAGAATACGAATCGGTGGAGAAGAACTGGCATATAAATGAGGGTAGAGTGCGAAGTCGATACAAATCGACGGAGGTGGCGTTTTCGATTTTTCATCGTCTGCGGCTGCTTTTGGATCGTTTTATAGAAACAACGAATTAATCCAGTTTTAAAATTGAGGAAAAGACATATATCATATTTTAACGTTTGTTTTTGACTTCCGATTTTTTTAATACCTTAAACTAATCCGTCACTCCTTGCTTACACTACATTTCTTACAGAAAAATTGTATGTTAGTTTCAGTCGATTTGAGCCATGGGCAATGGCGGCGCAACTAAGCTAAACTCGACTCAGCTCGGACTTCTGGTCTTAAACTTTTCCAAAGTGACCAGTTTTCAGAGAAATATTTTTGTCATAGATAATGGAGACGACCCAAGTTAATCGGCGGCGTTGAAACCAAAATATTAATATTTGCAAACAATAATGGTACCGGGTTTAGGGTATCATGGTTGTATACCCAGTGTCATAATATCTCGACATCTTGGTTCTTCAATCAAAAAAAAAAGAGTTCACTTGGATTCTTGTGTTTTTAAAACGTTTTACTTCATAAAATTATTATCATAAATGAACGAAATCAACTGGATGTCGCTTTTAAGGGCTACTATTGCAATAGATTGTAATATAAATTGTAATAGATTTCGAATAATGGGACAATAGTTGTTAATATTAAAATAAAATAACGTTCTCTCCGTCAGAGTTATTTTACGGACAGCTAAGGATGGCGCTATTTGATCATCCTCCTCGTACAAAACATTCCCATGTCGCCGCGATTCCAAACTTGGAAAACATACCTTTTTCCACTTCTCTCCAACATTTTGTATTAAAATGGAGCCGACACAAGTTAATCGGCGGCGGCGAACGAATAGATTGGTGGCGTCCATCTAGACTGACGTTTATAAATTGTGTTGGTGAGCTGTGTTTTTTTAAGTTTTGCAGAAAAAATATCCAATCAGACATTTAAAGTTAAAAATCAAATTAACAATTAAACAATGTTTTTGCATAGAAAGAAAAAGAATGTACGATTATTATTAAATTAATTGCGAATATGCCGTGACATTAGCTACTAATGTTGTAATATGACCGCTGTCTCATACATGGAAAATGACTCCCCTTTTTTCGTTTGATATTGAATCGTTTCTCTCTCTATTGTACTCTGCTTGCTGTTGATTATTAAAAAATTATCTTGTTCGGAAAATATGAGTAATATAACATTGAATTTTCGCTTTGATATCTAGAGATGAAGTTTGCCAAAGAACTGTAAACTTTCGGAAGAGCTTAAACTTTAAATAACCAACATTTCCAACCAAAAATATATTGTGAAACATATGCAGTGAACTCCAAATAAAACATAAAAGAAGTGCAAGACGCGGCGAGTGAGAAGATATCATTTATTTTGTGGTGGCGTTCATATAAATATACTAAATCGAGTTGTAGTTGTAAGTATCACTAATTAAAGGCTTTCGTTAACAAAGGATATATATGTCATCCTCTCTAGATCCAAGCTCCATACCACGTCAGACAGATTTACATCACATTCTGCATACTGCACATGAACTGTGGTTTCCGTGCACAACAATTTCCAATTTCTTAAAAATAAAACAAATGCCTCCACTCTACTCTCGTTGTTGACATGGTTTTTATAAATAATACTTGTTGTTCACGTGTTTCATTGTCCAAAATATTTCCAACTTAGCATGATGGTACTCTATTTTTCCTTACTAGAGTAGGCTAAGATCAAACGAACACCGCAGAAGACTTTAAAAAAATATAGAATTGGTGAACAGGAATCTTTTCGAGAATACCGGCATTTTGATTTGCCAGGTACTATTTACCTCAAAGTAAGATTTGAAATATACAATTTGTGTACTTACCGACACTTTTGAATGATCAATGTTGTTGTCAAATATAGAGAAATGATGGTTTAGCGAAAATACACTATACACAAACCCTGTTAGACACAATTTCAAGTTAGTCACTCAGGCGCACACTTTCCTGTTAGAGACTTTACAATAACATAAATCATTTGCGGTATCTTTTTTTTGTCTATATTCCGTTGGGATTGTAAGTCTCTTGGATGCTCCAAATTAAACCCAGTCGTGTTCAAATTTGGAACAACATATTTTCATAGACCAATAAGCATTTTAGAGATATTTAATTATATCGAACCGATTAGATTCCCTATTCATTAATACCGGTCACCATCAACTTTGTCGCAGTGCCAACCCCACTTGAGATTTGTGAAACGGATCCAATATTTCATCACATTTATCTAAAAAAAATAGGCATTTAGTGTCAAAACTTTCAGAAAGTCAACTAGCAATATTTATGGTGAATATTACTTTCTGGGTGTATTATTCTCCTTGAGTGTCCTGAACAAATTCTTTACAAACCGTAAACCTTTCAAATCGAATACTTGATATACTCAGAATGTCAAGAGATTTTCATATTTTGAAAACTGAATTTAACATAAAATTGTTTTTCATATTTTGTTTAAAATTTTTTCAGATTTGTTTTTAAATGCATTGTCAAAATGGCCAAAGAGAACAGCATTGATTTGGAGTGTTTTCTCGTAACTAAACACTCATGGAAAGGCAAGTATAAGCGGATACTATCCATTGGAAACTTAGGCATCTCAACTTACAATCCTGACAAATTGGATCTAACCAATAGATGGTCATATTCAGACATAGTATCTGCAGCTCCATCTAAAACATCAAACGTAAGTTATTCTCCTTCTCATTTATACCTATAATTATGTTATTTTTTCTTTCTTATAGATACCGAATGAATTTGTTTTGACCGTTAAGAAAGACAAAAAACTTGATTCAATTAAGCTTTCATCAGAGTATCGCAATGATATTTTAACATCCATTTTGAAATACTACAAAGAGTTTGCTGATAAACCAAAAAATGCTCATGTATGTAATAACCTAATCTCTTCATATGTACAAGGTTGGCTCTCAGAAAATGTTTATATAATTAATAGGAATTGTCGATATTACAGTAACAACAACAAAATTGATAATTTCCATATACAATTGTTTTAGTGGGATTCTTCCTTGTATTTGTCCCTGTTGTTATCTGCATTTTTTATGAATTGAAGGTATTACGCCGAGATTTCAATTGTCAGACTTTATTTCAGTCTTGCAGATGTTTTTAATCAGGTGCACCAGAGGGTGACTGAACTCGAGAAAATCTCATATTTATGAAAGGTTATTTTGTGAGACTACAAACGGGGCATTGGTACCCTGGATCATATTTTGGGCAGTGTAAAGAAAACTTTAAAATTACCTTGAGCAGTTTTCAGACCAAAGTTTATAGAAATCCAACGAAATTGTACCCCAACAACTATAATTGGAACTATTTTATATAAATGTATGGATAATGGTATCATATTATATGAGTAGAATGACTGATAACAAATAATGTTACAAATGATGATGCTTTATCGGTATAGTATGTATAATTCGAGTACATAGAATATCTTGCTGCTAAAAACAAATTGAACATCTGCGGGATGATCTTTTTAAATATAACCATGGATGCGTGACGGCATTCCAGAATGAAACGAAAATTCAATTTGAGAAAGTCATAATGGAAATACAACATATCTATTATTAATGAAAGTCGATGACCCAATTTCCAATATGACTTTTCACCCAGGGTGAGCAGATAAGACAATTGTTGGCTATTGAAGCAAGAGGGGTAGCAAAATAATTTCACTTTTCAAATTATCATTTGAATATTTTTTTTTACATTGTCAATTTTAGATGGTTGTACAAAACATGAATATACGTCAGAAACAATATTTGTATTTAACAAGTTCGTCGTGACTTTAAGTTCATGACTTTGCGAAGGCTTATCAAAAGAAAATGCCAAGAAAACCTCTGGGGAAAAATCATCTAGAAAATCGGGACAATAACAGTATTTATGGCACAAGACAGTTTTTATAGTCCACTAGCTATATATCGAACAATTCATTTTCGAAAGTTCTGTTGTTTGTAGTTAAACTTTAATTGGCCAAAAGTATGAAAAGTTTTCCTATTCGAAGTAGTCTTTAAAAAAAACCCCCCAGATATATGAGCTAATAACATTTTCGTTGCATGCATTGAGGGCCGAATAAATGAACACATCAATATTTACAACATAATAAGTCGATATTTACCATTATTTGTTTCTTCTTCTTTATAGCGATTCTCAGCTTATAAGTACCACTGGTCGGGCATTAGCTTGCCCACTGTATTAGAAGTCACTCCGTGCTCTTTGGATCAATTAGATCCGACAACAAATGAAGTGCTTGCCAGTTATATGTACAAGGACATCGAAGGCATAATAGGTATCACACTTTTAATGTTTTAGCTTTGGGCAATGGATAATAATTGGTTTTGTTGGACTGAAAGGCACATTTTTTTCAAAATTAACTAAAAAATTGCCACATACTTTAGCTAAAACATACAAATATCAGCTACTAATCACAGCTAATCGGGTTGCTATTGTTTCAGCTTTTACTATACCTCATATATCTTTTACATATATTTCATCTTATGTTTTTTTTTAATGCGCACGTTTTAAGCAGGAATTTCTGACTATGAAGGTGGTATTGTTATGGCATATGGCGGCTTTAGCCGTCTACATTTGTTTAAGGCCCTGAATCATCACGAGATTGTGCAGAATATAGCACATAAATCTTCACAATTTATGGGTATTGACATAAAAATACTGAAGTCACAGATAACGCTAGAACAGTTTGAAAGACAACGATTTGGAAAATACAGGTAATGAGCATCTCTGGGCTATAACATCGTCAGATTCCGTTTCGAAATATATTAAGCGACATCCACTCTTTTTTTTAATACATACGAATCTAGATTTATATATTGTTAGTCAGATTCGTTCCATGAAACGGAATACGACGATTCAAATCTATTTTACAAGTCCATAGATTAACTGTAATTCTATTGTATTTTTAGTGGTGACCAATTCCAAACATCTATGACTGAGTTTACTGTACAAAAAGTTACACCCCGTCATCCAGATCCTGTGAAGCGCATACTGTGCTTAACCGAAACTACCGTACTAGAGCGTGATCCCCAAACCTATAGCGTATGTACATTGCGGCCTCTGTGTGAAGTGTTTGCATTAGTTCGTGATAAAGACAATTTACAAAAGTTTTGTATTGAGTACAAGAACGGCATTGTTCGTTCGTATACGACCAATGATCGTGATTCTCTGCTGGCCACATTGCTGGATGCAGTGCGTTCGAGTGGCAATCAAGATGTACACATACAAATTGTTAAAACGCCGCGAGGAAAGCGCTACGTTCCTCTGAACAGTTGTGTTGATGAAGAAACAGAGGCGAATCTGCTGCGGTTGGTTATGAACAATTTTCAAAATCCCGCGAAACGTTATGAGGTCCTAGAACGTTTTAATGCAAATATTCCCCACAGTGGCTTGAATTATAGTGTGACGCAAGATGTAAGTATAGAATTCTGTAATTCCTTTGCCAGATATCGTTATGTTTAATTTCAATTTCAGAGTCTCTTTGCCGAGAACAAAGAAAAACTTATACTCAGTGCTTTGCAAGCGTTGGCCCAAAAGGAAGTCGACAATCCAACAGCCCAGTTAACAAACTTAGAATTAGAAGCCATATTCCATGGTCTGACACGTCTGCTTGCCAGTAAAGTCGGTTATGCTGCATTTACGAATCTTCAGGGATTTCGTGAAATAATTGGCACAAAAATTGTGGCGGCATTGAGACGTAAAGATCTTGCCGTTACTTATTCTGCCATCGATATGATCAATTCGTTAATGCACTCTGTCAATTCCGATCACGATTTAAAACAAGAACAGCTAAATAAATCCTCCATTTTATCATCGAAGTCATTTTTAGAAACACTACTTAATATGTGGACAACTCATGTGAGCCATGGCAGCGGTGCCTTGGTTTTATCGGCAATGTTGGATTTCCTAACATTTGCTCTATGTGTGCCTTATAGTGAAACAACCGATGGCAAGCAATTCGACATACTTCTGGAATTGGTGGCCGAAAGAGGGCGTTATCTGTATAAACTGTTCCAACACCCTTCACTGGCCATAGTTAAGGGCGCTGGCTTAGTTTTGCGAGCCATCATCGAAGAAGGAGAACTACAAGTGGCTCAGCAAATGCAATCGCTAGCCTTGGATGAAGCAGCATTGTGTCGTCATTTGTTGGTGGCTCTGTATACACCATCCAATGATCCAACTTTAGCTACACATCGTCAATTATCTAGACATTTAATCGGCCTATGGATAACAGACAATACAGAGGCAATCGAATTATTTAAACGCATATTCGTAAGTGAAATATAAATAGTATAACTTATCTGTGACAATGCTTATAACTGACACAATACTTCAGCCCGCTGGTCTGTTAATGTTCTTGGAGTCGGAGGATACGGTTCCCGAAAACGACGTAGAAGAAGACAAGTTGAACTTTCGTGATAATTTAAAATTCGCCATACAACATTCCAATAAAACTCGTAAAAACGTGATTGAAAAGCATTTACAGGTGTGTATAAAATATTGATTTTTATTCTTTATGGAAATAAATGTTTGGATTCACTTTCAGGGTATTAAGCATTGGGGCATGAGCTTGATAGAACAACAAGATACAGCCGCCCAAGCTTTGAAGAATCGACCGGTTGTTCTACGCAATCGTCGACAACGTAAAAAGACCACAGACGCAATAGTGAATCTGCCATATTTCTTTTATAACTTCGCCAAAGATCACAGTTTACCTAATTTAATATGGAATCATAAGGTACACATTTTTGGTTGAGTTTATCAAACACAGCCCATTAAATTATTCTACATTTTAGACGCGCGAAGAGTTGCGCACTTGTTTGGATAATGAGTTGAGGCAATTTATAAACGATCGTGACTTAGCTGGCAACACTATAGTGGCTTGGAATTATCAGGAATTCGAAGTCACATACCAAGTAAGAAGAAAATCCTTTTTTGGGAAATTTAAATTTTTAATTATCCCTCTAATATTTATCAGTGCTTAGCCGACGAAATACAAATTGGTGACTATTATATACGATTGATTTTAGAAAAGGATGACTGGCCCCAAAATTTAGTTAAAGACCCGTAAGTTAATGTCACTAATCATTCACTTGACTTTATATAAGACATCTTTCTTCAACAGAGTGGAACTATTCAATGCTTTATATCGCCGGGTTTTATGTCGTCAGCGTGTGAATGACGATCAACTGACTGTTACATCTTTACAAGCATTAGCTAAAGTTTATAAACGTTACCACAATGAAATCGGACAATTCGGTGATATGTCATACATTTTACAACTAAGCGATCGGGTAATATAATTCAATGCAGCACTTTTCTATAAATAATCAAATTCTTATATTTTTCAGTGTTATTCACCATCATTAAGGGATGCCCTTATACATCTGATATCATGTCTAGTGTTAGAAAAAGCCAACTGCCGACCACTTGTGGATCACGTCCAATGTCTTGTGGACCTAATAACGTTGGCTCACTTACATCAAGGTCGTGCTCAACCCAACACCAAAACGAATGTTATTGAGGCTGGCCCCAATATGCAACAATACGAGGAAAAGGATTGGTATTATAATATTGAGAAAGAAGGTCAGAAACCTGAACGTCAGGGACCCATAACCTATTCCGAGTTGAAAGAGTTATGGACGAAAGGTGTGATTACGCCCAAGACACGGTGTTGGGCTATCGGCATGGACGGCTGGCGTTCATTGCAACAGATACCACAGCTGAAATGGTGTCTCATAGCCAAAGGACAGCCGTTATATAACGAAACTGAATTGTCGTCCATGATATTGGATGTACTGATTAAATGTACCAGTTTCTTCCCTTCGAGAACACAAAATGGCCAGGCAGTTCTAATACCTGGACCGAAGTTATCCCGAAAGCTGTCAGAATTCATTTGTTTGCCTCACATAGTTCAAGTATGCTTAACCCACGATCCCGGTCTATTGGAGCGCGTTGCCACTCTTCTGTGTCAGATTATGCAAGACAATCCGGAGATGCCCAAGGTCTACCTTACTGGCGTTTTCTATTTCATGTTAATGTACAGTGGCAGCAATATTCTGCCCATTACAAAGTTTCTTAAAATGACCCATATGAAGCAAGGTTTCCGAAGTGAAGAGTCTTCGCAATCTGGTATAATGCACCGCAGTATTCTGGGACAATTGCTGCCGGAAGCGATGGTATGCTTCCTGGAGAACTACAGTGCTGAGAAATTTGCCGAAATCTTCTTGGGAGAATTCGATACGCCCGAAGTAATATGGAGTTCAGAAATGAGAAGATTGTTAATAGAGAAAATAGCGGCGCATATCGCAGATTTTACTCCCCGCCTTAGAGGCCATACAATGGCCAGGTTAGTAGCAAGCAGTTATAAACCTCCAAAGATAATAAAAGATTCACAATTCTCTTTGTTTCAGATATCCTTACCTTGCCATACCTGCTATAAGCTATCCTCAATTAGAAAATGAACTTTTCTGCCATATCTATTACTTGAGACATTTATGTGATACACAAAAGTTCCCGAATTGGCCAATATCAGATCCAGTACAGTTGCTGAAGCATACTTTAGATGCTTGGCGTAAAGAGGTAGAAAAGAAACCACCACAAATGACCGTCCAACAGGCATACAACGATTTAGGCATCGATCTAAACAAACATCCTAAGCCAGATGAATCGATGATTCGTAAAAGTTATTATCGTCTAGCTCAAATGTACCATCCCGATAAGAATCCAAATGGTCGTGAAGTGTTCGAGAAGGTCAACCAAGCCTATGAATTCTTGTGCTCACGCAACGTATGGAGTTCTGGTGGCCCGGATCCCAATAATATCGTCTTGATATTAAGAACCCAAAGTATATTATTCGAACGTTATGCTGACGGTAAGCCGTTTCGTTATAAAACATTTTAATCTAATATTCACCAAAAATGTTAATATTCTTTAGTATTACGTCCTTATAAGTACGCCGGTTATCCCCAACTCATCAAAACCATACGCTTGGAGACGAAAGACGATGATTTATTCTCCAAAGAAACACAATTACTTACCGCTGCCTCCGAACTTTGTTTTCATACTGTCCACTGTTCAGCTTTAAATGCCGAGGAATTGAGAAGAGAGGAGGGTATCGAGGCTCTGCTCGAGGCATACGACCGTTGTGTATCTATAATGGGTGCCGATTCCAAACCGGAGTCATTACACTATCAAGTGATTTCTAATGTTACGCGTTGTTTTGAAGTTGCTTGTAACTTTGAGAAATGCAAGCAGAAGATCATTACACTTCCTCGTTTAATGTCCGATGTCTGTCGTGTGGTTTACTTCAAACACACCCTATCAGTTAGTCTTGTCACCAGTTTGGCGGCAAACAACTATGAATTACAGTGTAATTTGGCTTGTAACGGTGTGCTCTGGTCTCTGCTGCTTTTCTGCTTTGAATATGATTACACTTTGGACGAGAGTGGGGTCGAGGCAAGTGACAAAACAAATCAGCAACAGCAGGCCAACACATTGGCCAAAATGTCTGTCTTAGCTTGCATAGCATTGGCAGGGTACGGCCTAGATTTGCGCTCCAAGGCGGACAGTAAGTCGGTGACTTCATCTGAGAATAATTCGCCTACAAGTGGTAGTTCAAATACGAAGACACCAGTCCCTATTGCACCTAAGCCGAGAGCTGGTTCAACAACCTATACACAAAACGCACAAAATCCTTTACAAAATAAACAACTTGCTATAACATCGGGACAGGAAGCCACTGCCGTGGCATCGACAAGTGCGGGTGGTATAGGCAAACAAGATTCATCTGCCAGTGATAAATCTGAAGCCACATCTCCGGATCACAATGTCAAGGTGTTAGATCTGTTAGCACAGAAGTATATAGTTACATCCGAAGCTCATAATGCTGTGGTGAATCAAGTGCTGGAACGTTTGCTTACCAAGTATATAGCAAATAAGTTAACTAAAGAGAGGGACAGTGAGGTAATTGTTTTTTTGGCCGTGCTTGGTCCAGTTTCATGAGTGGTTTGATTTGTTTACAGATTTTGAAAATTCTTACTTCGAACACACGCAATCCATATTTAATATGGGATAATGGTACCAGAGCTCAACTTTTAGAATTCTTAGAGCAACAACGATCAGCCTCGGTTAAGGAAACGTTTGAAGATATAACGGAAATACACGAATTGGTAGCACAATTTGAATTTGATGCCCACAAGTATGCAATCTCCACATTTTATGGATATTAGTTGGTTTTAATCAATTTT
This sequence comes from Hydrotaea cyrtoneurina, assembly GCA_958296145.1. Lineage (NCBI taxonomy): Eukaryota > Metazoa > Arthropoda > Insecta > Diptera > Muscidae > Hydrotaea > Hydrotaea cyrtoneurina. The sequence goes on along the minus strand of OY282516.1, from coordinate 76,074,624 downwards.
CTTTCAGAGATGAATTGCAAATTGGTGGCGTTTTTATACGCATCTATAATGATATGCCTACATTCCCTATTCATAATCCCAAACAATTTGCTTGGGATTTATTGGAATACCTCAAGCAAGCTTATCACTACACGATGTGTCTGAAAAATTCATCTCAAACCATAGCTTATAACCAGCAACCAATGTCGCCTTCTCTTGGTGGAGCTGGCGGTGATGGTATACTGAAACCCACCTTAGCGCCAAATCATCCTCAGTTGAAGCTGCAGCATCAAACAACGACGGGTAAAAGTGGCAGCACATTTGATGAAGTCCTCAATGCTTACAATCGCTCGAAATCACGCAAGAAACTGGAGACAGAAGCACTGCTCGAACAACAACAGATCCAGAGTCAGTATAAACATGATTTTGCCAAAGATGTCAATGTGGAGCAGCATATCATAATGGTGCTTAAAGCATTGATAGCTGTTATTAAAGCAAATCATGAAGTTGAAATACAATGTATTGGAAATTTTGATATGATATTCGGATTCTTGGCAAACAACCTATTTAACGATGTAAGTTCATCTTGGAGACCAAGGTGTCATATGCTAACCGCTGGTTTTTTTTTATTAGAATACAACTATTAAAACTGTGGCTTTGGAAGTTGTAGCTTTGGTGTCCAGGAACAAGGATTGCATTACAGAAATCGCTGCCTGCGAAGTGTTAGGTAACTTTTTGGTTGCTCTTAAAGATCCCGATTTAAGAGCAAGTCAACAAAAAGTACTGGAGACACTATCGGGTCTTATGAATGTCCAAGAAATGATAAAGGAAGCTCAAGTGAAAGGAGCTGTAATTTATTTATTGGATATGTTCTGCAATTCCCGCAATCCTTTGATACGAGAAATGTGTGCTGAAATTATGGCAAAAATGACTGCCGATAGGCTAAGTGGACCAAAGGTAATTCCAAAGCTAAATCGTTATAATGAATAAGATCATATTATACGTTCCGTTTTCTGTGGTAGGTACGCATAACAATATCTAAGTTTTTGCCCTCATTATTTGTGGATGCCATGATTGAGTCCCCGCAAACTTCGGTTCAACTGTTTGAGTCTATACATGAGCATCCCGAACTGATATGGAACGACAAGACGAGAGGTAACGTCTGTGATGCTGTCAACGATATGTCAGAGAGTTTCTATAGAGCCCAAAAACTGAACTCGAGACACATATGGAAAGACCCTGAGATCCTGAAAGATATCATTTCAAGTGAAATTGTAGTATCGGGTGTTTACTTGCGTCTATTTGTGGCCAATCCTGCATGGACTTTACGCAAACCAAAGCAATTCCTATCTGATCTCTTAGACTTTGTGGTCGATCAAATAAGCAAAAGTTCGTCTGAGGTAATACATTTTCATTTTTGTGTTGTACATTAATGCATTTAATGCGTTTTAATTCCACTGCGCTTATGGAAACAGAAAGATGTATTGGACTTATCTACCTCGGCGCTAGTAGAGCTATTGCGGTCGCAGCCAAACTTGGCAGATGATATTCCCGTGCTGGGTCATATTCCAAAATTGTTTAATCTCTTGTCCGTACAACCAAAGAATACATTGTCAGTATTACATCAATTGTCTTTGTCAGAGGTAAGATATCTTAAAAGAACTACGCATCGATCTAAAATTTATAAACATGTATGATTTGCTTTTAGTTTTGCGTAAGTGCTATCTCCCAAACTGAATGTATTTTACCCCTAAAACGGTGCATGGAACATAATAGAGATTGTATAGAGAAATCTTGCGAAGCGTTGAGTCGCCTATTCAAACACCAACATGTAAGTTTGTGGTTTTAGCTGAAATACCCGCCAGTCCACCTTGTCAATCAACTTAACCTTTATTCATTTAAGGATTCATTAATAAGTCAATCTCTGGAAGCTGGTCTTATACCATTCTTGTTGGGTTTGTTAGATAGTCGATTGGATTATGTGGACAATGCTTCGGCTGTTAAAGCACAAATTGTGGCCGCTCTCAAGGGCATGACTAACAACCTAAACTACGGCGACCGTGTCAATCAAATTCTTCAAAAACACCCTGTATGGGCTGAATTCAAAGATCAAAGACATGATTTATTCATAACAGATACCAACATAAGAGGATATCTAACAGGTAAACCATCTAACTGGTAAATTGACAGGGAAACTGTGATACTAATACGTTTTTAATTTGTTGCCAGGTATCAATCCTACAGCAGGCTACCTCACTCAAGGACCAGCGCAAAATGTTGAAGTGCTCACGTCACCACCACCCATGGATCGCGATGACCCCTCCGCTCGTCCTCCGGAGGAATAGTATTTGCCCTTAACAAACATTTTCTAATGTTTTCTTTTATTTTTTCTCCCACAATCAAGTATCTCTCTTTATTTGCAAAGAAACCGGAAAAGTAAAGCTGATTTTTTGAAATGTGTTGGAATTTTTATATTTAAATTTAGGTCTCATTGCGAAAATAGTATTTAATTTATTAAAATGTTTTATACGAAACAAAAAAGTACTATCTCTAAAAACGAATAACAAACAACAATGTTTTGGTATGTGTATAAACATTTTCATTAAATATAATTTAAATTCTTTCTATTTTCGTTATTTGCTGTGTGCAAGTAATTTATATAACCATATAAACAAACATAAATATGTATTATAATATAATTATAATTTCTACAGTAAAAATTCACAATTTACAAAACAAAGAGTGATGAAATAAAATGTAAAACAATTCATGTAATGTCTCGTTCGTTTTTAATCCATTCAACCAGTAACTAGCGTTAATGCCAAACGGACATAATCAACGCTTGATGCTATAGCAGTGATGGCATACCGACCTTTCTCTAAATTTGATATGATGAATTGTTGGCATTGCTCGTTTGGAATTTGAGAATTAAATATGGTTTCCATATAGTGCAACACATCAAAATTATTCGGGAATTGTATGTTGAAGTCGCTAAAAGAAAATGACGAATATTTGATGGTAATAAGATTGCATATTTGAATAATTACATTTCAATAAAGTATTGCACAATGATATAATAGCCAACAAGGATCACGATAGGATATAGAACAGGCAGAATTAGAAACAACAACAGAACGCAAGAAGACGACATTTTAAGAATAGTTGGAAACGGTAAGGGCAGCAACCACAATTCAACGAAATTTTCTAGAAATGGCTGCATGTAGTATGCTATTTTGTTTATTAAAGATAATTTCTTCCACTGGAAAATATGTTAAAAATTAGACGATATTTAAATTGGTATGTGTACCCACTATTTTACGTTTATGCAAAGGCTTACGCCAAATTTTTAACATTGTTTTTTATTTATGGTACAATTGAAATTAAATCCAAATTTTGTGTAACCGACAGTTTTCTCAGCAGTTTACAACACTGACTTTCAGCGAAGAAGTGTTGGTAAGCGTAGGTTGAGTGTCAATGCTGATAACTTTTTGCCATTTTGGCAAGTTTGCATTTTTAAGGTACACGGACTCTGCCTAAAGCGCCTATTAGACGGTCAAGTGCGGCATGTACCTGTTCAAGTAGCGCCTGCTGGCAATAGCAAAGCCGACGCTGGTCCTGGATCTAGATGGACCTGGTAAGTTCACTCATCATTCTCCGTAAAAATTAGGGCGACATTAGCATTGGATGTATATAATATATCCCTCACATCATAATGCGAAGGTCGAAATGCAGTTTTGACGTAAACTTATTCGAAAGGAAGAAATGTACCAGTCACAAACACTACCCATCACACATATTAACACACAAAAATATCAATTTATTTCGACATAATATGTTTTGATATGTTGCCACAAGCACAGATATATGTTATCAAAAAAAAAAATATAATCGTTATCGACTCTCGAACTATCAACGTTCAAGCAATTATTTTCGATTTTATTGTCGATTACATGTCAAAACAAATTGCAAATTGTTTGTTCGCCGGTAGAGAGAGTGGCAACACTGGAGATAAGTAGACGTACTTTATATACCGCGAAAAAAAATTTCTAATTTTTTTAAATTTAATTAAGCTTTGCGAATATTTCGGGCATCCAAATTGCAGTATATTGCAATTAAGATGCCTGGTTCTTTGCCCCCCGACATGGATTGCGATGTCGTTGAGGTGGAAGCGACAACTTCCCAACAACCACCACTGCCTGCATCAGTACAAACTACAACAAATAAAACTAATGAACGAAAAAGACAACGAATGGAGAGTGCGTTATCCCCAATAAACATTGACATTTCGGAATTGTCCCAAAAATTGGCGAACCACAACCCCAACGATCCAAACAAGTATGGAATTCTGGGAGTCCTGGCAGACATCAATATTGAGTGTCCACAACCCGCAAAAACGCAAGCCCCGCGCAGCAAAGAAGCGGCCAAACCCAAAACAAAATGGTGCCCGCCAATATTTATATACAATGTCAACATTAAAACACTGGTAGACACATTGAAAGTCACGATCCCTGAATTTTCATTCAAGGTAATTAACATCAACAAAAATAAAAGTAAGCTTTACTTTGAAGACCCCACAGTCCATGCCTCAATGATGGCTATACTGCGCTCAAAAAATATAAATTCGTATTCCTTCACTCCAAAGGATCAAAAACAAATTTCGCTGGTCCTACGAGGTCTATATCCTGAGTCGGATATAGATGACATAAAGTCTGAACTGGACAAAACAACTCCTAATACCATTGCGCATGTAGCAAAATTTAAAACACCAACGTCAATAAAAAACGGTACTGACACTGGTCTGTTTTTGGTAACTCTGCTTCCGGGGAAAAATATTGGTGATGTATCCCACATTCGTGGACTACACTACCAGGTTATTTCCTGGGAGAAACCCAAAAGAAAAGAAGGTGACATTCAATGCCGAAGATGTCAACGTTGGGGTCACATTTCACGAAACTGTAACTCGGCCTACAAATGTGTAAAATGTGACCAAGAGCATGCTCCTGGCGAATGCTTACGTATTCGCACAAACGTCTCAGATCCTTATTGCATTAACTGCGAAGAGTCAGGGCATCCAGCTAACTGGAGAGGCTGTCCTTCCTATAAAAAATATGTCGCCGCTCGGCACAACAAAATTACAAAAGCCCTTGAAGAGAGATCTGCGGCTAAAACCAACGTAAACAGAGCTGTCGGTATGTCAATGGTATCTGCAGGAAAATCATTCGCCAGCCTGTTTCAGTCACCTTCTGTTCATCAAACCAATCACCAACAAAAACCTTCCGTAATTGAGGAATTTTTAAAATTAGCCAATTTCTTCCTAGAACCTGAGGAACTGACTCTGGAACAAGAAATCAATGTATTTCTTTCTAATTACATGAAAATGACAAAGTCTGAGGCAAAAACTGAATTCTTGCGCCTCCTTAATAAAGTAAGAACTAATTATGGACCATAGATTCATAAAGTTTTTATCATTTAATGTAAGATCACTGGTCGATACAAGTCGTCTAGTCGATTTAAGAAATACATTGCACCATAATAATATTGACGTTGGATTCATCCAGGAGTGTCATCTGCGAAAAAACAAAAGAGTAAAAATCGATGGCTACAATTTCATATATGACAACTCACCTATTGGAGTGGCTGTTGTAATTAAGAACGCAATTAATTACAGCCGAGTATTTTTAATTGACGTTGGGATTAATACCGCCCTCATACAAATTGACTTATCCAATAGTAACGGCCGCAAAAAATATTTATTTGGATCAATTTACGTCCCATGTAATTACTCACCCCAAAGACTGGAGGCTGACTTAAATAAAATTCTTCAACTGTGTAACAATTACGATGCATTTATTCTGGGAGGTGATCTTAACGCAAGAAATCCGATTTGGGGTGATTCATCTGAAAATTCAAATGGAAAAATTCTTCGAAATTGGTTAGAAAATAACTGCTTAGATGTCGCACGCATTTGCGACTTAACGCCATCTTACCCAAATGGCCCATCATTTCTCGACCACTTTCTCATCAGCGCTCACCTGATAAATATGAATCACCCGAACTTTAGGATTTCATCAAAATCGTCCTTCTCTGATCATTTCCCTCTTAAACTGGAGCTAAAACTGGAAAGTTCAAATATTATTATGAAATCTCCACAAGTTTTCATATCATATAAAAACACAAACTGGGAGAATTTCCGAGCTGACATGGAATGTGCATCGAGCCGTTTAATGCCAATTTCAAATGGCAATTTGGATAACTCGGAAATTGATACACTAATTGGAGAATTCAACAATTCCTTCACCGCAATCAATAATGCGCATTCACAAAAACTGGAAATAAAAGATGGCAAAATTCCCCTCTCAGATAGATCCAAGAAACTTTTCAAATTGAAACATCAGTGGCAGAAGGAATTAAAAAGAATATTTCATCGAACTGGTAACAGACTGAGCAGTGAGTATACAATCCTCTCAAAGCAAATTCAACTCCTGAAAATAATAATTAAAGAATCGGTAAAAATAGAACAGGCTAATTTATTTAATGAAAGATTAAAAAATATCAAACCTGGTCCGTCCGCATTCAAAGAAATCTTCAAAATAACTGGGAAGAAAAAATCCGCCTTCTGTCAAAAGATCACTCACAACGACATTGTCATTACAAATAACGAAGAGATTGCTAATCATTTTCAATCATATTACTCTTCAATATTTCTCCCCACAATTTCTGATCGACCAGTTGATGACCTAGACTCCAGGGTTTCTCTCTGCATCAGACAAACTCCACGCCGTATTTATACATTTGACGACGATTTCAATGCAACTGAAAATCAAGATACGTTTCACTTCACGGAATCTGAAAAAATTAAAAACATTATTCAAAAAATGAATAATAAAAAATCAAGCGGTACTGACGGAATTTCCAATTTCCTGATAAGAAAGTTTCCTGGTGCTACAATAAACCTACTCTCCCTTATCTATAATAACTGTATTAACAATGGTTATTTTCCTAATATTTGGAAGGCAGCAAAAATTTTACCGATTAAAAAAAAGTCCAATAGTGAGACGCTGGCTGATTTCCGTCCAATTTCTTTACTCTCCAACATTGGTAAAATATTTGAGCATGTCCTGAAAGAAAAACTTGAAAATGAGTTCATAATAAACCCCATACCAAATTTTCAATTTGGATTTAAACAATCGCACTCCACACAACATGCTCTGCTTAAATTCCACAGTGATATTACCACCAATTTGCGAAATCAAATCTGTACGGTGGCAATATCCTTGGATATTGAAAAGGCGTTTGACTCAGTCTGTCACAACGGGATACTGTACAAGCTGTTGGACCTGAACACCGATCCATTTTTGGTAAAACTAATACACAGCTTCTTCCAAGACCGCACATTTTCTGTTGAAATCCATGGAACTTCTTCAACATCTGGAATGATACACAGGGGCGTCCCACAAGGAAGTGTGCTCGCTCCGTACTTATTCAATATATTCCTTAACGATTTCCCACACACTAATCCTGAGTCTCAAGCCATTCTTTATGCCGACGACTGCCTGATTTATGCCCATAGCTCTTCTCCAACAGATGCCTTAAATAAAGCAGCTTCTCACCTTAACATCATCAGTGATTATTACAAAAAATGGGGAATAATAATCAACGCTGCAAAATCCGAGGCCATATGCATTAGGAATGCATCCGGAAAATGCCCAAAAACGGTGGTCCCGCAAAGCAAATCTCTTCGCCTCCTCCTTGATGGAATTGACATCCCCTTTAAAACAAATATTAAATACCTGGGAGTCACTTTTGATAAATTATTGAAATTTAACTTACACGCACGTTCCATTCTCCAGAAGGCAAAAACAATAGCAGGGATGTTTTCATATGTCCTTAACAGCAAATATCTCCCTCAAAACACAAAGCTGCTCCTGTATAAAGTGGCGGTAAGGCCAATACTGTTGTACGGATTTCCAATCTGGTTCACTATATCTCCGATAGTAGCCAAAGAGTTGGAAATCCTAGAACGAAAATTTCTGCGAAAGTGCATAAATAAACATTATGCGACCCGCACGAAAAAATTTTCCAATGCCAACATATACACAACGTCAGGAGTCCAATCTTTGTGTAAATATGCATTTCAACTCCAGAGGACATTTATTGAAAGGCTTGCCTCACATGAAAACATCTTACTGCAACAAATATTTGAATCAGAAATAAACCACAATTGGTCTGACTCGCCTTACCTTTCTCCAGTGGGTATTCTCAATGACGACTCTGATAATGTTCCAGACGACCACATATTGCCACAATTTTACACAAAAACACCAGCTGGATCTCATAGAGGATAAAAAAAAACACAAGCTGGATCTCATAGAGGAAAGAACAAAAAAAAAACATTTTTAGCAACCAAAATTTACACTAAAGTTCACTCAAAGTACCTGAACACTCGATATAATTAATTATTTATATAAATCAATACCACTTACTGTGATATTTACCTTAAAAACACACTCATTCATGTTTTAATGAGCTCTGTTGTCACTGTCAAACAGTATTCGTTATTTAGTTTTAAGTTTTATCTAGTTTGTTTTGATTATTTATTCTATTTGACAGACACACATGCTCTGTCCGACACAGTAAAGGCCGCGAGCAAGCCTTATTCTATTTTATGTTATGTTACATTTTCTTATGTATATACCTACTATCTCAGTAAGCATGTCGCATGTACTCACAACTCACCGTGTATTAGAACAAGACGAATATAGTTCTAAGTGTTAAATGTTAAACGTTCGCTATGTACATTGTTTATGTTACCGAAAAGAAAGAAAGTCTCAATAAATTTACTTACTTACTTACTTGTTCGCCGGTAAGCGAAGTATTTTTGTGAACGCTTTCTCATTATTTTGTTTTATTCGTTTTGGACAAACAAAAAATGGAAGTGCAAGTCTTGGAATGCGTTAATAACTACTTGGTTTGTGGGCTGCGTTTATATATGATTGGACAATTACTCTATTTATCTCTCTTTTAAGCAGAAAGTAGAGACAATCGAAGAGGCTTTTCTGAGTGTTATTGTTTACCCTCCCAATTCGGAACATGATAGGTCCACCAAGTTTTCCAATGACATTAGTAAGTAAAAAAGTATAGAAAATGTTCAATGTTGTGTTCATTACATTCTGTTTTTGCAGTCGCCGCCTTTTCCAACGTTCCTAACGACAGCAAGGAGAATATCGTCAGGCAGTATCTACAAAAGGCCGCAACAGTAACAAATGCGAATCATTTAAAGATCCTAATGTCAACTTTAGGGAAACTTACTGAATCCCATTTAATAACATCAAAGTGAGTATTCGCTAAATGATGGACTAGAGATGATTAAGTTATGTTTTAATAATCATATAAGTGGTTCGATTACGGGTTGCCTAATGAAAGAAAGGCAATTCCTTGCTAAATAAAGTTGCCCATACTACCTGTTGTTGGTCTTGGCCGGCAAATTAACTGGTTTCCAAGTACTTCGATCAAGTGCGTGATAACAGAGATGTTCCTTCCATCGGAGTTTTGGTCTACCCTATGTAGCGCTTTCCATCGTAGTTGTGCTTTGGAAAGATACAATAAATACATCATCGCCGGAACGTGGGTTTTGTATCGCTGTTCTATAGATATTTCAATGGCATCTGTTCGTCAGATATCCGTCGTCTGGTCCCTGAAGTTAGAACATTTAGCCGGAATACTCGGCTATCCAGGGAGTCTCATCCGTCGATTGTCAAATGGCCCGTTGATCGGACGACGTACTATACATATCGCTCCTTATATACAAAAGCACCACAAGTCATAATAAGCTAATTATACAGGAGCGTCATTTTTAAAAATAATTGTAATTATTTTATGATTTTTGTAAAAACTATGTGTTTTCGTTTCGGTTGTTTTCGATCATAAAATGACGGCTGTTTTAGCGAAACATGAAAGTTTAAGAAGCATTTTATGCAAAAAAATTATTTTTGATATTTTTTGAAATGTGTGACTTGTATTTAAGGAGCAATATAATTCGTTCTTCAGCCGAACTGTTCGTATGTGGAATAATCTTCCAGGAAGTGTTTTTCCTGCCTTCTATGATATTATCAAATTCAAGGCAAACATCAACACTTTCCTCCCTCCAATACCCTTATTTCCCATTGCTAACGCAGTGCATTCATTCATAGGGGGCATACCCTGAAAAGAAAAACAAAAGATGAATCAGCCAGCTTTTATTAAACATGAGTAAATAATCTGCATAGAGTAAATGACAGACGACTTAAACGAACAGTTTCGAACAAAAAAAAAACTCCAACATATATTACGATAGGAATTAATCCATTTCGAAAGCATTTCTAACCCTCCGTTAATGGCGTGACTAACGAAATAGCGATAAGTAGAAGCTAGGACAGTTTTTATTTGTATTACGTTGAACATTCGATCCTATTAACTGAGGACTGGTTTCAGAGATGTTTCTATACCAATTTATTTTGCGAATCATAAGTTTTTAAAATGATTGAGGAGTTTAATTATTCGTCAATATACAGGGTCCGCCAAATAACTTTTTTTTTGAAAATTCTATAAAAAAAACTACTGGATATTTCTCAAATTTCTTTTTTTATTTGAAAGTACAATCCTTCCGATTATTAATGGCCTCGGCTGGCCATGCAGTAGACTAACGATATCAGCTCTGCTGCTGCTAATGCGATCTTCAAAAACAGGGCGCAAAACATCGAGTGTAGCTTCGGCTGTGTGGCACGTAGCGCCGTCCTGTTGAAACCAAATGTTGCCAATGTCCTCTTCAATTTTTGTAAACAAAAATTCGTTCAACATGGCCCTATAACGAAAATAACGAAAACGAAATAAGCACTAGTTGAAAAAAAAAACGTTAGATTGCGGATCCTTTACATTTCATTAATTTTTTGTATGCTGCTCAATTATATAATTTCAGACTACTTTGTGATAAAATACTTCTATGTGAAAAACTTAATTATGAAAACAAAAACTTTTGGATTGAAAGTTTTCATTTAATTAAGAAAGTAATTGATCATGTCGACTATAAGGGTGTGCGAGAAATAATGAAGAACTGTCGTGACAAGGCACAGACATTCCCGCTCAATGTCAATGTTACATATCTGCCACAGTTGTTGGCTTTAGAAGACACAATTCGTTATATATTCGATCGCAACAATTGCCTATTACCGGCCTATTTCATAGCCAATGAAATTATGAAACCATTTCCGTATCATTGGGTAAGTTCTATTAATGAAACTGCTTCTGTAGATTAATTGGTGATTTTTGTTTGTTTTCTTTTAAGAAACTGAATAAGTTAATGACCGATGTTGTTGAAGAATTCCGCCAAACAGCTCAAATGGTCTCGATCATAGGACACACACATATGCTGCCTATTGTTGAGCATTTTGGCTATGCCGATCATATGATGAATTCATGGAAATTAGATCCGAACACTTTAAAGTTTAATTTCAAAGGTAGTCTGCCCTACGAACTGGAACTTATGGAGGAACAGCCGCAACTTTTACGTTATGTGCTGGAGCAAACCTATTCCAAAGAAATGGTTTCGGTAATGTTAAATTTACAAAAACATCAGAAGCAGCGATGCAATACACTGGAAGATCAACTGGTCAATTTGATAATCAGTGCTATGGAAATGACAGAGTCAAATGAAAGTGCCAGTGGTAGCGGATTCAATGTGCCCGAAGAACAAATATCACAAAATGAATGGATTTGGCTGCATTTGTCCTCACAATTGATATACTTTGTGTTGTTTCAATTCGTTAGTTTTATGCATATTGTGCTGGCGTTGCATGACAAGGTAAGGTATTTCAGAGTTTATTCTAAAAACACAATGGAATTTTAAGAAAAATAATTACAATTCAGCTATAAATTAAAACAAAAATACCTTATAGTTTATAAATGTTTACCGTTTCAATAGCTTTCAAAAAAAGAGCTGCGCATGGGCAGAGATCAATTGATGTGGATTCTTTTGCAATTCATATCTGGTAGCATACAAAAAAATCCGGTAAGTTATTACGGTACATGTATTATGAATTGCCAATAATTCGGTGGAATTTTTTAAAGATTGCCAACTTTTTACCGATGTTTAAATTGTTCGATTTACTATATCCGGAGCACGAACCTTTAAAATTGCCCGATTGCAACAAGTCGTCGTCGTTGAGACAGGTAAACATCGATATAAATAAAGATAGTTTAATTCTTAAATAATAATACAAACTAATATTTGCCTTATTCCAGATGGCACCAATTTGTATTTGGATACATTTAATGAAAAAGGCTAGAGCAGAAAATATGAATATTACGCGTCCACTTCCAATAGCTCTTAAAAATCACCATGAGTATGTATACTTATCTTATATTTATTGATTTAAGTAGTCATTTTTATAACAAACACTACCAAGATAATTTACCTTAACTCGTCAACAGACTTACTGTGAGATTATGTTGACTTTTGGTGAAATTTTAGCCCGTTAAACAAATCTATGATGTCATAGATGAAGCTTTCACAAAAATGAATGGACTATTTTGACAGGAAATCAACTGGTTCGTTTAGTAGTGCATGAGACTCAAAATAAGTACTTTTCTGGAACTGTTTATATATACACTTAATCCCGTACATACGTTCCACATTGTAATGGATAAATATTAGAGGTTCAACTCCCTCAAAAAGCCTAACAAAATCAATAACTCGTTAAAACAAATTTTGTGTTTATTTTACATATTTTTTGTTCGTTTAAGAAAACGTGTAAAAATAGGAAAAGTTCTGTCGTATTATTAAAAAAAAAAATGTAATTTTATTTAATGTGGCCTACCGCTATGAATATTATGTAACTCGTTGCTCTATATGTGCAGTCATTTCATCAAAAGTCAACAACATTGGTCGGGTGGACTCTAACAAGTCCGCAAATTGTGCCAGTTGACGTATTTTCCTCCATATCTCAAAAGGCTTCGTTGAATAACAGTGAACACTACCACTAAATCACCGCTCACTTTTGTGTAAGCTACTACTCGACCTTTGTCTTTCCTTTTTATTGTAGTTTCCTTCAGCATTTGGTTATGCCGAGTACAATGATGTCAATGAGTCTGGGCAATGATTTCCGCATTGTTTTAGTTTGTAATGCATACTCTACGAATCAAGAGTACTTTGCACGACCCATGAATATACTTGTCGAGGCCTTAAATGGTAATGCTAAATCGTCAACGGGTGCTCCGGTCCAGCCCGTACCATTTTCTATGGTAGTTTTAGATAGTCTAACGGTGCACAGTAAAATGTCTCTAATACATGGGTAAGTTTTTAACAAACATAACTATGTATATGTATATATTTTTTAATTTATTTATACAATATTTCTAGATTTGTAACACAAATGATAAAACAAGCTCAGAGCAAAACGTCTCTGCCGACTCCAGCATTGGTGGAAACCTATGCACGCCTCTTGGTGTATACCGAAATAGAATCTTTGGGTATTAAAGGATTTCTAAGTAAGTGTTCACTATAGATGTTGAGAGTTCTTTTAAGTAGCTAATAATAAATTTGTGATTTTTTTTTAAATTAATTTTTATTTTCAGTGCAATTATTGCCTGCAGTATTTAAACATCAAGCTTGGGGTATTCTGCACACTTTATTGGAGATGTTTTCCTATAGATTGCATCACATTCCCACTCATTATAGAGTACAGTTGCTGTCGCATTTACATTCCTTGGCTCCCATGCCGCAGACGAATAAAATGCAATTGAATTTATGGTAAGTGGATAACTAATATAACGCATATTTGGTTGGTTTTGGAATTGTATTATTTATACCATCCACCCGAATAGTTTTGTGTAGATCCACCATACATTGAATTTCAATAGTAATTTCTGTCGTTCAATTTTAAAATAAGACACAGCTACGTTCTTAATCGTTCAAATAAATATAATTGTTTTTACTATATTCATTAGTTTTAGGATTTTAATTCCATTATCGATACAATATGACATTTAAAGTTGGGCATTTTTATTTAATTTCACTTACAAAATTTATTGTTCGTAAAATAGACGATATGAGAGGAGTGTTGCGCGCCTAATGTGATAATGCCCTTTGTATATTCTGCAAGTCGACGCCGGTAACGACACAAAGCCGACATGTCAGCAAGTATGTGTGGGACTATCATACAACAGAGAAGTTCCCCGTCTGTTCCTTCGTGGAATGTTAAGGGAAATAAGTAAGTCCTCTTTTACCTCTACAAATAATAGGTTTCTCGAGCTCATATTTGCGTTTGTCTCAGCGATGAACTCATCATTCGATACCTAGGCATAGTCACTGCAGATAAATTATTTTTTTGTCATAGTGGATGATCTCTTTTTATATTCATTCCATGTCAAATCTGTGCATCAGATTACTGTTGACAATACTAAACACTTATTTTGTAGTGGTGTAGTTGCATGTTTGCAACCATCACGTTAATCGTTTTACTTTTTAAAATTGTCCGACCTTCTTTGGTGCGGTCGTTCACTCGTAGAAGTCTGCTGCTTTGATTGTTGCTCGGTATCTCGTGAGTTGTGATGGATACTTGTTTTGTCGGGGTAACGGATAGAACATCTCAACGAAGTGTTCACTGTGTTCCGCATATGATTGAGTGTGAGTAATGCGGCCCCCATTCGGCACTTTTATTGATGATGATTTCTCGCGTTCTGAACGGTCGGTGTCAGTCATGCTTTCCGTTACAGTTAATAGTAGAGAATTAGGTATTGATTTTGTTTTAAAAATGGACTTCGTGGTGGAGGTTATATACGATAGGACCAGGCCAAACACAACATAATTTACACTTTCGTTTGCAGTTTTGAATCTACTGCCCTACGTTTAATTAATGGATTGGGCTCCGTGGAATTTCAACCCCAACTTTCACGTTATTTTAATGAAAAACCTCCGGGTTCGGTGACTTCGGTCGAAAGTGAAGAACTTAATCGTGTTTTGATTTTGACATTGGCTAGAGCCATGCATATCACTGGCTCTGGCGAAGATATGCAGGCTTGGTGCAAAGAGCCACTTACTACAATAATGCAAAATACTCCACATTCCTGGGCCTCTCATTCTCTGGCCTGTTTCCCTCCGGCGTTATCGGAATTCTTTGCGCAGAACAATCATCCGGTTGAAAATAAGCAATTGCTGAAAAAATCTGTGGAAGAGGAATATCGCACCTGGACATCGATGAGTAATGAAAACGATATAATCAATCATTTCATTAAACCCCCCACTAATCCACTGTTCCTGTGTTTGCTGTACAAAATGATTTGGGAAACTGAGAACATAAGTCCGGTTGCATACAAGTAAGCAACGGCTGTTTTTTTTCTAATACGTAAATGTTGTTTACATTGGTTTTGCTTTTAGAATCCTGGAGGGTATTAGTGCTCGAGCTCTTTCGGCGAATTTACGTAAGCTGTGCGATTATTTAGTGAGTGAAGTTGTCTCCTCCAACGGCAAGGAATTCATACACAAGTGTGTCGACTCCATTAACAACATGATATGGAAATACAATGTGGTTACCATTGATCGAGTGGTTTTGTGTTTAGCCTTGCGCACCCAAGAGGGAAATGAAGCACAGGTCTGCTTCCTGATTATACAACTGTTGCTGCTGAAAGCTTCCGAATTGCGTAATCGTGTCACGGAATTTTGCAAGGAAAACAATCCAGATCATTGGAAACAAAATAATTGGTAGGGACTTCTGTGCGAAATTTATATTTAATTCTCATTTGTTATATTTCTTAAGGCATGAAAAACATCTGTCATTTCATCAGAAATACTCGGAGAAATTTGCACCCGATGAATCGGCTAATCCTCCGTTGCCGGTGTATTTCTCCAATGTTTGTTTTCGTTTTTTGCCAGTTTTGGATGTGGTCATCCATCGTTTTATAGAACTTCCCATACAACATGTTCATCAAATATTAGAAGTGATCTTAGATCATTTAAGTATTTTATACAAGTTCCATGGTAATGTATATGTACTCTAATTATTTAATCTTATTAAAGCATTTTGAAATGTTTCCAGATCGTCCAATAACATATTTGTATAATACGTTACATTTTTATGAGCGCATATTAAGAGATCGACCTTCTTTGAAAAAGAAATTGGTAAGATTATACCGGGTTTGTGTATGGTATAAATGTTGGGTTAATTTTTGATATTTTTTAGGTCAGCGCAGTAACTGGTTCCTTCAGCGATATACGGCCGGCAAACTGGTGCGTCAGCGAACAATATAAACTTTACCTCCAAAGTCAGGATCTTCTGTGGAATCCCGAGCTATCTTATTATATGAAACTTATAACGCGCTTAGCGGAAAGTGAGTATGCTGTTACTATTTAGACGATTACATGGTCAAAAATACGTGTTGGTCTTGTTGTAGGTGATTTAACAACCGTTTTCAAAAATGTTTGTAGCCCCGTTTGATTCATTTCTTTCTTTACTGTGTCGGGGATATGCGCTACTAAACAACAGTTCTCGCGAAAACTTTGGAACATATTAGACCAATAATTGCAGCAGTATTCATTGCAAAGGGGTACCGATTGAGAAGCATGGTAGCTTCCGAAACGGAATCGTATACCGTGCCCACAATGAAAACAAACATAGTTTTTGTGGTTTCTAGTTACTTTTTTATTTCTGTGAAAGGGAATGTTTTAAAGTTTTTATACGTAGCTCAGATTAACGATGTCTTAATCAAATTCGGCTGAATGGCCACACAAAAACAATAGGTACCGGTCAGTGGGTATACAAGGTATATTGTTAACAGCTCACTGAGGTATTGAGATTCTTTTTTGATTTTTGGTCGATTCTGTGAATCGAATAAAATCGCTGAACGCAATTCTTTCAACATCTTCAAACTACACAACTTGGTAGGTGCATGAATATTTGAAGATTGTATTCAGAAATACCTTACAGGCATGTAATGGCAAACAAGCTATCTGAATTCAGCATCAGTGCTAACTAATCATAGTTGTCCTAATTTGTTGCATCCCCGAACAGACCTCCCTCAATTAGGCCTACAACAAGAACTCGGTTTTTTTTACAAGTACAGTAATTTTTTCTATTTTGTAAACGATACATTTTTTCATTTCTAGCTATCAGTGGTAAAAATGTTTTCTTCAACACCGACTGGCGCTTTAATGAGTTCTCCAATGCTGCGGCTCATGCCATGTACGTCACATGTGTTGAACTTCTCAGTCTTCCGATCGCACCTCAAATAGTGGCCAATAATATCATGGATGTCATTGTAAAGGGTTATGCTTTGATACCACAAAAAGAAATCCACTCGTATATAAATGCGGTGGGTATAGTGCTGGCAGAATTGCCCGAAGCCTACTGGAGTACTATCTACGAAAGACTGCAAGAAGTTCTCAATGCTCCCAAAATGTTGAGATGGACGTATCGTTTTAATGCTTTTGAAATGTTCAACTTTAAGATGGTACGCGAAGCAATGGTGGAGAAAACGTATGCTGTTATTTTGGCAGTCGCACATTCCGCTTTTCATCATATGGGCGGCTTTAAATTGGCCACCATGACAAAGTATGTACATTTCGATAGGATCTCATGTTTTTTTTTTGGTTGTAATTGTTTATCTTTCTTCCTACATTCGGGCAGGTACATTAAAGATAAACTTAAACCGTGCGTTCGTACCGAACATCAATTGGTGTTTTTGTGTCATGTCTTTGGGCCATTCTTTCAGCGTATCGAACAGGAGAAACCCAATGCGGTGGCCGGTATTGCAATATTGCTGTATGAAATGTTAGAGGTGGTGGACGAACAACATGGTCCGGAGCCCCTGGAGTACCTAGATCCCATTTGTGATTTCCTGTATCACATCAAGTACATTCATGTGGGCAACATTATAAAAAATGAATCGGAGGCGATTATTAAACGCTTAAGGCCGACATTACGAATGCGCCTACGTTTTATAAGTCATTTGAATATCGAAGATAAATACCTGGAGAAAGCGCCCGAAAACACGCAACAACAACAATTGGCAACTGGTAACATAAACTCTTCGCTGCCAACGACTGCACCCCCTGCAGTGACCTCATCCACATTCAACTCCAACACAATGCAGCAGAATTTTGGCAATATGTCTAATCAACAGCAGCAACAACAACAACAATCGTCGATGCAAAATGTAACGAATAATCCCACCGTACAAACGCAACCCAACCAGAATGCACCTCAAATGTCAGGTCAAATGGGTCCAGGACAAATGAATCAACAGCAGATGCAAATGCAATTGCAGCAGCAACAATTACATCAACAGCAATTCCAACTTCAGCAGATGCAAATGCAAATGTCACAGCCTCCAAATATGGGTGGTGGCGGAATGAGACACAATTAAATAAATCGATTGTGAAAGTCTTACTCCAATTGTTTTCAATAATTATTGGTTGTTATTTTATAGGAAATAATTCTCCAATTTTTAGAAAGTATTTCGTTTGTTTTGGGGTTATTTCGTCTGTCTTGGGCGGTGACGAAACACAGTCTATTAATAAAAAAAAAGATTTTTATACAACTTATACACATACGAGTGCAGTAAATACAATGCGAATAATAAATGTTGGCCGATGTAAATCGATTGATGTGACTGGTTATATACTCGAAATCCAGGTTGATATCCGGGTGAAAGAGAAACAAAACTTTGTAGAAGATTTCCGTGAATCTGAAATTGTAGGCGTGAATTTGGTCGTACCATATATATATATTTATTTATTTATTTATTTATTAATTACAATACAAAGTAAATTTATATTCTAATTTTGGGTCCAAGGGTAAACCGGGTGACACAGACCATTTGGCTAAATTTTTGCAGCGACAGACCAAAGCCTCTGGTGGGAATCGAACCCACAACCCCCACGCTGATAGACAAGCACGCTACCAACTCGACTACCGGGGCGCCTATATATATATATATACAGTATACTCTCTCCTTGCGGATACCTCTTTTAAGCGGACACCTTTTATAAATGCACACTTTTTTCTATACCAACCAGCTTCAGTCCTCTTTAACAAAAACGAATCTTTTTGTAGATTGCAAAAATACGGCCGGACTTACAGAAAGAATATCCATATAAAATATATCCAAAATATCTGTACTCGTTAGAGAGTTATGACTCTCATATTCCCCAGATATCGGCTGCAGTAAATATTTTGCAAAATTTGCTGTAACTTTCTCTATTTGGAAGCTAAACTTTTCATATTTGGCAAACAGCTAGCAATCACCATGGGCCACAGTTCGCTTATACAAATCATAAAGCTAAAATTAATAGTTGCAAAGATATAAAGCTTTGTAGTTGATATCATTGAATTTCAATATAAAGGCGTGAATGTGGGCGTATACACACTATATACATCCGATAGCCACACCTTTACACTAACTCCTGAAAAAAGTTTCATCTTAATACCTGCAGTCGTTATTGAGTTATAGCGTTTTCAATTTGAGTCACATGAAAAAATCACTTACTACAAATTTCTGGGCGCCTGGTATCAGAAAATTGCTTGTTTCTCACTGTGATTTTTGATTTCATTGTTGTTTCTCAACAAATGGTTGTTTCTCAACAAATGGTTGTTTCTCAACAAATGGTTGTTTCTCAACAAATGGTTGTTTCTCATCAAATGGTTGTTTCTCAACAAATTGATGTTTCTCAACAAATTGATGATTCTCAACAATCTGGTGAGCACAAATGTTTGCTTTTCAGCTGTTGAGTAACTATTTTGGAGAATTTGCTGTAACTTTCTCTATTTGGAAGCTAAACTTTTCATATTTGGCAAACAGCTAGCAATCACCATGGGCCACAGTTCGCTTATACAAATCATAAAGCTAAAATTAATAGTTGCAAAGATATAAAGCTTTGTAGTTGATATCATTGAATTTCAATATGGAGGCGTGAATGTGGGCGTGCCACACTATATACATCCGATAGCCAGACCTTTACACTAACTCATGAAAAAAGTTTCATCTTAATAGCTGCAGTCGTTATTGAGTTGTAGCGGTTTCAATTTGAGTCACATGAAAAAATCACATACTACAAATTTCTGGGCGCCTGGTATCAGAAAATGGTTGGTGGTTTTTGTTTTCATATGTGAGTAGTGTGTTCTTGTAAATGTGACTGCAATTAAAGTATACTTTAAGGATGCAATGTTTATATTCACGCCTAACATTATGCCTTGCATGACTTACGAAAAAAACGCCCTCACTGTCAGCAGAAACAGCGATTTACCATATTCCCGATACCAGATGCCTAATTAAAAAATTTCATAACTCGCTAACGATCTAAGCTATTAAGATGAGACTCGAGTTAGATTATTTATACATATGTTTATTACAAAAATATCAGTAAATCATTGTTCTTCTATTAATTTGTCTTAGGAAAAGTAATATAAACCTGTAAGGAAATTCCTAAGTAGCGCTGGGTAAACTGAAGAGACATATAGAGAAAGAAACACAACAGCCATGGCAAAGTCATTTGCCAACAATGACGACGACAATAATGATGATGATGACCAAACCCAATTCAACCAAAGACCACTGAACGTCACTGTTATAAAGACATGGGAGAATAAGATATGCAACATTGGGTTGAATTTTATATTTAATACATTACTTAACAGCGAAACAGTTGAATAATTCTAAAAACTAAACATTTTCTCACTTAGTATTGACTAATAGGCACTTAATCCAGTAACTTCTTTTTTGATTTCGGTGTTGAAAGCGTTTTTAAAGCTACCCTTCTTGGTGTTTTATTGTTGGGTGTCTCTTGTTTGGGAGTATTCTCGATTTTAGTTGGAGTTGGATGCATCACCTCCGACGACGTTTGTTTCACATCCTTTGTTGTCGTTGGGTCTTCTTCTATAGTGTCTTCGTAAATCAAACGTATGTCTTCCGTTTCTTCGCTGGCCAAGAGCGATACACCAGATTCTTTGAAAGCCTTCTTGGAACGTGTGTCGGAATCTTCTTTTGTCGGGCTCGACGTCGTTGCTTGGTAATCTTTGTTTAAAGGCCAAGCATCCATAGCTTCGTCGGCCAAAGTTGGAGTATTAACTGCGGAGGGTGTTTTAATAATGGCGGCTCGAGGCGTTTTTCTCACCGCAATGGGTGTAGCATTCTTGCCTTGACGTGGTGTCCTCACCTGTTTTTGTAGAGCTGAAGTAGCCGTCTGTTCTAACTCAGAATTAATGGATTTAGCAAATGTTGCTGGACTCCGAGTAGGCGTTTGATTGGTGCCGGGTGTTCGTGGATGCCGTCGCACTGATATTGGTGTAGCAGGACGACTCTTCTTTTCGGGAGATTCAAATTTTTCTTCAGAACTTAAGATATCCTTATCAATTATTATGTCAGCGGCCAAGACCTTTGAAGGAATTACGGCCTTTAACTTCGTTGGTGTCTTCTCTTCAGAGTGTACTGAATCTTCTGAAGATTTATTTTCGTTATTTTCTTGTTTAGTTTCAGCAGGTCCAGGTTTACGTTTAATAGCAATAGGTGTTGCTTTACTTTGTTCTGAACATACGTCTCGTTTTGGCTTTACTGACGTTTCTCCTTCTTCTGAAGATGCCCCCTCTTGTGTTGCTTCAATAGGTCCAGGTTTACGTTTGATTGCAATAGGGGTAGCATGCCTTTTATCCGAACTTGTGGCCTCGGTTGAGTTTACCGTATCTTTAGAAGATTTATTTTCGTTCTCAAGCTGTTTGGCTTCAACTGGTCCAGGTTTACGTTTAATGGCAATTGGTGTTGCTTGATTTGGCTCCACATTCGCAGTGGGTCCAGCCTTTCGTTTAATGGCAATAGGTGTAGCTTGTGATTTACCAGCCGTTAATTCGGGACTTTCAACTGGGGCAGGTTTTCGTTTTATTGCTATGGGATTTGCCTCAGCTGTTTTGCTTTCTTCCTGTGGTTTGACAGCCAGGTCGTCATTTTTTGGTCGACCCGGCTTACGCTTAACAGCGATTGGAATGGCCGCTTTTGTCTTGTCAGTTTCATTTATCTTTTCCAGTAATGGTTCCCTTTGAGCTTGTGTACTTTCTTTGGAATTTCCAGTTTCATCCACTGACGGTTTCCTTGATCTGCCATCATTTTCTTTTTGCTTCTTTGTTTTGCCAGTCTTTGCAATTACTTGGGCCAAAGCAGCTTCCAGCACTGCATCTGTATCTTCGTACTCTTCGCCCAATTCTCCTTCCTCAAATGTGATGAGGGAACAAAAACCATCCGTACTTGAGACTACAACTACTCGGCCGTCATTGGACCAAGTTATATCTGTTAAGCGTGTGTAATGAATATTTGAGATAAGAGCAAAGGGCTGCTTCTGCTGTGTATCATACAAGTAAACTGAACTCTTTGTGGCAACAGCGAAAATCATACGATACGGCAGTGGTACGATGGGAGGGTTCTTCTCTGGATTGTGTGGTCGCAGACGATAGAGCACTGGACAGCAGCGTACGGCCACCGTGTATTGATCGGGGCAGGGTAACACTATGGCCGGTTGGCGGAAACCATAACGACTGAAGGCGTATGTGGTATTCAAGGGTTGAGTGCAACCGTCGAAATCGGTTATGCCAGACGGCGTGAGTAACAGTTTACCGTCCGGTGTGAAACTCAGACGCCGGAAAAATGTCTGCAAAGTGTCATCGTGAAAAATGCGCACACGCTTTCCGTGCAAGTTACTGTCTTCCGAAACGGGCAAGGTACATTTCCTAATGCGGTGCAATACCTTCTTCGATTGTATGTCGAAAATGCGTAGATATCTGGAAGAAACGTGAGAACCAGCATTCATACCAATCAATTAAATTCAGAACATAATTAGATGTTAGTCTTTCACTTACCTATCTGTACTTAAGGTGGCGATATATTGATTTTTCGGATCCCAGGCTACACCTTGCACAAACCCCTTGTGATCACTCAGTATTGCCAGCGATTTGCCCTTTTGAACGTCCCATACAATGGCCGAGTTGTCCACGGAACCCGACACCAAGAACAGTGAATTTGGTGCCCAACTCAGATCGTATATGTCTTCCATATGTCCACGCAAAACTTTCAAAGTGATCCACACTTCTTTGTCCTGCTCATTGGTGGCATCCAGAATATTTAACGGTTCCGTGTCGGATTTTTGTTTCCATATAAACACCACACTCTCATCATCACCCGAGGCCAAAAGTTCGCCATTTGGCGACCACTTCACAGCATTAACAGCCCTCTGATGTCGGGTCAAATCGGCGGCCAAATCTAATTCAATATCACCCGTCATCATTTTCATGTACCATATCAGGACATGGGCGTCTGTGCCACCAGATGCCAAGCGGTAGCCATTAAGAAGGCTAGATTTGGGCTGTATGTCTACGCTTAGAACCGGATCACGATTATGCCAAGATATTTCAGGAATTTTGCACTTCATTATTTTTTTTTTCTTCAACAAACAACGAAAATGTCACTGCCTACGATATGTTTCTTGTATGCGGTTTTTTTTGGGCGCCAACAAACATACAGATGTAGAGAATTGAGCCGAGCAGAGGTAATATGGACGGCGTCTAAGTCGTTCAAAATGTAGCTAGACGGCGGCGGTCAGAGAAATTCGTTAAGTGGCAACACTGGAGAGGAAAAAAGTTTACCAGTGGCAACCCCAGGGAGGGAGGGATCAAAACAAAAAAGAGAATAAGTATAGGAATTCAAAATATTCCGCGAAAAATACGAATTGGTTCAAAAGTACCGGGCAAATATTTTGTAAACAATTGTTGTCCGGCACATTACTTTGCTAACAGTAACATGATTTAGTAGCTGACATATAAATTAGGGCGGCGGCTGCATTTAGATGAAGACAACGTTATAAGAAAAAGCGACACAGCAGCAGCTTCATGTTTAAGTCTAGATGAAGTACAACATTTGTTTTTCGACTTATATTAGAAGAATATTAGTATTAATTGGAAAAGTAATTAACTCCAGTAGAAATGCCCAAACGGTCGTTTAAAAACAAAATAAGTATTTTCACGCGCCGAATAAAAACGATAAAGTATATAATCCGATTTTGGTAATACCCGAAAATAATGCGTCACTATATTTCTTACCGAAGAATCGGAATTGACAGAGTTCTCCAACAAGAGGTGGTATTTTGGAAATCAAACAAAAATGTATTTTTTCAGATAAATTATCGGATGTTTATTTCATAATAATAATGAAATGTTAATAATGAAAAACATCATCAGCCAAATGGCCACCACGACCGCCCATACAGGACCATATCCTTTTCCAATACCAAATCCCAAAGTGGCTGCTCTATGTCCTCGATAGCCTCACGAATTCTATCTTTGAGGTCTTCAATCGACGCTGAGCTGTTGGTGTAGACCTTATCTTTCATGTGGCCCCAAAGGAAAAAAGTCGCAGGGTGTTAAATCACAAGATCTCGGTGGCCAATTGTGATCATCTCTTCGAGAGATGACACGGTCCGGAAACTTTTTAATTTTGCGAACTGTGACTGCAAGATTTTCACCATTTTTGTAGTGAATTTGAATAATTTCAATGCGTTGTTGAAGCGTGTATCGTTCCATTTTTAGTAATGGCGTAGTTTCTACTTGTCAATGAATAGAAGCTTCAAAAGAAACAGCTACCGAAATACCGGGTGAAAATAACACCTCTTGTTGGAGAACCCTGTAGTTTCAATTGATTTGAGCTCTCAGCAACTTTGCTATAACATCGGCGGCCGCGTGTCGTAGGTATGCGCCGATATTGGTGATTAAATGAAGGCGACTTGTTTGTTATTAATGAATGGAAAATCGATAACGTTTTTTGTTTAAATCGTTTTCGAGCAACGATGTCGAACGACAATGTTCGCATGATTTTTTTTAGAGACAAACAGCTGATTCCAAAGCCACCAAACAGCACGCGAACGTTGTCGTTCGAAAACGTGAATTAGGCTGTGAATGTCGTTATTTTACGTTTCTAGGTTACGATTCTTTTTGATTACTTTCAAAGATCATTGAGTTTATTAATTAACATTAACAAATGTAGGGACGACAACTTTTGGCCACATAAAATTAAACCAGTATTCGATTTTAGATTGACATACACTAGGTGTCAAAAGTCTAGCTAAAGTTGAAAAATGTAAATTAAGCAATTCTACGTCAGGTATTTTATTATTAGAGATCACATTGATCAAAATTATCCAGAGTTTTTGTTTTTAAACAACAATAATGACTGTATTTCAAAAACACCTGCTCCAAAAGTCTGAGCCAGTAATTCTGGACCATAAAGTTGAGTTTTTCTTAAATGAATAACCCCTATACAATTGTGATGAACTACTGTGCTCTGAGTATAAACATGGTAGGAAACAAATTTGGAATTTATTCATGCTTTAAATAATCAAAAAGAATTGGATTATTTTTAGAATTATTCGAAATGTAACAGCTGTGGTTTCATCGATATTACCTGTGCCGCATGATTGGAAATTCTGCCCGCAAAATTTAAAACTGTTGTTGTGTTTTTTTTGTGTTTACCGTTTCTTTATTAATTTTAATTTTTATTATATAATATATAATTTTATATTAATTCAAGATTATCTCTCTCTAACACTGGGAGATTTCATTATTTTTTTTGTTTTGTTCTCTTTTACATACAAATATGATGGTTTTTAAAGGACTCTTTTTTCGGTTTTGTTTGTTTGCGAATGTGTTAATTTTTTTTTTTGGTTGGTTTGTTTTTTTTTCTTCTCATTTTTTGCTTTCAGATATTATCGGTAGTTTTTTGCGGCTACCATTATAAATCAATTTATAGTTAAACTTGGTAATAATAATCGTGTTTTTTTCGAGGGGGAAAAGGGCAGGAAATTGAGTAGCAAAGAAAAACATTTGTCGAACTTCAAAATGATCGAAAATATGTAGAAAAAAAGTGATACATATCAAACACAGTAACAATACTTTGAAATGGACAAATTACATACAGTTTATGTGGAGCCGAGGGAAACTATAAAACTAAGCGCTTTGGTTGGTTTTTTTTCGATACTAAGCAAAACATTCTTGTTCCGGGAACTAAACAGTTTTTAACATCTAATGATCTTTTACTAACTATTTTTGTTTTATTTGTTTAGGTATTGATTAACTCATTGGTTTTTTTTTGTTGTTGTGTGCGGAGGGGGAGGGCGGGGGGATTTGTAGTTTTGGGTTTTTGCATTTAGCTTATTTAAATTGAAAGAGGTCGGTCGTCGTCATCATACGAGGGAAATGTCTGTCCTTGCGAAGGGACGCACGTATAAAGTAATTAATGCGTTTCTAAATAAAGTCAAGACCTGCACAGAGTTTGCATATTTCAAAGTCTCGACAGTTCATTCAGAATAGTTTTCAATTCTATTGTGTACTTGTTGCTGTAGCGTGTTTGGTGAGAGTTTTGAGCTTAGAAAAAAATGTGTTGAATGATGAGTTGTGTGTGTGTTTTTTTTTTACAAGGGTTATATTTTCTTTGTTTTTCTTTTGTTTTGGTACTTAATGACGTCGTTAAATATATTTTTTTCAATATTTGAGAAAATCGTTGAGTAAGGACTCGCCGATATGTTTTGCGACTCAGGCAATGAGAACAAGGAGAAATCTGACTTTCCCGGGGAAAGTATTTGAAGGTTTGTTTAAAAGTTATGCTTCTGCAGAGTTAGTGTGTTTTGTGTTGGTTTTTTTTTTAAAAATCAAAGTTTTTCTTTTCCTTTTTGTTGTTGTAGTTGGAAACATATTGAATTTGTTTTGGTTGTATTTTCTCAAAATTATTTGAAATGATTTCTAGTAAATAACTTTTATAATTACATCTTGTTTATTTGTTTTTAAAGATTTTCTTTTTGGTTTTCTCATTAATGTAAACGTTTTTTTTTTACTCTATTTGTGATTTTTTGTTTTTCCTTTTATGTTATTATTCCTTTTTTTGGTTTTGTTTAATAAATATAATTACAAATAATCTGTTTGTGGTTTTCTTTATTTTGTGTTTTTGTTTTTCTTTAGAGATTTATTTCTTTTTATTATTTATTATTTGTAAAAATGGTCACTTTGAAGTTGTTTTGTTATTATGTTTGGTTTCATTTTTTCTTCTTCTTTAATTATGCTTCTTTTTTTTTTTGTTTGTTTGTTTATGGTAAATAATGTTTTGGTTTTTAGTTTTAATGATAATTTTCTGTAAAAATTGTGAAGAGAAAAAAATTACTTTAGTTATTTTTATTTTTTTGTATTTTCTTTAGTATTTAAATGTATAGGTATGTTTGTTGTTGTTGGTTTTTTTTTGTGTTTTCATTTTCACGTTCAGTTGTGTTTTTGTTGTTGTTGTAATATAAGATATTCCATTGTTTGTTCTTTTCTTTCCACTTGTTGAAAAGATGAAATTGTTGTGCTTTTTTTTTTTTTTTTTTTAAAAAAAAAAAACTATAAATATGAGCTTTAAAAGTTTAAATGCTGTTTGTTTGTAGGTCTTTAAAGTATAACAATAAGTTTACATAATTCGATTGATGCAATGTGATGGTTCCACTCCCTCGTCGAAAATAAGCAAATAAGAAAAATTAATAATTTCAACGAAAAACGTCCTCTTTACAAGTTGAATGAAAGCTATGGAGAAGGAGGGTGAGGGTTGTCTAGACCTCTGCCTTGGGATGTCACTCGCGGCTTTATGGTGATTTTACATGGAGGTTAAATTATAAACACCTCAATCTTCAAATTCGACCGCATCTTTCCAACTTTTCACAATCGCAAAGAAATTGCCAGTTTTTGTTTGGTTTTTTTTATTTTTATTATTATTTTTATTTATTATAGTTTTAAATAAATATGTATTATTATGAATTGATGAAATTTTTGGTTTTCGTTTGTTAAATTATTAAATACTTTTTCGAAAAATATAGAAAACAAAAAAACTCCACAAAAAAACAAATCGCGTCTTTTTGTGTAATTCTTTGGGAATTTGTTTTTTGTCCAAAATAATTTTAGCTTTAAATACTTGATCCTTAATAATGCGGTTAATTAAATAATTATACGTTTGTTTATTTAGTTTGTATATAAATTATAAATAATTGTTTGTTGCTTTTCATTGTGGCGTCGTTTAACAACAATAAAACAAATTAAATGATTTGTTGTTTTTCTTCATCATCATACACATTAAGACAATACATTACAATTAAAATAAATAAACTAAAAGGAAATTAATAAAAACAAGAAAAAAAAAACTTTAAGTTAGAGAGCTTTTAAGACAAATTAATTTGGGTTGGGTCTGGGGGGCGGGGGGTCTATATAAATTATAACATATGTGTTTGGTTTTTATTTTATTTAGAATTTATTTTTGTTTTAAACTAAGTTTTGTTAAATTATAAACAAACAAAAAAAAAAAACGAAATACTATATTTGTTAAATGCCATTTTGCTAAGTGAAAATAATTAAAATACATATAGTTACACATATACATACACAAAAATATTACATAAATAGTTCAAGAGAAATGATTTATTTCCCTAAAAATGTTTGGCTTTTGTTTGTAACGACTCGAAAGAATCGAAACATACAGGCAAACGTTTCCAAAGAAAGACAAAACAAACAAAAACAATTATGTTGCATACTTGGACAGTATAGGGGTTTTTTGATAATCTCCTTGCCGACAACTACAATTTCCGATGTTATTTCTGTAATTAAAATTAACCATTTCGTCCTGGACAGCAAGATTACTTACTTACTTATTACCCTTAATATTTCATGAAGGAATCAGTGTACGATATATAATTTGTATACTCACTGACAGCAAGATTTTAACAACAACAAAAAAAGCCAAGGTTTTAGCAATTTACAAGGCCCAACATTTATGCCAGAAAAGTATATTTTTTGTTTGTTTGTCAAAACATCTACAGTTAATTTTGCAAACTGGATTTGCTGAATTCACTGTCTACTTTTCGAGATAATCCAAATTCTGATAGTATTTTAAACTATTGTGAATAAGCTAAAGGGGAATGGGCGACGGGGGTGCTTAGATTTTCTTTCTTTTAATTATCTCTTGAAGTTGCAGAGATTTTTCACCCGGAATATTTGCAAAATAAATTAATACAACAAGAACTGTTTCCAATACCGTTTTAAACTCCCCCAACATAAAAATACAATTAGGCAAACATGAGCCTGACGATCTATCTTTGTGAGTTGAGTTTCTCGCCCAGCAAATTCAACCGATCTAAGTCTACCTAACTCTACCAAAGTATTTCGCCGAAGTGCTTGTTACTACAACAAAAGCCATTCCTTCTTCATGCAAAATAATTTAATTGATGATATACCAAAAGATTGGTTAAAATTGCAGTCGAGGTCGGCTACTTGTTCGGGCCACGGTCTGCTACTCATATGCGAATCCTTAATACACATCGAAAGTGATTAGAAGAGTTTGGGGGTCGCTGGTATTTTCTTTACCGGAAAACTTAAAAAAAAACAAGAACTGTTTCCAATCCCTTTTTAAACTCCCCCAATATAAAAGTACAATTAGGCAAACATGAGCCTGACGATTTATTTTTGTGATATTTCACTGCCCCGTGGGTTGAGTTTCTCGCCCATCAAATTCAACAGATCTAAGTGTACCAAAGTATTTCGCCGAAGTGCTTGTTACTACAACAAAAGCCATTCCTTCTTCATGCAAAATAATTTAATAGATGATATACCAAACAAATTGGTTAAAATTACTACTTGTTCGGGCCACGGTCTGATAATCCTTAATACACATCGAAAGTGATTACAAGAGTTTGGGGGTCGCTGGCATTTTCTTTACGGGAAAACTTCAAAAAAAAAAAGTATTTTTTTGTTGGGCTGTATTTTTTCTCTGTTTGCTTACACTGATCGATAATTTCAAACAATTACCTTGTACTAGGCGACCTTGGTTAGGATTGCCATTTAAGAAGTTGTCCAAAGACATGCCAACCGGGCGAGATTCGGTTATTTGTTTTTTTTTTTTGTGTGTGTGTTTTGTTTGGTTTTTTTTTAAACATAATTGTGCGTTTAAGTGAAAAAAAAACAATATAAGCGCCTATAAGATATATACTCGTATAATATAAAGATGACTACAGATATTATGGCAAGTAAATAAATGTATTGTAAATTTCTTGTAAATTCAGTATTAAAAATCTAAATAAAAGGTTTGAGATTGTTAAACATAAAATAATAATAATACAAATAAACAAATAGTATAATAAACAGCCTGTCGTTGTGTGTTCAACATTTTCAAAACCTCTTTGATCGCATGCATAATTTTCAATTTCTGTTTACGCTTCTTTTGTTTTTCAGTACTCGCGTACAAACTTTGTGCTTTGTGTGTTTTTTGTTTGTTTTTTTTTTTGGTAAAATAGTAGTAGGACAGATATTGCAGAGTGTGTACAGAAAATCATTTCCCGTCATTAAATGGAACGAAATATTGAAAAACAGCTTAACATCTTATATATTTTGTATATATACGATATAAGAGAATGAATCAAATTACAGTTAGATAGAAGATACAATGTACGTTGTTGGTTGCTTGAGTTTGACTAAGAATGTTTGTTTACGTTGTGGTGGTGACCGACCCTAGGTAACGTCGTCGTTATATAGAGACATACAGATAAATAGATATACATAGACAACAAAAAGTCGTTCGTTATATATATATATTTAAATATATAGATATAAGTCGTCGAGTGTATAGACTACAACAATCAATACTTTCGCCGTATGTATAAATAAAAAGAATTGCAACTAATTAAATGCTAAAAAAAAATCGTCATTAGACCACAAGACCACCGCCGAGAGAGAGACAGAATTACTATTTTGTTTGTTCATTAATTATGTTGTTCTTGAGAATGATGATGATTATGATGCTGATGCAGATTACTTCGGTTTTTCTTGTTTGTTTGCCGTCCAGAAGAGGGATACATTTTCTTTTTGTTAAACAAATAAACTGAATTGTTTTGCTTCGCTGCTTGTTGTGTGTGTGTGTCTGTGTGTGAGTGTGTTTGTTTTCCTGTGATATTTTCTTGTTCATTATAGAGAGAAGATTTTGAAGATGGTGGGTTTTGTTTGTAATTTTTTCCATTGGTTTTCTGATGCCATTTTTTTTTTACCATTCTTTTGATAAATGTTTTTAGAACTGCTATTGGTTGTTGCTGGTTGTTTTTCTTCTTCTTTTTGTTTTTTTTTTTGTTTAAATAAATTTTGTTTGTTGGTAATGAATGAATAAAAGTTTTTAATAAAGACCGCAACCTCGGAGATTGTTAGCAATGATAACATCGGTGACAGCATCGAATACAAATTGTATGTTGTTTGTATCTGTAGCACACGTCATGTGGCAGTAAATTTCTTTTGAGGTTGATTTGTTTTTCGCTTCAAATTGAGCTTGGATATACGCAGCAGCCTCGCCATACTCTTGACCACCTGTACAATCAAAAAAGCAAAAGATAGGGAAAAATGCAATTAGTAATCATAAAACTCAACAAGATACAAATCAAGTAAAAGCCAACTTAACGTTTGGCTGCAGCGAATTTTGTTTATCTTGGCTCGACTAACATTCGTCAGCCGTCGGTCAATACTCAAATAGTTATAATAAATAGTATACTAGCGGATGCCACAAAATCAAGGCAAGACTTCAATAGAAAGCACTGTGTTGTATATGAAAAAGCTCATGTGGCAAATGACCTCCACTGACTGACACATATCTTTTTTATTTCGGGACTGAAAGTCTCCTTCATTAAAGGAGTGGACCACAACGATCAAATAACCCCATAGATTAAAATCCATGCACCAGAGGCACAGCAGTGGCATTTCGTGCATCTGATTTTTAAAACATCAAGTGGAATAAACAACGGATAGAAAAAATACGTAAATACAAAGCATTCGTATATAGTTTCTTACTTTCCATTGAGATTGCGATTCCATTTTAGATATATTCTATTGCTAAGATATTGCATTGCCCTGTGTGTATGGGCTTAAAACTCAATTTCAGCGCCTTCTACTTCTGAGAAAACTTTTAATGTGGTATTAGGTGTGATAGTCCCACAACTTGTACTTCAAATGGCTTTGAAAATATTTCGGTTTTCACGAATATCAATAGAAGTTAGAATAGTTTACTTCTCAAGAGAGCGAAAATAAATAATTTTCTTTTATTTATTTGTATTTAACCATACGAAAAATATTTCTATGATTAAAAAGATTATAGAGCAATGGCAATCAGCTCAAAAATATTTTTTTTTAAATTACGTCTTATGCAGAAACATTAACTTATGTTGTTATTTACCAAAAAAATAGAATCATGGTACATTTAAAAAAAATACATTAATGGAAAACCCTTTGAAAATGTTGCACTTTGGCATCAATATTGTAAAATCCTCAAAAATGTACTAAGGCGATTAATCGTGAACAAAAAAAAAACAGATTTGTTTTACAGTTGGTCGGAGGAGGTCGCTTTTGCAAATAATTGTATAAAGATTTATTTTATAAAAAAAATAATTGAAAAGATTAATTGTCAATGGTTTGCGGAAAAAACTAAAACCTGCTCTAGAATCCTTAGCACTTATTGTCCTCTTGCTAACATTCAGATAAGTTATTATTTCTTCAAAAACGGACTCTAGTTGTTGTGAACTTACCTGTATACTCGGGGAAACAGATTGTCAGAGGACTCTTTCGTATTTTCTCTTCGAATAAATCTTTTTTGTTCAAGAATAAAATGATCGAAGTATCCGTGAACCATTTGTTATTGCAAATGGAGTCAAATAGCTTTAATGATTCTTGCATTCGGTTCTATGGGCAAAAAGGAAGAGACAAATCCAATTAATAACCAGACGTAAAATCACATATAAAAAGCCCAACTTACTGTAGTTTCATCTTCATGCAAGACCTGATCATATTCGGACATGGCAACACAAAATATAATCGCAGTGACATCTTCGAAGCAATGAATCCATTTCTTTCGCTCGGAACGTTGGCCACCCACATCGAAAAGCCTGGGAAATCAGAAAAAAACACATTAAAAAAACAATTCGAAATAAGTATAAGCGATAGGGAAACTTACTTGAAGTTGAGATTTTTAAAGGAAAAGTGCACTTCAACAATACCGGTTGTTTTGACACGAGTGCGCAATATATCCTGTTCGGTTGGTTGATAATCTTTGGCGCCTAACCGATCCAAATCGTCCAGGAAACTAAAATGAAAAGATTCAATAACATCACATTAATAAGGCAAAGCAAACATCACTGCATACATGTGTACATTCAGTTTTCATGCGATACGAGTATCTTAACAAACAATTTGACCTAAATAAGAGACTATCGACTTATCGCGTTGTAAGTAAGCCAAACCATCACAGAAATACAAAACAAACTCAATGATGTAGTAATCCCCCTTCCCATCCATTTCATTGCGACTGATTTGATGAATTTTGTAAAGTCATCATTTGTCTGGGCTGTTTATGTTTTGATTAGCACTCAAGTGTAAATTGTTATCGAATTTGCGGCGTTTGTTCGTCTGCAATTTACAAATGAAATCATTTTACGCTATGAAAAGTGAATCTGTTGCCCTAGGGTTATAAATTAACAAACAAACAGTTGTAAGATAATTTTATTACAATTTTTATTTTCATTTACATTTGGTTGAATGTTAGATTTAATTTCATTTGCCATTTTGTTGCAAAGTGTGTCGTCTATTTGAAAATACACATATGGTTGATTTAATTTGGGGTGTGGACTTCAAAGATGCCATACGATAGTAAGTCTTTGACTTCAAGGAGTGCGCGGAGATCGCGAGTAGTCAAAAGCCCTCGAAGAAATTGTTACGGCTTGAGGGATCGCTACCCAAATCACAACTGGCTTTACAAAAAATCCTCCCGGTGGTCGAATGAAACAAACAAATTCCGATGGAAGACGAAAGAACCAATCACGACCTTTATTATCATTGGCAGCAATATTCTGCTCGGGACGCACTCAACAGGTTGGTGGATTGATGATCAATAGAGTGAAACTAGTGCGATATTTGGTCACAATGTCTTTAGTAGCCTGCTCGGTGGATCCATTATGACGACCATTGAATGGTGAAGCTGGTCACGAATCAGTGCGGACTTGCAAAAAATTTAAACTGAAAACGAAATAATAAAAAACACTCCTTATTAATGAACACTCGGAGAACTTCAGAAGAAACCAGTTAGCCAGCAGTTGAAGACAAATTTTTCGTACTCACTGATTGGGACTGGACTTTAAGCAGGCTTCGAGTGGCTAATGGTTCTAAAAGACTGTTTCACCCCAAAGACAGACGCTGAAAATTACACTGATTCTTGATTTTTTTTAGTGTTGTAATACTTTTGGCAGAGCTTCGTTGACAGGTAAAATACAAATAAGTTAAGAAACTGAACTTTGTAAAAAGAAACCGCTTAATCGGTTTTGATCTCAGCACGAGTCTGTTTAGAATGTCATTCACGTTTTCTACATTCATTGAAACGTGTCCAATTCAATCCCTCACAGCAAATTCTCTCTGGTAATTTCATTTTTACGGCATTTCACTGCGTGGCGCGGCAGTTATAAATTGAATTTGAATGAAGACCGTTTGCTTTATCTCGCCAGCCTAAACGATATTTCCACGTTCAATCGTACTAAGCCAACACCGACGCCCGGACCAATGCTGTGGGAAAAATACACGCTGGTGGTGACAAAAATACAAAATTACACAAGTGCCACGGTAATCGTCGGCTAAATCTACGTGTATTTTAAATAACTTTAAGTGACAAAGAAGAAATTAAAGACAGAAAAAAAAAGCCAAACGAAGAAAAGAAACACTGAACAAAGTAAATATGTACAGGGTAGCTAGCCGACATTGTGGCAATAAAATACAATTAACTGATTTTAATGTACATCTTTTAATTGCGCCTTAATGGCATTGAGTGCGTGACGCTAAAGGTACACAGCCAACTATGCGAGCCAAGTGAGTGAGTGTTCCAGCATCAAGGTCGAAAATGTTAGCACTACTTTGAAATGATGATGACACAAGCGAATGTGAAAAAAGTAATAGTGAAACGCCCGTAAAGAAATGAAGGAATCACGATAAGATGGTTCAGACCATATTGCAAGACGGCGGGCAGATCATTTTAAAGTCGTCAGCTTTCAAACGTACACATGTGTCAATACAAGAAAGCAAAGAAGAAGAAAAAACTTTAATAGAAAGATAAACACAGCAACAATTTACACTTTTTGTTTAGCACATTTTAGTTGTTGTTTTTTTTTGTTGGTGTTCATCGGGACCACATACATTGATTGCACTTAGGAATAATCAACAAGATTTTAAATAAATATGACCAAATCGGCAAAAAGTCTTAAGGAAACAAAAAAAATAAAATATTATTCAATCGGTTCTGCAGTTTGGTGGGGCGGACTTGTATATGCCCTACATTAACGTCGGCTTAGCCATGGCTTTGCGTGCTAAAAGGTTGTGGGGCTGTCGCATAGCACACCCTATTTGTATAACATCACCCCACAGAGCAGGAGATATCATTTCATATGACTCGAATTTGATGTATCGAATATTTTTCAATAAAAAAAATGCTAAATTGTTTTCAATACAAATTCTGAAAATATTTCAATAAAAAATACTGAAAATTTTTCGTTAAAGAAAATATTGTAAATTTTTTCGCAAATAAATATTGAAATTTTTTCGATAAAAAAAATATTGAAATTTTTTCGATAAAAAAAATATTAAAATTTTTTCGATAAAAAAAATGTTGAAATATTCTTAATAAAAATATATTGAAATTTTTTCGATAAAAAACAAAATTACATTTTTTTGATAAAAAAAATACTGTAAATTTTTCGATAAAAAAAATATTGACATTTTTTTAATAAAAAAATATTGAAAAAATTTTGATAAAAAAATAATGAAAAACTTTCGATAAAAAAATATTGAAATTTTTTTCGATAAAATAATACTGACATTGACGTTTTCAATAAAAAAAAATATTGACATAAAAAATATTGAATATTTTTCAATAAAAAAAATACTGAAATTTTTTTAATAAAAAAAATATTGAAAAATTTTCGATAAAAAAATAATGACAAATTATCGATAAGAAAATATTGAAATTTTTTTTGATAAAAAAATATTGAAATTTTTTAATAAAACAAATATTGAAATTTTGTTAATAAAAAAAAATTTAAAAATTTTCGATAAAAAATACTTAAAATTTTTCTATATAAATTATATTGAAATTCTTTTCATAAAAAATATTGAAAAATTTTTATATAAAAAATTCCGATATTTTTTCAATAAAAAACATTGACATTTTTTCAATAATAAAATATTGGAAATTTGTCGATATAAAAAATATTGAAATTTTTTGAATAAAAAAATATTGAAATTCTACAAAAAAAAATATTGAAATTTAAAAAAAAATAATGAAAAATTTTCAATAAAAAAATATTGAAATTTTTTTTGATAAAAAATATTGACTGACATTCTCAATAAAAAAATATTGACATAAAAAATACTGAACATTTTTTCAATAAAAAATATTGAAAAAATGTCGATAAAAAATATTGATATTTTTTCAATAAAAACACATTGACATTTTTTCAATAAAAAATATTGGAAATTGGTCGATAAAAAAATATTGAAATTTTTTAAATAAAAAATAAAAAAATAATAAAAAAATAGTTTTTCAAAAAAAAAAAATATTAAAATTTTTTGAATAAAAAAAATAGTGAAATTTTTTCAATACAAACAATTTCTCGTTATATCGAAATTTTTTTCTATAAAAAAAATTAACATTTTTAGATAAAAAAAACTGAACATTTTGTCGATAAAAAAATTGAAATTTTTTCAATAAAAAAAAAAATTAATAAAAAAAATATTGAAATTTTTTCAATACAAAAAATATAACAATTCTTTTATAAAAAAAATATTAATAAGAACTGGAAAAAACCCCCAGAGTTATGAAATTGTTATTTTGTTTTTTTTTCTTGGCTCAAGTCATGACCCAGCCTAATGTACATACAGTTGCTATTGTAATATTCCTGTTATTTTAATACACGCATACTTTATTTAATTACAAAACAATTGATTTATGGCCTCAGGCAATTTGCTGTAGGTACAAATTGTATATTTTTGCCATGTGCCTTTTTCTTTTGGCTCTTTGTCGTTGTTGGTGTTGCTTCATTCCCCGCCTCTTTATAATACAATTTGTCTAGCGAAATAATAGCATTTAATTTCTGTTGCAAATAATGATGTCGACAACATTAAATTGTGTTATGAAAGAACTTGAAGCCGGGGTGGGGAGGGAAAGGGGGCCGAATCGGGGGTTTCATTTTTTTTTTTAAGAAAAATTGAAAGGATAGGACTTAAAGTCAGGTTCAAAACCTGGTAAGACCATTAAATATCAACGGCTGTGCCACCTCGTAAATGCTGGTGACTTTACGAGTAAGAGAGTTGTCTCTAAGCCATGTAGAACTTCTAGAACAAATATCACCGGAATCCAGTTTTGGTCTGATATCGGCACACAATGCCCATCACACCATTACCGACCACAACTACATACGCCATATCCTGTGTTTTGGTGCATCCAAATAAATCAATTAACATCTAACTGGATTTCTAAGGCATTTAGAATAAGTCTTCTTCTGCTTCCACATAATAACAAACGTGCTAATTAACCACAGATCTAATCGTAAAATTGTGCAATTAACAAAGTTAAGCAAAATATTCTATAACAACGACACAGACAATGGTCATGTATGATGGTGTTTTTTTGCGTTGCACAGTAAATTTTGTTAATCAAATGTGCATTACGTTTTCCGAAATTCTGGACATTCCAGGCAAAGGGGAAATTAAAAAAAAATCGATCAACAAACAATATGATGTCGGACCATGGATTTGCAATACAATACAACGACAATTTGGGTATTCATATTTTATTTTCTTAACATTCTCTTAAATGGATCACCACGTACAATATTGATGGAAAATGTACAAAACTAATCATAAACGAAAAGAAAAACAAATTACACACACAATTGTTTAACAATTTGTGAAATATACCAAGCGAATAGCAATTTAGATGTTGGCTATAAACTCAACGAAGCGCAGCTAGACGTTGGAGGCCCCCTCTCCCTCTCCCACCCACACTCCTGGTGCTCAACCTTTCACAACGAAATCATGATTTGTTCGTTAACATGCCTTTTGGCAAAACAATGGAACAATTTCATAATTATTTCTTTCTTTACTGTGTGTTTGTGTGTGTGAGAGTGTATTGCAAACTATACACCAATTGACTATTTCTTCTTTTTCTGTTGGGCAATGAATATCTTGCTTAAGGCCGGCCTCCTCCACCAAAGGGAATGTGTAACAGCAAATCGACGCAAACATCGTAAAAGCGCAATAAAATGCCACAAAAAAAAAAAAAGAAAAAAAAGAGATGGAAAGAGTTAAAAAGAAGCCAATCTTTATTTAAATTGATGTCCGTAATTGAAATGCCTACAATGTTCTTTGTTGTACTTGTCTGCCATACAAACACAAACATACATTTATCATCATCTTGACGAGATTGAAGCTCTGAAGATTATGGACACATAAACACACATTACGATGGCGAGATTAAACGAAATGACTGACGGGACTAATATCAATTACTGTCATAGTTAATGAAAACCAAGTCAAAACAAATTCATTTAAACTGTTTTACTTACTGCGCGTATACATTTGTGTGTCGACAGATGTGCGTTGCGGCGGAAATACACAATTTGAAGAAACATAAATACAACACATTACTGTGTTGTTGGTTGTCTGTAGAAGACTTTCATAGAACACACGAGGGCATACTCGTTTGACTGTTAATGTGCTAAGCTTACATTGATCCTCTCTGTTATTACTAGTTTTTGGGAGGTTATGAAAATGTTAACAGCCAGTTTTTATAAAACGTATGTAACGTCTGAGACGAACAAAGTAGCCGAAACAAAAAGGAATTCTGTTTCTATAACGCCAACGAA
Organism: Hydrotaea cyrtoneurina; assembly: GCA_958296145.1. NCBI lineage: Eukaryota > Metazoa > Arthropoda > Insecta > Diptera > Muscidae > Hydrotaea > Hydrotaea cyrtoneurina. The sequence continues at coordinate 76,035,650 of OY282516.1, read as the reverse complement.
TCCCATTAGCCAATACACACAGAAATGCCAATTAGAATTATAACAGAGACTTTCGTGTTACAAAAACCCAAACTGGCGAAACAGAATTTCTGTTCGTTATTTTAACGAAATGAAAGACCCATTCGTTTTATAAAAACAGGCTGTTAATTCATATTACATAGCTCTGAGTATGTAAAAACGGTACTGTAACGTATGTTTGTTGATTTTTCATGGTGGTGATTTGTAGAATCTCTCCGCTGTCACTGAGACGAACAGAAACGTCTGCAGACAAAAGGAAACTGAATGGTGTTTTTTTTTTAGAACTCCAACGAATTCAATTAGCCAGTACACACAAAAATCGATTAGAAAGAAATACCAATTAGACTTTTAACATAGAATCGGACGAAACGGAATTTCTGTTCGTTATACAAAGTTCTCCAACAAGAGGTGTTTTTTTCTAATCACCCGGTATTTCGGTAGCTGTCACTTTTGACCTTTGCAAACAGAACCTACAGCATTACTAAAAATGGAACGATACCCGCTTCAACAACGCATTGAAATTATTAAGATTCACTACAAAAATGGTGAAAATCTAGCAGTCACAGTTCGCAAAATTAAAAAGTTTCCGGACCGTGTCATCTCTCATAGAGGTGATCACAATTGGCCAGCGAGATCTTGTGATTTAACACCTGGCGACTTCTTCATTTGGGGCCATGTGAAATATAAGGTCTACGCCAACAGCCCAGCGTCGATTCAAGACCTCAAAGATATAATTCGTGAGGCTATCGAGGACATGGTTATGGAAAATTTCATGTATATGTAAATTTCATGTACGTGGTCCTGTTGGCCATTTGGCTGATGTGGTTTTTCATTATCAACATCATAGCCTCCTCTTTATTATAAAATAAACATCCGATCATCAAAATGTGATTTTCTTTTTTTCAATAAAAAAAATATTGAAATTTTTTCAATAAAAAAAATTTTGAAATTTTTTCAATAAAAAAAATATTGAAATTTCAATAAAAAAAATATTGAAATTTTTTCAATAAAAAAAATATTGAAATTTTTTCAATAAAAAAAATATTGAAATTTTTTCAATAAAAAAAATATTGAAATTTTTTCAATAAAAAAAATATTGAAATTTTTTAATAAAAAAAATATTGAAATTTGTTCAATAAAAAAAATATTGAAATTTTTTCAATAAAAAAAATATTGAAATTTATTCAATAAAAAAGAATATTGAAATTTTTTCAATAAAAAAAATATTGAAATTTTTTCAATAAAAAAAATATTGAAATTTTTTCAATAAAAAAAATATTGAAATTTTTTCAATAAAAAAAATATTGAAATTTTTTCAATAAAAAAAATATTGAAATTTTTTCAATAAAAAAAAATATTAACAATTTTTCTATACAAAAAAATATTGAAATTTTTTCAATAAAAAAATATTGAAATTTTACCTTCCTCTTTATTATGAAATAAACATCCGAGATCACTTATCTCAAAAAATTTAATTTTTCTTTGAATAAAAAATATTGAAATTTTTTCAATAAAAAAATTAAACATTTTTCTATAAAAAAATATTGACATTTTGCCTTCCTATTTATTATGAAATAAACATCCGAGATCATTTATCTAAAAATAACACCTCTTGTTGGAGAATAAAAAATATTGAAATTTTTTCAATAAAAAAAATATTAAAAATTTTTCTATACAAAAAAATATTGAAATTTTACCTTCCTCTTTATTATGAAATAAACATCCGATCATCTATCTCAAAAAATGTAATTTTTCTTTGAATAAAAAAATACTGAAATTTTACCTTCCTCTTTATTATGAAATAACCATCCGATCATTTATCTGAAAATAACACCTCTTGTGGGAGAACCCCCACAAGGTTCGAATAATTTCAAGCTTGTGCTTATGTCCTTAGAAAGAGTCACCCTTGCAAAATTGTCCGAAATGGGAGATTCGGTGCAGAAGTGGTCAACACGAGAACAACAACAAAATACTACAAAGTGAATAAAATCGTGAACTTCCATTTTGTTAAATAATCTTAATATATATTTACCCTCGACACTGATTCACTGATTCACTGACTCTGTCACGCAGTACGTAGGAATTTAAATAGGCATTCTATAATTCTATAATAAATAATAAAAAAAATAATATTTTGTTTTTGTACAGAAATTGGGTTTTTCCCAAATTTTTTTTTCCAAATTTTTTTTTACAAAATTTTTTTTTTACAAAATTTTTTTTTTACAAAATTTTTTTTTTACAAAATTTTTTTTTCCAAATTTTTTTTTTTTCAACAAAATTTTTTTTTCAACAAAATTTTTTTTTTGAACAAAATTTTTTTTTTCCACAAATTTTTTTTTTCAACCAAATTTTTTTTCCATATTTCAACGGGCGCCATAGGCGCATTACAACTTACTAGTTTTATATAATTTCTTTTTTTTGTATTATTTCCTGTAGAATATGTTTTTTTTTCACAATGTATAAGTGCAATTTTACAAACAATTCAGAGACCCTTCGTAATAGTTTTTAACAATGAAATGATGACAACATAAGAGTTGCCAAACAAATGCTATAACTTGTAAATCACGACTGAAATGATTAGTGAGCGAGAGTGAGAGGGAGGGAGGGAGACCGCGTTTAGATCACATATACAGCCGGCACAGTTGACAATTTTATCGGTGATATGCCTCGCTTAAGATGGAGAGTAACAATAATAAATAATCCCCAACCCACCCCCTCGCCTAATGCCAACAAAAAAAGAGTTTATTTTTATTTATTTTTACAGAGTCATGCACACGCACAATCCGCCATCCACCACTAACATGTGAATTGTAGAGTAGTGGGCTAATTCAAAGAGCAGCTCAACTCCAAAGTTTTTATGTTTTTTTGTTTGTTTGTTTGTTTTGTTCGTTATGAATTGAGCGTATGTCTGAGTGTATGTGTATGTGTGCCTGTTGTTAATCATAAAGCTAAGCTTGTAATTTAAACTAAGAGATTGTTTGTTTGTTTTTTTGAGTATAGAAGAGTCTGTGGTGCCGTCCGTTCGCACACACACACACACACACAAACGATACTCAAAAATTGTTGCGAATAGACACCAATTCACACAAATGCACACACAATTCCAATGGCAACTTATACTCTACGGAATAATGAAGTATAAGTTAAGACTCTAGGTGTGCTACACGTTTAGTTTAACGTGTAATCTGTGGTGGAAAAGTCGAACGTTAAAAAAAAAATCCAACTAACTGAGAAACCCCCGTTAATAGTCAATACAATAATTTTGCAAAAAAGGATATGTGAGGCAAGAAAAAAAAGAGTGTTCTCGCAGTGGTGTTTAGTTGAATTGTAGACAAGAGCCATCAGTTCATACGGCCTAAAGAACATTCGGGCAATGTAGGGCAGACTGTCTGCATTTTATACAAAACAACAAGGAAACAAAAACACAACAAAATTAATAAAGAAAAGAAAAAATATATTTGAATAACTTTTATAAAAAAAAAAAAAAAAAGCAACTTCAGAGTGTCTGCGTACTTCAAACTACCGAGTTCATTTGCAAATATTTCGCAGCAGCCGCCCCGTGTTTTCTTGTCCAACCGAGTGTAACACGCGCGCCCGCCGTTCCATAGCAAAAAGTGGAAATTTTGTTCAAATGCTAAGTGATGCTTGATGTTGCTCTGGTTGTGTTTAAAGCTTGGCGTGTTGGATGTTAAAACAACAACAACAACACAAAATTAAAATACAGAAATAATGAACACATAAGAAACATTTTCGTGTGTGTGTGTGTGCAAAAAAAAAGAAAAACACCTCATCTGCAATAATTACTTTTACCAACGAATCAAGTGAATTTGAGAGAAAAACATTTGGTAGTTTTTTGTCGCCGCCACCAAAACCGTCTTAACAATTACAGTCAATAAAGGTAGGTTGAATGTTTTTCGTCGTTATTTCGTTTAATGTCAAAACGTCGTCATTTGGATAAGACATCGTAACAATTTGAGAAAACTAAGCGTATATTTTATAGTTGTTAGTAAATACATACATAGACGGCCCGAGGCTTGTGTAAAGTCTGCATTGAGCTCTTTAAGAAATTCCACATATGCAAACTTCAAGGTTTTTTGGAAAAGTCGAGGGGTTGTTTTTTTTTCTTTCTGTATAACTAAGTACTACTTGGAGGTGTATTGTTAGGCGAATAATGGGTTTCGCAGCAAATTTGCATACAACAACAGTATTTTAAACTAGTAAGTTGTAATGCGCCTATGGCGCCCGTTAATTTGCTTGGGAAAGTATTTGTTACTTAATTTAAAAAAAAAAAACATTTTTTTCTTCAACAACAATTTTGTTGAAAAAAAATTTTTTTCTTGAAAAAAAAAAAATGTTTGTTGAAAAAAAAATTTTTTGTTGAAAAAAAAACTTTTGTTGAAAAAAAAAATTTTGTGGAAAAAAAAATTTTTGTTGAAAAAAAAAAAATTGGAAAAAAAAAATTTTGAAAAAAAAAAAATTGTTAAAAAAAAATTTGGGGAAAGTACAATTTCTGTACAAAAAAAAATATTTTTTTTTTAATTATTATTATTTATAGAATTATTATAGAATGCCTATTTAAATTCCTACGTACTGCGTGACAGAGTCAGTGAATCAGTGTCGAAAAAAAATTTTGTGGAAAAAAAAATTTTTGTTGAAAAAAAAAAAATTGGAAAAAAAAATATTTGTAAAAAAAAATTTTGAAAAAAAAAAATTGTTAAAAAAAAATTTGGGGAAAGTACAATTTCTGTACAAAAAAAAATATTTTTTTTTTTATTATTATTATTTATAGAATTATTATAGAATGCCTATTTAAATTCCTACGTACTGCGTGACAGAGTCAGTGAATCAGTGTCGAGGGTAAATATATATTAAGATTGGCTAAATTCGAATCGATATTTACAAAAGTAACAACATTGAGTAGGTATTTGAAAATGTTTGCGAAATTCAAGAATTATAAAAAGCCTACATTCAATTCGTTATCTGAAAAATGAAGCAAAATCATGTTATCCCTTTCGTCGCTAATTCAAAACCTCAACGATAGAATTCATGAGGCTATCGAGGACGATGGAAACCCCACACACAGTTAAGAATATTTCCTCCCCAAACATTTCTCCATAAAAACTTAACTTTCGCGTGTGTGTGTGTGATTTGAAGAAAATTTAATGTAAATGAAATCATTCAGCCAAACTGTCTAATTTATTACAAAAAAAAAAAAAAAAAAACCAGACCATAAATTCAAATTGACCAATTTGAGATGGCGAAGAATGTCGTCCGACAGGTCTATCGCTTGGTAGACAATGGAAATGACGTGTTTGTTTTTTTTTGTTGTTGAGTAAAGATGATTTTACAATATTGTAAACGTCTGCCCCAACAACTCCCCACAACTGCCCTTCGTCTTACAGTCTCTTCTAGGTTTTCTTCTTCTTTTCATTGACAATCTTTAGAAACTGTAAACACTGTTGTGCCAAAACAAACACAAGTGGACGGACATAGGAAACTGTTGTAAGTTTTGCTTCTAAGGTCTTAATTAATTTAGATTTACAAATTTATAAAAAGCACCGCACCGCACCGCACATTGAGCTTGTGTTTTGTTGGGTGAGAGTTCACCAAAGTGGTGGGAGAAGCGAATGTGTTGAAAAACCACATAAATAATAAATTCCAATTCTACCGAAAATACTGAACCAATCAAAACAACCGACAATAGAGATGTGGGGTAACAGTTTTTTTTTTTTTTCATTATGAAAAACAAAATTTGCATTTTGAGAGTTTCATAAATAAAATAGAGTTCAAATAAAAATGGTGTTGAAGTTAGGAAAGCAACAACAACAACAACAACACGAAAACAAAGTAATCAATCATAAAATACAAAGCAAAAATCTTTTAAAAAAAAAAACAAATTCTCTATGCTTTGTAAAGTGTTACAAGTGCTATTAGCCATAAAAAAACACACTGAATTTGTTATTTGCTTGATTTGGAAGTAAAGACATTTTACGAGACATTTTGTTGGAGTGACAGCCAGGGCTGTGGAGACGGAGGCGAAAAAAATTTTGGTTAATTTTTTTAAAATTTTAAATATTTTCGTTTTTTTATATTTAAGATACACACGGACATCAGTGTGAGATAGATTGTAGGAACAGGAGGACAGAAATAAATTTGTCTAAATGTTAACATTATGATTGTGTGCCAACATAATAAGTTTACACACAAACATATCTATGATTGCGCCCGTCTCCAAACATATATATGATTGCATGCAAACAAATTCTAAACATATTGTTTTCTCCCTATTGTTACTCCAACAAACAATCGGGATCGTAAGTCCATAAGTCCATTCACATGGTTTTGCATATTTTGGTTCGATAGGACCTCACATACCGTCCAACTAGGCAAAGTCTGCCACTAGAATAAACTTATATTCCATGGATACTGAAAAGAATTGTTCCAATTAATATTTACCACTTTGCACAAACATTGCTTCGTATTTATTTTATTGATTTTTCTCGCTTTATTTATTTTATGGGATTTATTTTTTTTAAAGCAACCGCTAAACGTCCCGGTCATTAATGACCAGCAATTGTATCACGGACGTTAACATAAAACCAAACCAAACCAACCGTGAGAATTGCAAAGAGTCCTTGAAATTAAAAAAAATAAGCAAATAAAATAAAATGTACACCCAAACAACCACAACAACAACAAAAATGCTGCTCATGAAGTGTTTTTTTTTTGTATTGACGACAAACGAATTTGTTGTTTTGGCCAAGCCAATTAAATGTGAGTTTATTAAATTTGTTACAACAATAGAGGAGAAAAACCAAACTAAGCGAAACGAAAGACAACGAAAATCCCCCAAAAAAGTTATTAGATACAATAACGATATGCAATAAAAAAAATAAATATACAAATTTAATAAACAATCTGAAAAAAAATTGTAACGCTACTTGCCAAAGAGTTGCTTAAAAGCGATGGCACGATGTTTCTAGTAAAATCCATATTTGATCATTTTTTTAAAAAGAAAATTATTTTATTTTCATTTAATTACAATACAAAGTAAATTTATATTCTAATTTTTAAGTCTCTGGTGGGAATCGAACCCACAAACGGATACTGGCGACATCTGCCTTATTCAGCCCCGGCATAACTTAATAATATTTAAATAACTAGTAAGTTGTAATGCGCCTATGGCGCCCGTTAATTTGCTTGAGAAAGTATTTGTTACTTAATTTTAAAAATTTTGTAAAAAATATTTTGAGAAAACTATTTTGTAAAAAAAAATTTGGAAAAAAAATAAAATTGGGGAAAAAAAATATTTGTGGAAAAAAAATTTTTGCTGAAAAAAAAATGTTTGTTGAAAAAAAAAATTTTGTTGAAAAAAAAAATTTTTGTGGAAAAAAAAAAGTTTGCTGAAAAAAAAAATTTTTGTTGAAAAAAAAAATTTTGTTGAAAAAAAAAATTTTTGTGGAAAAAAAAAATTTTGTTGAAAAAAAAAATTTCGTTGAAAAAAAAATTGTGGAAAAAAAAAATTTTGTGGAAAAAAAAAATTTTTGGTAAAAAAAAAATTTGGGGAAAACACAATTTCTGTACAAAAAAAAATATTATTTTTTTTATTATTATTATTTATAGAATTATTATAGAATGCCTATTTAAATTCCTACGTACTGCGTGACAGAGTCAGTGAATCAGGGAATCAGTGTCGAGGGTAAATATATATTAAGATAATTAAGCAGACTTGTCCCCTTACAACATAAAATTCCAACAACAGGCTAAAAAATTGTCTGCTGAAAGATTCTCATTATATGCGGCCGGGAAGCCTTTTAAATTCTCTGACCTCATACAATATGAAAACGGAAGTCACATTTTTTGAGATACGCTGGTCTTTCCGCCAGTTGGCCATAAGGATGTGGACACATGTATGAAACCATAATTTCGAGCAAATGCCAAAGACGGTCATTCAGTTGAAGCGAGAGAAATGAAAAAAATAATGTTTCGACATTTATAAATAAACACAAATCAATTGATCAAGCCATCACAAGCCAGCCAATAAACAAATGCGTATTTGCATATGTAAGGCATCGTTGTCGCCTGTTCCATTATCCTGTGCCTTTGTGGATATGGAGAGGACAATGAGGTCAGGGATATTTCTGACTGGGGTGATGGACATACAGACGGGGATCTTAACATAAGTTTAGTCAAAACTAACGATGAGACATACTTTAGATTTTCCATTGTCTTTTAGTAGGTTGAAATGAAAGTTTAGATTTATTCTACTCCTAGGTATAAGCTAGTCTGTAAGGATTGTCACTAACTTGTCCCAGCAGCTCGAATTTTTGCCACCACTTTTTGTGTTGCGGTCCGACAAGGGGCTTCACAAGTTTTATTTATCGAAAAAACAAACTGTCTTCCAGAATTTCGTTTTGAAAGACTTCCACAGATACACAGAAGCAAAAAAAAAACGTTAAAAAGTCATCAACGCTTGTGAATGTGTTGGATTCTAAAATTATCTGTGACCGCCGCTCGTTATTAAAATAAGGGAAATTCAAGCCAAGCGTGTTGTACAATTTGGAACATCGCTGACGACTTGGCCACATCCGTCTAATGATAGACTTCCATGTCCGTATGTTATGTTGGGTCACACTTTTTCTCTGAGCGTAGACTTCTGCAGAAAATTTTTAATCAACTGTAATTTATGTTCGCTGCTGTCCACAATCCAAATTTGTGGACAGATTGCATCTGTAGATTTTAAAATGTATTTTGATTTTTTTTCAAGAGACCTTCTGTTGATCTCAAATATTATTATTATGCTGCCAATGTAGGAGGCACTTTGGTGTGGCCGGTGGCTGGAGGTTGTTGGAAATATGGCCACAAAACATGTAATTTGTTTCTTCATTTATCAACATATCTGGGGACTTTGGTATGCAGGACAACACATGGCCAGGATTAACCAAAGGCATGTACGTTCAAATCTCGCATGGGAAATTGTAATTTTTATGAGCCCCCTCCAACATAAATCTAACTTAGATATGAATATTTAAGGTTTATTCACAACAACAGTCCAGGTCAGGCCATAAAGATTGCCCAGAGATTCCAAAAGACTTCCTCCAACACATAAACATAAGAAAATGGGTCTTAATAAAAAAAATAAGCCCATAAATACAAAAATAAAGATGTAGTCACAGCTTTCCACTAAGCCGGCTTGTCTGAAACAGGCGCGCGTATGTGAAAAGAAGAATGACGACCGTTTTCTTTCCATCATAAACAAATTTAATGGTTTTTTTTTTTAACTTAATTTCCCACAGCCATCCATTTATCTGTCCAGTTCAGTGCAGTTGGCTTCGGACCATTCCATTCATTTGAAAGAAGAAGACGAAAAATACAAACGAGCTACACCACAGCTGCACAAAACAACATGTCGAATCTACGCAAAACCACCTCGTTGGTGAAACGCACCTCATTCTCATCGGCTATGCCGGCAGCAGCAGCAGCAACCATAATGCCGCCATCGCATCTGCCCCATGAACGACATCCGATGCAGCAATCACAGTCAAAGAGAGAAATTGACAAATCTCGTGCTGCGACAATTCCACAACATGACAACATGTAAGTAAACACTCGGCCCGACTTGGGTCACCTCGAGCCCATCCAAATAAATGACACAATCACCGCTAATTAAACAACGCTTTTATTGGCAGTGCCACCAACAGCAATGCAACAAGGCGACATGCAGATGTGCGTTCCTATAGTGAAGTTCCCGGGCCCTGGGGTCTGCCCTTTATTGGTAATTCTTGGCGTTTCGCCCCGCTCATAGGTATGTGGAAAACAAAAAGTGTGGCATCAAACTTTGTAGCACAGCATTGCGGTGCGGTGCGGTGCCACACATCTAGGACACGCACGCAATCAATTGGCCACCGCATTGTGGTGGGCCCAATTGCTTGGAGAAACGTATGTGTGTGCTACTTTGTGTGGTGGTTTTTTTTCGTGTGTATATGCCAAAAGTTTATCAGCAATTTTATGGTCGAACATAATATTTTCATAAAAACTAAATCCTTTGTCCTTCACAATTGGACGTAAGAAACTCGCAGATGTTCCATTATTTACTTTGGAACAGAGATCGGATAAAATTAGAGAAAAAAAGGATAATTTTTGACTTGAAATTTTATTATTAAAAATTTTTGACTTGAAATTTTATTATTATAAATTTTTTTTCGTTGAAATTTTATATATATATTTTTTTTTTTTTTTTAAAAATTCCCCTTTTCTAGGACACTACAAAATAAGCGATTTGGATAAAGTCATGAAGCAGTTGCACATCGATTATGGCAAAATCGCCAAAGTCGGTGGACTAATTGGACATCCAGATTTGTTGTTTGTCTTCGATGGCGATGCCATACGAAATATATTCAAGAAGGAGGAAACCATGCCCCATAGGTAAGTTATTTGTAATAGCCTTTAATCAAAATATTTAATGAAATTGTGCCAATTTCCATTACGAAATTTCGTAGGCAGCAAATAAACGAATTAGAAATAATTGTGAAATGTAAATTTATAAAGATCCCTGTTACTGACAAATTACCCTCCTTAGCATGGCAATGATAATGAATGGCGGCACCGAAGGGTTTACAAGGTGTGTGTGTGTGTGTGTGAGACGCAATAGGACGTGCATAGTGGCAGTGGGTGGGGAATGGACGAATGGATGTAAGTGGGCGATATACTCAATTCTTGTATTTGCAAAATATTATCATCGTACACATGCTCAAGCCACAACATAATAATACACATACAAGGTGTACATATATAAAAATGATAATTACATTAACCTACAAATACATGTACACACAATGTAATACGTATGCAAACACCCACACGCATACATGGATAGTGTTGCCACAACTGAATGAAAAAAAAACACAGTAATGTTTTACAAGAAAAAAAAAAATATAATCCGGTTTTTAAAAAAGCCTTATTCCTCAAACAATTCGATTCTTATCTATTTGCAACCAATTTCATTAACACTTTTTACTAATCACTGTCTGGTTTAATGAAATTTAAGAAATAGCCTCGAATACAGTTTAGCTAAACCGAGATGAAATTTCACTTAAATCGCACGAAACATTAGGACATGTCGGCAATATTTAACCCTGCCAGGTAATTCTTCGTCGAATCGAGACGACACATTTTCAAGTAAAAGTAATGCGCAAAACCAATTATGACCTTCTGGGCTTAACAACAATTTTCTATTCGTCATTCAATATCTCTGCCAAAAAAATATACAAATTTCCTCTCGCAAAAACACACAATTTCTCCACCAAACCATAAAAAAGAAAACCAACATCCATCGCAATCCACCGTCAAATCACATGTATCACTCTGGTTGGCAACACTGTACAACATACAACGACGACACATGTAGGGACGACAAACATAAACATTGCTGGCCCTCTGTCTCCGCCTCTCACTCTCTGGGTAAATGTTGTAATTAAAATGTTAAAGACCGACCATATCGCCAGCATTGATGGGTCCTTTGACATTTTCCAACTACAACGGCCATGGCAAAGCAAGCAACAACAACAACACACACACACACACATCGTTGCCCATAAACATCAAGCAATTTGACGTCATTATAAAGAAAACAACAAGAACATCACCTGACTACTCTCCTCTGTTCACAATCACTGTTAAGTTATACAGTCAGCCTCCTTGAAAAATATAACAACGGTGAGAGCACCAGAGATATGTATGCACACAGTTAGACAGTGGTGAGAAGAGGAGAGGAGAGAAGAAACCCCACTCATTGTTTATGCCTTTGAATGGTCGATTCAGTTGTATTGAATGGCAACGTAATGGAGAAACACACACGTGTGCGTGTATGTTTGGGGCGGCTGCTAATTGCATTTCCAACAAATATTTGTATGTGTGCACATTTCCTCCTCTTTACTAATTATGAAAAGTTGTTAATTTTTTATTTAAATATTTGCCGGGCTTTATTATGGCTCTGTTGTACACGTACGTATGTGTACGTACGTACGTTTGTATGCGCATTAACGATACACTGCGCACACATTCCGCAAAATTAGCATTAACACCCAACAGAATGAAAGAATAAGAAAAGGAAAAGAAAACAACACCAAATAAAGTACATTTTAGTCAATACTTTGTGTAAATATATAGTTAACCTTGAGTTGGTGTGGTGGTTGGCCAAACAATAAGCTTCTGAAAGACATCTCATCTATCGCAGCTCTCGTGTTATGCGGTTCTTTTTGGGGATTACCCGCCAGCCGCCGATGGAAAATAATTCGTGTTTGAATGGGGAACACAACAATGACCACTTGCACCTGTAAGTTTCAAAAATTGATAGACACATTTTTCACTTTTTAATTAATGCACATGTTTTCGAAACTCGTTTCGTTGTTACACTTACAGTATAATCGTAATAATATCTTTGGGATATCAAAAAAATGTTGAAGTCTATGGGCTGTAACAGATATTTGCATAATTTTTTTGCCCATAGAAATGGCAGAGTGCGAAGATGAAATACAAGAGATGTGTTCAAATGAACATAATCAGAAATATTTGTTGTCAGGTGTCTATTGAAATTCAAGTCCAAATTGCAATTGACAGCTGTAAACGTTAAGATAATGGACAAGAAGGTCATCATCATTATACTTTGCAAAAGTCGTCCATGTGAAGAAGCAAACACAATGACTGCAACGGCAATAAAGAAGACTGACCAGACTGACAGTGGGGGAAAATTGGATTTGTTTATGGAAATCATCATCAGATGGAAGACACTTTAACTAGAGATCTGCGAATCCATTTCGGCCAATCAGTCATGATGATCACTCAAGTGCCTCAGCATTGTCTCTTACCTCTGCCATCGTATCAATAGAAATTTTGTAACCTTTAACGCCAATTTCCTCTACCACTCAGTGTTACTCTACCGCAAAAACCAATTGTTTTTTTTTCTTTTTATTTTATCTATTCAAACAATTCAAATGGTTTTTTTGTTGTTAACGACTTCCACACCACAGCACCTCAATGACATATTCGTTGTGGAATGTATTTTCAGGCCACACCAAATCGTTCAATGCCCAACGGATTGTAAAGAAACACTTACGCCGTAAAACAACAACAGCAACAACAACCATAAAAACAAAGGTAATTTAAGTTTTTGTTAAAACTTAAACGATGCTCATGAATAGATTTATGCAAATCGCCTCAAAGTTGTAAGCTATAAAGAAAAATAGCTTTGTAAAAAGGGGAGGGGGCGAAGTGATAAAAACCACACACACACGCGCAAAGATGAATTATAAGGGGTTACCAGGTAACAACAACAATCAAAATTCATGTGTCTTCTAATGCGCCGATGACAAGATCTACAAGACATGATTGACCGACCGGCCGACCGGGCAACCCGACGACCTACTTACAACCACATGCGTACGTAAGCTAAGGTGAAGGAAGACATTTCACGGTTTGGCTTTTCACTGCCAGCATTTTTGATTATCATCATGAACCTCATCATCGCCATCATCATCAGGGGCGTTAGAAAGACAGTCAGACGGACATTTCATTCAAACTTTTGTCGGTTTATTATGAGTGCGCTCAACAGCAGCAACAACAAACTATTCGTTCAGCGATAGCGTGCTGCATGATTGTGAAGAAAATTCAAACATTTGACAATTCTCAACAGCCACCGCAAACGGAACAGGCGTCAGCTGGCTGGCAGTTGTTCTTATACTGAGGAGTGCGAGTGTAGCGTGATTTTATTTCCAAATGGGCTTGTAAAGAACTCATGCCATTGTCGTGCGTATTATATCACAGTGTGTCGCTTCGTCTATTTTTGTTAGGGGCACAGTAGTTCCCGAATTCCCACAACACATTGTGGTGCAATGCGACTCTGCAACGCACATTTGGCGTTACAGGGGAATTTTCTAAGACGTCAAGCGTCATTTTAACAAAAAATTATGGTATTTTTATAAACTTAATGACTACAACCACATCTGATGCAAGCATCGCTAAAAATCCATGTGCGTTGTTGGTGGGACAAACCCAGCATAGAATTTGAAATTCATTTAGGCGATTTTTCATTAATTTTTTTTTAAACGATAGGAAGTTGGACTGTGCTCTGACTTCAGCTGTTCTATATCCAAATTTCGAAAGCGGTGTTGGAAAAAACAACAAAATATAATTTAGATGCATTTAGATTTTGATTACAAAATCAGTCTATACAATTGTTTCCTAAACCCTTAGGGTTCTTCATCGCCTTCAATGGAAATTCCAAGAGTTACGAGTTTTTTTACAATTACAATTCATAAAATAATGTGGCATTCAATAATTACTATTATCGCACCCTAAATACAAAAGGGTCACAACTCAAAATTGCCCAAAACTGGCTTTGTCCATTAATACAGAACATTTCACACTATCTTCTTTAAGTGGAAAACTACAGTTATGTCTATTTTTCTGTTAACTGCGATGAACTAAAGAGAATTATTTTTAATTGCCTCAATGCTTTAGAAGTTTGAGTTGTGACCCTTTTGTATTTAGGGTGCGATATATTAGTTTTTGGATTTTCTTTTTTATCCTTTTAAGTTTTGAAATTGGAATTTGTCATTTCATTGAAATTCAGTTCGGGCAATTGAGCCTTTTTGGTGAAAAAATATTTCAGTGCAATGAATCCTGAAAAAATTACCAAATGAAAAAAAAAACACACACACACAGAGAAAATCTACACAATTTGTCGTTTCCCTTCCCTTTAAAACACATTTAATATTAGGTCCCCATTGTATGTGTGGTGCAACACCACTGTGCGACGCCAGCTTGTCTACACGCAAACATTTTTAATGAATGAATTTTGTTGGTTGATTTTCATCGGGTGCCACTTTGAGGGGGATTATTAAATAAATCTATAAAATGACGAGGGGTTTCGGTGTTTTTTTCGTCTTCTTCTTCTTTTTTTTCAAATGTATTTCTTCTTCTTTGGCTCTGTTGACGTTGGCGTCGCCAATGTTGATGATGCGGTTGTTGTCATTGATGGTCGATGCTGTTGTCATTTGTAGATGAGAGTGTGGGGAGGGGAGTGGGGGGAAATCTATATAAAATAACACTGTTTACACATGTTCAACGTGGGATTTGATTCTTCTTTTTGCACAACGGGTTGGGGGGACACGAAATGAGTGCATGACTGAATGAATGAGTTTTCTCTGCTCTGGTGAGAGCACACAAATCACTGATGAACAGGCGGAGGCGGCGGCGGTGGCGGCGTCACTCAGGTCTTGTCAAATTAACCAAATAACAAACAAACAATGTTGTTAGTCGGTTTTTTTTTTATTGACTGACCCTAATTTTTTTTAATTGAAAATAAGCAAATGCTGGACCGACTGTCCAGCATGGACAAGAGAAAACACCGACTGATGAGAACAATTTGTTGGGTCGGTTGAACAAATTTTCACCGGAAATTTTCTTTTGATGAGTCACATGGCAAAATTTGTATCCGCATTGTGGTGGTGCCGAAGCAGGTCAAAGTTCAACAAATGCTGTTGTTGTTGTTTACAGGAAATACGCTCTCAATTAGCCGAGAGTGTGTTGGATTGTTTCAATTCCGTCTCTGTGTTTATCATGTTTTTTATTTGCCCCCTATAACTGCAATGCCCTGTGTTAGCGAAATGAAGAAAGCGTAGGAGGGGGGAAAGAGGGAGTAGTGATGTTGACCACAAAATGCGGTTAATTATGGAAATTCCTTAAATTAAAGATTTTTAGATAAACTAATGATTGCAGTGGTGTTTTCGACATAATCGCAAAATACAATTTAGAGAAATCAAGCACTGATCGCCAGAAGTTTCTTGGCGGCTGATTTTTAGGCGTGTGGTTTTCAAGCTGGCCACATTTGTTTGAGCAGTTGGTCTTTTTGACAGCTGTCACTGTCAGTTTGGTTTGCCATTTCATAATGAATAGACTTACTATGGAACAACGTCATTATTATTTCTTCTTGAAACCCACATGTCCAGAAAAACACCCTATGTAAACTGTTCCCATAGTCCGACAATTTGAATAACTTATCGTCCGAATATTGTTGTCGAAACATTTATAGATAGAAGCATTTATAAGCAGAACTAATCAAGCCCATCACACAGTGCGCCATCGTTTATTTGCCAATCTTAATATATATTTACCCTCGACACTGATTCACTGACTCTGTCACGCAGTACGTAGGAATTTAAATAGGCATTCTATAATTCTATATAAAT
Source organism: Hydrotaea cyrtoneurina (assembly GCA_958296145.1). Taxonomy (NCBI): domain Eukaryota; kingdom Metazoa; phylum Arthropoda; class Insecta; order Diptera; family Muscidae; genus Hydrotaea; species Hydrotaea cyrtoneurina. The sequence continues at coordinate 76,019,385 of OY282516.1, read as the reverse complement.
TCTATAAATAATAATAATAAAAAAAAATAATATTTTTTTTTGTACAGAAATTGTGTTTTCCCCAAATTTTTTTTTTACCAAAATTTTTTTTTTCCAAAATTTTTTTTAATTTTTTTTTTTCAACAAAATTTTTTTTTTTCAAAGAAAATTTTTTTTTCAACAAATTTTTTTTTTCCACAAACATTTTTTTTTTCATCAAATTTTTTTTTCCATATTTCAACGGGCGCCATAGGCGCATTACAACTTACTAGTATTTTATATAAAACCTCAATTTCACTCTCTCTCTCTCTCCCCAATTTATTTGCTTACTTTGTGAAATCTTTCTTTTGTTTTGCAGACCTTCAATGCCCTCGATCAGACGTTACAAGGGCACCTTAAGGCGGGATTTTTTCGGTGATGTCGCCGGTTTAATCGGAGTGTAAGTAAATGCAACATTTCAACTCGGAATGGGGATAATAAAATCTGTTCTTGTCAAACTGCAGGCACGGCAAAAATTGGGAAACATTCCGGCAGGAAGTTCAGCAGATACTTTTACAACCACGCACGGCTAAAAATTATATACCGCCACTGAATGACATCGCCAATGATTTTATGCAAAGGTAAGTCCGCAAATATTGTCAATATTCAATGAATATTTCCCATTGGGACTGGATTTGTCTTTTTCAATCGGAAATTTTGGGGAGCTTTCAAGGCAATGAAAAAAAAAATAAAATTTGTTCGATAGCTTGAGATCCTCGATTTTTACGATACAAAATACAAAAAAAAAAATTCTAATACTTGGACATTTTTTAAACAAATTTTTACAAATAATTTAATTGAAAAAAAATATTTTTTAAATATTCTCTTCGTTCCCTTGTCGAAAGATATTTTGTAATATTAGCAAAATATTTAATTGAAGCAATTACAAAAAAAAAAAATATTTTTTAAATATTCTCTTCGTTCCCTTGTCGAAAGATATTTTGTAATATTAACAAAATATTTAATTAAAACAATTACAAAAAAAAATAATTTTTAAATATTCTCTTCGTTCCCTTGTCGAACGATATTTTGTAATATTAACAAAATATTTAATTAAAACAATTACAAAAAAATTAAATATTCTCTTCGTTCCCTTGTCGAAAGATATTTTTTAATATTAGCAAAATATTTAATTGAAGCAATTACAAAAAAAAAATATTTTTAAATATTCTCTTCGTTCCCTTGTCGAAAGATATTTTGTAATATTAGCAAAATATTTAATTGAAGCAATTACAAAAATAAAAATAATTTTGAAATATTCTCTTCGTTCCCTTGTCGAAAGATATTTTGTAATATTAACAAAATATTTAATTGAAGCAATTACAAAAAAAATAATTTTTTAAATATTCTCTTCGTTCCCTTGTCGAAAGATATTTTGTAATATTAATAAAATATTTAATTGAAGTAATTAAAAAAAAAAAAATATTTTTTAAATATTCTCTTCGTTCCCTTGTCGAAAGATATTTTGTAATATTAACAAAATATTTAATTAAAACAATTACAAAAAAAATAATTTTTAAATATTCTCTTCGTTCCCTTGTCGAACGATATTTTTTAATATTAGCAAAATATTTAATTGAAGCAATTACAAAAAAAAAATATTTTTAAATATTCTTTTCGTTCCCTTGTCGAAAACTATTTTGTAATATTAGAAAAATATGTAATTGAATCAATTACAAAAAAAAATAAATTTTAAATATTCTTTTCGTTCCCTTGTCGAAAGATAATTTGTAATATTAACAAAATATTTAATTAAAACAATTACAAAAAAAATATTTTTTAAATATTCTCTTCGTTACCTTGTCGAAAGATATTTTGTAATATTAACAAAATATTTAATTAAAACAATTACAAAAAAAAATAATTTTTAAATATTCTGTTCTCTATTAACGAAATATTTGATTCAATAATATATTTGTGACATATTAACAACTTATTTAATGGTAGTAGTTAAAAAAGTAATCGGAAATTAAGTGCGCTATTAACAATATTAATAAAATATTTTAGAATTTTTTAAAAGAATTTTTAAATATTCTATTTGACCAGTTAATCAAACAATTCCATTGAATCAATTAGAAACTGTAATCGGAATTTGTATATTTACATTTCTATTTTTCGTAGTATCAACAAAATACTTAATTGAACCATAAAGCGCGTAAAATGACGTTATATTTGTACACTTTCCACTTCCTTTCCACAGAATACATGAAATGCGCGATGAAAATGACGAACTACCCGAAAACTTTCTACACGAACTATACAAATGGGCCTTAGAATGTGAGTATTTCAGGGAAGGACATTATATTCAAAATCGCTTATGTCAAAATGTCAATTGCAGCGGTGGGTCGCGTATCGTTGGATACACGTTTGGGTTGTTTGGCACCCGAGGGCAGCGAAGAGGCCCAAAAGATAATCGACTGCATTAATACGTTCTTTTGGGCCGTGCCCGAATTGGAACTGAGAATGCCCGTCTGGAGGTTTTATCCCACAAAAGCTTACAAAAGTTTCATCAAAGCTCTGGATGATTTTAGCGAGTAAGTTTTTCTATTTAAAGAAAAAAAAAAAACCCGTATTAAAGAAATCCGATTTGAATAGAATCTGCATGAAGAACATAAGCCGCACCATGGATGCAGCCGATGCCAGCCTAAATGTGAATAAATCGGAAGCGGATATCAGCATTGTGGAGAGAATTGTACGCAAAACGGGCAATCGCAAATTGGCGGCTGTATTGGCCCTGGATCTATTTTTAGTGGGAGTAGATACGGTAAATGAAATGCAGCCACAATTGAATATGAATATCCTATTTAATATTCTAAAAATAATTATTTAAAATATCTTTTTTGTGTACAGACTTCGGTGGCGGTCTCTTCCACCATTTATCAATTGGCCAAGAATCCGGAAAAACAGCAAAAACTTTTCCAAGAGCTGCAGCGCGTCTTCCCCCAACAGCAGGCGGAAATCAATCAAACGGTCCTCGAACAAATTCCCTACTTAAGGGCCTGCGTCAAGGAAACCTTGCGGTAGTAAAGCCAAATTCCACAACAGCGAACTTGTTAAGTTAATTTGTACGTGTATTTACAGAATGTACCCGGTGATCATTGCCAACGGACGCAGTTTGCAATCGGATGCCATCATCAATGGCTATCACATACCAAAAGGTGTAAGTTTTCATTGCATAAAACAAGAGAAATGTTTTTTTTTGGAAAGGAAAAGAAAAAAAAATATGTTGCTTTTTCCCATTACAGACCAATGTCATCTTTCCACATTTGGTGGTGTCCAACGACCCCGAATATTTTCCACAACCGAAAACCTTTCTGCCCGAACGTTGGCTCAAACAAAGCGAAACTCACAGTAAGTACAATTGAAATAAAGCAACAGAACAAAGAAGTGAAGAGGTCGATTGGGACGAGATGGAGGAGGTTTGGTAAATTAAAAAAAACAGAACAGAGAATCTAAGATGGATTTGATTCTAGAAGATTTAATTCCAAAGAAGAAAAAAAATTGAAAGTTTTGAGTAAAACAAATGGCACAATTTCAGATCACTTCAACTTGTATCAGGTAGAGAACAAATTCTTTTAAAAGTAGAATTAAAAAAGAAGGTTTGGTAAATTTGTAAATAGTTGAACTCCTTACTGAACTCATTACAGAGAATTGAAACATAAGGTTTGTCGCAGATGCATTTGATTCTAGAAGTTTTTCTGTAATAGAAGAAAAATTGGGAGTTTTGAATGAAATAAATGACAGCATTTCAGATGACCCGAACTTGTATCAGTTCGAGAATAAATTTTCATAAATTTGCATTTCTTAGAATTGATATGCAAATACAGAGTTTTCCAACAAGAGGTGTTATTTTGGTATTCAAAGAAAAACGACATTTTTTGAGATAAATGATGGGATGTTTATCTTAATATATATTTACCCTCGACACTGATTCACTGACTCTGTCACGCAGTACGTAGGAATTTAAATAGGCATTCTATAATTTTCTATAAATAATAATAATAAAAAAAATAATATTTTTTTTTGTACAGAAATTATTTTTTCCCCAAATTTTTTTTTACAAATTTTTTTTAACAAAATGTTTTTTTCCACAAAATTTTTTTTTCAACAAAAATTTGTTTTTTCCACAAATTTTTTTTTTCAACAAAAATTTTTTTTTCCACAAAAATTTTTTTTTCAACAAAAATTTTTTTTTAACAAAAATTTTTTTTTCAACAGAAATTTTTTTTTTCAAGAACAATTTTTTTTTTCAGCAAAATTTGTTTTCCATGTTTCAACGGGCGCCATAGGCGCAGTACAACTTACTAGTTTGATAATAAAGAGGAAGGTAAAATTTCAATATTTTTTTATTGACAAAATTTCAATATTTTTTTATTCATCTCGGATGTTTATTTCATAATAAAGAGGAAGGTAAAATTTCAATATTTTTTTTATTGAAAAAATTTCAATATTTTTTTGTATAGAAAAGTTTTTACAGTCGAACTTCTCTATTACGAACTTCCGTACAACGAAGTTCTCTATATAACGAATTTATTTCCAGAACACTGCAATTTCGTTAAATTTTCAGTATGTTTTGATCTCCTTATAACGAGTTTCCTTATAGCGAATATTTCTTTACTACGAATTTTTTCTACGCCCGTAACTCGAATGCTCATGCGTTTTTGATCTCCGTATAACGAGTTTTACATAAACACATTTTTCACTCTCACCATACACACACATATTTTCATTTTTTATTTGTTTTTGTGTGTGAGATTCACATTTCTACTCTCTGTAAGTGAGAGAAATGTAGGCTCGCATAGTAGACTACACGGAAAAATCAAACGCAGACAAAAATTACCAATTATTTTAAATAAAATTCAACATACATAAAAATAAAATTTTTTTAAAATAATTCTATATTACGAATTTTCTATATAACGAATTTTTTTTTGGTCCCCTTGAGATTCGCTATATGGAAGTTCGACTGTAATATTTTTTTGTATAGAAAAATTTTTAATATTTTTTTGTATAGAAAAATTTTTAATATTTTTTTTTATTGAAAAAAATGTCAATATTTTTTTTATTAAAAAAAAGCACATTTTGATGATCGGATGTTTATTTCATGATAAAGAGGAAGGAATGCCGTTAATGAATGAAAAACAACATCAGCCAAATGGCCACCACGACCACGCTTACAAGACCATATCCATATCCTTTACATGAAATTTTCCATAACCACATTGCAAAGTGGCTGCCCTATGTCCTCGATAGCCTCACAAATTCTATCTTCGGGGTCTTAAATCGACACTGGCCTGTGGGCGTAGACCTTATCGTTCACGTGGCCCCAAACGAAGAAGTCACAAAGTGTTAAATCACCAGATCTCGGTGGCCAATTGTGATCAACTCTACGAGAGATAACACGACGGTCCGGAAATTTTTTTCACCATTTTTGTAGTGAATTTTAATAATTTCGTTCCATTTTTAGTAATGGCGTAGAGTCTACTTGTCAAATGTCAACAAAAAAAAAAAGTTCAAAAGTGACAGCTACCGAAATACATACCGGGTGATTCAAAATAACACCTCTTGTTGGAAAAACCTTTAAAAGGTTTCTGTTTTTTTTTCACTACAAAAAATATACGGCAACACTTAGGAATAATTTATTCCCGGTTGCCATATTACCTCTTGTTGAAAAAGATTTCTTTGTTTTTTCACTACAAAAAAGATACGGCAACACTAAGAAATAATTTATTCCAGGTTGCCACATTAGGAACTTCGGAAGCACCCAACATAAATTTCTCTTTACCGGCGAGGTTCTTTAGCTTTCTCGATTAATTGTGGTTTTTAGTTCGAAACAAAGTCTCCATGATGGCGATGCCTATTCCTATTTGCTTATATGCTACTTCTTCTTCTTCAAAAAAAAAAAAAAAAAAAAAAACAAATAGTCACTTACTACAAACACATGCACTTTCTGCTCTCTGCCCCATAGATGAGACAGCAGCAGCTGCCGCGGGTTGTCCACATGATGGCCACAAAATACATCCCTTTGTAAGTTTACCCTTTGGCTATGGACGTCGCATGTGTGTCGGACGACGTTTTGCGGAAATCGAATTACATACAATGCTGGCTAAGGTAAGTCAATAAGGGATCCCTGACCCAAGTGGGGTCAGCACCAGCACCAACATATCTGTCAAACCCTGTCTCATCATTACGAGCATTTTGTATTGTGCGAGTTGTTTGCATTGCTTGTTGGTTGCGTGCCCTCTGAGCTTTAGTTTTCCATTCAACCGTACAATTCCATTCATTTCCATATCATCATTCGCATTCAGTCAGTCAGTCAGTTGAACATTATAAATTCACTGAGGAAACTGCAACTACATGAGATACACACACACACACACATACACAACTTCTGTTTGTCTGTACATTTTAAAAATCTGTATGTTTGTTTCTTTTTTGTCTGTTTGTCTCACTGCAGATATTCCGTAAATACAAAGTGGAATACAATCACGGAGAGCTGAAGTACAAAGTCAACTCAACCTATATACCCGAATCACCGTTGAATTTTAAATTAACTCTAAGGGATAACTAAAGACGATTTATGAGTGTTCTCTATATGTGGCGCCGTCTAAATGCAAAACGAATAATTCTCTTTTAACAGAAAAATTCGCATAACTGTATTTTTTCCAGTTAAAAAAGACAGTGATGTAAAAAAATTTTTTTGGAAATTTTATGGAATTAATTGTGAATTAATTTATGGAAAAAAGTCACCCTTTTGTCTTTAGACTGTAGAGTATAGAATATTATTACATATGTAAAATAAATATATTATTTATAACGAACTAGGATAACTAAACATGTTGCACATACAAATATTTAATTTAAACATTTTATATCATAAATTATTTATATAAATAAACAAAAAAAACATCTTAAAGACTTTTCATTGTTCATGGTCGGATAATCCTTCTTGGCTTAATACTCTCCCTATTCCACGTGAATATAAATCCAAAATATAATAAAATATTAAAAAAAAAAAAAAAATGCTGTACTTACTATTTAGCAGAATCGTTTAATTGATATTCGTTGCTGCGCGAGAAGCACTCTTGAACACCGGCATCCTGCCATAGCCGTTTCATGGCAGCTAAAAGTTCCTCTGAGAAGGGTTCAGTGTCGTGCATACGTGAACACACATCGAATACCATTTTGGAATCATTCTGCAACAGAAAAAGAACAAGACAACGTCAATGAAATGTATATTTTTTATTTAAAAGAAAAAAAATCAAAAAATGACAATGCACAGTGGTATCAAAGACATAGCCCTTCGCTTTAGTAGTGATAGTGATTTCTTTTTTTTCCCCGAAATAATGAAAAACAACAAAACAAAAAGTTTTCTATTCAAAGTTTCGATATATAATTTTTTAAATTTATAAAAGATGTTTTCAATAAACAAATAAATATTTTTTTAAGAAAATCTTTGAAAATATTTTATTAATTTCTCTCAATATTATCTTCGTTTTTTGCGCATGAGTAATTGCAATATTTCAATTGGGGATAGGGGATTTCTTTACATTTTTTCAGCGAATGATTAATTTCTATATTGCTCATACGCCATGGAACCAACTGGCGAAATTTGATATAGACAATTTTTGCAAAAATTGTTGCCAGTTTAGGGGATTTTCCCCCAGATTAAGGGGACTTTTTCTGGTGTTGGGAAGAACTAGGAGAAAGGCTTAGAAAAAACACTGCTTCCATTTTCAACTGCCATGGTGGAACACGGGCTATTTTCAAACTTTAATACTATGACGAACAAGTTGAGTACTTATTTCCCTTGACATTCCATGAAGGAACAGACGGAGCACTGAGCAGTGCCAGATATAAATTGTATACTCCCTGACTGGGGCCTACTGTTGGAAGCCGGCTCCGAACCGCTAATGCTTTTCTAAAGAAGTTTTACATGGCTTAGAGATTACTCTCTGACTCGTAAAGTCGCCAGTTTGATGGTTAGATGAATCAAACAAGGGTTCAATCAAATAAAATGCTACAAATTACCAAATTGTTTGCATAAGTTTAAACATTCTACTTTTATGATCAAATTTTCAGATAAATCATTTTCTATAACTCTCCTATACAAATTATTTTTTGTTAGGGGATTTTCATTTGTGATCTCACGCAATTTAGGGGATTTTCTTGAGAAGCTAAGGGGAAAGGCTCAGAAAAAACCTGGCAAAACTGCATTTCCTAATTTTGTTTAAATTTTATTGTTTATACGACACGAAAAGAATAGTCAAAAAAAAAAATCAGTTTGGACCCGAGCTCACAATAATTATTCTCTTTGGTGCTTTTTGTGAGCCAAACCACAAACCTCGTCCACTGACACAATGCTAATCAGTTGCGAAAAAACTCTCAAACTGTGCTTTTCTTGATTTTTTTTTGGGCCTTTCAGTGAGGAGGGCCTTTCAAGCTCCGGTTTAGACACATTTAATTTTTTTTTTTTATTTTGGTTTTTCTTCTTCAGGTTCTAAATGACTTATTATTTCTACTTAATGCAAAATAGAATTTCTTCACTAATATTATTATATAATGCTTATTCACTTTTCAACATTCAATTTTCTTACCCCGATTTTGGCAAATATTTGTCAAAGTTTTTATATTTATTAGAGTTTTGCTCAGGGATCGGTCCTAAAACACAATCACATTCAGATTTAAATCTGGATATGAACATCAGGGATTTCGTTCAACGCCGACTCTTTACGACTAAGAGATTTATCCCTACGCTAGAACACATTTAAGCGATTCTCGAATTTAAGAGAAGTTTCCCCTGTGGAAACTTTAATAACATTTCCTAGTTTCTTCTTCCCTGGTTGTTCTTTGAAATCACTGTGCATCATCCGCAGCGTTACTGCCTCATTACTGGCAAACGCAGCTAATCTACACTCGAGAGCATAAGTATACATACACATATATGTGCACGGAGACGGGATTGATGTTACTTACCTCTCTTTCGTTATTACTAAACTGAATACTAAGATTTGGCATTGCTCTAAGTATTGCAACTAATGATTGAATTGTGTTGCTGTAGACAACCGGTCTATACTGTTTGAAATCCTCGGGAGTGAACCCACTTTCGTGGATAATTTTCATTTGTTTAACAATTGTACTTTTGCCCGATTCACCAGCACCTGAAATCAAAGAAGAAGAAAACGGAACACACATGAATATATGAAAAAGAGAAACAGAATATTTATATTTTTACAAAAACCAAAAAAAAAAAAAAATGTTGGTGAAAAATAAATAAAGAAACAACAGAATTCAGCCAAGAAAATCATTGGATTTTCTTTAAGATTTTTAGTTTAATTTTTTTTGCGGATGAATGAGTGACTGATTGCGAGAATGAATGAATGTCGTCGTTAAAATATTTTGTATTGGCTGTGTGTTTGTCTCTGTTCTGTGTATAGAGAGAGTGGCCCTAATGGCTTTTGAAGTGTAAAATACTTGAGGTGTTGTCTTATGGATCGAGGTACATTAGGGTGGCTGTGCGATGATTTTTATGTGGCACATCAGCACAAGTAGATTCATTTTTGACAAATTATTATATATATTTTTTCTGTGTAAGTAAATAATTTAGAAAATAGACTTTAAAGCAGTCTCAGAGACTTTTTAAAAAATCCGCATATATTTGTTACAGTAATAAAAATACTTCTCAAGTGTTGGTACCCCGGAGCCCAATGGATGTGCGATCCATTGTAGCCGAATCGTCGATGAACAAGAAGATGGGTGAGAAAATTGGCCTTCCATTAAGTAAACACCCATGCCCAGTGGAATATTTGTTTTTCGGCTATAATTCTGTTCCACATGTATGGACAAAAGTCGCAAAAGTGCAAATAATATTTGTATATTAAATTCTAAAAAAAAAATATATAAAAAAAATTCAAAAAAATTTTAAATTTTAAATATTAAATTTTAGAAAAAAAAAAGTTTCAACAAAAAAAAAATTTAAAAATTTTTTTTTAATGGCAATAAAATTTACATTTTATTCACCTTAGCGATTTTATAAAAAAAAATTTGTATGGACAAAAGTCGCAAAAGTGCAAATAACATTTTTATATTAAATTTTGAAACAAAAAAATTGTATAAAAAAAATTTTACTTTTAAGTAATTATATTAAATTTTTGAAAAAAAAAAAAATTCTATAAAAAAAAATTTTTTAATATTTTTTTAATGGCAATAAAATTTACATTTTTTAAATCCTTATGCGATTTTATGAAAAAAAAAAATTTTTAATTTTATAAATAAATTTTAAAAAATTAAAAATTTTTTTTTTTAATGGCAATAGTATGAATTTGCTTTTCATTCTATCCGATTTTATGAAAAAAAAAAATTTTTTGTAAATAATATTTTTATATTAAATATTGAGAAAACAAAATTTTATGAAAAAAAAAAATTTTGTATGGACAAAAGTCGCAAAAATGCAAATAATATTTTTATATTAAATTTTGAAAAAAAAAAATTTTCTACAAAAACAAAAATTTTGAAAAAAAAATTGTATAAAAAAAAATGTAACTTTTAAAATTACTATATTAAATTTTTAAAAAAAAATTTCTCAAAAAAAAATTTTTTTTAATGGCAATAAAATTTACATTTATCCTTATGCGACTTTATAAAAAAAAAAAATAATTTTATAAATAATTTTTAAAAAATTAAATTTTTTTTTAATGACAATAAAATTTACATATTATTCATCTTTATGCGATTTTATGAATTTTTTTTTTTACATTTTTTTTTTAATGGCAATATAATTCACATTTTACTCATGCCTATGCAATTTCATGAAGTTTGAGTACCCACACACAGTTATAAATATAATAGACAGCGGAAGGAATTTAAGGAGTAGCCTAGGGCCACCTGTTGCCACGCCCACAATTTTTAATTTTTCCTCATGTGATTTCCTCAACCAAATTTAGTGAAGCCACCTTTAACAACTGAAATTGTCTGTCTGTTCTCTTTTAAAGGATCTTTCACATATTTTTTTCCAGTGCTCTCACTCGCTCTCTCTTTCATGGGGAGGTCTGAAAATTTTGAAATTGTCTTTCTTTCCTCTTTTAAAGGATCTTTCACATATTTTTTCCAGTGACCTCTCTCTCTCTTTCATGGGAAAGTCTGAAAAAAATGTTTTGTGTTTACATAAAAAAAAAACCCGGAAATATGGCAACACAAAAGAGAGATGCAATATCGAAAATGCAGAGCGGAAGAAAATCCGCAGAGAGATTAAAAATAGATTTAATTCAGTGCGTTTTTTTTATTGCGGTTTCACCTCTAAGTTTTCCATATGAAGTGTACTGTTTCTACACCTAAGACAGTCTTCCAAATGAACTTGTATTGAGCATAGTCCCGATTCACACTACGCAATTTTAATTGCAGGAGTGAGAGGTAAGGGGAGGTCAGAGAAATGGATGTGAAAAACAAAAAATTGTTTGTATTGGAATTCCTCTGATGTCTTCGGTAGTGTGAAGTTGGCTGCAGATTATTTATTTTTGATTTTTTCTTTAATAATAAAAACAAAAATTTCCGAAAAAGAATTTCCTTGAGTGAACAACACCAGAGGCAAGTTCAAAAGGGAATCATACAAATTGCCGCAAGTAAAATTTATAAAAATTTTCCCTTTACCGGTTTCACTCCCGACCACTAAGACCCTGGCAAAATGTCCTTAATAAGAGTCTTTCTCATTGACAATGAAACGACTTTCCAAACTGTTTTCCATACAAGCAAAAGTGTAATGTTTGTTGGATGTCTCTGCACCAGTATGGGAACCACTCTAATGTGTGGACATGTATGTATCCATATACATATATACAGATACACAGTTGTGGATACATATGCTATATTATGTATCTAACTATGTCTAAGGTTTATGTAGATTTGGTAAAAACAACAACAACAAAAAAACAAGACAATTTCTTCAAATCTTAAGTAGAAATCTGTGTTGTGAATAACAGTCGAAAAGGGAAAACAAATGTATACGCACATATCTACTTATGTCTAGTATATACAAACAGACATGTGAGTGTATTAGAGAAGGTTGTTTTTGTGCGAAGGGGGGGGGGGGAAATGTGATATTTCAACGATTTCCAGAATATTTCGTCGAAGGACCATTTGTGAGTATGTGAATGTTTGTAGATTTAAATTTGTTCAATTTATTTCATATTTACATTGTTTTGCAACAAATAATATCGGCTATTAGGTTATGACTTTTTATGGAGTATTTGAACATTTTCGAGGGAAAAAATGGGGAAAACTGTGTTTTGAAAATTCAGATAAAACTTGAATCTAACCTGCCAATAATCTGAAGTAGGTTTATTCTCACAGGCGTTATTTCACAAAAACAATTCATCATTCAAACAATCATGTGGTTTTATTTGTGCCTTAACAATTTTCGGAAAATCTCATCTTGGTTAAGGCTTTCTCCCGCAACAAATCGACCCACTCTAATGTATATATGGGTATGAAAGCAGTTACACACAACTTCCTATCTCAAAAATGAATGATATACAGAAACTACCGGCGAATTTCACAAATATCGGAAATACCCCATGAATAATGGCCCAAAAAAAAAAAAGTTTCACCATTATTTCGGCAACACAAAAAAAGGCATTTAAAATGACTTTTGCGAAAATGTGGTCAGAATGTTTTTGATGTTACTAACAGCCTGTTTTTATAAAACGAACGGGTCTTTCGTTTCGTTAAAATAACGAACAGAAATTCTGTTTCGTCCGTTTGGGTTTTTGTAACACGAAAGTCTCAGTTAAATTCTAATTGCAATTTTTTTTTCTTATCAGCCTGTTTTTATAAAAACGTATACGTCTGAGACGAACAGAAACGTCTGTAGCCGAAACGACACTGAATTGTGTTTCTATAACTCAAACGTATCCAATTGGACAATACACAGAAAAATACATAAGAAAACAATTGCAATTGGAATTTAACTGAGACTTTTGTGTTACAAAAACCCAAACTGACGAAATAGAATATCAGTTCGTTTCGGAAACGACTTAAAAAAGGACACGTTTTATTGCTCTGTATTGTCATTTCATTTAATTTTACCCAGATTTGATTTGTTTAGGGATTGTCAACCTCTACCGGAACGTGAGCCTATTCAGCTCAAAATCGGCGTCTAAAACAAGTCAACTCTTACAAAAATTTAGCAAAAATTTGGTAAATAATATCACCTGCTTCTCACTTGCATTACCGAATAATGTTAAGTCATTACCTTCAGCATTACAAGGAAGCATTGAATATAAACCTGATGAGTTACAGGCCGTGTCCTTGCACTTTCGCTACTATCGCTAACGAGTATGTGCGACTATCACACAGCAGTCCCAGGTTTGTATTTTTAAAATATTTTTCAGCGGCACTTTGCACGTCGTAAATCACGACGACGGAGGATTGGGAGGGTAATAAATAAGCCTGGTAAAACTTCTCTAAAAAAACAATTATTAGCCGTCGGGCTTAAAAAAGTACCGTTGAGCTGTCTACAGCCTCGGTCATCACCGGGACTTTCATTTCCTCCTGTCCATTGTAATTGAAAATATTTTTTAGACGATTTCTGGCTTCGGGCTGACATTTTTTTGTGGGACTACCAAACCGTTGAGCTTTCCACGTCTCTGTATTCATGTAAAATGTGATATATTCGCTATCTTAATATAAATAGGCATTCTATAATTCTATAAATAATAATAATAAAAAAAATAATATTTTTTTTGTACAGAAATTGTGTTTTCCCCAAATTTTTTTTTTCCAAAATTTTTTTTTCAACAATATTTTTTTTTCCACAAAATTTTTTTTTCAACAAAATTTTTTTTCAACAACATTTTTTTTTCCACAAAATTTTTTTTTTCAACAAAAATTTTTTTTCAAGAAAAAATTTTTTTTTCAACAAAATTTTTTTTTTTCAACAAATTTTTTTTTCCCACAAAAATTTTTTTTTCCAACAAAATTTTGTTTCCATATTTCAACGGGCGCCATAGGCGCATTACAACTTACTAGTATTATAATAACGTGTAAGTGCATAACAAAAATTAGTTTATCGGGCATATCTGGTTAGACGAAATCCTTTGACTACCGGAACGACTACCAATGGAAAAGAATTGGCGCCAAAATCCAATTCAACCTTCACCACTTTGGCCCATTTTCTATTTGAAATCTAAGATTGCTCACTCAAGTATTTAAGTTGAAATTTCATTTGTAAAATATTAATAGAACATTGCCAATCCAATTGAATACGTGTAGACCCACAAAAATATTGAATCTAAACAATTCATTGACATTGTGTGTTTTGTGGAGGGCATCATCTCCGGAATCCTTATATACACACACGATGGCTTTGTATGTACATGTGTAGGTGTTGCAAAGGGTATGCACATTTTACATATTTCGATACGAGACGAGATATGTACAATTTCGCTCACGAGTATTAACATAATCTCATCTGCAACATCAATCGCATGATGGCGATGAGGAGGATGCTAAGTGGATGGACGGTTACAAGTACAGCAAGACCTGTCAGGCAGGCGGGCCTACTTATCTGTAAGAGTAATTGACTAACAATGATGAGTTCTGTTGTTACTCACTCTGTCTCTGTCTCTGTCGGCCTGAAGTCTCTCAGAATTGTACTGAAACGTGAGTGTTTTTGTTTTGTTTATAACAAAAAATATATGTATATGTTCGTTCACTGTGTTGGTGGGTGGCACAGGGCGACGACCACGACAAGCAAGACAGTTCGTTTGAATGGGTGGGCATTGTGATGGCAAGTGATGGTGGTGGCATCTCTACACGGGTATTCCAAAAGATACTTGGCCATAATCAAAACAATCGGCCGGGCAAATGAAGGGGCGAAATTACGCAGACTACGTAGTGAAAGAAATCATTATGCCCATCATCATTCTCAAACTCATTTGCATCAACATCATAATCATCATCATCACTATTGTTGAGAACATTATCTCTCATAAACAAATGATTCAATCAATTTTTATGAAAATTATACTTTTTTTTTTTGAAATTTTTTTCTTTTTGTGTAAACACAAAACGGCCATCACGGCCGCCGGCCACCACCACCAGCTGCCAACCAAAAAACAATTTTTCACAGATTATACGATTGAGATTGACGATCAATTATAATTTTCGTTTAGAAATTGGTGAAAATTTACATTCGCAGACGTGTGAAGTTACACGATCCGTAGACAGAAGAAAAAAAAAGGAAAATAATTGCAAATATGTAGTTCAAGCCGTTTGTCCTGGTGATGATTCAAAAACAATTTCAAGTTGGAGACACCACTTCAAATTGTTATTCCGCCCTGGCCATACCAGAGCCTTAAGGCATTTCTCAAAGTAAAATAAACTTGAAGCTGACTATCAAAATTATCGGCAGAGTACCGCAGAATCCGTTTAATTGAGAAAAAATAGTAAAATCTAAAATTGGATACAGTAATTATATCCATAATTCCAAAGCACATACAAGTAATTACGTTTACGTGTAAAATCCCAAGCTTTATATACAATTTAAACTAATAATCGCTTAAGTGAAATCCATTAAAAAAAAATGAATTGTTTAAAGCGAAAAACGGATGGACTGGATTTAAATCAGTAGCTCAGTAGAGGAGTGTACCAGCTCAGTAGAAGAGTTCACTGGCGTAGGTTCCGTCAAATTATCACCCACCGTTATAAGTTTCAACTAAAGACAATCGTAATTCAGATTTTGAAGTGCCCTACAAAATTTAGAAGTCAATTTAAGTTTTTCAAATTGTTTTATAAATTTTGGAAAATAAAATAATATAATTGAAAATTATATTAATTTCTTAATTAAAAAGTTATGTATTGTTGTGAAGAATTTTTAATTAAATACCAATAGGTTAGGTTAGGTTGAAATGGAGGATCGGTCATGTACCATGACCGTCTCATGTCGTTGACATAGACCTAGGCCAGCAATTCGGACTGTTGTGCGCTCCTGGTTTCTTTTACAATTTCCCTTCCCCTTTTTTACGTTAGGAATTCGGTAAATACCAATATGATATCTTAATTATTTAATTTGTAATAATTTCATTCACTTATCCGAACTTCGGTTATTTAAAACGAAAGTTCGGTATTATTTCAATTTCAATAAAGCCATTCGGAAATATGAATTGTCTCTATCCCTAGGTATCCAATCGTAAGAAATGTGTACATTGCATTTTCAACCGGTCGTTTAAGAGAAATATATGGCATTTATGCGAATTTCGATTTCTTGAAAATCTAAGATAATTAAAAGGGAAAGTTCTGTATTATTGAGATTTTAATAAAGCGGATGTGATGGCATAGGGAATTATAAATTGCATGTACCCGGAAAGTTTAAATGACACAGATTACAGTTATCCGAATTTACAAGTATCAAATTGAATGGAATGTATATTTTTATCCGTTTATTTCAATGACACTGTATAGGAAAATGATGTACGAAATTGAATTTAATTTAGTTTTCTTAAAAACCTCAGATGTAAATTGTTTAGTGGTTCAATTTCAATTAAGCGAATTGTATAGGGAAATCAAGTCCGAAATTGAATTGAATTTACTGGGATGAAAGTTATTTTTTGTTTCAATTTCAATTAAGCGAATTGTATAGGAACATCGAGTCCGAAAATGATTGTAATTAGTTTTCATAAAAACCTCAGATGAAAGTTGTTTATTGTTTTGATTTCAATTAAGCGAATTGGACTGACAAATTTTACTTGTGTATACTGAAATCGTTTAATTGAAAGCGAGTGCTCTTATCCGAAGCAATGAAAGTTCTTTGTTGTTTAAATTTCAATTAAGCGAATTGGACTGTAGACGCAAAAAAACTAGGTATACTCAGATCGTTTAATTGAAAGAGAGTGCACCTATCCGAAAAAATGAAAATGTTTAATTTCAATTAAGCGAATTGGACTGTAGACGCAAAAAAACTAAGTATACTCAGATCGTTTAATTGAAAGAGAGTGCACTTATCCGAAACATTGAACGTTTTCTATTTTTTCAATTCCAATTAAGCGAATTGGGCTGTATACGCAGAACAAAGAATACTCAGATCCTTTAATTGAAAGAGATTGCACCTATCCGAAAAAATGTCTGTGTTTTTTTTTTGAAAACTTCGTACGTTTTTTTGTTTATTTCTCAACGTTTATTAAGCGGATTCCACTTTCTACGAAAAACTGCAGAAAGAAATATGAGCAACAAAATCGATTATTTATGAATGTATTTGTTATGTGGATATTCTATCCCATAAATTGTTTGTGAATGCTTTCCAGCACCGTTTCTTTTTTGATTGTGAAATTCCAACAGTCTGACAAAAACAAATTGAACATTTTCCAAATGCCCTGTAGCAAAATTGCATGCAGTGCATACTGACCACTAAC
Organism: Hydrotaea cyrtoneurina; assembly: GCA_958296145.1. Lineage (NCBI taxonomy): Eukaryota > Metazoa > Arthropoda > Insecta > Diptera > Muscidae > Hydrotaea > Hydrotaea cyrtoneurina. The sequence continues at coordinate 76,001,965 of OY282516.1, read as the reverse complement.
GTGTGATTATTTATGAATTCCCGTGTAATTATTTATTCTCCAAACGTGATGTTTTCCTATGACATGAACGAGATATGCCTCCCACTCCCCAACACCATTTCACTTGTTCCCAAAATTCCTTCTCTCCGTCTTAGATTTAAATAGAATTTAGGACGACACGGGAATATTTTTACAATTGCATTGAATCGTTCATCAATTTTAACAAATTCTATAACCATAAGTTTAAGGCTTGTTTTTCTTTTTGGGTTAAATTTTTCAATTTCTTAAGCAATTATTTATAATAAGTCTGAGGAACAGAATCTATTTTGTTTATTAATACAAGCATCAGCCAGCACAGCACACACTAAATTAAAATGACTTGTATTTGTTAGAATTCAACAATTATTTTTTCTAAATTTTCTCGGTTCATTATTTTCGAATGGTGGCGTTTGTTTCAATGGACGGTTGCCTGCCTGCCTGCCTGCCAGCCACATTTCTTTGGCTGTGACGCTCCGTTGCCAGTGTTCTTCTTTGGACTTTCAGTTGTAGCTTGATTTTTTCCAACCAAAAAATGTTTGTTTATAATAAACCCCAACAACATTGAGAGAAATATAAGTTGAAATATATACAAATCTTTAATGTGGTGATGCTGCTGCTGATGTTGTTGTTTTTGTTGTTGTTGTTGTTGGTACCTCAAGAAAAGTAGTTCTTCTCGTGAAATCATTTCGGTGTCGGTGTCCGACAAACACGTATATTTCTTTTCCCACTTTTGTTTTGTTTTGATGCGGAATGATGTGTTTTTAATTGTATGCAAGGAAAATATGACTTGATTTGTTGATGTGATTTCGGATTATTTATAAATTACACCACTTTACAGACATTTTGCGTTGTGGCCAAATATCTAATGATACGTTAGTCTCAAAGCAAAATGGAGGTTGAGTGGTCCACCCATCAATCGGATCAGATAAGGACAACAATCAGATATGCAGTGTCTCATTTTGAAAGAAAAAACAAATAAAGTTAATAAATAAGTAAATAATAAACACTATTAGTTAATGTTTTTTTCTTGATCCAAAGCTGATCCAATCTATTTTGGTTTTTTAAAAAAAAAACCTTGATGGCATTTTTTAAATTGCAACTCCTTGAAGAAACTTTAGTTGGGTTTATATCATAAAGGACAAAATTATCTCTCGACTTAAAATGACACTTGGAGGCAATACGACACAACATCATAAGAAAATAAATAGCAAATGTCATAAGAAACTAAGTACATCATACATCACTTGACACCGAAATCTTGTAGACTGTGCAATAGAAGAGAAACAACATTTCATACACAAAAGATGCTGCTGGCAAAGAAGACAAAGTCATTAACAAACACGATGTCTAAGCTTTGCTTTCATTACAAATGAAAATAAATCCAATTTTGGTTAGCAACTCTGCCACTCACAACCCCCACAATAATAAGGAGACACAGAGAGAAATAGTGGCAGATAGAGAGTGGGCGAGAGGGATTAAACAGCATAAAACCTCTGCTACGCTCTCCCTAGCTCAACCACAATCGAATAGTAAAGTCACTCATGTGTGTGCCTACGTACATACATATGTTGATTTGTACTCTTTTGTTGCTCTTGTTCTTGTTGTTGTTGTCGTTGTTTTGTTTATTGTCACTACTCACCCAATAACAAAAGTTTAATATCCTTTGCTGCCTGTATGCCATCTTCTTTTAGATTGCGTTCAATCAGACGACTTCTGGCGGCTGCTGCCCTTTCCTCGGCACTCTGTGCGCAGCCCATGGTGCGTATTGCCTCGACACAAAACGTTTTGAAGGTCGTTTATATCGGCCACAATTGGCCGAACACCGTGACACACAAGAAGATGGAAGGATTCAGCGGGACAACGGCAAAACAGCAACGACGACAATAACCAACTATTGAACCAACCAACACGACACGATACGATACGTTACGACTACGCCGTGCAACAATGAATCCGCAAAAATTCGCAACCGAACAAACACGAGCACGAAAGCCAAAGGCGATATAACAACACAGCAACAACTACAACTTCAGATAAACTAAGGACCCACACGAAACTGGAGAAGAAGTGTATGTGTTGGTTGGTTGGTTGCGTTTTTTTTTTTTTTTGTTTTTCTCTTTATTAGTTTTTTGTTTGTATATGTGGGAGTTTATCTTTTCGATTTTTCGGTTTTATTATTATTATTACTATTTTCTGCAATTCGGTGTCTTTAACTCGTTTTTCTGTTGTTGTTGTTATTTTTTTGGTATAACAGTATGTGTGTGTTGGGGTGAATTGGATTCAATTGGTTTGCTGGTGGTTGGGTACACTTTGTTTTATTTTATTTATTTATTGTTCTACCTCTTTTGCTTTGTTTTGTTTTGTGAGAATTATCTTTATTATGATCATCAATCCATTATAGTGGGTTTTTCTCTGTTCTGCAGATTTGATTTATTTGTTCTAAATATGAAATACAAAGGGTTTCTGTTATAATTCATTTAGTTTCATCACTCATTACTAAGTGAATTAATTCATTATTCATTATCACATGTTGTTGTTGTTCGGTTCGGTTCGGTTCGGTAATGTCAACCAAATTGGGTGTAGGGTGGGATATTTGACAAATGATATTGAGAAAAGGGAACTTTGGAATTTAAGAAAGTTCCGTTTAAATCTAAAACGAAAGTACACACAGCTAAAGGGGAACATCAGTAAATACCATTCACTGGGGCTACCCATTTAACGGAGAGACGAAGGATCGCCTTTAAATAAAGAAGGGTTGGGGATCATGTTTAAAAAATAACATCGTTGAACTCTCACACATTTGTGCCTACACTTGGATTGACCATTTAATCAAAAAGTCAGTTAAATATTTCTCAAGCCTCGAAAGTCTACCCCTCTACATTAGGGTATGGAAGTGCTCTCAAATAAATTCGTACTCGCAGTTTAAAAGCTTTTAATAATGGTTATGTTTTCGGAAACTGTCAGGATTTGATCCATGAATCAATGGACATTTTTGGGTTGATGTTTTTACATGGGTTTCAACCTAGGTCCATTGTGTGATAGACAACGCCAAAGGCCGATTTAATGTGTTAAACTTATGGATGTTGGTGGCAAAAGAAAACATTCTCGTTGTTTCAAATGATTGCCAGTCTAAAATTGTCTCCAAAAACTGTACGAGCCATCGTTCATCTCGGGCGGAGGTAGAGAATGCCAGTAAATCATTTGGGTAGGGCAAAGTGATCAATGCCGCATACGAAAGCGGTTTCTATGTTAAAGTTGATCCGCAACAACTTTACAAGATCCACCAAGGACGGGTGGAAATCTTTACAGATTCTTTGTCATGTTAGGTGTTATAAGAAAATTAATGAAAGGGCTAACTGAAAACGAATTGCTCTGAAAATAGCCGACACTAACACGGAGCTATTTATGCAGTTTTGGAAATAGAAACCTTTTGAAATGATGAATTGATGGAATTCAGTCAGGAAATTGAGTTCTCTTTTCGTAGTTGCCTAAGGACAGTGTTCAAATAGAGACCACCGAGCCATATGAAAAACTGGAGGATCATAAGTAAAAAAATTAAAATTTTAGTGGCTTTGTACAACAATTTGTACCCTCAATATAATAATAGTGTATAATACACTATTGTTTTGTGGAGGGGATGCATTATTATTGTGAGCATTTTTAGTTGAGTTCATTTTCCTGCGGCCGTCTTCACCAAGTAAATATCGGGCCATTAAAAACGTCTCTAAAAAAAAACGCCGGCTCGAGATTCCCATCAGAGAGTACAGCTTGTCTCCCTTACTCCGCCTTAATGGATTGGGTTGGGAGACATACAGCACGATTTTGTGCATTCCTTTGAAGTACTGCCTGCAAGTGATTACAACATTCCTTTAAAGGACTGCTTTTATTATTTGGTCCACAAGACACATTCCGAAATGTCAAAACCTTACACTGTCTTTAGCAATGACTATGACAAGCTGTGAGTTAGGAATTCTTTTTATCTTTCGTGTCTGTTTTTCTCTCTCTCTCTATCTCTTCCCCTCTGTCGCTGTCTCTTTCTCATTTCCCTGATCTTTTAATTATGTTTTCTGTTTTGGAATTCGTTTTTTTGTTTATGTCACACATAACTGAAGAAGAGTCCTTACTTATACTTGAAGGCCATATTCGAGTAGACATTTGTGTGGAGGGGTACACACCGAGAGAGACAGAGAGAGAGATAGAGTGAGCGGAGCAAGCGGAGCGAAGAGAATAACGTTAATAACCACATCTTTGCCATACTGGATTTTAAGCCCACATCATCCTTCTCATCACGAGGTACTCGTGTCTGTTTCCGAATTCAATTTGGTGCAATAGAATAAACGTAGTAGAAGAAGAAGAAGAAAGAAGAAAAAACGTAAAATAATAATGGCAACACTCTTGCTCCAATACGACGCGATTGTTATTAATTTGTTTATTTTTTTGAATTTATTTATGATTTTTTGTTGTTGTTCTTCTTTTGTTTAAAATTGTTCTGTCGGGCGTTGAGTTAAGATGAAATGTGTAAATTGTAGATTTTCCTTTTCTTTTTTGGTGGATTTTTTTTTTCGTTGTTTTGAGGAGAGTTCATGGAATTGTATGGGTGGGAGGTAGGGGGGGCCACGGAGGGAATCGAGGGAGATTTGGTGTATGTTAAACGAGTGCGTCTGTGTGTGTGTGTTACGACTACCCTATGTTGATGGCCATGTCGAGTATGAGGTTATTGAAAGGGAAGCCAAAGGGGAATAACAATATGAAAAACGAAAAAAAAAAGTATTCAGTACACGAATTCACGATAATTGTATTCACACATGAACAACAACATAGAGAAAATTCCAAAAAAGAATATAACATGAATCATTCATTGCGTTCGTTTTTTTTTTATTGGGTTAATTTTTTTTTTCATGTGTATGTGTACACACAATTTTTTCTACTGTATTATTTTTCGTTTTTTTTTGTATAAGGTTTTCCTGCGATTTTGGAAAAGTATTCACATTTCTTTTGAGAATTTTCTGTTAAATTGTGGTAGTTTTACCAACACTTTCGTTTATTTTTATTTTATTTTTTTGAGTTTCACTTTTTTCAATGGATTTTCCATAAATTTCACACCAACAATTTTGTAATAAAATAGTTTGGCTTCAATTTTATTAATACTATTTTTTTGTGGTTAATTTCAGTTTTTTTTTTTTTTTTTGTTCTCGTTTGGTGCCGCCCTTTGCAAACTTATGGATACGAATATCAAGAATCAAACAGTGCGTATGAATCTTTGCTCTTAGAAAAACGCATTACTACCGACAACGACTACGACGACGACGACGATGATGATAGCCAACAAGGAGGAATACTCTACAAAGACAGCAACAAAAAATCGAGCACAGAAACGACGACGACCGCCGACGACGACTATCGCAGAAACAATCGTTTCAACAGAGTGTACACACACGAAATCTCATGGAAATTCTGTTAACGGGGGGGAAAACCACACACACACACACACCCAAATACAGGAAAACTAGCTTTCGGCTGCTGCTCTTTGTACAGGCGCGTGTGTGTGTGTGCGTTTGGAGAATTTTCATGGAGCACGAATACAACTGAAATCATTGAAGACCAGGAACCAATGTCAGAACACTTGTTAAACATGACATGAATTTGGAAAAACAAAAAGCAATGATAATCTCCCTCTCTCTTCCTATCTCTCTCTCGACATGGCTGGCTGGCTCCCGTACTCATTTCATCACTCTCCAATGTACAGAGGCGCACAGGTCGTTTGCGCAGGTCACAGTTTTACAACAAACTGGCGAGTTCAGAGAGACCGAGAGAGAGAGTACCACCTTTAATATTAATCACAATTAATGTACAAGTATGTACATACACACATATGACGTACATACATATGTATGTAGATTCCCATATGCCTTTTATTTTCGGGAGACCTCATACATGACATTCGGGTTTTTTGTTTGTCACCAACCAACTGTAACGGTAAGAGTGGAAGAAAGAATAAGCATCATTGTCATTGTCACAAATTGGACAAGTTTTTGGCCACACATCAGCATCAGCACAGAATCGTAGAAGAAGGCGGGAAATCTACGACGGAAGCTGTCTGACTGTCTCACACAGCCAACAATTTGGTCTGCTGGCCCAGAGACTAACCGTATAACGGCTATAGATCAAAGGCAAATTGTGGTCAAAGGCAGTTACAGGCTTACTCTCCAAATCTATTCTCTGAACTGAGTGTGTGTGTGCTTTTGTATTCTACAGAGTCTACACTAATTTCAAAGCAATTGGTTTTGGCATGCCATAGTAAATGTAACTATCACACACTCTCTACACACACACATATACATATATGTATACATATGGTAGATATTTATAAGTATGGCCCTGCACGATTATGTCCATATACTCCCTTCGATACTATTAAACCCATTATTAAAGAGTACAAATAAGTTTTGCCGCAACACAAAAAACTTTTCCCTGCCGTTACAGTGCATTTGAAAAGAGTGTGAGGGAGAGTGAGAGTGAGAGAGCGAGTGACAACACTACTGGCAACAACAGTTGAGTCGATAAATTGAATAGCGTCCTGCCCAAAAATGGAGCCATTATCGGGATTGCATTTTATAATTAAGTGCAACGTGTTGTCTAACATTTTAACACTGCCCGCGTTGCGTATACGCCTCAAGTGCTTTTCGAATAAATCGTTTTTGTGTGCATGTGCTGCACACCAAAGCGTACACACCAATGGCAATTTCAACATACCGCAGAGGCTTCAGTGTACACACGCACGCACACAAACAAATGTACAAACATACAATTCGTTGCAACAGCAGGCGGGGCATTCGTTATGGCCTATAAAAGCCACTTACCACTTGCTTTGTTAATGTATTTGTTTATTACCCCACAAGTGGCTTATAAACACTAGTGTAAAAGAGTTTTTTTTTTGTATTGTCGTATTTACAGAAAGATCCAGCAACCTGGCAATATCTGTCCAGGGAAGAGTAGGGGATTATTTAAAAAAAAAGGCTGTTCAATTTTGTCTTCTAAAATGTTGCCAAATGAATTAAAGTTGTTCTCAAGTTGAAATGCGAATAGCTTTAACCCATTCATAGCCAGCGATGCCGTATGGCACAGAAAAAAAAGGATGTCGTAAAGTGAAATCAAAATGTGTTAAAAAAAAATGCCTTGGTCATGAATGGGTTAATGATGTGACAATATTGAATATCTGTATCATAAAGGGTGTTTTTTATTGAGATATAGAACTTCGAATTGAAATAAAACACAAGAAACTCGTTTTAATGTCCATCAATTTGGCTTAATTGGAAGGATAATTTTATGCCATTAATGTTTAAATATGACTTGGGGCATGTGGCCGCCGCGGCTGGCTCGAATAAAGCCAATTCTACAGGTCCAATTTTCAACCACTTGTTGGAACCACAACTCATCCACATTCATGCCATCCAATTCGGGAACAAAATAGTCGGTTATCATGGCTCTATACCGGTCTCCATTAACGGTAACTGACTCTCCAGCATTATTTCGGAAGAAGTATGGCCCAATGACTCCACCAGCCCATAGAGCACACCAAACAGTCAGTTTTTGTGGATGTAATGGCATAAAATGGACGGAGCTTGCGGTGAACTTCGCCAACTGAACCATTACTTTCGAAATCAATTTGCACGATTTGCAAGCGTTGTTCTTTTGTCAACCAGTTCATGATGAAATGGCAAACCAAACTAAATATTAATCACTTGACAGCTGACAAAATGGCCGCCAGTCAAAAAAGTGATGCCAACTTAAAGTTCTATACGCCAATAAAAAACACCCTTTATCATGATGTTTAAAACTATAACATTCTGTTAATTTCTATCGTGTCTATGTTGACGTTATGTTACAGGGCTAACACTCTGTTAGTCGTACAGTGATACTTTATCACTTGAACAATATCGATATGAAACTCTCTGAATCTCATTGATATTTATAACTTGCGCTCTCAGAAACCTCTCCTACGCATTCAATAATAATATAACAGCTTGGTTTTATAAAACGTATACGAGACGAACAGAAACGTCGAAACTGAATTCTGTTTCTACAACTCCAACGAATCCAATTAGACAATACACACAAACATATGTAAGAAAAAAATTTCAATTAGAATTTAACTGAGACTATTTATAATAACAATTAAGCCAAACTCCTATTTCGGCCATGACTGAACAAAGAGTTGATTGCATAATAACATGTTCGTATGAGAGCCGACCACTGTCAACACATTTCACATATTTGCATAGATTCTGGTATTGGCAAATATTTGTTGTACTCCAACAAACAAACAAATCCATAAATTTCCACTTATATCCTATTTTTCGATAATATAAACGAGACGACCTTAATGGCGGTGTTGTTAAATGAAAACAGACAAATCTGATATCATTTCTATAAGAACACTTTTTCATGGCAACCTTCAAAAGGCCACCAAAGAAAAATACAAAAAAAAAAGGAAACAAAAACCAAAACACATTTCATGACGATTCCCAATGTGTGACAAATGGATATTAACAAAGAGTGTTGCCTTTTTGAAATGTTTAGTACAAAAACAAGTCAACGAAAGACATTACCCACTATGATTTTCCCCCGAAAACAAAACAAAAAAAATTGTGAAATTGTTATTACAAATGTCTTGCTCCCGTTGCGCTTGCATGTCGGAAAATAAAGTCTATCACAATAAAAACAAATAAAATGGGACAAACAAAAAGCGAGCAAGAAGTTGTATGTGTTTCTGTCGACGCGGTGAGTTAAATTCAGGTGATTCAACTACAAAATCACTCTTCCTTCAAATGCTGATTTTTATTTATTTATCTATGTTTTCTGTTCGATACCGTGAAAGAAAAAAAAAACAATTATACAAATTTTGTACTATGTGACATATAATTGGATAACTTGAGCATCCGGAACAGATTTCTCAGAAACGATGACAAGCCAAACGCCATTGTCGTTGACAAAAGGGTCAGTGACCTGAACTTTCTGCGTGTATTGTTGGTAAGCAAATGTAGTAACAAAATCCATTATTATCTAGGCCAACATTTAAATATGAAAAATAGATTTTTGGGGTTTTTTTTTAAATTGCCAGGGCAACAAATTCAGTGGGAGATTGTTAGCCACAATAACTCTTTCAAACTTCCCGCGATTATTCTTTTTACGCTTTCTTTGTGAAAAAGAACTTTAGTGGTTGTCCGCTGACGTAGAAGTCAATTTGTACACAAAATGGCTGCCGGATAGTGATAAACAGGAAAGCGAGAATGTCGCTGTATTAAATGTTCCCACTGAGTCGAGAGAAGTTCCCCTTCTGTTCCTTCATGGAATGTTAAGGGACATAAGTAAGTAAGTTGCAATAGAATCATAGTCCAACATTCCTCCAACAATGTTTTCAACAAAAAAAAGCCTGCGCGATATTTTCTGTTAAAAAAAAACACTTGCGACATATTTTCTAAAACAAAACTTGTGCGACATTATTCTATAACAATTTTTTTAGTGATTTTCTCTATAAAAAACAAACTCCTGCAACATTGTTTCTATTACAAATTCCTGCGACATTTTTTCTAAAAAAAAAAATTCCAGCAACATTATTTCTATTACATAAAAATGCTGCAACTTTTTTCTATAAAAAAAATCCAACGAAATGTTTCTTATAAAAAATTCAGGCGAAATTTTTTCTATAAAAAATTCAGGCGAAATTTTTTCTATAAAAAAATCAGGCCACATTTTTTCTATAAAAAAATCAGGCCACATTTTTTCTATAAAAAAAAAAACTCCTGCAACATTATTTCTAAGTAATGACATTTTTTCTATAAAAACAACTGCTGCGACATTTTTTTATAAATAAAAATTCCTGCAACATTTTTTCTGTAAAATAAAACTCCAACGACATTTTTTTTTATTAAAAAACTATTGCGACATTTTTTCTATAAAAAAAAATCCTGCGACATTTTTATTTTTTTTGTAATTCCTGCAAGATTTTTTCTATAATACAACAATCCAGCAACTTTTTTCTATAAAAAAAACTCCTGCGACTTTATTCTATAAAAAACTCCTGCGATATTTTTTTTTAGACTCTAAGTAATGAAACGCCTGCGACATTTTTTCTATAAAAAAAATCCTGCGACATTTTTTCTATAAAAAAAACTTCTGCAATATATTTTCTACAAAAAAAACTCCTGCGACAATTGCGACATTTTTTCTATGAAAAAAAATCCTGCGAAATTTTTCCTATAAGAAAACTCCTGCGAAATTTTTCCTATAAAAAAACTCGTGCTACATTTTTCCTATAAAAAACTCGTGCGTCATTTTTTCTACAAAAAAAAATAAAAAACTCCTGCGACATTTTTCCTACAAAAAAAAACTCCTGCGACATTTTTCCTACAAAAAAAACTCCTGCGACATTTTTTCTATGAAAAAAAATCCTGCGAAATTTTTCCTATAAAAAAACTCGTGCCACATTTTTCCTATAAAAAACTCGTGCGTCATTTTTTCTACAAAAAAAAAATCCTGCCTCCTATCTTTATATTTTTTCTATAAAAAAAACGCATGCGACATTTTTCCTAAAAAAAACTTCTGCAACATATTTTATACAAAAAAAAAACTCCTGCGACTTTTTTTCTACGAATTTTCTCTATAGTGCGTCGTCCGGCCAACCGGCCATTTGACAATGAACAGAAGAGATTTCCTGGATAGCCGCGTATTCCGGCTAAATGTTCTAACTTCAGGGACCAGACGACGGATATCTGACGAATAGATACCATTAAAATATCTATAGAATAGCGATACACAACCCACGTTCCGGCGATGCTGTAGGGAGACAATACAGTTGGATACCCTACCATCTCCCATCATCACCACCGCTCTCCTCTGTACACGGTCCAGAAGCTGCAAAGATGTCACTGATGTCCTTAACATCAAGAATGAATGTTTTTTTTATAGATTTCAAAAAATGTTCAATTCTAAAATACAAATTGTGCTCTTTCCCAACTTTCTTTTATAGATTTGCTGGACAGCAGTTAATTAAATTTCCCAAATTCTAATTTAATCTAAGAGCTTATTAAAAACTGCCATAAATATAAAATATTAACTAGTCTGCATAAAGTGTTGTTTTCAGTTCTGTTCCCCCATAAAAAAATTCTTAACAATTCTCGGCACAGTGATTTATTTCCTCATTTGGTTGGGGAATCTAATGATTTGGAAAATCTTTCTTCGGTGTCCTTGCCAACTAATCTAATCTGGCCGAAGCTCATTTAGCAGATGACTTTACACAAAAGTAATTTTACGAAAGGAATATTAAAAAAACCCAAAAATATATTACAAAAGTTTGACTTTACTTTACTGGAAGACAAACTCAAGGTTTACCCAAGATGATACAATCTATTTCTGGTTATTGCCTTAAAAAATGTAAAAAAAAAACACACACACACACACAATTTAATTATGTTAAACTAATTCGAGTTCAATGGTTAGGAGAAATTTCAATATTTGAATGCTCCAGTAGTCCAGACACATTCACTGTTAAATCGCTGTGTCATTCTAGGCGGCAACTACGAATCGTTTTCTGTCTGCAGTTGAATGAGAATTAAAAACTTTTTGTGTTTGCGAATAGTTTGACTGTTTTATTTACATAGACTACACATTGCAAGATAGGAATGGGCATATTTATTTAAAAAAAAAAAAAAAAAACAACAACGAAACTCTTAAAATAAAAGATAAACAAATTGGCAACAACTTTGTTTTACAATCGTTTCAAGGTTAAGGGACCGAAACAATATCACAAATATTCAAAACTACATATGTATGGGAAAATGTTTGGCAATTGTGTCCATATTAAACCTGATGTCGGTATAAAAGTAACTCATATTCCTCTTATTCCCCACCTACACATTTTGTATTTTATTATGAAATTTATCAGAAACAATTCTTTCGTTATAAATATTAAAGATTTCCAGTTCATATCACAACAGATGGTGGCAAATAAAAATTCAAAAGAAATCGGAAATATCTGCAATATTATGAGTTTATTGTTAATTTTTGTTTTTATTATGAATTGCGTGCCCACGATTCAAATGTCAGTCACAAGAAAAGCCCCAGCAATGATACAATCGACACGGGCAGAGCGACCGTGGGGGACGAGTTTCATTGTGTATGCGCTCTTAATTAAGTTCACAAAATGCAGAAAATATAAAAGTAATTAGTCAAACTAAGTGAAGGAAAACGAAATGAAATGAAATGGAGGAAACACAACAAACACAAGACTAGAATGAATGTTGCTGCGATACGACGACAAAAGACGGAATATTTAATAGTCGTGTAATTCGAACAGAGATTGTGTTCCGACAAACACTCACTTCACACTCTCGCGCACTCACTGTGTTAGTGGCAAAAAGGTTAAAGGGTTAACAAGCAATTTCATGGAATATTTGCATTTACGACTCATAACAAAAGAACCAATAAACACTCCACTACTCCATACATTCGTCCAGCCATCCAACCAACCAACCATTCGTCAATGTGTGCGTCTGTACGCCACTTTGTTGTAATGGACAGGCCCCATAAACACAACGCAACACACACGAAACGGTTGTTGTTTTTTTTTTCTCATTCATTTTATTGAGTTTGAGAAAAATTGAGTTATATTTTCGCTTACGAAAATTATGACTGCTCAGCTCATAGATGTCGCACAGTGGTGGGAAACCAAAAAAAAAGTGTTTGCGAAAAAAAAAATATGTATTTTTGTATGAGAAGATCTTCTATGAGAATATTTTTGGTGAGAAGATAGAAAACATCCATGAGAAGATCTTCTATGAGAAAATCTTCTATGAGAAAATCTTCTATGAGAAAATCTTCTGTGAGAAGATCTTCTATGAGAAAATCTTCTGTGAGAAGATCTTCTATGAGAAAATCTTCTGTGAGAAGATCTTCTATGAGAAAATCTTCTGTGAGAAGATCTTCTATGAGAAAATCTTCTGTGAGAAGATCTTCTATGAGAAAATCTTCTGTGAGAAAATCTTCTGTCAGACGATCTTCTATGAGAAAATCTTCTGTCAGACGATCTTCTATGAGAAAATCTTCTGTGAGAAGATCTTCTGTGAGAAGATCTTCTATGAGAAAATCGTCTATGAGAAAGTCTTCTGTGAGAAGATCTTCTATGACAAGGTCTTCTGTGAGAAAATCTTCTGTGAGAAAATCTTATGTGAGAAAATCTTCTGTGAGAAGATCTTCTATGAGAAAATCTTCTGAGGGAAGATCTTCTATGAGAAAATCTTCTGTGAGAAGATCTTCTATGAGAAAATCTTCTGTGAGAAGATCTTCTATGAGAAAATCTTCTGTGAGAAGATCTTCTATGAGAAAATCTTCTATGAGAAAATCTTCTGTCAGACGATCTTCTATGAGAAAATCTTCTGTGAGAAGATCTTCTATGAGAAAATCTTCTGTGAGAAAATCTTCTGTAGGAAAATCTTCTGTGAGAAAATCTTCTGTGAGAAAATCTTCTATGAGAAAATCTACTGTGAGAAGATCTTCTGTGAGAAAATCTTTTGTGAGAAGATCTTCCATGAGAAAATCTTCTGTGAGAAAATCTTCTGTAAGAAAATCTTCTGTGAGAAAATCTTCTGTGAGAAAATCGTCTGTAAGAAAATCTTCTATGAGAACATCTTCTGTGAGAAGAACCCTAACATAGTCTCCAAGTCCATTTAAATTAGTTTTTGAAACACTGTTGAACATATACGTGCGGATGAGGCAGGGTGGCATGCAGAGTGGGCAACAATGGCAGCATTCAGCAGCCATGACAAACTCAATTATATTTAGATGGATATGACGACGAGCATGCGGCAGCACTGTGAGGAGCGAACGGACGGACGGGAGGACGGATAGAGAAGTACCTTCTCTAACAACCACTTGACTTTGTGGCTCAATTGAATTCGATTTGTTAGACCCAACATTATTGTTATAAAATGTATTCAAACTAATTGACTCTGATGTCAATAATATTCATACATGTCGGCGATATTCCGATGATATTCACTTTTTCTTTTTCATTTTGAATTTTACTCCAACTGCCGTTGACATGTGTGTGAGATTGGGCAACAGGAAAAAAATCAACTGGGGGTTTAAGGGTTTTCTTTTTTTGTTAGCAATTTTCAAGTGTCGATATTGGCGGCGATGCCAGCAAATTGCAAATTCTATGTCTGACCAACATAACGCACGAGTGGCCAGCCAAAAAAAGAAATAGATGTGTATTTTTTTTGGTTAAAGTGTCATTGACTTCATTTCCAAGCCTAGAATAAATTGATTATTAGACCACTACCACGGGATTCTCCACCCTCCAACCTGTGGCACTGAACGGTGGCTATTGAATCGATTAAAGGCAACATCAAACGGTGGCATTGCTGGGTATTAAATGATTATTTTTCCAATAAATATTTAATGCAATCTTTTAACGAAGAGGATTACTTTAATGAATACTTAATTGGCTATAAAACTTCATTAAATCACAAATGTCCGTATCGTGTTCATTCCAAGAAGGACAGAAATTAAACACGCGCTCCGGTCCGGTTTCTCTTTGTCCGTCCAGCCGCTGTACAACAATGAAGGCAATGCTCAGACGTGGAATATTCAAGACACAATTTCATGGTCAATGGGAATTGTCCTTCGATGAGAACTGTTGCATTGATTTAGTTTACTATGCAGAAGCGAACTATCCTTCAACGTAGTCAAAACACTGTAAGGATAAAGATGAAGAAGAGATTATGCCGATCGAAACGACATAATCGTTATAATTTTATACTTTGGCGTATAAGTAATATTCAGAGCGTATACGTAATATTAATAGCTTATATTACTTAGGCGTATACTTATTATAAATTTTACATTTGGCAGGAGCTTTTTGTATTTATATTTTATATGTTCTTTCAAATGTTTTATTATTTTCCGTGATTGAAACATAAGTGATAGTAACATACAGTAGGAAATACTCAACTGTACAAACTCCAACGCCATCTGTGGATCACAGTTCGTGACATTATCAATTGAGATTCTACTCCGTACAAAAGTCGCCTCTTGTCGCTTTCTGTCTGTGCAAAATATGTTTTAAATCCTATAAAAAAACGGGATTTGCTAAATCTGAGACGTTGATAGAAAACGGAACTTGTTGGCCATCTATGTGTGAAAATATTTTGTATACGTTGTGCTTGACATTTTTGATTTAAGCTTCGGTCTAATGAAATACAGAATTTTGAAATATTTAAAAAGAGAAAATACTCTTGCCTACATTTCAGATCATTGTAAAATCATCAGATCATTGTTGGCCATCTGTATGTCAAACTGTTCTCAATTGTCTTCATGACGTCTGTTCTTCCAGGATGACATGAGAAAATCTGTCAAATAGATGGCCGGCCGAAAATATGAAAAATGTTATGAAGTGAGATTTGTTTAAGAAACATTTTTTTTTTTTTTTGAATTTTGGTTTTTTCCAGGATATATGGCCGGCCAGAAATATGAAACTGTTATGAAGTCAGATTTGTTTAAGAAACATTTTTTTGGGGAATTTTGGTTTTTTCCAGGATGACATAAGAAACCCTGTCGAAAATATGGGATTGTTATGAAGTGAGTGAGATTGTATAAAGAGACATTTTTTGGCAGTTTAGTTTTTCCAAGCTGACATGATTCAGACATATCAGTGGTCGCAAACCATAGAGCAAAATTAAGTTTTTAGATCAATTCTGTTAAAAAAAAAAGCGCATCTCCCAAAAAAAAATTTATAAAAATATTTAGGCTCGAGACTGCAGTCCTGGAAATTGTTTTTGAAAATAATTTCCAACAAGACTTTGGCGACCACTGCTGTAGATGTTGTCCTGATCGGCTTTTATTATGTAGCACTTTTCATAGTAGCGCCACCTATATGTGAATCGTTTAAGTTTATTCAAGCCTTGCTGTATAAACTATTATGTCCAATGGGGATTTTCTCTTGTGAAAGTAATGAGATTCCATTGTTAATGGCCTCAACGTGATATAAGAGAATTTTTTTTGAAAACTAGATTTTTAATGAAATTCTATAGAATTGATCCAAAATATTTAAAATTTATATAAATTATATTTTTAAAAGATATAGCAAATTTAATTGTTTCGTATGGGCCACACGCCCTTTTGATTGACCACAGACAACTCTCTCCTGTAGAAATTTCATTTCCGATATTTTCAGGGAGCCATTTAATTTCACCAAATAGCTCAAGTTTTTGCGAGTCCCATGACTACTGGTGGAAGTTATTACAAGAGACCGTTATGTCCAGCTGATGAATTTTTCGTTATTCGCACATATTTTTTTTTGTTCCCTTTCTCTTGTCGTTGCAAACATCTTTTCAAAAAGACTTGCGATACACATTTCAATAAATCTTCCAAGTAAGTTGACTTCATCTTTTTCATTTCACCAAAAAGATTAAACAAAGAAACTAAAACGAATTGCCGAATTGAACAAAGATACAAGAAGGAATGAAAAAAGCGCAACCCTTTAAAATGTCAATCAAATTAGGACCAACAACAATAACGCACTGCAAATATCTTAGATCGAAAGCAAAAAAAAAAACTCACACACAGGCACATACAAGCAGGGACCATTCATTTGGCACACACACACATACCCACTGACAGACATTTACACAGAAAAAATAAAGGAAAATTCAAAGAGGCAAACTAAATTATTCAAAATGGCCAAAAACTTCCGTTTGTTGCATATTGATATCGTGTTTGGCATTTTTCCTTTTCCGTCTTTTGTTTGCTGTGGGCCTTGTTGCTTTGCCATACTACAGGGCAACAGGAGAGCGGTGTGTGGGACCAGTGACCAGTGTTGTACAGCTAGCATGCAAGACCTGGTCTAACGTTCGGCCAGCAGTCAGTCGTACAGCAGCGGAGAGACACGTCCAAATAAAATGAAAAAAATAAATATAAAACAAAAGCGGAGGCAATAAAAACAGCCATGACAGCCATAAGGCGGCGGCGGCAAGGAGGCAACAATGCCAGTTGTTGGTAGTGCCTTTGAGCCGTGTGGTCTCATTACGTGTCGTGCTATACTCTGACAACGACCAGCAACACACATTCACAGCAATGATTTCCTTTCACGACTCATGTGAAACTAGGTGGGGATGAGTGTGTGTGTGTGTGTGTGTATAACGGATACTTAGATAGTGAGTAAGTGAGGGAGAGACACAGACAGAGAGAGAAAAAGGTGGTGTGACTTTAAATATGAAAACAAACTACTTACACCCACCTAAACCTCCACTCTCACACACACACATACTAACTACTACAAGTAGTTGGAAATTAAAATAGGCAAAATAAGAGGTTTTCAGTTGTTGTTTTTTACAGCCTTTGTTGTCGGTGACGACGTTTCAACACTTAGCAGATAATGTAATATGGCCTGGCACAAAGAGTGTTGTACTCTCTACTACACAGACACTCACACACTCACACACAAACACACATAAGCACTTCAACAGTACTAGGCCAATGACTTATGAATAGTTTGAGCTTTCGTTTACGATAAACTAAAGTGTCTTAAACAACAACAAAAATAGTATCGAAAACAGATGAAGCTCTTCGGAGTGTTTGAGAGAAAATTACTACGCAAAGTCCATAGCCCGATCTGTGTTAACGAGGTGTATTTCAACGAAGGGCAAGACTCATTCGTTTTATAAAAAAACAGACTGTAAGAAAACTAAGCATTTCCGAAGAATTTAAAGGTTTATTGTAATGTTTGTGTCCCAGTCTTTGAAAAGTTATATAGAACAACGACAAGACAAAAGGAACAATAAAAATATGTGCGAATAGCAAAAATTCATTAGCAGGACATAACTGTCCCTTATAATAATTTGCACCAGCGGTCATGGGTCTCATAAGAAATTGAACTATTCGGTTTACAAATTTTTTAAAAAAAATGTTTGGCTCCCTCAAAATCGAAAGATTTTCGAAAGAAGAAAATTCCACAGAGGGAGTGGATTTTTTGTGGTCAAATAATTTAAATTTGCTATATCTTTGAAAATATAACTTTTTAATCTTAATATATATTTACCCTCGACACTGATTCACTGATTCCCTGATTCACTGATTCACTGACTCTGTCACGCAGTACGTAGGAATTTAAATAGGCATTCTATAATAATTCTATAAATAATAATAATAAAAAAAATAATATTTTTTTTTTGTACAGAAATTGTGTTTTCCCCAAAATTTTTTTTTTACAAATTTTTTTTCCACAAAATTTTTTTTTTTCAACAAAAATTTTTTTTTTCCACAAAAATTTTTTTTTCAACAATTTTTTTTTCAGCAAATTTTATTTTTTTTGAAATTTTTTTTTACAAAAATAGGCATTCTATAATAATTCTATAAATAATAATAATAAAAAAAATAATATTTTAAAAAAATAATATTTCCCCAAAAATTTTTTTTTACAATTTTTTTTTTTTTACAAAAATTTTTTTTTTCCAAATTTTTTTTTTTCAACAAATTTTTTTTTCCACAAAATTTTTTTTTTCAACAAAATTTTTTGTTTTCAACAAAAAATTTTTTTTTCCACAAAAATTTTTTTTTTCAGCAAAATTTTATTTTTCAGCAAATTTTATTTTTTTTCGAAATTTTTTTTTACAAAATAGTTTTCTCAAAATATTTTTTACAAAATTTTTAAAATTAAGTAACAAATACTTTCTCAAGCAAATTAACGGGCGCCATAGGCTCATTACAACTTACTAGTTTTTAATATTTTGAGTCAATTCTCTATCGAAAGCGAGTTACGAAAAAAATGTCGCTTGCGACTTTTTCGCAATGAAATCAAAAACAAAATTCATGAAGAAGTTTCTCTGAAAATTCTTCAGCTGCCTTAATACACTGACCGGTTACTGTTGGCATGTCGTTGTGCCTGTGTCCGTGTCCGTGCACATGGACTTGCTCAGCTACAAAAGGATATCTTGGTTTAAAACTAATTGTTGCTTCTAACATGGAAATGACGGACAATGATGATATGGCGATATGAATGTTGTTCTCTATGCTTCCTCTAATTGAGTAGCACTCGTGGAGAGGGAGTGGGGAACCGAAACACTGACTGTCACAACGGTGGTTGTGGTTAGTTAGTTAGTTGGTTAGATGGGTGTTGTGGTTTGTCCGGAGCCTTCGAACGGTTTCTCTGTGTGGTTTTAATTATATTTTCAAGCAACTGAAGAGTATTCCTGGTATACACGTAACGTCAAACATACACGCTCAGATGCATGTATGCCTTCCGACTTTTGTTCGGGCAAATATAACGAACGATTTTATAAACAATACCAACAACAACATGATGTGTTCTCATGACTTTGTATGCAGGCGGGCCCACTTGTCATGTGAGAGTCCAAAGGCGTTTTAAAAAAGAGTGTACATTGAATTAAATTCTTAAGTGTTTTTTGTTTACGAAATTGAAAAATGTGTTTTTTGTTTTAAACCACAAAGCTATCAATCTCCGGCAGGACCTTCTTCACGAACAACATAAGATTTAAAAAGGATAAAATTTCATCTAAGATCTACGGTGTGCAATCTCACCCAAGTTACAGTCAAACTACCAAAACTGAAAGTCTCCGCAAGTCGAACTTTTATCGGCCTGCAATCACAGTCAAATTTCCATAACTCGAAGCACCATTATCAAGTTATGGAAGTTTGACTGTAATTTGGGTGTGATTGCTTTATCCTTTTTAAATCTTATGGTCTTCGTGAAATTGTTTAAGGGAATTTATTTTCTTGCCACCAGAAGTGCTTCGTCTTAAAGAAAATTCGAGTTTGGAAGATCCACTGTTCATGCAATCGGTCAGCACGAAGGTCTGGAAATTGGGTTTCTGTACATAAAAAAAACCCTTATGGAAAATAAAGGAGAATGAATTAGGTTTTTTGAATCATACGAAATATGTGATAAAATCTTAACCCTTCCGTCGACTTGTCGAATATATTCGACACTTCATATGAAAAAAAAAAAATTTGCCACAGAAAGTGTTAACACAGTTTTTTTGTGTGTGATTGGTATGAAGGGTCAGGAATGCCCGGTGTCATAATTTAAGGAAATGCGTGCAAGACCCCACAGCGTGATTTTGCCCAAGACAATTTGATCATCATTACAAAAGGCTCGAATATCAAAGAGTCCTACCCAAAATTTTGACAGACTAATAACGATATAATGTTTTTTAAGGAAGTCTTTCCATCTCATCTGCCTGTCTCGGCAAATGGCACAAAATGGCGTGGCTCCGCTGATAGACGACATAAGCAGATGAGGTCGTAAGAATAAAATAGGCGGCTTCATCGGGCATAAGCAACCCACCCGGAAGAACTGCAAATGACACCCCCCCCCCCCTTAGAATGACCCACTGACTACGAAAATCGCTATGAAGAGGGGGGGAAATGCCCCTAGTGATCCAAAAAAGTCCTCAAACTGTAGGTAAATGCATAAAAGGGACACAGTACAGAAGAGAAAATGTTTCAGATGCATCGAGGGTGTCCAGTTTTAAAGTTGGAAAAATTCTAAGTAATTTCAAAATTTTATTGACCAACAAAAAAAACGGTTTGTGACACCTCCAAAGGTTTTCCAAAAAATCGGAAAAAAATCTAAAAAATACTTTGCATTATCAAAATCAGGTGGAGCCAAAAAAAATATTTTTTTTATTTTTGTTAATATCCATTTCTTTTTGCTTTTTGTTCATCATTATGCAATTTGATGAAGTTTGACTACCCACACTTATATAATGGGAGGCGGATCGAATTTAAGAAGTGGCCAAGGCCTACTATGGCCACGCCCACAATTAAATTTTGTTTATCCACATGCGATTTCCAGAAGTTTGAGTACACACACTTATATTAGGGGCGGCGAATCGAATTTAAGGAGTGGCCAAGGCCTCCTATTGCCACTCCCACAATTTCTTATTTTTTTTATACTCATGCAATTTCCTGAAGTTACAGTATCCACTTGCTTTTTTTGGAGTAATTGTTTGCACCCAGAGCACACACAACACCCCCCCCCCCCCCCCCCTATATTACAACGATTTTCTTGATTTCTAGGTTATGATGAGGGGGGTGGCATCGACGGGTTCATATCGGGTCAAGGTGTTAGTCAGTCCTAAGTCCAAAAAAAAAAAAATACACTATCAGCCCAATTGTGAAAACTCCCCAAAGAACTTCAGAATTACCCACTGATGACGAAAATCGATGTGAGAAGGGCGGCAAATGTCCCTAGGCCTCAAACCAATTATGGTAACTCCCCGGGGGATAATTCCCGGGAAATTCACTTTTTTCAGATGAAAATCCTTCAATTCTGACTCCGAATAATCGAATATGTCCGTCCCTTATCATTGTTCTTCCGATCTGTTTAGAAAAAGAGGATATTATTATCGAAAAAAAAAGCCTGGAAGTTTTCATAACTCCTGACTCATAACTTTATAATTTTTCCAGTCGATATACAAATTTTTCCGAGCGGCCGTTATGTGGTACGACTATCAAACAACAAACCCAGATTTTCCTCTTCGTAAGAACATCAACAATTTTACAGCGACCGTTCCCACCTCCAGTAAGCCATGTAAAACTTATCTAGAAAAGCGTTAGTCACATAGAGCCGGCTTTAAATCGCAGGTACAGCTAATTAATCTGAGAGAAGTTCTTCGTCTGAAAGTTAACATAAATTGATTCTAATGTTTAATATAATTAATCAATGATGATAAATTCTATTAAACCTACTATAGCATTTTCAACGTTTCCATTGACCATATACATACGTCACCTCCTCTGTTATCTTCTGGTCCGTCAATTCTCGTCTATTACTGTGCGTGTACAATGATCAGTTGCATGAATTTCTCTCAAGCGATGTTTGTTTGTCTTTGCATTAACAATGTGTTTCAGATAAACGATTTTTCAATAAAACAGATTTTCGATTAACCGAAGTCCAAGGCATGGCAAATCATCCAGAACAATTGCTAAATATATAATTATGATAGATTAGAGCAATATTAAGAAGTGTACCCTTTGAAGGACTTTGTCGTAACACCTTAAAGGGAAGCTTTCCGCCCGATATCCGCCACTATCACAATGTGATAGGCGATGACCAAGTTCAAGGGAATATTTAGAAAATTAAACAATTCTTTATATTTTCAGAAAGTACAAAGTGACAACCAAAACATTGGTTGGTTTGTTTTGCTTTCAGCCGTGCCCATGATCTCATGGACCCCATCTAATGTTCACATGTGTTTAGTGTACCGCAAAATGAACTCTTTAAACGCCCTCATACATTCCAGCTTGTCATCGTAGATGGAACAAGTGCAGTACAGTTTGTTTGTTTGTTCGTTCTGTTGCTTTCAATACAAAAACTGACATGAACACAAACGCACACACACACACACACACAGCCGGCATGAATGCAGAATAATAAAACAGAACAAACAACAACACAACCGAACTGAACCGAACCGAACTGAACAGAAAATTAACCTGCACGTGTATGTGTGTGTAATTCTTGTATGCACAATTGTTGGGGATTTATTTCTACACCATTTTTATCGCCGATAGCACTTTAACACTTTAACCCCACTTTAAAAATAAATCACAACAATAGTTTTTCGTTGTTTGCCTTCGCCTTCTCACTTTACAATGCTGTCGTCGTCGTCGTCGTCGTCGGCGTTGTTGTTGTTATTGTTATTGTAAGGCCTAAGCATATGTATAATGGTGCAACATATCTGCCGGTGTGGTTGTTGTTGCTGTTGTCATTGGCGATGCTGCAGCAATTTTTAGCAATTTTTGCCATTGTTGTTGCATTAAACTCTACTCCAACCAAAGCTTTAGTAAGAGATACACAATGGAGATTAACACGACAATGATGACGATGTTGATGAGACGACGACGACAACGACGATGAGGATGATGCTGCTGCCGATGCCGATGACTGTTGCCTGCTCGTTGTTGTAATGGGCGATATTGTGTGCTGTAAGTTTCGCAGAGGACTTTGTAAACCAACTTTGCTTACTTAGGACTGAATAATTGCTGTTGTTGTTTTTGTTTTCTCTTGTTTTTTTGTAATACTTGACGCCTCTTCTCTCAGTCAGTCTCTGCATGTTATCCTTTGTTGTCGTTGTCGTTGACGTTGTTGTGTTGTGTGATGATGCAGTTTTTTCTTCTTCTTCTTCTAATTGATGATGATATACTTCTCTACTCTCCACCACCACTCATAGTTTTACTGCAATTGTTCTACTCCACTCATTTTGCCTGGCTCTTGGATGTGCGTGTGTGTGTGCGTGTGGCTTCAGCTCTTGCTGTTTATGTTTATTTGTTGGTCGATGCTGCATTTACTGTCAGCATGACAAGAGCCAGCCGAGCAGCGACATGTTCCATAAGCAACCAGACCCATATCTACTGTTGTTTTGGTTGTTGTTATTGTCTGCCAGAGGGCATAACGGCGACGACAGTGACAACGACAACGACAACAACAAGACAAGATGAAAATCAACAATTATTTGAATTTGAAAGTGGTAAAAGAGATTTTTATTGCTATTGTTGTTGTGCCATGGTCTTGTGACTCTTCGGTATATATGGAAATAGCGCCATCTACGTGGTGGGTTTGACAAGTCTTTGGTTATAATGTACAGGGTCCGCCAAATGACTGTTTTTTTTTTGAAAATTCTTTAAAAAAAAAACTACTAGATATTTTCTCAAATTTCTGTTTTTATTTGAAAGTACAATCCTTCGGGTTAATTATGGAAAATAATTACATTCAAATGGCCTGCGCGGCTTGCCATGCAGTAGCCTAACGACATCAGCTCTGCGGCTGATAATGCGATCTGCAAAAACAGGGCGCAAAACATCAAGTGTAGCTTCGGCTGTGTGGCTCGTAGTGCCGTCCTATTGAAACCAAATGTTTGCCAATATCCTCCATTTCAATTTTTGTAAACAAAAATTGGTTCAACATGGCCGGATAACGAAAATAACGAAAACGAAATAAGCACTAGTTGAAAAAAAAAAACGTTAGATGGCGGACCCTTTATTTCCATTTCTTTTTAATTGCAATACAAATTGATTTTTGTTCATCCTTATGCAATTTGATGAAGTTTCAGTACCTACACTTATATAATGGGAGGCGAATCGAATTTAAGAAGTGGCCAAGGCCTACTATCCCCACGCCCACAATTACATTTTTTTCATCCACATACGATTTCCAGAAGTTTGAGTACACACACTTATATTAGGGGCGGCGAATCAACTTTAAGGAGTGCCCAAGGCCTCCTATTGCCACTGCCACAATTTTGTTTTTATACTCATGCAATTTTCTGAAGTTACAGTATCCACTTGTTTTTTTCACCCAGAATGTTGCCAATATTCACCTCTTTAATTTTTGTAAACAAAAATTGGTTCAACATGGCCCGATAATAAAATAACGAAAACGAAATAAGCACTAGTTTAAAAAAAAACGTTAGATGTCGGACCCTTTACAATATTTTTCTTACAGAACAAAATTATAGGAATGCAACAGTGTAAGAAAATAAAAGAGAATGTACCCCGTATTCATAAAAGTTTATAAACAAATTTACTTTATTATTGTTTGGGGTAGGGAATTAATTAAGAAAGAAAAAATCCCCCAAACTTTTCGAGTCCGGAGATAACTTCTGTGTTTTACGTTGGATCGGGACAAAATGAGTATCATTGGAAAGCTTATCGAAACACTTTTCCAGTTATAAATAAACAGGGTTCTCTAACAAGAGGTGTTATTTTGGTGTTCAAAGAAAAATGAAATTTTTTGAGATAAATGATCGGATGTTTATGTCCCAATAAAGAGGAAGTTATGCCGTTAATAATGAAAAACAACATCAAACGAACACCACGACCACGCTTACAGGACCATGTCCTTTTCATAAAATTTTCCATAACCAAATACCAAAGTAACTGCCCTATGTCCTCGATAGCCTCACGAATTCTATCTTTGAGGTCTTGAATCGAAGCGGGGCTGTTGGCGTAGACCGTATACTTCACTTGGCCCCAAATGAAGAAGTCGCCAGGTGTTAAATCACAAGATCTCGCTGGCCAATTGTGATCACCTCTTCGAGAGATAACACGGTCCGGAAACTTTTTAGTTTTGCGAACTGTGACTGCAAGATTTTCACCATCTTTGTAGAGAATTTTAATAATTTTAATGCGATGTTGAAGCGTGTATCGTTCCATTTTCAGCAATGGCATAGTTTCTACTTGTCAAATGCCAAAGAATAAAAAGCTTTAAAAGTGACAGCTAACATAATACCGGGTTATTCAACACACCCTTTGTACAATTCCGGGATAAATCTAAAAAGTGGACTGTATGATATGAATAGAAACTCCCAGAATTGTATTGATCAGGCAGTTTCCAGTTTTCATAAAAAAGAGGAAAAATAGAGAGGTGTTTCAGTTTTTGAAAATGTGCTGTTGGATGCAAAGTAAATTACAAAAGTAAATCTCAAAAGGGTAACTATGGCGGATGACATTCAGCAAAACCGTACTTATAATTTAACTCAAGATGGAAACCCTTTAGATAAGTCAGCGAAAGCGTTCGCCTATGTAATAGTGATTATCTAAAGAGTTTCCATTTGAGGGCAAATGACCAAAAAAAAAGGGAAATTCAAGGAATTTTAGGAATTCATTTTCTTATTCTATCTTAAATGTAAATGTTGTTGAACACGGTTCAACACCCTTTGTTGGAAAATCCTGTAAAACCCATGCTGCGGCGACATCAAATAAAAAGTTTTTTGGGTTATTTTTATGGAAAAAGGGTCTATACTCCAAATATGGCTTATATGAAGGTGTGTATACGTTGTTATAACATTAAAGCCAAGAACTTAAGCTTTAATATGGTACCTCACTTGGACCATTTACCCATTAAATAGCGGAGATATTATGGATTAAATATTTACATTGGATTGCAAAAGTCAAAAAATCGCCGTTGGGCGTTAGTTCCACATTTTTTTGGGGCGGACTTCTTTAAAATCTTCTTAAAATCGAACGAATACTCTGTAACCACATTTTTTTAGACAATTCGGCTTAAAGTAAATTTAAAGCTACATTTTAATACAGCTTTAGAAACCTTTGTTTGGGAAAATGTATGAAAATACATTTTTCTTAACAAAGCTTTGTAAAGCTGTTAAAAATGTATATGAGTGCTATAAAGCTGATCATTTTTAATTGTGAATAATTCTGATTATTTACAGGGTGGCAGCTTTTCATGCAACTATTGAACCACGACCACATACTACGGAAAAGATTCAAATGCGAAGAAGATTCACATCGTCGGAAAGGATAGAGTGAAATAAGAATTTCTCAAGAATCGATAAGAAGGAGAACAAAAACGAGAAGAAGCTGGCAAATGTCGCCACGAAAAAAGCCGACATAGAGCACAGAGGCAAAGTTAGCAATTCAAGAACAGAGACCTCTCCACATGAACTACACTGGCTCTTTTACGGCGCTGAAACATGAAGAGTGGCTGGAAAAATCCTTCGCAAAGTCTGTGTTAGGCATCGAACTATATCAGCTATATCCGGGCAAAAATGCTTCTAAATACAAAGATTGTGCTGGTCGAAGGTACGAGGAAGAACGGACTTAGGCGATAACTACCACACAAGGCACTGATAAGGAGAAGGCGAACTAGAAAAAGCCTGATCATGACCGAATTTTAAAAGCAACAGCTGCTCATTTCCCCTAGAAGATAAAGAAAACTAAACAATATACAAATTGTCCAGGCGAAACACTTGAATTTAACAAACACAAAAACTGTTTGTTTTGTTTCTGTTTCTGTTAGTCGAGTTTAAGATCATTGATTATTTCTAGTTCTTTGCTAAAATAGAAATGTCGAAAAAAGACTTCAAGCGTTGTGTTAGCTTCGCTTGCAGGCAGGGCATACGGATCCGTTTAAACTGCGACTAAAAACGCCTTAAGAAAAATCTAAAAAACCGCATGTTTGAGTTTATGCCTTTGCAAAAACTTGCCACTCCACCTACGTCGCCAGCGACTACCAGGGAAAAGGTGGAAGAAAAATTAAAAATAAAGAATACAATTGAACTGAAACATTGCACTTGTTCTAAACTGCAGTAAACAGGTATGTGTACAAAAGTATAGACTGGGAGAGCGCCCCGTCTGCCTTCCATGGCGCTGGCAGTAACGTTTCTCAGACCTTTTGTTATTTTCTGTCTGCTTGTTTTTCATCACACACACACACACATATGTACGTTGTCGAAAGATACTTCCAGGGCAAGAAGACACTGATTTGAAAGTGTGTCTTTGATGGCTACACTCAGTGAAATGAGGCGTGTGAGACGAGCTTCCTTCATTCAGCCCACACGGGCTTATGTGGAAAACTTCATCATCAACGTACACGGCCAGCGTTGAGACACTTTCTGCATGAAAAAGCCACAACAACAAATTATTGTCGTACAATGTCTTGGCATTGTTGTTGGCGGTAGGGTTGTTTCGGGTTCTGGCCAGGTCGGGTCGGGTCGGTTCGGGTTGGGGAATGTGATACATTATTTCCACCGTGAAAAACATTATCGCTGTCATAATTTGAATTTTATGGCAATATTTGCTTGTTTCTTCGCTTTATGAGCTGTTCGTTGGTTATAAGGATTTTTTTTCTCTCTCCAAGCCCTTTCAATCACCCCCCTCGTTTTCTATTCCATTTTGAAGGAAATAAACAATAAATATGAATGTCTGGCTAAATACCAGTAACTAAGTACAGCATGACATTTTCTGTCAAATGGTGTGCAATACTTAGAATCCCTTTGGATTTCCTTTGTAGACCTTGTCATTTGTTATCGGGGAATATATGATAAATAGTTTCTGGAAAAAGGTGGCCGTAATTGCAGACCAGTTGATTTTGAATTTATGTCAAAAATACCATCTCCTCTGACTTCTTGTGGGACGCCCACTTTTACGGCAATTGACCACCTATATGTTTATTGCAATTGGATATGTGAATAAGTCACAACAGAACAAAGCTATTAATTTTCTAACCGAATTGTTATAATGTTCCTACTTTCAGAAAGCAACTCTTTGTACACAAATTCCCGAACATTTTGTATGTAAGCGTGTGAGAAATACAAAGAAAACAACAACATTTGACAATAATAACACTTCTAACCAGTTTTTATTTCAAAATATTTTTTTCCATGTGACAACCCTATTAAATTCGCGAAAACACTTTTCCATACATGGCAACCCTTTTTGTCTTAGACGTGGTAGGAAGGCTGATGGATATAAACCTTTCTAACCAGTTTTTATTTCAAAATATGTTCTTTATACTTGGCAACCCTTTTCCACACATGGCAACCCTGTTAATTTCGCGAAAACACTTTTCCATACATGGCAACCTTATTTGTCTTAGCCGTGGCAAGAAGGCTGATGGATATAAACCCTCCAAACCAGTTTTTATTTCAAAATATTTTCTTTATACTTGGCAACCCTTTTCCACACATGGCAACCCTATTTGTCTTAGCCGCGGTAGCAATGCTGATGGATAATAACCCTTCTAACCATTTTTTATATCAAAATATTTTTTTACACTTGGCAACCCTGTTAATTTCGCGAAAACACTTTTCCACACATGGCAACCCTATTTGTCTTAGTCGTGGTAGGAACGCCGATAGATATTAACCCTTCTAACCAGTTTTTATTTCAAAATATTTTCTTTATACTTGGCAACCCTTTTCCACACATGGCAACCCTATTTGTCTTAGCCGTGGTAGCAATGCTGATGGATAATAACCCTTCTAACCATTTTTTATATCAAAATATTTTTTTAAACTTGGCAACCCTGTTAATTTCGCGAAAACACTTTTCCACACATGGCAACCCTATTTGTCTTAGCCGTGGTAGGAAGGCCGAAAGATATTAACCCTTCTAACCAGTTTTTATTTCAAAATATTTTTTTTATACTTGGCAACCCTTTTCCACACATGGCAACCCTATTTGTCTTAGCCGTGGTAGCAAGGCTGATGGATAATAACCCTTCTAACCATTTTTTACTTCAACATATTTTTTGACACTTGGCAACCCTGTTCAATTCGCGAAAACCCTTTTCCACACATGGCAACCCTATTTGTCTTAGCCGTGGTAGCAAGGCTGATGGATAATAACCCTTCTAACCATTTTTTACTTCAAAATATTTTTTGACACTTGGCAACCCTGTTCAATTCGCGAACACCCTTTTCCATACATGGCAACCCTATTTGTCTTAGCCGTGGTAGGAAGGCTGATGGATAATAACCCTCCAAACCAGTTTTTATTTCAAAATATTTTTTTTTGCACTTGGCAACCCTTTTTATTTCGCGGAAAAACTTCGCCTTAGCTGTGGTAGGATGGTACGATGGTACAGGTACCAAAAAGCCACAGCCCTCCCCCAGTGCAATGGTACATGTCAATCACTTACCGGTCATTTTGAAAACCTAGAAGTAACCCTGGAGAAACTTCAGTCATATTTTCTATTTTGATTCAGATACCGACAAGGCGTAAAAGGATCCGGTTGGGTGAGTAGAGTGAAATAAAATAAAATTTGAAAATTAGGGAAAATTCCGGAAGAGAGATAAATACACTCACAAAAATTTTTGTTTGTATTTATTTCTCAAAGACTTAGAAAAATTTCAAATATTTTTTCAGGGACTTAGAAAAATTTTAAAATTTTCAAAATTTTTTTTTTTTTCAGATATCAAAAGAAATATACAGAAAATATTGTAATTTAAAAGAAAAACGCGAAACGCGATATATATAGTAAGTAACTTGATAAAATGCAAATAAATACAACTTTTTAAAATATTTTTTTTCTTATTATTTCAGAAAATGTTTTTGGTATCAGCAATCAAACTTAGCAAGCGTTTTTACAGAGAAGTGAAGCCAGCCCTTGAAATGGAACCGCCCAAGCCGGACAATATTACGCGGGCGTGCTGGAGAAGTTGTATGCCGAAGCAATGCAATCGACAGCCAGCGGCATTTGAATGCCACAAGCGGAAATTTTTTTTTAACAATCCAAATTTATAGCGAAAAATATGTTTAATTCGTTTTGGTTTTTTCTTGTTATTGGTTAGTTATTAATTGTTATTGTTGTTTGTAGAAAAAATAAAAATTAACAAAAAAAAAATCATAAAAATGTTATTGTTGGTGGCATTTGAATGCCACAAGAGGGCAATTTTTTTAATAATCCAAATTTATAGTGAAAAATATGTTTTTTAACAATCCAAATTTGTATGTTTTTTAACAATCCAAATTTATAGTGAAAAATATGTTTAATTTTTTTTGGTTTTTTTTTTGTTATTGGTTAGTTATTAATTGTTATTGTTGTTTGTAGAAAAAATAAAAATAAACAAAAAAAAACATAAAAATGATGAGTTTTTTTAAGAAGATTGGAAAAGAGGGGAATAGGGGACCAGCGAAATGGGACCGATGTGTAGGACATGATGTGTACCTTCCAGAATGTTTAGTCCTAAAACATGAAACTAGAGACCGACCAACATCCAATAGATGTTTGTACTGGGCCAAGATTACATCATAAACGATCTAACACTGCCTGCGAGACATGTGCCCCAGTGACCGAGTCCATCAGCAAAGCACACCATCCTACTATTCAAAGCAATCTCAATCTTTTGATTGTTATAGTTAAGTTAAAGTACATGAGATTAATTCGACGGGCGTAGAAAAAGGGCCAAGGGACAACCACAACCCCAACGCACAAGTGTAGAGTTTCCTCAGACCAATGTGTAAAAGAAATCCATCTGTTGTCCAAACTCCACAACGATGGTCCACTACAAATGTCTAAACATTAAATTGGCAACTTAAAGTGTACAAACTCGCCGCATAAATAATGTCGCGATACCCCTTGGTAAATATGACACACCATATGAGAATCATTATTGATCATCCAATTGGCAAGACTAGAATTCATTCCCGCGCCTCCTGTTGTTTCAAGTTGTGAAAAAATGAACTGAATGTCATTCGGATATAAAGAGAATCTGATCAAGTTCATGTTCAAGTTCAAAATAATACAAGATAAGATAAGACTCGAACCAGTGAGCAGTGTACGTTATAATTTGTATACCCACTGACCGGGATCGACTGCTGTTTCACCTTTAACTGTGGAGGTGCATTTTTTGGACATATCATGTGACCACCACCACCACAACAACCCAAGCTAAAGGTTAAAGCTTTTTCGACACGTTTTCCAAAAGTATTTATGACTTATAACAATATTAATAAGTAGCTGACAAGATTTGCATTTAATTTGCAGCATTTGAAAAAGAAACTCGAACTCGAACTTGACCGATTGTTGCCTCTGTTGAAAAGATTGAACATTTTTTTTTCGGTGTATATTTTCATGTACGAGAAAATAAATAAAATATAAATATTTTTCTCTCTTTTTTTTGATTGTTTTGATTTCTCTACAAAAGTCAATGTTTTTTGACAATTTTTTCGCGTAGTATCGAAGTGTGTGAATCGAGCATCGCGAAAAGTGTACCGCTATATTCAATTCATCGGTTTTTTTGTTCGTTTTCAGCAAATTGTGGAATTCAAGTCGGAGAATGGATTCCCCGTCCATAGGATTCCCATTCACAACATTACCTGCGCAAAGCCCGCCGGAGCGAATGGAAGCTGGTCAACATCTTCAAATAACCTCGCGGAAATACAATTCAAAGAAATTTTGGTAAGTTTGTGTTTGGTTGGCGCGAATTGTTGACAAATTCAAATTGCAGAAGAGATTCTCCCTCTCATTGCAGACAAACACATACAATTGCGGATATGGACCCCAGAAGTAAACGGAATCTGGGTAGGACGTTAAAATGCAATCGCGTGAAATGGAATTCAATGGATTTTTGGTGGTCTTCAGTTGGAAAAAAAACTAATTAAAGAATGGATTCCCTGTCTCAAGGCAAACAATGAAGGTAATGGATACAAAACATATGAAAACAACACGCGTAATCATGGTAAGTTCCTCAAAACACAATCGCGTTAAATTGAATTTAACAATTTTTGCTTGTTTTCAGTTTAATTGGCCCGAATTCAAATCGAAGAAGGGATTCCTGTCCTCTCTCAACAAAAGCAACGCGATATCGTTTCTGTGGGTCCATTACCACATGTTTCTTCCTCGTAATTGGTAAGTAAGTAATAAATTGTTTCATTTAATTCCAGAGGGAAACAAGATATGGATTCTATGAAGATAATCTGTGACGCTGCAGTTTGAAACTGTTCGTCGAAGTCCACTGTGAGTCACAATCTGTTGTGCGGGAGTCTCTTTGAGTATGAAACTGTTCTAGGCCGACCAGTTTCATTCTTTTAACTCTTAGATAACTTTGATTCTCAGTCTGTTTTACGAAGACCAGTGTGAATCTGAAAATATTTAACGAAGGTCACTGTAAGTCTAAAACTATTCTGCGGAGACCAGTTGGAGTTTGAAACTGTTCCGCGGAGACCAGTCAAATTTTTTTTTAATTTGAGAGCAAATTGTGGGAGGAAAACTTTAAAGACTATGGAATTCAGTTCGCAGTACAAAATCTTATGGAAATGGACCAATTACCATCAACTACAAAGTGAATAATATTTGGACGATAACGCAATTCTCAGCTGATGTATCACCAGTTTATTTAGTTTGGTTCTGTACTTGCAAAATCAATTAATATCAACTATGGACGTTTGTAAGATTAGTTTACCCTCATCAACATAATTTAAATAAAGTTCACCTTCACCTCATCGTGTCGATGAGTAGAAGAGCCCTTACATGCGTTATAGTGCATTTCATTTACAATTACTTCAATAACATTCGGAATACCGGAAATTCAAGATAACACAGGTGAGGAAAAAGAAACCACCATAGACCAGCTCACTGAATTTGCCAAGCTGATTGCTTCTCGCTGAACTGAACATCAAGGAAATTAAACAATTACTTAGTTGATAACAAAATAAGAATATATATGATCGATCAACTTACCCAATAGCAATAATTTAATATCCTTTGCCGCCTGTATGCCATCCTCTTTAAGATTCTTCTCAATTTGCTTGGAACGTTGTATGGCAGCGCGTTCTTCAGCTGATGTTGTGCAGCCCATCTTTTTCCGTTTGTTTGTTGATTTTTCCTTTGACTTGGCTATTAACTTTTCCTTACCAAACGTCTGCACAAACTTTGGCGTTCTGGCTCTCACACGTTCGCTTTCTCTCGTTCACTTTCACTGTTGCAACGTACACAAACGTTCAAATGTTTTATTAACTCGTCTAATCGTTAATGGCGGCTTTGGTTTTAAATGTTAAATTCCCGACTTCTTTTGATTTTTAAATAATTTTTATGTTGGGTTGGAGGTTTTTGAAAAATTTTGGTTGCTAAAATTTGTGGTTAAAAAGCAAAAAGTGAAGTGAATTCCATACAAAAACGGCGTCCTGCATAAAATATTGTTTTGCTTAAATGAAAAAAGGGGGACGCTTAATGCAAAACCACCAGTGAGTCATCGCTATATGAGTAAATAAAACGATGAAAAACAATTCATAGTGCCCTCCAGGTCCCTGGCCGGTTCCATGGGAATATGCACACACACTCCCTCACTCATAACAGACTCCACTAAATATTTGATATCAACACACACTGAGAGAGAGAAGAGAATACAGTGACAACGACAACGACACTCACTCATCGATAAATAATGAATTCCCATAAAAATGATGTTCCAAATGAACAAGAAAAAGCTTATGCTAAATGCTTATCAAGAACACACTCAATCGAGGCACGAGAACTTCAGCCATGTCATGCCATGAAATAAATCCCCATCCACCCGGGGACTCAGACGTTCTTATGGAGGCGACATGCCCCATAGAATTCCCTCATATACACTTCGACACATTATGTATTGCCTTCAACGACGACATCATTGCTTCCACGGCAAACAAGCATTCATCATTCATACTCACATAACATTTCCATCTGACAAATCAATAAGGAAATGCAATTTCGAGAACATAAAAAAAACATATAT
Organism: Hydrotaea cyrtoneurina; assembly: GCA_958296145.1. Classification (NCBI taxonomy): domain Eukaryota; kingdom Metazoa; phylum Arthropoda; class Insecta; order Diptera; family Muscidae; genus Hydrotaea; species Hydrotaea cyrtoneurina. The sequence continues at coordinate 75,967,916 of OY282516.1, read as the reverse complement.
ACATGTACGAGTATTTTCTGTATGAAAAACAAGAATGGACGGAATGGGAAACTAGTATAACAAGCAAGGATTGCATGCTTTACGCTTGCGAAGAATTCCTTGTAGGGAAAAACATAAAATTTCCATTAACCTCATTGTAGCGACACAAAACACACTCAGTTTAGTTTTCCTTGATAATGTTGTTGTCGCTGTCGTTGACGTTGTTTTGTCATACACAAGGACAACGATATCCGTTGTGTGGCGCTGTGTTAGTGCAAATAATCGTCTACGGATTTTGATTGAGCGAATATTTTACATGATTTACGGGCTGACCGACCGGCTGCATTGAACGACATTCCAAGAGGCAATTGAGCAGAATTAAGATATTACTTTGAAAAGGACTTGTGCAAATGAAATAATCATCATTGCATCATTTATTCTCTATAAATTATCCATTATCCAAGGACTCTTTAACAAATTCATGAACCCCCACATTTCTAAGAATTCTGTTAAGCAAAAGATTTTTTAAAAAAAAAGATCACAAGCTCGACTGAAATCTGGCCGGGACCTCCCACTGTTTGAAGCCATCCCCGAAAGGGCAGAAGAACTGTAACAGAGCTTAGGGATTACCTTTTAACTCGTTAAGTCGCCGGCACTTACGAGATGGATACGGTCGCTGAAAATGTTTCGATGGACACGACCTATCACATGGAGTGATGTTATGTCAACTTTCCAATATTTTCCGTCTCGATTGATTTGGGCTGGTCTCCTTCTTGATCATCAAAAAGTAAGGACTTCTATGGACAGATTCGATGTTCAGAAAATGACTGTGTTTTCGGCGGTTGTTTATATCGTGTAAAGGTGTTTGCACTATGGGATGGCCCAACTAAAAATAGAGTAAGATCCGATCCTACACCGGCCCAGTTAGAAATAGTATCTCAAAAAAGAGATGAAGAAAGTCATTACTTTTGTCAGCCGAACAAGACTTTCCCTGCGAAACACTAAGCCATGGGCAGTTTCCCATCTATCATTACCAAATCCATACAGTTTATTATCCCTCAGATATACACAAACTCCAATATCAAAGTCCAAAAAAACGCCGCCTTTACGAAAACTTCCTACTATTGTTTGGCACAACGATAAACGCTCTTCCCGCATTCAAATTAATTTCTATACTACGACAATAAATGATGAAAAAAAAACCATCGATATACAACAGGGAGCTTCTTCTATGTACGTTTCCAATAAGAGACTATCTGCTATCTTATCATCATTTATATTTCGCTTGGGGGGAAAACAGGATCAATCGATAAACTTCTGATAGATAGAGATAATTTCCAAAGCAATTTCAACATTATCAGCAGCAGCAGCAGCAAAATACTCTTGCGTCCGTCCGTATGTGACGAGTGGGAGGAGTGTACAGAAAACGAACAAACGGAAGCCTATATTGAATATTGATACCAAAGAAGAAAAAACGAGGGAAATTGGAATAACCGGAAGGGAGGTGAGTGTGTGTATGTGCGCGCTTTGGTCTTTTTTGTGTGTGTGTTTCGACAAAGCTTTTCTGCAATTTCCTGCCTTAGCATTCATTCGGTGAAAACATCTTTGATTTTAATTAAGAAAAGAAAATCATCATAATTGAGTTCAAACAGGGAGTCATATTCAGGCAAGAGAGTGAGCGTGAACATGCGTTTATGATGGATGGGACACCCGCATGGAGCGAGGATGTCAGTTAAGAGTTATTGGATTATAGCACATGCTGATGAATAGAAAGGCACCTGATGGCGCTTACCAAATATTTTTGGCATTTTGTTGCAGCTGTTGACAAATGTCCATTCAGTCCTTTCATCTCTGAATGCTAAATTCCATCACCAAACACATCCTCGCAACTGGGAATCGGGAATGAGCGGAGGAGTCTCTTTCAGTGGAAAACAGTTTGCCTTCCTTTTTCGTATGGGAGTGCGCAACTCACTTCAAACCCACAGGAGGCACCAAACACATATACTTTTCATTCCATTCACCATTCATCCATCTAGTCAGCCAACGGAACCAACAACCATCCCGGTAGCACACTTCTGTACGCTCATACATATTCCACCCCCTGCAAAAAAAAAAAATACACAAAACGATGGCGGCACAGCGTTGGCAGAGGAAAAACGCCACAATAGCAACAGCGACTATCGCATGTGTGTGTGTGTGTGTGTGGTAGTTGGGCTGCATGCACACTGAGAGAAAACCAAACTACGCCTAGAGACGACATGCCATATGCGAGGAAAACAGCCAAAAACGTCCAACAAAAAAAGGTGTAGAAGTGGAAGTATGATGGTCGTGTCGTGTCGAAATGATGATTATCATCGCCCATCGCCCAACTCACAACTCAAACACGCACCAAACGTAATAATCAACATCATAATGACGGCACTTCTCTCTCTCTCTCTCCCGTTGTGTTCGCTGTTAGTAGGCTGGCGTAGCAGAGCTGCAGCAGCGGAGTTAGCAGCTGCTACAAATATTATTCACAAGTATACACAATTACAAATTTTCCATATTCCTCCCATAAGAAAATCGAAAATCTCACATCATCTGGAAACGGAATTTTCGACATATGAGCAATTAACAATGATTTTCAAATGGCAACCATCTCCAGTTGCCAGTTCTCACAAGGACTACTCATTTTGCATTGCATGCCACCAACAAAACTTTCCGCATTTACTATTCACTCAATCACTCCCCCCACACCCTACTCGAATCATTAAAATTCACACACACATTTTGGTGTTTTTGTTTCGCGTTTTCTGCTTCTGAGTAAGGGTGTAGTATTTTAGGAGGATATTATCTATGTATGTACATTTCGGTTCCCATGCATATTTGTTTAGTTGTACATTTTGCACTCTATTCGTCGTTTTTCTTCATTTTTTCTATATGTTGTGTATTCATTGGCCGTTGGGGGCGGGGGGAGCTTTGCTCAGCTCCTTTTTTCCTTTTTTTTTTTGCAGAGTATGGCTACTAACACTCGGTAGTTTTTTTTTTCGCCCAATGATAATTGTAATTTGAACGTTTTAGTTTTGTATGAAACTGTTGTTGTTTTGTTTAATATCAATTACCACTTGAAAAATATTGCACTTTTGGGGGGTTTTGTTAAATATTATTGGCTTTTTCTATGTTATTTTGTGCGAAATATTAACTTTTTATTCTCGTTCGTCGCCCGCAAACTTTTTTCTACTCTGATAACCAGGGTTGATTAAATGTAGAGCATCATTGGCACTGACACCCTTTAGCGTTGTATTTTAGGGTAGTAGATTTTTCAGCGGCACAGGGTTGTATTTCGGTTTAAGGTATAGAAACGAAAAATAATCTATTTAAATAAACATTTTAAACGGAAATTTTGAATAATTAACAAAAAGAAAATCATTAATAATCGAACGATGTTCTGTTTAAAGATTGGTATCCCTTGTTCACTGGCATAGAAGAGGTTCATTTGACAGTATGTATTTGTAAAATTTCCTTTGTTAGTGGTACATTTTACGATATTTTTAATAAATCCTGATAACGTAAATATTTGAAGTGGGTCATGCACAGTTATTACAGAGGCTCACCAATTAATTTCCTATTTCACATGTAGAAAATCACTTCGAAAATAATGAGTTTTTGTATTAGAAAAATTAGTTTTCGGGGCTTTCATTTTTGATCGTATAGGCTCATATGTTTAGTATACTCCAGAAGGGCGTGGTCATCACTTCTTAACCATTTACATTCACAAAGTTTGAAGCGTATAGTTTAACTGGTATTAGAGATACAGAAAAGTTAGTGCAATATCGATCATATTCAATCCCCTAATTAATTTGAGAAAACTATTCAAACATGTAACAATTCCAAATGGGTACTTGCGAAAGCAGCTGAAGCTGTGCTGGGTGTTTTTGAGAGAAAAATCCGTCGAAAAATCGATGGCCCGATCTGTGTTAACAAGGAGTAGAGACGTCGAACGAACCGTGAACTGTATGAGCTATATCCCGAGATGAACGCAGTTAAGCGCATCAAAATACAGCGATTGCGCTGGCTGGGTCATGTCGGTCGAATGAATACAAATGCTCCAGCCAGAAAGGCGTTGGACGACAACTAACACGGAAGGCGCAGATTGGGAAGAGAGACCAAGTGGAAGAAGACATGAACTGGAGAAGCCAAGCAGAAGACTGAAATGCTTGGAAATAATTTATTAAGCAGGCCAAGACTAACAACAGGTTGTAGAGCCAACTTAAGTAAGTAAGTAAGCAATTCCAAATTTTGCAATTTAGAGTTACCATAAGCCGTGCCAACTCGGATTTTAACAAAAGCCAATTATGGCCTGAAGTGCTTTCATCAAAGAAACACAATTTTTCAAATGACCGATTAAATCAGTCATATTTTATATTTGTTTAGCCTCCATTATGATCATTTGTAATTGAAGAGTGTACACTCAATAACCCATTATCCGGTTCCATCTTCTAATCAAAAAACCAAGCATTCAATAAAACCGGTCGACAGCAATGGACGAATAACCCGGTTAACTCTTTTGCAAGACTTTTACCAACTAATACCTACCTCTCCCTTTACCTCCTACCTCCTACGCCAACGAAATATACACGTTGCCCGTTATTTACTTTTCCAAAAAAGATGTTTATTTTTGTAAATTTTACATTTAATTTACACTAAAAATTGTTAATAATATGGTGTTTGATATTAAGTTTATTGTTGTTATTATTATTATTATTAATTTTATGGTATTACTTAATAATGCACCTTAAGACAAAAAAGCTTCATACTATTTAATTATTATTGATTTTGTTTTATTTATTAAGAATATTTTTGTTTTGTTTTGTTGGTTTTCTTTCTTGGTTGGTTTTTTTTTTATTGATTAAATGAACAACACACTTTGATTAAATAGATTTCTTTTTGTTTTTCTTCTGCTTTATCGATATATAATTTGTAATTGTTTTCTTTTTACTGCTTTCCTTCGCATCAATAAAATTAAAATATTTATTTTATATGTATTTTTTAGTTTTTCTTCATCTTCATTGTATGTATATATTATTTATATATATACTTTTTCATACTCTAATGATTTTGCGTATTTCTTGTTTTTGTTTTCGTACTTAATCTCTAATATCTGTATTTGTATCTTCTCATACTCGCATTCATATAAATTTTGTTTTTTTTTTTTTTTGTTTAAGGAGCTTCGAAAAATAATATCCTAAAGTCACTTATTACAATTTAATATGTGGTTTGTAATTGCGCATTCACTGCATTTTATTATTCTTTTGTTTGCTCTTACAGTTAAGTTGTTAATAATTGTTCTTTCCGTTTCTAATTCAAACAAATCAAAAAAACAAATTATACAAAAAAAATTAATAATAAAAAAACGTTAATTAGATAAAATTAAACAAATAAAATGAACCCATTGTGGAAGAAGTCTGATTAATCTCCCCACTCTTTTTCGTTATTGCTGCTTTTGCTTATTCCACAAAAAAAAACTAAGAAAGTATTTAAAAAAAAAGAATTCAAATGTTCTCCCACTTGGAAGACCACAACGCGAAAATTGTTAAACCTTGAACCAGCCGCAATATCCGTTCATCCATTGAGCCTGAAAGGATTCATCGCTATGTATAGAAATCCTTCATCAAGTTTGAATTGTGAAGATTAATTAAAAACCAACATGAGAGCTTTGAAAGAAAATTTGATTTGCTTTTGTCACAAATATTACATTAACAAAAATAGGAAAGATGTTGGGGGGAAACACGAATATAATAATAATAAATATATAAGGAGAGAATTATCAACAACAAAAAAACCAATCATCATGATATTGAGTTTTCGTGTTCTCTTTCGCTTTGAAAAATCGTAAAAAACTTTCGGTTGTTATTGTTAACTAAAAATATTTGTTTAATATGATGAAAAACAAAACCAAAACGAAAACAGAGTTTTTTTTTGTTCTGTTTGTTCTTCTCTAAGAGGAGGGAGGAGGATGATGACGACGGCGAAGACACATCCTTTCTTTTATTTCGTTTCGTTTAAAAGGCCTGCGGTGCTGGTGAGGGAGGGGGAGTAGTACAAGTAGAAGTTGAAGTTGAGGCGTTGGAGTGGGGATTGTGTATGGTGATAACATTGGATGAGGATGAATGACAGGCGCTGGCTGTAGACGATTTAACCAATAAGCCCCTGCTGCTACCAAAAGGAAATGGAGGAGTTGTAATTTTACTTAAAATAGCGGCCCGTCGTGGATTTCCTTTAAGACAAGGAGGATTAGGTTCAAACATCTTTAGCTAAGGCTGAGCGGGTCAATTTTTTGGAAACACATCGGCGATGTTCACAAAAGCACAGGCGCCCAACGAGGCCTGAGCCATAACCTTGAGTAGTTCATTGGCATGGGCCACACAGTACTCCAACGGTGGCCATTTGGCATAGCTCATGGATTCTGCAATTAAAATGAAGATGTTAACAATATTTACAAATTAAATGGGGTAACATGAAGCTAGTTATATGTTTTTATTTTATAAAACGTATTTGACTGAGACGGAAGAACTTTTAAAATTGTAAGACCAATAGAAACGCGAATTTTATTATATTAGGCAGACCTAGCACACACCTTTTTCTGGCCGCGAATTATGCTTTTAATATGTTTTACGAAATATATTGGTCGGATACAAAACTGATCGCTAAAATGCTTTTGTTTTATTCGCACCGAAATTAATTATATAAAATATACGTTTCTTTGCTTGTAACCAGGGGACAAACAAACAACAGCAAATTATAATGAATATACAATTAGGGCGAAATTGTCGATTTTTTAAGAAAAAAATAAGTTGTTTAGACATAATTTGGAAACAACTCCTCCTCCGATTTGGTTTAAATAAATTTTTAAAACTTGAGTTCTGAAGCATGACAGATTCGGTAATTAACAGCCTGTTTTTATAAAACGAGTGGGTTTTCGTTTCGTTAAAATAACGAACAGAAATTCTGTTTCGTCAGTTTGGGTTTTTGTAACACGAAAGTCTCTGTTATAATTCTAATTGGCATTTTTTTTCTAATGTATTTCTGTGTGTATTGTCTAATTGGATTCGTTGGAGTTATAGAAACACAATTCAGTTTCGTTTCGGCTACAGACGTTTCTGTTTTATAAAAACAGGCTGTAAAACTCGTTTAACGCTTTGACCCTGAGATTATTTTAAATCTTTTAGGTTTATTTAAATTTTGACGGCAAATATAGTTAAAAGGATAATATCTAAGATGTTAGGGATACATGATGCAAGCGCCTTCGCTGAGACATATGATCCCAGTTGGGGCGAAAGGGTTAAGGGAAAATATTTTTTAAATTAAAAATGAGATGTAGAGCAAGGCCGAAACCCCGTTTTCGATTTGATTCACAATTTTGTGAAGGCATCCAATTTAAACGAGCACTCAATTTTTCAAAATTTCTTTCGACCTAATCGGACGACAGGTTTTCGAGTTTAAACTATAAAACTTTGTCTCCAAAAATGTACTTTAACAACTGCGAACCACAGACAAAATAAAATTCGACTATTTTTGTACTCAGGGGACCGTACTCTATAGTTGTTATTTATTACAAAGAAAAACAGTTTGCTGTTTAATAAAAACATGTTAACTTATTCGATGTTTCATTTCCATTGGTCTCAGTTGATTTCGTTATATAAACAAAAACAAAGCAGGGTTTGTGTCATACTTACCTAATATGGCTGAATTTAAAGCTCTACAGACAGTCTCCCGCTTTGTTGGACACAATTGCCAACCCAAAGGACTTGCCCAGGGATTTGAATAGGCTATTAAACTAAATGCATCCTTAAACGAAAAGAAAAAATAAACATGAATATCAGGAATATAAAATCTATTACGTTTTTTTAACAGAAAAACACAAACAACACAATGCTGTTGCTGTGACATTCGTGCAGATTCAGATGATGCTGGATAATAATTTAGTAGATACATCAATTCAACAAGGTTTATAGAGAATGACCCTATCTATTCGATAAGAGATACAAGCTGTAAGTCATTTGAAATATAGGAAAAGTACTGCCAAAAAAAACCTGTACAAATGACTCGAAAGTCGTATGTGAGCTGGATCACATTTTGGAAACCAATACAATGCAACGCTCTGTTTGGTTTTATATGGACAACAACTTGGACTTATGTTGGTGATCCCTCATCTCAAGTAGATACTGACCTAAGAGATTAGTTCAAGTGTCATCGTGCACTGTATTTTTTTTTTTCAATTTTAAAAACTGCTTAGAAAGGTTAGTGCTTTGAAAAAGTTAATTACTCTTGGGATATTTTGGTTAACTTTTTCGAGATTCTACTGTACATTGAAGACAAAAAAGAATAGAAAAACGGACTATTGTCCTCAAGACACTGCGCCATGCAAAGCAAAATCGAAGACATCGTTATATGCGACTCGGATGTCGTAACATGAATTTCAAAATGACCAAACATCAAAAAGACCAACATCATGTTTTTGATTGATTCTGGTGAAGTAACCTTAAATACATATCTCTGCAAAAGGTAACACTTAAATATCCAAAATGTATGAATTCCAAATTCACGAAACAGCAAGAGTGTTTAGGTTTTCCAACGTTTTTTGCTTCTCCACTAAAGTTATGAAAATTTTAGGTCATTTTGAATTTCTGGTGTTTTGAAAATCAGCTCTACAAAGACAGGCATCGAGTGTACTAACTTCAACTAGCTTGGGAGTGTAACTTCAGGTCAGAGTGTCGCTGACAACGACATGCTAAGCAGAATATCTAAAGCCAAACCCGTGCATAAATAGGGTTATTTAACTCCAATATAAAATCAGAGAGAAGGGCTTCAAACGTTTTATTATTTCGAATGAAGAATTACGGGACAATTTAAACAAACATCGTTATATCTAGAGATCAAAAGGGGAATGTGGAACTGGATTGGGCACACTCTACGAGCACAAACAACCGAAATATGCAGGCAAGTCTTCCGGTGAAACCCAAAAGGCACCAGAGCGCGAGGAAGTGCAAAACACTCCTTAAAGCGTACAGTAGAAAAACATATGCAACACTAGGATAATCTTTCAACAAGTTGAAATATGGATGGGAATAGTTGGTGAACTTTGGTAGTCTACCGGGAGCCAAAGAACATAAAAAGACGATTCTCTGGTGGACTGTATATCCTGATAGGTTTGCGGGAAAACTTGAGCATGTTGAAGGTACAAGTCTGTCTGTTCCATACACATATTTCCTTCACCATAACTCTTCATAGACAGAAACAAAATAAAATTTTGATTTCATCCAGCAGCACAACATAACGAATTCTTAGGCTTAGTAATACTTGGTTGTGTTCCCTGTTAATTACACTCTGTAGGTCATTTACTCACTTCTAACATTTGTCTCTCTTCATCAGTCATTTTATTTTCTTTTTCCAGCTGTTGACCCATTAGCGATAAATCTTTACCGAATTCCAGTATACGTTCAATACCGTGACTGTATTTTCGCACAGATGGTGATACATCGACATCTGCAAGTATTACAAATTTGATTAACTTGAAAGTTCAACAATTTGAATGTACCACAAGAAACACACTCACCCATTTCTTCGTCAGCATCTATTGAATCAGTAAATATATTCGTATTGCCGTTTTTACAAACGGTTCCTGGAAAATGAAGAAATAAAGACAAGATTAATTAGATGAAATATTGGTTTTTCAGTTTTCCTATGGGATAGAAAATATTAGCAAGATGACGATGGCCATGGTATGACGATTCATGTGGTGCAGAACCGGTGGAAGGAGCTCTGTAGGTTAGTGAGTGGAATGAACCTCTGCTGTGAATGAAGACCTTAGCAAGGTACATGGACCACCGTACGAGTGCAGCATCTTTCAAGCTGGAACTCATGCAGACCAGCAAACGTTAACAATTGAAACTGACGGATAATGTTCTTGTTATTGGGACAAAACTTCAGTTCTTGTGAAAATTCAAAGATCTACAGCTTGTTTTTATAAAACGTAAACGTCCGCAGTCGAAACAAAACTGAATTAGAATTTCAACAGAGACTTTCGAGTTACAAAAACCCTAAACCGACGAAACGGAATTTCTGGTCGTAATTTTAACGAAACGAAAGACTCATTCGTTTGATAAAAACAGGCTGTTAATTGACTTCATAATGGTGACAAATAAAAAAGTCTATCTAGTTGTCTTCGTATGTAATTTTGCTTAAACTACAGAATAAATATGTGGGAATATCAGACACTGATAGTGTATCCGAAAGTGTAAAATCTAGAGGAATTGTTTGATTAGCAGTGTGGCATGGCACTCCATGTTGTTGAAACCAATAACCTTCCAGATGTTTACCACGCATTTGCGGTGAAAATCCGTATCGCACGTCATGGTCGAGAGACCAATACATCCTGCGAGAATGACAGTTTGATGCGGTGGCATTATTGACCAAATTGTCTTTGAAATGCAGCTGGAAACCCCATTTCGGAGTCCTAGTCCATCGACAGTGCTGATTTAGACCACTATTTACTGTAACGTCAGTTTACTTTCCGCCAGAACATACGAGCTCCGACCATTTTTGATTCTGATCAAAAACTACTTGCTTATCTCACGATTAGGTTGTTCGAGGTGGACCTACTTGCGGTCTTTAATTGTATACATACCATTTGTAGTGTGGCCATTATTTTCCATTTCAACATCATTTAAATAATCATTATCATTGTTATTTTTACTTATTGTTGTAGGAGCATCGTCGGAAGCCGAACAATGTTCAACTAAATTACTGTAGGAGACAAAACAAAAACAGAAAAGAAAAGAGCAGAAGGAAGAAACAAACGAGCCAACAGTTAGTTGTGTCACATCGTCACACATTCAAAGGCGAATCACTTTCAACCAACATGAATCACGACATGGAGCGGTAGTGAGCCACTCGATTGACGTGTTTAGGTTTATGTGTGGGTTAGGCGGGTCATACTCACGATTCATTTTTTATATCATTATCTGTATGTATCACAGTTATGTGGCTTGAGTTCTGTGCATTATTTGTAGTTGGTTCTGCATTGTTGCTGTTGCCGCTGCCGCTATTACTGTTGCTATTGTTGGTAGTTGTTGCTGTTGTTGTTTGATTGGTATTGTTGGCAGTTGTGTTGTTAGTACTGCCATTACTACTACTACTGCTGCTGTTGCTGCTGGTTGAGGTGCTACTGTTGTTGATGCTTGTGGAGGCGGCGGCGACGGCGGCGACGGCGGCAACAGAGGAAACGGAGGCAGCTGCAGCATCTACTACGGCGGAGGCGGCGTCATTTGTATTACCATTCTGATACGATTTGGTAGATTGTATAACCGATGTTTGATTTGGAGCAGAGCAATTGGTTGTTGTTGTTGTTAGTGAAGATTGTGTTGTAGTTGTTGTAGCATTATTTGTTGTTATTGTTTTATTATTAGATGATGAGGGGCAGTACTATTTGAAAAGATTACATTCAACATTTGTGCATGTGCCACAAAAATACAATACGAACGAAGGAAGGTCGAAGGCGACAGGACAGGACAGCCAAGGAGGACGGATAGCGTAAGAGAAAGCGCAGAGAAGAAAAATATGCAAATAGTATACAAAAACATTAATTTAGAATTCTTGCCAATGCGGCGTTTATATGTGTATGGAAATACCTCAATATCGGAGCCATTGATCATTTCTATGAATTGTCTACACTTCAGCATGAACCACAGGTTTTTATTGTTCTCCAACAGACCCGGATACAAGCGCAATGTCTGTTCTATGGCTTGGCCCATTCGACCGGACATAACTAATTTTAGAATTTCTGCCAGAGAAACAAGAACACAATTCCATAAGCCTCAGGTCTTCAAATAAAAAAAAGGAAATTAACGAACATACTTTGTCTATTACGTATGGATGAGATGTCTTCTCGCAAACTTTGACCCGTTGTACGGGCGAACGCTTCGGCTGTTTGACTATAACCATTATGCACCAAATATGAATTGACCATTCTGGAAAATACAAAAGATAGACGAGCGTTTTAGTAGGTTCTGAGAGGTCTCTGCTGGTTGTGCCTACTTTTGTAATAAAGTTGTGGAATCTCCTTGTTCGGTATGCAGTGGGAAAGCATAAATAGTTTTCTTCATTTCATCTCTCATGTCTCTCATCATCTCTTCGATTTTATCAAATTTGAATGGTTCTTGGCCGAAGTTGGCATCAACCTCTTCTCCGGGTGTTTGTAGACCCACTGTGGGGTATAGTTTTGTCTGGAAATGTAAGAAGCGGAATCAAATATTAGATTAGGTTGCAGTTCGGCATAAGCATACCTGTCGAAAGGTCAGTGTACAAAAAAACTTCTTGTAGACATTTTAATTAAAATCTAATGAATGACATTTTAATTAAAATCTATACAAAAATTACACTTATTTGTTCTTTCCGAAATAATAAGGGATTTCCGATTTCCCTAATAATTTTTAGAACATTAAAAAAGACGTACAAATGAGGTCACAGTGGGTCCTATTGGATGCAGGGCCAGTATTTTCATTTTTGATCTAACATTAATTTCAAATTATTTTAGAGTTAACAAATGTTGGCAGCTAGAAATTAAGAATTTTATTCAAGGAATCTCAGATTATACGGAATGTTCCAAAAAGGAGACAAAAGCATGAGTTTGCACAGGAGATTGCGAAGACTTTTTTTTATAGAAATACGGATAGCTTTGAAGTAAAAAATAATTCCATACTAGCATTTTGTCTTTTACATCAATTTCTTTAGTAATCTAGAATGCAGAAATTGTATTTCGATTATTCACTTGACTCTTATCAAAACATTGTTCCGGTGTCCCACTTGATTAAGTTGTAAAAGTTTCAGTTCAATGTAATCACAAATGTTTCTCAGAGGTTCTTGAATGACCCTAGTACTCAACGAGTGATTTTCTTCGTCTACCACCACTTATATGGTTGACTGATTTGCTATACTATGTAAACATGACTGTGATTTTAATCTTGCGTTTTATACGCTCCTACATTTCATTGTGGGCGTGATCATTGGCGGCCGTCTAAGGTGGACGACAGACTTTCAATTTCTCTGTAGACCACTCTGTGTTATTAAAAGTCGTCATGTTTGCCTCATTCTTCATGTTTTTTGAAATTCGTGCCAGTTTGAAGGTGGGGAAGTTACACAAACCACCACATCTACGGGAGTCTTGGTGGGGGGACTTCACCTTGGTTTATGACTATTAAAGACCAATAAAAACTTCTCGCATCTCCCTGAACTGTTTTTATTTTAGGAAGCATTTCTGTCGATAGAACAACCGGCAATGAATGTGGAATGTGGCCCTGAAAGTGGAAACAAAATGAAAATTCTAAACTAACTAAGCTTGCAAAACTAGTATCTATGCAAAGTGAGTATTTGGAGTTCCATCAAAAGTATCTAAAGGAAAAAGTCCGTCCGTCAACTCTATGGAATTAATTTTGGTAATACAACCAACCAAAATGAATTTATGTGTACTTACCGGTAAATCTCTAAACGCAATGCCCAAATGAGTGCCATTCTTTGTATAGAAACAAGTGTTGTTCACAAAGTTCACGCAGCAACCGATAATATCGCCTGTGGTAAATGTGGGCCCATACGACTGGCCATGACCCGACGAGGAAAACGAATTGCCATCATCGCCATGATAGCCATAAGATTGTTTATCCCAACCTGCATTCACAAAAAAAACAACAACAACAAAGACGATAGAATATAGAAAACCAGTGACAAATGAATAAAAATAAATCAATAATTCCATCCACCATGTACACAGCGAGTGTGAAAGTAAATACGGACAGATTGAATGCAAATGACAAATGTTGTACATGATGATGGAAATGAACACTGAGTACACGTACCTGGCAAACGATTCATGCGAAACTGTTGAGCTGTCAATCCGATGCCCATGTAACCATTTTTACCCTTTGAAATGATTTTCACTTCGAAATAGTAGATGCCACAAGCTGGTGGTATTGGATGAGCCGTACGTACTGAAGCAGCATCATTGTTTTGTTTGCCTACTCCTTAGCAAGAAATTTGAATGCATCACAACGGCGAAAGGATGCGGGGGATTTATCCACAACAATGCAGGAAGATAGAAAAAAAAAAACAAACAGAAATAAATCATATAAATGTTATATCCACTTCAAGGGAAGAAAGAGTAAATATTTTTGTTACAAGAAAAGAGAGAACGGAAATGAAGGACCATAAAATAGATACACGTAGTGTTGTCGATTGGGTAATATAAAAAATCGCGCAATTCACTGCTTTTCAAAAAGTGAACTCACATAAATTCAAATAACAACAGTTCGATTGTATGCGGCCCTGACACGTTACAACTGGTTGTACAACTGAGTTGAACTATCAAATTGGTCGTTCTCCTCGCACGATTTAACTTTTCAAAAAATATTTGTACCAATCTCATTTGGAAATATTTTTCGTAGCGTCAACATGAACGTCAATGTGGTTCAATTAATTGGCTATACAAATATCCCTCAATTGTCTTATTTCTTCTTCTTCCTCCGCTAACACCTGATATAGATGCAACAAAGAATATTTACAAATGAGATTGGATAAGAAAGTGGTTCTACAATTTTAGAGTGTGAGAAAATCAACAAACTTGGTTGTTCAACTCAGTCTTACAATCAGTTGTATCGTGTGAGGGCCGCATTATGATGTGGTAGGATGAAATTAAAGCAAACATTATCGCCCTTTAATCGGGATTGCAGTTAGTAAACTTATTGTGTATCAACATATTTATGTTAATGCATGTCGATTATAAATTTTGCAATATTTTCATTAAAACTAAAAAAAAGATTTTCTCGATTTTTTCGTAATCAAAAGTCGACTTCAATTTTCGCCATTTTTTTTAAGAAAAAGTCGATTAGTCGACTTTTCGTGAGTCCACTTATACAACCCTAATCTACACTCTTGGTAGCATATTCTGCAAACCTTGCAGAATACAGCGTCCGTGTGTTTTACAGGATTTTCGCTGTGATAGCTTTAACCATGATCCATCATAGCACATGGGACCATTTCAATGCGATAACTTTGCAGAATACACTACGATTATGCAGCAAAGAGTGAACGTAGTTCCCAGTTGATGGCAAATTTGAACACAACAGCTGTTTTTGCTTTCCTTCAGATAGCCAACATATAATTTGAACTTAATTCAAACACACACCAAAGTGAATACAAAAATGTTTTTTGCTTAAACTCTAAAGAAAAAGATATTCTACGTTGCGAAGTTTTCAAGATAATTGATAATGTCATAGCAGGCAGGAAAAAAAACGATTGCAGGAATATTATTCCACGTGAAGAAGGAATTTTCTCTATAGTGCGACTTCCGTTCAACCGGCCATGTAAAAATGAACCAGCGTTACCGTTTTGGGGTTTTTCTATCAAATTTGGTAGAACATTAAGATTTTGTCGGGGGGTCGATTCAATTGGATTTTGGTAGATGTAGAACGTAATCGTAAATTGCACGTTCATGTACTATATTTTGTTATTGATTTTAAAATATGTGCTATTAAATAGTACATATTTTAGTAATAGATAAAATTAAATGCTTTATTTAATCTTTGGTTTGTCCTAAAAAACGATTATTCAATTCAATTTATGTTACAAGATCGTTAAAGTGCATTTTGATTTATTTTGAAAATTTTGGTCGGCTACAAGGGATTTCGGTAGGTTTTTGTTTCCGAAATTTTTGGTAGGAAAAAAAATGTTGTAGTGGCAACGCTGGATGAGACTCCCTGGATAGCCGGCTAACTGTTCCAAACCAGACTACGGATATCTGACGAACAGATATCGTTGAAATATCTACATAATAGCAATGTACAACCCATATTTCGGCGATGCTATACGGACACAATGGAGTTGGATACCATACTATCACCTATCAACACCACCGCTGTCCTCTATACACGGTCCAGAAGCTGTAAGGATGTCTTTGGAGACCCAGCCCATATATGGGAATTATCTTCCATTTTGTTTGAACAATGACTATTTAAATCTGCACAGTACTACAAAATAGGAAAATGTTTATAGAATTATTTAATTTATTCGTGTTTTAGGCCGTTGACGTCGCCTTGGCGCTTTTGTCATTTCGAAAACTTAGCAACACTGCCACGTGTGCCATATGACACATTACAAAGTGTACATCAGCTGTTTGCTCTCCCGCCCCCCCTAAACAAAGCAAACACGCGAATGACAACACCAAAACAAAACGTAAAGAAACTCAAAACAAAAACAAGCTGTTTTGAAACAACAAACAGGAAAAAGGGGAAATGAACGAACAAAAAGACACGAACGAAAGACAAACAAAATGAGTGCAACCAGCAAACAATGAAAAATAAAATAATAAGGAGGAAAAGTGTACATTTTTTGTTATTTACTACCCCTACCACCCCCCCCCCCCCTGCCCGGTTGAAAATATCAACAACTGGGAACTGGTCTCAATTGCAATGTACATCGAAAAAAAAATCTGTGGTTGCCATAATATGCTCCGTTGCCTGGCTTGCGTGTGCATGTACATGTTTATGTGCGAGCGTGTGTATTTGTGTATCCACCATATGAATATGAAGTAGGTGGGTTCCTTTGTGATGATGATCGACTGTCGACCACATTTGACCGCTGCTGGTTACGTGATGACGTCGTTAAAATTAGAGTTTGTTAGGTTTCCCCGCCGTTTTTTTGAATTTTGTAATTTTTCTGAATTGAAACTGGAACTTCAAGTACTTTTACAAATAAATTATCTTAGATCTTCTCGAAATTGATTTCATATAATTTGTTGGGATAAAAGGATCCGCTCATTTATGGAACCTTCCACCAAGAGTATGTTTTACAAGTTTTCAGCACGCGTGATGAGATATCGTGATCAACTCCTTTTCGATGACTCTTAGCTAAAGTTGTTAATTGTTAATTTGCGGGGGAAAAAGTCTCTGGATAGCGAGGGAGGGAATTGAATCCAAAACTAATTTGTTCCAATACAATTTCAGTTTACCTCAGACTTATAAAACTGGAGTTGGGCAGTACCTTTTTTCTCAATACAGGGTACTGAGGAGAATATCTCCATCAAGATCGAAAATGGGGGCTGGTTTCATATATTTGATAAACAACACTGAATTATGGAAAGTACAAAGAAGTATTTTCCTATGTTTCCAGTAGATGTTACCTGCCACGATGGCCTAAACTCACGGTGATCTTAGGCCCGTGAGTTCTGCAACAGTATGCTGCACATGAAATTCGAAACCATGTATTTGGCATGGATTCCTTCTGGGTTAGGGCAAAACTCCTACCGTTCTATGGGCCAAGGCACCCGGCTACAATAAAAGTCCACTGAAAAAATTGATTTTTTTTTATCTTCTAAAAAAACCTGAATGTATTTGAAACAGCTTTTCTATTTCTATCCACGCCAACAAGAGTATTCCCATCCCGACTTTCCGGGATTTGCCATGCTAGAGAAACTCTAGTGAAACTCTGTTTGTTTTGCACTTGTTTGTTTCACTTTTCCCCAGAAGTGGGATGAAAATACATATTCTTGTTTTTTTTTGTTATGGTGTTGTTGTTTGTTGTGTGCGCCTTCGTTTTATCTTCGACGTTGTTGTTTTTGAAGTTACATTGCACTTTTCGCTCAAGTTCATTGCTCTTTCGGTGTTGTTACTTTTCGGTCATCATCATCGTCAACGTCATCATCTTGTTTTTGTTTGTCCGTTTACAACACCAAAAGGGGGAAGTTTGGTTTGTACAATACACCTACATATATGTATAATGAGGACGAGGCACATAAATGTGTATGTATGTTGTACATAGTTGGGTATATAGCTCAGTAAAAACAGGGAAGTTTGACCCTTAAATAGAGCATTACTTTTGGTTGGCCAATTGCCAATTGTAGCATAATGAGAACATGAGAATTGAAAGCCAATCCAATTTCAATGAACTTTTCGAAAGAAAAAAAAAACATTAGAAACAATTCAGGGTCGGACCAAGGGCATGCGGTGACGCCAGGTAATGTAATTTGTATTCACTTGGACTCTAGGATCAAAATTTGGAACCAAATCCGGTCAGACTTAGATGTCGACAAATGGATCCGCATGGAAAGAGATGGCTTAACAACTCCTTAAAAATCCATATATTTTCTTCTAGAATCATCAAACTATGCATGTCTAGAGACCATTCAGACTAAAGCTCATTTCCCTTAATATATCATAAACAAGTGAACAGTGCACGATATAATTTGTACACTGACCGGGACCAACAGTTGAAAACCGCCTCAGAACGGCTAATGGTTTTCCTAGAAAAAAAAAAGAGGTGGAAAACGACCGCTAAAAATTTTTTTTCGATGTTCTCACATAATAAGAATCTGGACTGGACATACTGCCTACCACCCACGACTTCGGCCGACTGATCTCTATGTGATAGAAATTAATAATGTCATTCTTCACGGAATTGTCAAGGGGGTTTGTGACAGATAAGGTCAGATCTATTACAAGAAAATGTCAACAAGGAATTGTAGAATATTTCCCTCTGTGTGAAGATACGAGTGAAACAGTAGAACAACCGAACTATGTAAGATCTAGGATTGAGTTATTTTAAAGAATCACGCTACGGTTCCATATTGCTGCAAAATGTCATATATTTTTACGCTTAACTTAGACGCGATCGGTCAACTAGTTTTTGGGGAGCATTCAAAGACATAAGTTGACCTCAACTTAGACCAGAAGAACAACTATTCGGTTTTGTAACACGATAAAGCACTTTTTCCTACTTCAGAAATTAATATTTTCACTTGCGGAAAGCACAAGAAATTTCATTTATTAATTCTTGATTTGTAATTTCTAGTATCAGTAATAAAGGCATTTCTGATGCCCACAATTGCATACGTTCATTTGACTCTGATTTTTCTTATCCATTAAGTACTTCTTCAGTAGGATCTTTGTATGGAACTGTATCGAACCAAAGGAAGAACTTAGACTGATGTAAGACATGGATTACAATTAGTGAGACGAACTGATTCTCAGTTGATCGGTGTCTATCACCATTCCTTTTACAGTTTTGTAATACCCTGTATCGTACTACAGTGTGAGTGGTGGTGTGAAAGGAAACAAACAACAATCCCAGGGTCACAGAGTAAGGGTATTAGTTAAGTTTTAAGTATATGTTCCGATGGATTCATACCGTGTAAATCTCACTCATCTGAGAGAAATTCCCAGTGTGTTCCCTCAACGAATGTTGTCTTTATTAGACAACATCGTTAACGAGTGCAGTGTTTACTTTGTTCAGTCTATTTTTGTTCCAACCGGTTTGTTTATAATGAACCAGAGATCTGTTTTATCATTTAGTGTGCCGCCTACAAATATCTGTGCCAGTGTGAGCATAAACAATGAACATGTTTGGAGAATTCGTCCAACATTTGAAAAGTGTTTCACCACTTTTTTCCGATTCTTGCTCAGGAAACAAATTATTTTATTCGTATGTAAATTGGCAAACAGTCATATTCCGAATTTACTGTCATATGTAGAAATGTATGAATGACTGTGTTATTTCGAAACGAAATATGTACTGTGGACATACGATAAAACTCCGATTTTTGTTAGGATATCGAAATTGTATTACCATGACGATGGCTTTCATAGAACTTATCCTAGTTTCCCATGATTTGAGTTGATCCTTCAACAGCAACAAAGATTCAATAGAACTTAGGAATAACATTAGAAAGAACAAGTAGAGATGTAGTGAACGTTTACTCACCTTTGAAATGAACACGCAAGTTATTCTGTGACAACCCGATCGACAGGCATTTGTCATGTGGACTCCAACAGCGCGGCAATGGTGTCTCATTTTCATTGACATTGGGATAGAGTAATTTTAAGCGATCGACCTCTTGGTCACTGCTACCGTTGCCGACACCGATATCGATGCCAGCACCAGTCGCAGCTGCTGTTGAGCCATTATTGCGATCGGCTGCGGCGGCGGCGACGGTGCTACTGTTGGCAAACATTGTGGAACTGTTGCTGCTGGTACCGGCGGCGGTGGCACCGTTCGAATTCTTCTGTTGCAATGACGTGGCAAAATCGTACGGATATCCACAGGGATGAGGCCGAGGATACAGATTAGACGAGTGTGGGTGATGATGATGGTGGTGGGGGTATGCGCGTGGATTGTGATAGTGGTGGTCGTAGGACGGCGGTAAATGTTTAGATTCTTCGGTCTGTTGTTGTAGTTGTTGATCATAAAGCAACCAAGGCAGTGTTGTTGGTGGTTGTGTTTGTTGTTGTTGTTGTCCTGAAGTACCAGCCGAACCCGAAGCGGAAGTATCTAAAGACAATGATGATTCCTGTTGCAACTGCTGCTGCTGTGCTTGCGGTGATTGATGGCGATGCTGCGTAGACGTAGATGGAGAAGCAGTGGCTAGAGTGTCATTATGAGCATTTAGGTCAACATCAAAGTCGTTGTTGTCGTTGTCATCTAATTGAATGTCGTTTTCGAGTATCGCAGCGGCGACTGCTGCTGCTGCTTGAATGCGATCACTGTCTTCGCCCGGCCGATGGGCAGCATTCGTCGATTCCAATGGTTGCACAACGACAGCCGACGCATCAATGGTATCCGCAATATCGTTGCGGTTTATTTGCTCTTGCTGCTGCTGCTGCTGTAGCTGGTGCTGTTCCCGCGGTGGAGATGTCGATGAGGATGTTACTATGGAAGATGGCTGTTGTGGTGCTTGTAGCGGTGGTGGTGAAGCTTGATGTTGCTGTTGCTGCTGTGAAGGAAAAGAAGAAGAAACAAATGAGGGAATAGGACTTTGATTATGCTGCGGCTGTTGCTGGTGGTGATATTGTGCTAAATTAATATGATAGGACTGATGAGATGAAGTCGATGACGACGACGACGATGATGATGGTGATGATGATGAAGATGGCGATATGGATGGTAATGTTAATGGTTGGAGTAGTGAATGTTGATGATGGTGCTGATATGCAGTATTAGCAAGCGATTGGGAGGAAGCTAAAGAAGGAATTGGTACAATTGGGGCTGGGTGTGGTGGCGGTGTAAGTGGTGTTAATTGATGTAAATTTTGTTGTTGTAGTTCCTGATCTAGCTGTCGCATTGGCATTTGAACAGAGCCGTCATTTGCATTAGAGGAGGGAATATTAAATAAAAAAGGCGAAAGTAAGACATGTGAGGAGGAGGTAGGATAATTGGAAGACGACAAAGTAGCAGTAGAGGGTAACAATGCAAGAGATAATGAAGGGCTTTCGGCTAAAGCTACTGATGATGGGAATGACGAAGACGAAACAACAGCTAAGGGCTCAGCACGTACCATCATGGGGGCCTCTTCCACCACAACGGCACTGGCATTTGCGGCGGCCGCAACATTTGGAGCGCCAGCCTCTTCAGCCGGCGGCGTTTGCTGCATCGGCATGGGCTCCTCATGCATATCATTCTCGTTGTTGCCATCATCTTCGTGCACATCATCATCGTCCGTTGACCTCATGAATGGCAACATGGGCAAATTGCCTAAGAGATTGCTACTACTGCTGTTATTGCTACTACTTGGCGATACCGATGCCGAAGCTGATGACGAATTGGGTTGATCGTTATCATTTTCAGCATCCATGTTCTTGTTCTTCGGCTGATCTCTTGTCTCTTGTATACAGAATTCTGAAGGAATTATTGTACGTCTTCTACTTTTGCTTTCCTTTCGAAGCGTTTGGTTTGATAAGAAAAACTATGCTTTGGGTGTGAGTAGAGTAATGCCTGCAATAAGGCAAAATATAACACAAATATTTAATATTTTGTTTGCTTGTTTTATGTTTAATTTTTTTTTGTTACCACAAAGAAAGAAGGCCCTGCAGGGTGTTGAATTTTGAAACAAAAGAGATTTAATACCGAATTGATTTTGGAATTTAAGGGGAAATAATCAAAGAAATTTAGAACTAAAAGGGAAACTATACACACAGGTTTAGGAAATATGTTGTACAGCAAATAAGGAGGATTCAAATTTCGGAGTTCTAGGTCCTCAGCATGTGTGCAAATAATTTCAGAAGTATATCTAAAAGATTGAATATTAAACAGAGATTTTCTGTGCTAGTCACACAAACACTAATATCACAGCTAGGCCACCCACAATGTTGTTTAAACTCAAGTCTCCTCTTAATCGCTAGCCTCAGAATATATGTGCATGTAAGCTTGTAAACTGAAACAAACGCTATTTTGAAAGTAAATGCCAAACAGTTTCAGTCTTCCTACCTCTTTCAACTCACCAACTTCAGCGTTTTAGGCACTGGTAAGGTTGTGAACCAAAGTAAATCTGATAAGAATATTATTTAAGGAAAATATTGTAACGAAATGCTACCTCATCCGCAATAAACTCTGCGTTTATCCCACAGTGATTATTTTCTAATTCCAAGCCTTTGGGAATGGGTGACCGGCAAGAGACATGGACTGAGTGGAGAAGTGATTACAGAAACCGATGCCTCTTGTCGAAAAAAGGAAGAACTTAATATATTGAACGAATAGGAGTCTCTGTTGAGATGTACATTGTCATAGTTTCGATACTACGTTTGAATGTCTCTGCCGAATTGGGCACATCCTTTTGAATTTAATTAAGAAAAAACATTTCCACTTTATTCGCATTGTGCACAAAATCGGCATCAGAATCGCATAACCTTGCCGAAGTACTGTACGAATTCAGAACAAAAAGTTCATTGCGGATGGAAGAACCTGTAGTTTGGCCTGGCGATGGATTGAATTGATTAGAAATAAATAATCGAGCAATTTTGTTCCGTAGCCACAGCACTGCGAGGAAACCATAGCTTTGCGTATACAAACTGAGTGGAATACTTCTAGGAATTTAGAATTCCATTCTATTGGCGAGCTCCGCATTTTACGTTTCGATTCCTTTTTAAAAATTCCATTTTCACAATTCTTAGCTCTACAATAAAAAAAAAGAAACAAGATTAGCTGGGACATTTTTACCAAATTCCATGATTGATTGGAGTTGTTTTGTTCGTAGCATGGTCGCCAGCTTCAGTTTGCTGTGCATTTCCCCATTCACAATAAAGCTTCAAGTCATTGAGCACACATGAGGTAGCCTGATTCCGGTGACAGATTTGCTTTCAATCAAAATTTGCTGATGCACTGTGACTCATGCATTTGCCAAGTGCTGTCAGTAGTGTCTCTGTATATTGCAGTTGGTTGGATATGAACTAGATTTTTATTTTATTAAGAGAGAGAGAGAGAGATTGCACGACACATAGGATTTTCCTGGCGAATCTACTTGTCCGTGCGAGAATCATTAGCACAACTTTTGGTTTTATTTTTGTTTTCATTTATTATTGATAAACTGCACTTGATAGAGCTCCGCCATCCAATTCACTCGTGTTGCATTTCGTGCAACAACAATAAATTGGTTTGTGAAACAAATGAAAATTCATAATGTGCGCAGTAAATGTGGTCAAGGCTACAATGACCTAAATTCTCTTACAAACGCACCACACACAATATTTTTTTTCGTTTTTTGTACTAAAACCAGCCAACAGCCATGCTCGAGTGACACTTTCGCCCACCACCTCACCACCTCTTTGTCTGGTGTAATGGAGGGGGAGCCAAAACAAAAGAGGGATCATTGCATTACTGCTGCATATTATGGACAAAATGACATGGAGAAAACTCCAGGAAATAAAGGAGTGAACAGTAATCTAGGAAACACACACACAAATGATGGGCACCCTCAATACCAATACTAATGACCACAAAGTATTTCTTTGTTTGGTTGCCAAGAAGGTGTTTTTTTTCCCTCGTCTTTGGAGATTCCATCATTATTACCTCTTCTTCTTAAGACAAAAGAAAACTTTAGTTTCTTTCTGTACAATTATTATTTTTATTTTAATCGTGTTCTTCGGTTCTTTGTTTTCCCATGCAGTTCCAGAGTCACTCTCTCCCTGTTGTTTCTCGCACTGCTCTCTAACAACTCAATTCTTGCACAAACTGGCAACACACACACACGGCACACAGTCAAACACTGATTGGGAAACACGACGAATGTACAACAAAAAGCAACAATAATAAACAACAATAACAACTTCCTCCACACACAAACAACAACAGCACACATCAAGATGAATATTTCATTTTGACGTTTTATCGTCTTTCTTCTTATTTGTTTTTCTGTCCCTTTCGTTGTTTTCATTCTTTGGCCTTTCCTACTACTACTTTGTGCCTATATTTTATATTTTTCTCCCCCCTTTCCACCTTTAATTGGTAATTTTTCGTTGGTTTTGTTAATTTTCTATGATTTGGCAAGAAACAACAAAGAACACATGCAAGGGCCTGTGAAAAACTTTCCATTCTCGAAAATCGAAAATTATGCCAACTTCCATCACCGAAATTCCCTTCCTCAACCATCGATCGACCATTTTCATCCATCATCTTCAAAAAAAAAAAATAATAAATCACACGCAGAAATGCATTTGCAACCGTTGAAGAACTATATTCGCTTCATGCCTTCCGCGTTTGGGGTTTTCTCGCCTCACAATTGATTTTCAATAATATTTTTCCTTCTCGTTCGCTAGCTTAAGAGCTGTTTTTCTTTTTTTTTTGTGTTTTAATTTTAATCACCTTGATTTCGTTTTGTAACTGTTTTTTTTCTTATCGTTTTGATAGTTTTTATTTTTCCGTGGCTTATAATTCCAGCAAATAGCAAATGCGTTTTCCAATCACCAAAAATATGTTAGGTCTTTTGTCTGTTTTATTGCAATCACAAAATTTATTTCCTTTCTTCACCAAAAAAATTTTCCAACCAACACGAACAACGATAGGGCAGAGTTTGAAGCCGATTGGTGTCAAACAAACACGGCGTCGCGTTGCATAGTTGCCTGCGATATGGAACGGAATGGCAAGTAATTTTGGTTTTTCGATTCCTCCATTCCATCTCCTTGTGATCGCTAACTCCTGCACTCAATCTTCGTGTGATAGGCTATTCCTCCATAACATGGAATCAATGTGACAGCCAGAGTAATATTGTTCGCGTATCTTCTACGGGGCTACAACGTAGACTGTTGCTGTGTGCCAGGCCACTGTGACATTGAATGAAATCGCGGATCAGCTGGCTCGAACGGGCTCAGCTCGTTATTAAAAGGCTGAAGGAACATATATTAAAAAGAACACTTACTAACTGGGAAAAAAAGTGGGTTGCAGTATATCGAAGGCCTTGTGGCCTAGATTAGATATATCGAGAACAAGTGCACTGATGGGACTGGACAGAAGAAGTCTCAGAATTGCAATAGCAGTCATCACAGGCCACTGTTCAGTTAGGGTGAGGACCACCAGAAGGGATAACGGATCTCCAAACTTCTGCAGGATATGTGAAGACGAGGAGGAATTGGGAACAATAACTCACATCCTTTATCATTGGCCAATGCCACAGACTAAATTGCCTAGATAGATTTTTAGCTGAACTAGGGGACATCTCAAGGATAATTGTTTAAAACATAATTAGTTTTATAGGGGGCATTAGAAGGATGAACGACAGGGGATGCGAGTACCCAATAGACTGAAGAGACATAGACGTTACTGGACAAATTTCCTGGGGGCTATAGCCTCCGTTGCTGGCGCATTGTACTACTTTCGCAACATGCAGAGCTGATTTTCGGGGGGTGCTTAAATTGTTGTGGTTGGGCTTAGCAGGCCTAGTTTCAACTTAAGTCCAAACAACACTTATCTACTTTTTATAACTCCACATTCTTCAATTATATATGAGGGATTCACAATGGACCTAAGGGGTCGCCAAGTGGAGGTTCATCTTTGGATGTACCATCCTTCCTAACCTATATGTTCAAAAATAATATGCCGCCACTTGTCCATACACATCGAAAAATAATATTAAAAAAGCGCCGTCGAAAATGTCCCTTCGGCATCAAACTAAGATGCATAGTGTTGGAAAGCTGTTACTAATTCGGTAGCGGGTACTCACTCACTGTACCGACTGTTTTTCCGTGTACTCAAACTACCATACACTGAAATCTCTCTTGAGCGGACAACGACGGGTCCACTGAAATGAATCCGTACAAGATCCGTTCACTGGACAGTCATTTTCTTATGAAACGCTGCAGGGACCTGGCAACAGTGTCTGTCCACTGGGGGTGTCCGTTATGGGAGATTTCACTGCATATACATTTTAATTAAGTTTTTCTGATATTGTTACACTAAATATGAATTTGCGACAGAAACAAATCTAGAGCGCAAGCCATTAGGTCGGAGGTTGATTAGTGGCTTCGCAGATAGCTGTTTACTGCTGAGAAAGCCTCAGACGGCTAGAAGTGTTTTCCACAAAAAGGTCAAGAAATACGTAGATGAATACAATAAGGCCTCTACAATATCTTTAAGCAAGTTTTCTGTTGGAAAACTTTTCAGGCTGCATTACACATAACGAATAATAAATATCTGTTTTCCGATTGTGTATGAAATGTGTGAAACAATGAATTCCTGAGCTCACAACGGTCAATACGATTCATTTTAAAATTACCATGAAGCCGGCAAAAAAGATTAAAACCTAACGCCGTTGTACGCAATCGGCTCTAGAATACCAGTTGCTCTACTGGGTTGAAAAATTAAGTATTAAATAAATTCCCACCAGTTTGAACGTTACGCGGATTTTCGGATGCTGAACATAAATTATATTTTAAATTGAATTAAGCCAGTGAATTGTCAGCCAAATAAATAAACCATTAAAAATGAATTACAAGCACCCCCAGGTAAGTGGTTTTTATGAATTTATAACATATTTCTTTAGATTTAATCCGATATATGTTGATCCGTGATTGATCCAATTATTTCAAAGAAAGATAAATTAAATTTCTTTTTTTTTTCGATATTTTTATGCTGTAGAATTAATGCTATAAGTTGAATAACAGAATTGCATCGGTTTGCATTTTTTTTTTGCATATACGGCAAAATTCATTGCTTGCAGAAAAAGTTTCCATGTTTCCTTTTTTTTGCATTCCAATTCTTCTAGAAAAAGTTTTTTTTCATTTGGTATTTCACACCGGCCTACTTATAGAAAATGTACTGCCGTCCTTTTCTTTCTAGAACACGGTGGAATTTGTTGTTTATTGAAAGGTTCACTGTGGTTAATTTTCGTATAAAGGGTCATCCAAATTCTAGTTTATTTTTGAAAATTTTAAAAAAAAGGAATAAATTAATAAAAACATAATTTTTCTGTATACATTTGCAGGCTGCATAACACATAACGAATAATAAATATCTGTTTTTCGATTTTGTTTGAAATGTGTGAAACAATAAATTCCTGAGCTCACAACGGTCAATACAAGATATTGCAACATTACCATGAAGCCGGCAAAAAAGATTAAAACCTAACGCCGTTAAACACAATCGGCTCTAGAATCCCAGTTGCTCTACTGGGTTGAAAAATTAAGTATTAAATAAATTCCCACCAGTTTGAACGTTACACGGATTTTTGGATGCTGAACATAAATTATATTTTAAATTGAATTAAGCCAGTGAATTGCCAGCAAAATAAATAAACCATTAAAAATGAATTACAAGCACCCCCAGGTAAGTGGTTTTTATGAATTTATAACATATTTCTTTAGATTTAATCCGATATATGTTGATCCGTGATTGATCCAATTATTGCAAAGAAAGATAAATTAAATTTCTTTTTTTTTCGATATTTTTATGCTGTAGAATTAATGTTAAAAGTTGAATAAGAGAATTGCATCGGTTTGAATTTTTTTTTTGGCGTATACGGCAAAATTCTTTGCTTGCAGAAAAAGTTTCCATGTTTTTTTTTTTTGCATTCCAATTCCACTGGAAAAAGTTTTTTTTTCACACCAGCCTACTTATAGAAAATGTACTGCCGTCCTTTTCTTTCTAGAACACGGTGGAATTTGTTGTTTATTGAAAGGTTCACTGTGGTTAATTTTCGTATCCATCCAAATCTAGTTTATTTTTGAAAATTTTAAAAAAAGGAATAAATTAATAAAAACATAATTTTTCTGTATACATTTTCAGGCTGCATAACACATAACGAATAATAAATATCTGTTTTTCGGTTTTGTTTGAAATGTGTGAAACAATAAATTCCTGAGCTCACAACGGTCAATACAAGACATTGCAACATTACCATGAAGCCGGCAAAAAAGATTAAAACCTAACGCCGTTATACGCAATCGGCTCTACAATACCAGTTGCTCTACTGGGTTGAAAAATTAAGTATTAAATAAATTCCCACCAGTTTGAACGTTACACGGATTTTTGGATGCTGAACATAAATTATATTTTAAATTAAATTAAGCCAGTGAATTGCCAGCAAAATAAATCAACCATTAAAAATGAATTACAAGCACCACCAGGTAAGTGGTTTTTATGAATTTATAGCATATTTCTCTAGATTTAATCCGATATATGTTGATCCGTGATTGATCCAATTATTGCAATGGCGAAAGTTAATTAAATTTCTTTCTTTTTCGATATTTGTATGCTGTAGAATTAATGCTATAAGTTGAATAACAGAATTGCATCGGTTTGCATTTTTTTTTTGGCATATACGGCAAAATTCATTGCTTGCAGAAAAAGTTTCCATGTTTCCTTTTTTTTGCATTCCAATTCTTCTAGAAAAAGTTTTTTCATTTAGTCATTTCACACCGGCCTACTTATAGAAAAAATTAATGCTGTCCTTTTCTTTCTCGAAACTTGAAAATTCGCCATTTTTTTTTGCATTCCAATTCTTGTAGAAAAAGTTTTTTTTCACACCGGCCTACTTATAGAAAATATACTGCCGCCCTTTTCTTTCTAGAACATGGTGGAATTTTTTGTTTATTGAAAAGTTCCTGTGGTTAATTTTCGTATGCCTATTGTATGAAAATTCTAGTTTATTTTTGGAACTTTAAAAAAAAGGAATAAATTATTGAAAAATGAACAAAACCCATTTTTTCCGACATGTTAGTTTTTTTGCCATTATTTATGGTTTCCGATTTCATTCCCGGCTGGCTTTGCAGTAGCGCATCCAGCCAATCGAATTTTCCAAAACCTCGATATTCGCCTCAAAGGCCTAAGTCGTTAGTGAATTCGTATATGATCGGCCTTCCGAATTTGGTGCGTATCTTGGCTGTCTGCGGTGTGGGATGTGTGGCGTGGTCTTACATCTTCCAGGACTTACATCTCTGGCCACAAAAAAAAAAATGGTTTCAAAGGCCGCTATAGTGTTCACCGTTATCCGAAACAGAATTTCCCGCACCATTATAAAAAAAAGTAATAATTTCACCCGGTCTAAACTTTCACTCCCTGAGGATGCATTGCTTTTTCGACGGCCGATCCCCAGATAAGCAGCCGAGATGACAATGCACCTAGCAGGAAAACATAATATTTCGTTCATTTCGAGCTGATTCAAAGTCAAAACAGAAAAGCTATTTGGAGCGCATGTCGGTGGTGCAGTCAATTTGAACCTTAAAGCGAACAACGAAGTCTTTGCTCAATTTGCATCAGGCTGTCGCACACTCGGCTACGACAGCCACATTCTTGACAAGGGGGACCGTGAGTGTTGTCCAGTCCCACCAACAATTTCTCCGAAATCTTCATCTTTACAGCTTTGCCTTTGGCCAAAAAAAAGACAAACTTATTTACTAACCTTGTTCAGTGTTAAGCAATTCCTTACGATCCACATACTGACTTGTCTAGATTTCGAGCGGAAAATAGCTCCCCTACTGCCAAGCTATCTATGATGCTCCACTAGATGCCCCTCACGGTAGAATTGTGCCATACGGCTTTTTTTTTATAGAAATGTTCACTGTGTTTGTGTTTTCATCATACAAATGTTCACTGATGAATTCTTAGAGTAGCAGAACTCTGTGTAAATTATGTGAAACAAACTGATGTCTTTAACTATGCACATTGTATATGCCAACTATTTTCTTTATTAACAATTTAAAAAAACTACGATTAAAAAAAACTAAACAAAATAAAATGCATTTGCAAGTGAATGATGGCACCACACGCTCTTAATAGTTTTCGGTGGTTCTCACATAGTTTACACCCGAGGGCATAGAAACTTTGTCAAAGCCCTTGGGGAACAATTTCTCAGCCTCGGCATCGGTAACGGAAGGCACAATCATAACTTTGGTGCCAGGCTGAAAGAGACAAGGAAAGATTGCATCACAGATGTCATAAACACAAATGGAAGTCCCCAGTAAAATACTTACAGTCCAGTTGGCAGGAGTAGCCACCACCTTGAGACGATCTGTCAATTGCAAAGAATCAATGCAACGCAAGATTTCACTAGAAATTAAACACAGACATTTGATATAGTTTTCCTTCCTTGTGAGTTTGTGTGTGTAATACTTACTCTACATTACGTCCAGTTGACATGGGATAGAACATCGACAGACGCACCTTATGATCGGGACTAATGATGAACAGAGCACGAATGGTTTTGCCAATTTCAGGATCCTTGCGTTGATCCTCATCGAGCATGCCGAATTGTACAGCCAATTCGCGATTAGGATCGGCAATAATGGGATAAGGGAAATCCCCGGGAATATCCAGGCAATAGGACTTGATGTCATTCACCCAATCCACATGAGACTTCAGCTGATCCACCGAATGGGCCAGACATTTGGTATTGCGCTTGGCGAATTCGGGGGCATGCACAGCAATGCGACCCAATTCGGTGGTGCAGACGGGTGTGAAATCGGCTGGATGAGAGAACAGGACAACCCATCTAGAATGAAAAACAAAAATGATCTGAAATGCGCTGGTCAACCTCAGTGAACGTGTATTGAATTTGTATTTGTTTTTCTCATTTCTATGAATCTGTTTGTTTGGATATCTCCAAACGCGCATTAAATCCCTGCAAATATTATTTTGCCATTTTGTTTGTCTCTGACTGTGCCATTCGACAGCGAAAAGATTTCATTTCATTGTGTTGTTATTAGATGCCAGCTACCTTAGACTTTGTTAGGAATTGACAAACAAACACAATTATTTATTTAAATTCCTAACAAGTTTGGAACTAAAATTTGTTTTTGTATTTTCCCTCCGTAATTAAGGCATTCGATATTGAGTTTTATGTGACATGCACAGATAATTTGTTGCAAATGTAATTCAATTAACGGACAATTTCCATATTGTCGTATAATTTTGCTAATAACTTAATCGAAAATTGGCGAGCTTGTTTATCGGCTCGCATGTGTGTATGTTGAACGCACATATAAACCAACACGATCATAGATTGATAGATAGTCAGCATGGGAGGTACTACCATATGGACATGAAAATGAATGGAATGAGTTATGTATAATGATATGAGCAATTCCCCACCATAAACTAATCCCTTCCGAAGATTGTTGGTCTCCCACCATGAGATGGAGGTTATATAGATTACATTTTATTGCGCTTGTCAAACCGTAAAATATTTTATGGCCCCGTATGTGGGGCAAAGCTGCGGCCCATTACTCACCGCGACGATGGAAACGCTGTCAAAGAGCAGTTCATTCTTAAAATCGTGTGCTGATAAATCATTCATAATGACGGCGATATTTCGGAGAAATGAAGTGTATTAACCTATTACTGACTGCCGAATACATCGGCTCGAATGATTTTTATAATTCCTTGGGTATTTAACTACCCATTGGGCAGGAGGAATGGGTTAATCGAATATTCTAGTTCTATACCGAATTAGCAACTAGAATGTTTTTTGTTTTCGCCTTGTATTTCCGTTGGTGGTCATGAGTATCGGATTCAATGCCAAATGTTAATTAGCCATAAGGCTTTAAATTACAAGTAAAGAATTAAAAAATGAAATGAAAATGTTTGTTCTCTGCTGAGCCAAAGCTTGATCTACTGTTGTGGAAGTGTTGAGAATCAGGAATCAGCGGTCTAAGTATTCCGAATTCATAACTCTTCCACTGATAATCTAAAACGAATTAAATTAATAAACGAATGTGCCTCTAAAGAAGGCACCCTTGTGGGTTAGAGAGGGTTAACTTGAAATTCTAAGCCTTATGGCCGATTAAATCGAATTTACAATATGCACGAAATATGACAATAACAAAATAAATATTAACAATAAAACCAATTATAATTATTAAAAATATGATAAATCAGGGTTTTCTAGCGAGAGGTGTGATTTTGGTATTCAAAGAAAAATTAAATTTTTTGAGATAAATTACCGGATGTTTATTTCATAATAAAGAGGAAGATATGCCGTTAATAATGAAGAACAACATCAGCCAAATGGCCACCATGACCACGATTACAGGACCATATCCTTTTGAAATGAAATTTCCCATAACCAATTTGTTTATCTCTAATTTATACACTGAATGTGCTTCGGTCATATGATGTTTTTATACCAAACACCATTTTCTTAAAATTGTTATAGAATTTTCGATGTGTTTCTTTTTGTGAATATTTTGCCTGGGCTTTTGAGCTGATTAGGCAATCTTAAACCACATTCGGTTAGGGAGATACAGTGTACTCTCTCATAAGCGGGGACACCTAAGGAAGTGAGAATTGTGTCCACTTATGAGAGAACTACACAAGAGGATTGAAGCGGATTTGTACTGAAAAAAAGTGTCCGTTTATGAGAGGTGTCCTCAAGGAGCAATTACACTGTATTTATGCCTTCTTGATCATATTTTATATTCCACGATATGTGTGTCTTACACAAAGTTAACCAAACTTTGGTTATAAATCTGAAATTTCGTAAGCCAAATTACATTTTCCCATTTCAATTCTATTGAATTTCCTCCATGGGGGATTTTTGTTATAGGTTTTAGTTAATGTTTGTAGTATAATATTTTTCTGAATTGTATTTTCTATCAATATTAGGCCCTTAAAGGGACATGGATTGATTCATAAAAATAATAATAACAATGGCAAAAAAAAAAAAAAAAAATAGGCGAGTTGGTAGCGCGCTTGCCTATCAGCGTGGGGGTTGCGGGATCGATTCCCATTAGAGGCTTTGGTCTGTCACTTCAAAAATCTAGCCATATGGTCGGTGTCACCCGGCTGACTCTGGGACCCAAAATTAAAATATAAATTTACTTTGTAATTAATTAAAAATAAATAAATAAATTATAAAATTTCCAAATCTAGAACATTCCTGAGATCCAATTAGATTTCTAACTTTAAAGACCAATTTCAACATGTGTGATGAAAGCTAACCAAAAATGATAAATGTACAATTCCTATAACTTTACGTTAACCAGACATCATGAAGATCAAAGCCAATTTAGAGGGCAGACGACCTCACACCAGCAAATCTTTGAGACAATAGGTTTTTTTGAGAACGAAACACATATTTACCACGAGAGACATGGTGACATCTAGAGTTGGCACACGTACTTAGGTCGTCGGTACCAAAGATTGTGTAGAGGGCAGACGACCTTAGACTGTTTGCAGACCCAATTGTTCAGTTGCAAACTCCCGATTTTACTCATGGATACTTTCGTAGAAACAAAAAAAAAACACCCAAAAGAAAATTTCGCATCTGACAAACCTACATACATAGGACGTCTGCTCACTAGATTAGATTGTCTCAGTTCTGTACTCTAGACAGTCTTTGTGAACCCGACAATCGTCAAGAGTTTACAGACATTCTAGTTCAGCAAATATATTTACGAGGTCGTCTGGAGGAGATGAGAGTACATTTGTTATCTTCGTCTGTTGCTCTACCACATCAGGTTTAAGAAAAATGTGAAAAACAAAAAAAACTACCTATAATTAACTTACTTGAAAATAAAATAACCTAGATTGACCTTAAACTAATTCGCTTTAAATTACCAGTCAAGATACATAAAATAAAATCGGGGATTTTTTCAAACGCACACATTCTAGTATGGATGTTAATGTTACTTGTTTTGTTTTTCCCATTTGTTGAGAGCACCTATTTTTTTCTCATAATTTATTCTAGTGTGCAAGCTACAGGTGCGAGAGCGACAGGCCCTCTTGCCACTAAAAGGCCATGGGCGGGGTGGTAACTGCGGCAGTTACTAAGCGAAGATATGTTTCAGTTATCTCAGATTCTTGGACGCTCGTTTTCGATTCAATTACATCACACAAAACTTCAGATTAAATATGTTTTTCCTTTTTTGCAGCAACAACTTCCACTACTATTTATCAATTTTAATTGGCAAATAAAGCAACCCCAGCAAATACAAACAAATAAAATAAACAACAGCAACACTAGAATAAGCGACAGAAAACAAATCGCAGATTAGACCACAACCACTCAGACACACTACAACACCATAAATCAGTGGAGAGACTTCTCTGCCACCAAAAACAATTATTTCAAATTCAAAACACAACACATCGCCTTGCATTGTACACATACAAATAAATACCGTAGGTTTTTGGATAATTAACAAAAGTAATTTAATAACAACTTACGATTCTCCTTGCCAGTCGTAGAACTGAATGGGTCCCTTGGTGGACTCGGTTTTGAAATTTGGCACTGTCGAACCCAAACGCATTTTTACAGTTTCTATTTTTTTTTTTTTTTATTTTCTTTAAGCCGGGACCGATTTGTTTGTTTGCCGGTGCTACTACTCTTTCAACAGTCACTGAGAGAATGTTTCATATCGAAATCGAGCCTTCTCTTTTATAATGTTGGAGGGCTCAATCACCGTTTACAGTTTCGTTGCCGTCGTTGTTTTTGCGATATGGTTCAGTCTGCCGAGACTTATCGGAGTACACACACTCACACCGCCACACAATCTCATCTAACGATTCAAATAATCGTTTGTTTTTCTCAAATTATCAAATCAGTATTGGAGGAGGGGAGGACAAGAATAACATTGTGGAGTAGAGATAGGCAAAAGTTGTTGACACGCAAACGTTCGGGGTTCAGGGGGGGGTATCAGGGATATGTTTGTTGTTGGGCGAGTGGTCTGGTCTTCTTCCATATCGGCAAATTGTATGAGTTGTGTTGTCGTGAAATTAAAATTTCAAAATGCAGACTGCATTGCAATGCACCGATTGTCTGGTGGTAACGGAGGGAGATAGAGAGAGAGAGCGAGCGAATGGGAGAGGCCTCGTAACGCACACACACATTTAATGTGGTGGGTATTTAGGATTTAGGCCAAGTTTTAAATTCTATCGCGACCAACAATCAGAACCAGTAAAAAAGTTGCAGTCGGGTAAACTTCCCTCACCCTCAGTAAAAACATACAGGTTGCCTATTCCAATGTATCCGAATATGAGTCTCCTAGACTGTGTCTAGTTATTATAGAATTTCGGCAGAACTGTGTTTGGCGTATTAATATTAGTACACGATTTCTAAGGTAGGCGTGATGGTACATTTGTATGGGAGGTACCCGAAGGGGAGTGACCAGACTTCCAACTTTTTCTCCAAAACTTTATCCAGTAATAGCTTTACTAAATACACAATTTGGGCAAGATTGCGTTTTGCGTAATTATAGCATTACACTATTTCTAAAGTGGTCAAAATAGAATATTTGTGTTGGGGGTACCAGAAGGGGCGTGGCCAGACTTCCAAGTTTATAGCGTCCAGTTATAGCTTTACTAACTACAAAATTGGGGCAAGATCTCGTCGGGCATATTGATATTATTACACTATTTCTAAAGTGGGCGAAATAGACGATTTGTATGAAAGGTACCCGAAGGGGTGGGACCATTTAGACCTAATGCAATCCCATAAGGAGTTTTGGGAAAATATTAAACCATGGACAATTTCAAAACGATTGTTCAACTCTTTCGAATCGAATTTGGTTGAAAGACACCTAGGGTCTATTGTGAATTTTTCTATGTGTTACACCTTTGGGTCGTATCAAATGATATAAATCCTCCGACCCGTAGGGTGAGGGTGAAACTGACAAATGAATAATCGGTGCAAGAATTTTCCCCCAGTTCATATCTTTGCCGAACATATGAACGTTCGATCGAAATTTGAAAGAATTTTCATTTTAATTTTGTTAAGTTAACTTCATCATAGCTATTACATCTCAATCTCACCTCGTATGTGTCAACGTAAGCTCTGTGACGATTGTGTGCTAAAAGCTCATAGCTTGCGTTCCACAGCGAAAGCTTATGCAATAACGATTTAGGGTTTTAAATGATATTTCGAATCAATCAACACTTGATATTGCATGAACTATTAACGATTATGTGGTTGATATTCCTGCGTTGTTTAATCTCACGATCTTGCAGGGCAGGACGCGAGGTAATGCGTTCACCGAAAGATTCCTTCAAAAATTTAATTGTTTCGTTTGTAGCGCCGTTTTGTTGGAATCAAAGGTCGGCTACATTAGCCAATCCAACCAATCTTCCAATAGCGTTCCCCATTGATTGTAACATTATGGCCAACTTAATTTTTGAAGAAATGTGGACCAATGATTCCCTCTGCCCACCTAACAGTCCCACTTTTTGAGGATGTAACAATGACTCGTGTATTTTCATTACTACAAATGCGATAATTTTGTTTATTTACGTACCCACTCAATTCAAAGTCAGCTTCATCGCTGAACAATATTTTCTTGTGAAAATCGGGATGGTTGGCCATCTCGTTTTGGGTCCATTCGCCGAACATGCGATGGAGCGTAAACTGAGCATAAATCAAGTGACAGCTGTCAAAAAGATCAACGCCGAAAAAAGTGTGGCTAAATTCAAAACCATACGTCTTAAAGAGACACCCGTTATAAATAGAGCCTGTAATTAGGCATTAGTCCCATGAGTGTGGTAATAATTGGAGAATGAATGAGAGCGTAGGGGAAATAAACCTAGCAACTGCTGCTATGCTAGATTCTGCCACCATAAACTGTGTATACGAAACGGATTTTAGGGCGTATAATCCCAGCTTTATCTTTTAAGATTATGCTAGAAAAATAATTTCTATGGAAGAACTGACTTTTAATCCTCTAACCGGCAAGAGCGCCATGAGGCGGTCTTCAATAATTATGTTTAATTCCATAAAAAATATTATCCCTCTAACCGGCCAAACAGAAATACAGTGTACTCTCTCATAAGCGGACACCTGAGGGACTGAGAATTCTGTACTCTTATGGGAGGTGTCCGCTTATGAGAGAAGTATACAAGAGGACTGAAGCATATTGGTAGTGAAAAAAATGTCCGTTAATGAGAGGTGTCCGCTTAAGAGAGGTGTCCGCTTAAGAGAGGTGTCCGCTTAAAAGAGGTGTCCGCTTAAAAGAGGTGTCCGCCTAAAAGAGGTGTCCGCTTAAAAGAGGTGTCTGCTTAAGAGAGGTGTCCGCAAGGAGAGAATTCACAGTACTGGAAAATGCTTGCAGTCTTGTTTTTCCACCAGTTATGCACAAAGAAATATTTTTTAGGAAGTTAAACACAATTAATGAAGACTTCCTCAGAGTGTGAAAAACATTTCAATCATTAACAATTTTTTTTTAAAATAAATCTAAAAGACAGCGGACATAATTTAATTCGACACGACAGTTTTCTTGTTATGACACATGCAATCCTTATTTAAATAACTTGCAGTGTAAATATCTACATTGAACGTTTCTTCAATGATTAACTGAGAATATCGATCACTGCAGCAGTGTCTCTAATGTAAACAATAACAACATTTACAGATTGCGTTTTGTGTGTGCCACATTGCACGTTCAGGCATTGTACGAATGTTGCCTTGGGTAGACCAAAATGAAAATGTGAAAATCTACTCTCACCCTCTGCTGCAGTACGAGTGGGTAAAATAACATTGCCTCTCTTGTTCCACACAATAATACCTGAAGCAGCACGCACGTGGATTTACTTCAGTAACGGCATTTTTTGTTCACATTCATTCGGGCATTCCTTATGAATCAATAGTATTGTTGTTTTGCTTAACATTTTCTGTGTCTGTTAACAGTTGTCTTTTGCTGTGGCCGAGTACAGAGCTTATGCTAACAGCCCACACCAGCACTGTTAACAACATCAAAGGAACAACTTTAACAGCATTGTTGTGTGTGGATGTTATTGTATTGTGGGTGTACATAACATGTATGTTTACTTTGCTACACAGCTTTGTTTGTCTTCCCTTGCCAGGGAATTTATTTTTTTTGGTTGTTGGCAGTTTCTGTTGTTGTTAAGGATTTTATGTTGTATGTTCGTGGGAAGAGAGGGCGTAGCGGTGTAGACTTTGAATGCAGTGCACTCTCTTAAGTTAACATTGGAATGTTTTTCTTTTGAAAGTGTATTTTTTTTTGGGGGGCTTCAGCCTGTTAACAATGTGTTGTCTTACCAGTTACAGTTTAGTTGTAAATGTTCAGAGCGCGCGTTTAGATCGACGAACAAGTTGGAGAAGCCGTGTCAGCTGGAAGGATAAACCAGAGAAGGCACAACAAAATTGTTTGCTGTTTGAAGAAAACCGACAAATTTGTGAATAAAACAAACAAAAAAAATTAAATAAAATAAAATAACCGTTGATAATAAGAAAAAAACCCCGAAACATAAGACAACTTTGTGTTAAAAAAAATAAAAAAATTAATTCTAATTAGAATAAATAAAAATCGGAAAGTTTGTGAGTGAATTTGTAAAGAAAATAATTGCAGTTGTTCCGTTAGCGATTACAGTGAATGTTCCATTCATTTTTTGTTTTGTTTTGCTTTTTTTTTGGTGTGTGTCGGTATTTCAGAGATTTCAATCTCCAACGCGAGAAGAGAACGCAAAACCAAATTATAGAGAAGTGTCATTGATATTTGCATACGCTGGCAGGCAGCAACAACAATACGATAGACATTGTTAAGAATTCAACAAAAACAACAAACACGCAGAGAATATCCACTTTCAACTGTCCCTCCAACTGCTAAAGAAACTAATCGACGACCAGAATATTTTCTCTTCCACGGGTTTTTTTATATAAAAATAATCGTCAGCCGTTGAGTGGTAACAAGACAAAAAAAAAAAAAAAAAAACAACAACAAGGAGAAACGTATATAGAGCGGTATTATTGATTTTGTTGTTCGATGTGTAAATATTTAATAACTTTCTGTTTGTTGCTGTCGTGCTTGTTGTTGTTGTTGGTGGTGTACACACACATGTCTGTATGGCTGATGTACCTAAAAGTATGCTACGCTACCAATTACCGAAAACGTGTGCACAGGATTTCAAGGAGGAAGAGGTGGAAATAGTATTTTCCTTTCAAAAATGAATTGGATTGAAATGAAAATGAAATTGAAAAGGAAAACCACATTAGGATCAAGATAATTTATTTTTCCCTATTTTCGTTAGACACGCTGGGGAAAAGTTTGTCTTACACAACAATTTCTTCGAATATGAGGAATTTTGTGTATGGGAATGGTTGATACATTCAGCGCGAGGGACTTATCCACAAAATAGCCTCAAAATGTGTGTAGGTGAGGTCAACAAAACGTAACATCTTCTTACGAAATAAATCTGCCATTTGAAATTGCCTGGGCCAATTTGAAAACAAAATTGCATAGACAAAGCAGAAATGTTTTCAAACTTCAGTTCCAATGGGCAGAACCGACACTCAGCTGTTAACCCTCTAACCCGCAAGAGTGCTCAAGGCACTCATTTAGAAGCACATTCGATTATAGTTTTTAAAAATTTTGAGGGCTTACATTTGGAAACCTTGGATATTGGAAAAACATTTC
Source organism: Hydrotaea cyrtoneurina (assembly GCA_958296145.1). NCBI lineage: Eukaryota > Metazoa > Arthropoda > Insecta > Diptera > Muscidae > Hydrotaea > Hydrotaea cyrtoneurina. Next base: position 75,928,299 of record OY282516.1, on the reverse strand, counting down.
TTGGAAATTCGCTTTAAAATAAATTGTTGTACCTAGGTTGCACAAACTTTGCACGACTCTGAGAGAAACAATAACCCAAAAAATAAAATAAAAATATGATTTTTATCCAACAAATCCGCGAATTCGTAAAGCCGGGGGGAAAATACCCCAAAGGTTTCTAATTCTTCTGCAGTTTCCAGGGACGCTTTACCGATTTTGAAAGATTGACACAATAATACGGTATTAAACTTCGGATGATTTAACTGTTCGATTTTCGTAGATTTTTTTTCAGGGGCGGGAAAAATATTGGGCGTGTTTTCGTTACAAGCTAGCTATTATCGCTTGCATAATTGTAAAGAAAACGCCAAGTGGCTGCCCTATGTCCTCTCGATAGCCTCACGAATACTATCTTTGAGGTCTTGCGTCGACGCTGGGCTGTTGGCGTAGACCTTATCTTTCACGTCGCCCCAAAGGAAGAAGTCGCAGGGTGTTCAATCACAAGATCACGGTGTCCAACTGTGATCACCTCTTCGAGAGATAACTTCGGACCAATTGCGTTTGTTGTGCAAAAACTGGGTCTCTTTCGCTCAAAAGGGGAAACCTTTTTTCATCTGCTCTAAGGTCGCCCGGCTTTAGCTACTGCACCAGCGGTATTTTTTGCTTCTTACATAAAATAGTCTAGTTGGTTAAATGACACAAAACCATTTGCTGCGACTTTTTTTTTTTTAAATAAGACATTTTGTGTTGCAGATATTAGAAAACCCTTTGTCCCATTGGGAACATTTAACGTTGTACAAAAAAAATAAAATAAAAATATTTATTGATTGGTAACCTTTTTCCGATTAGTAGACAGTCTCTTTTTGTCACACATTTGCCTTAATTTAAGACGGACCCCTTCAAACTTCAGAAAAATGAAAAACATGAAAGCCACACAAATTAATAAATGAATGACCTTTTGGAAAATTATGATAATCTCACTCTGTTCTTTCTATGCCCCCCTCAGTCGAGTGTTTCTGTTTTGTTAATTTGACACTCGCAATGATTGATGGATGGCTTAAAATTAAGATACGATTCTTCGGAAGTCCATATTTAAGTATTTAAGGTTGGCAATTTGCCTAATCTCTCGGAACTTGTGTTTAGTGTGTGCCGGCAAAAGTTGTATCATTTTAAATGACACATCAAATTGACTCGCTAAACGACAACAACAACAATAACAAAATAAAAACACGACGAAAAAAACGTTGCTCCATTTGATGGATTGTGTGAAAAATTCAACCGAAAACAATGGCAAATCGAGCATGAATGTAGTGGAAAATGTATGAAAACGTCTATAGTTGAAACAACATTTTTTTTGGGGTACATACGTAGAAATTCAATTTATGTATGGTAAGAAAAAAACAAAATTTCATTAAACGGTAGCGATTAACAATGCGATTATTTGTTAATTGATTTTTCACAAGTTCGGCGTGGCTGTAATTTCCAATTAAATGTTTCTGTTTTTTTTTCACTCGGTATAAATTTAAGAAGTTCTCTATTTTCAGGAGGTTAAAAGACCGTAGACCTTCTAAGATTTAACTCTGTTTGATTAACGACCAATAGAGACCCAACAAACGAAAGACCTTTCAGTTATAGTGACCTAGGTCGGGTTGCGGATAAAATTCTCACTTATGGAAAAAATTGATTTCTTAATGAAACTAATCTTATAGTATTGTGATTATTCATGTCGATATCCTTTGTTGCTAGTGCCCTTTTATAGTTTCGTTAATTAAAATTTTTTATTTTTTTTTGAGGAAAAAATGTTGAAAAGACTAGGATCTGTGGGGCTCGTAAGAAAGCCCTCAAAGAGATTTCCCAAATACCTTTACTACATTTTATGATCCTTAACACCAGAGGCCCAAAAATCAGCCCTCTAATAGGAATGAACAAATTAAATCAAGTACAATTTAATTTTCCCACAAATCCAATTATAATTTTCTAGACTCAGACTTTGTAGACTTATCATTTATTTGATAATTCACTATTTGCAAGGGTACGTTTTTTGGGCCACCCAACATGGGGGTGTTGTGGACCAAAAAAGGTACCTATCCAAAGAAGAATATGTGGGTCATCAAGGGAAATTGTATATTCTCAGAAATCTAATTATGTAGTTATATTAAAGATTTTTCAAGTTTGTTTATGGTTTTTTTTTCTTCTTCTTAAAATGGAGCTCAGACCAATGGGGAGACGCTCCGGACGATGGAGGCTCAAAAAACATACGCATGAAATGGATGTTCAAATAACAGAAAATGTCCTTTTGTATCCAAATATGAATTTAATTTAAAGATTTCGCTTAAATTTACGCTTAGACCAATGGTTTGGTTATTGGCCCAAAAAACGTACCCATCACAAAAATTACTATTGCAATCATATTGATTTTTCTCACAAATCAAATCGAGCATTTCAAATTTAAATTAGTTCACAATCCTCTTGTATCAGAATATGAAATTCCTTTTGAATTTAATTTAAATTTGCGCTTATATTGGATGGGATATGTTGGCCCAAAAAACGTACCCATAAAAAAGTGTCATCGTCTATCAGAATATGAAATTATTTTTAAATTTTCTTTAGATTTGCGCTTGGATTAAAGGGGATATGTTGGCCCAAAAAACGTACCCATAAAAAATAATTTCATCGTCTATCAGAATATGAAATTCTGTCTAAATTGACCTTAAATTTGCCCTTATATTAGAGGGGATATGATGGCCCAAAAAACGTACCCATAAAAAAAATTTCATCGTCTATCAGAATATGAAATTCGGTCTAAATTGACATTAAATTTGCGCTTATATTGGAGGGGATATGTTGGCCCAAAAAACGTACCCATAAAAAAGTTTCATCGTCTATCAGAATATGAAATTATTTTTAAATTTTCTTTAGATTTGCGCTTGGATTAAAGGGGATATGTTGGCCCTAAAAACGTACCCATCACACAATTAACGTACCCATAAAAAATTTCCTCTTCTTTTAGAATATGAAATTATTTTTAATTTTTCTTTAGGTTTGCGCTTAGTTTAGAGGAGATATGATGGCCCAAAAAACGTACCCATTAAAAAATTTACGTACTTATAAAAAATTTCTTCGTGTATCTGGGTATTATTTTTTTTAACTTCACCTTAAATTTGCGCTGAGGTTATATTTTGGCCCAAAAAACGTACCCTTAAAAAATAACTTAAATTTATTCATAGACTTTGCGTTAAAAATAATCGTCCCTACAATAGACACCAGGGTATCCCAAGCAAGATTTGTCTCACATGGATCCAGGATCCAGACATCTGCTAGGCCCAAAAAGGTAAATGTCACAAAACAAACATCTTCTTGATGCTCAAATGAACGTAAACCTCCTCATGATGCTAAATATTCATTTATTTCAATGTTTTTCCCATTGTATTGAAGCTCAGGCCGGAGTTTTAGCGGTCCAAAGTCATCTTTGTAGTGATTTTAATATTCGTCCTAGATGGGCGATTATTTTTTTTTTTTTACCAGTGACTGATTCCTTGGTAATTATTTTAAATTGCAACAGTGTGTGTTCCGAATATAACACTGAAGTGAAATGTAATCCATCAACGGTTAATAATATCGACCATGGCCCATTAATTTTGATATTTATGTTAACGTACGCACCCCTTCCCCTTTTCTTGAGCGACAAGCCTCTGGGGAAATCTTGTATTGTCACCACAATTACTTAATGGCCCAACCCATTGCTCGGGCTAACTCATATTAAGTACCTAGATTTTTATGGCCGAAATAAACCCGTCAACAAGCCAGAGCATATTTTGGTTTGTGTCAACGAATACATTGACTTGGCAAATATAAATTGTATAATAAATTCCAAAAATGTCTGGGACTTCTTCCTTGGTCCTTGCTGTTCAATTGCTATTGACCGAAAAAGACATGTTGGGCAACAAATGGCGATGAGCCCTTCCTGTTTAAGAGGGAACGGGCATTCTTGTTGAAAGTTGCACAATTGTTTGGCCATGTTGTTCCGGGAAACACCAACGGACTAATAAGATAAGACCAGCTTTACGGTGTTCACAGGCCGGGTTAAGATAAGATTAAGGCACAGACCCTTTATAAATCACATTCCATTTACAGGTACACACGTGTGTGTGTGTGTGAGTAAATGATTTCCTTAAAAGGATTCCTTTTTTTTTTTGGTTCGTTTTTGGAATATTTATTGAAAGTTGCTGGCTGGCTGGTGGTGGTGGAGGCAGAACCCATCAACCGAATGGCTTGTGTTGGCCTGGCAATCGGCAATCATGCAAATAAATCCATTTTGAGTCCTTCATTCAGAGGATGACCTTTATTTGTGGATTGTTTTTTTTTTTCTGTTTGGTTCGCTGGGGGGAGGGAAGGGGTGGTGGTATATTTAATATACTTCGTCATTAGCAACAAATTTGTTTTGTTTTTACGAAGGATCGAAGACACCAAATACTGGAAAGGTGGGGGAGGAGTATCATGTCCTTGGTTGTGAGCATCTGTTTTTGTGTCTGTCTGTATGTCTGTCTGTTTGGCCAGTTGGTCATTTAATCCCGGTTCGCTCTTCCTGCCGCCATTGTCATGGCTATCCTTGTATCCATTTCAGAATTTCAAGTAAAATTAAGTTTTAATGTTGTGAACAAAAAGAAGAAATTCAGTCGACGAAAGACGTTCCTGCCGCAACCAAAGCGAAGGAGGAATGCTTTTGTGTTGTGGATCTTTAAAAAATTCATGAAATGCTTTATTTTTAATGGGTTCATTTGAACACACATTCACACACGCACACACATGCCTACGCCTAGTCAGGGGGCATGAGGGGCATGAAGTTTCGTAAGAGGCTGCGTTATGGGTACCAGCGATGCTTAAGTCCTATTTTATTGAAGGGCTTTAATTGAGTTGCTTTCTTATCTTTTCATCGTGTTTTTTTTTTTTTAATTTTCTCCAAATGTTAATAAAGATTGAGATTTATTTAGTATAGGCCATAAAATGTCTGCGATTACTTTGGTGGGCGATTACTCGGTATTTTGGTCTCAATGCCAGCCAGGAGAACAGGAGGAGGCGCTACAAGTTTAACCCATGTTTTCCAGGATATTTACAATATAGTTTGAAAGGAGGATATCCAAGATTATTGGGAAATGAATTGAATTTCACAACATCATTGAGGAAAGATCCTGTGGAAGGCTGACAATTTAAAGCAATTTCTTTTTATTTAATCAAACTCTGGACCCTTTTGAACTATATGGTTGGGAAATTTGTTTAGTTTATCTGAATTTAGTTAAGCTGGTGGGGATTTTCTCCCAAATCAGTAAATGCCCTAAACATTTTGGCCCTAAGCCCCTGAGAAATTCAAATTTAGACTCGTAAGGATATTTACTTTTATTTGAGCAGACTTACAAAAACTTGTTGATGGGTAGGTTTTTTTTGGGGCCACTATAATCCCTACTGGCCTGAGTCCCAATTCAGTACAAATCTTTAATAGAAAACTATCTCCTTGAGTAAGTCTTCAACTTGACTGACTGACGAATTCTCCTCCTCTTTGTATTCCAGACACGTTTCAGTTTGTTTGGATTTCTTGATTTCTTGATCTCCTCTTTGTATTCAAGACATGTCTTGCTTGGTTGTCTTGATAGACGAATTTCTTCATCTCTGCTTTGTATTGAAGACCTTTGGACGCTCGAACCATACATTGATAAGTTCTGAGCTCTGTCGTTCATCATATAACCTTCAGCCTGTCTTGATAGAAGAATTGCTTGATCTTGTAGTCAAGAAAAGTTCGAGAAATAATCGCCGTCGATGTCAGAGCCTTCTACCGGCTCTTGACATTCTGAAAGTTTGGGTTTTCCTAAAATAAACATTATTGGGGAGCTTAAACCCATCATCGATGTTCAGGTTGCCTTGATAGAATAATTTGTTGATCTAACTTCATGTACACCAGACACGCGTCAACATTTATCTTCGCGCCTTGATCGACGCTGTGTGAAGATTTGTTCGCCCATTATCTGAGAGCTTCGAACCCATCACTGATAATTCCTCAACTTTCTCGGTCACCGTACTACATTCAGTTTACCTTGATAGAGGAATTTGTTGATCTCGTCATTGTATTCGAGAGACTCTCGAGACTTTATCGCTATCGATGACAAGGGCCTTGATCGGCTCTTGAATACAACTAAGAGATCAACCAATTCATCTATCAAGGTAACCTGAATGTTGTACGATTCGAGGAGGTCTGCCAATAGAAACGTGAGTAGGTTAGGTGTTGGACATTTCCCAGATTTGTTTATTTGAAAAGTTCTCTAAAAACTTGGGCAAACGAAAAGCAAATTTAACAATTAGGGAATACTTTTAGGCTGTCTGGAAATTCTGTATTTTTCATTCTTCAAGAACGTCTCCTTAAATTTCTGATCGGGACTTGCTGTTAAAATACGAATCCGAACAACTAATGCTTTTCTATAGAAGTTTCACATGGATTTGTAATCTGCTAGTCCCACATAAAGAATTCACTTTCAGTGCCATACAATACAAGTTATTAGAAAAATTCATTGAAAATTCAGTCCGAGGTTTCTTAATCAAAGCAATGCAAGTCTTATCTTATCCTAATTGCTGCCCCATCAGCATTTTTGTCAGTCTCCTTATCGATTGATAGTTGCTCTGAATGAGGGTGAGATGAGGCCACAGATAATTCATGAGTCAATGTTCTGGGCCAAATGTCATTGCCAGCACACCTTATTCCGTTGTCCCAGAAACTTGACAGTTTTCGGCCACACAGGCTTTACCTTTCCTGGTTATACGGATGTATTGTTCTTTTATACACCGAAAGATTTATCTTCGTATGTATAAAATAATATTAAATAATGTGAAAAAATTAATTTGATTTTAAGGAAAATGTTCATAATTTTTTTTTTTGAACAATTTCATAATTTTTATGAAAGTTTCATTAATTTTAGGAAAATTTGCATACATTTTATCATCAATTTAATGAAAGTTTCATAAACTTTATTGAAGATTTCATAGATTTTATTAAAAATGTCATTAATGTTGTTAAAAATTTCACTAAAATTTTTTATTATTTTTATTAAAATTTTCATTTTTATTAAAATTTTCATCAATTTTATTAAAATTTTCATAAATTTTATTTAAATTTTCATAAATTTTATTTAAATTTTCATAAATTTTATTTAAATTTTCATAAATTTTATTTAAATTTTCATAAATTTTTATTAAAAATGTCATTAATGTTGTTAAAAATTTCACTAACATTTTTTATTTTTTTATTAAAATTTTCATTTTTATAAAAATTTTCATTTTTATTAAAATTTTCATTTTTATTAAAATTTTCATTTTTATTAAAATTTTCATCAATTTTATTAAAATTTTCATAAATTTTATTTAAATTTTCATAAATTTTATTAAAAATTTCATCAATTTTATTAAAAGTTTCATAAATTTTATTAAAATTTTCATAAATTTTATTAAAATTTTCATAAATTTTATTAAAAATTTCATAAATTTTATTAAAAATGTTATAAATCTTAGTAAAAGTTTTGTAAATTTTAGGAAATTTCATAAATTTTATTATAATGTAATAATTTTACTAAAAGTTTCATATATTTTATTAAAATTTATAAGTTGTATTAAAATTTTCATACATTTTATTAAAATTTTCGTAAGTACAAATTTCAAAGATTTTATGAATAAATTTATAAATTATATGAAAAAATTTATTTTTTGTTTGAAAAATTTCATAATTTTTTTTTGAAAAATTTCATAATTTTTTTGGTAAATTTCATTATTCGTTATTTAAATTTTCAAATTTTTTTTTAAATTTTATGAAATCTTTGTTAGATTGAAAGAATATAAAATATCTTATACGCAAAGTTTTTCTATAAATTGCATGAGATGTTTTGAATGAGATGTTGAAAAATTTCATAATTTTTTTTTGAAAAATTTCATAATTTTTTTTTTGAAAAATTTCATAATTTTTTTTTGAAAAATTTCATAATTTTTTTGGTAAATTTCATTATTCGTTATTTAAATTTTCAAATTTTTTTTTAAATTTTATGAAATCTTTGTTAGATTGAAAGAATACAAAATATCTTATACGCAAAGTTTTTCTATAAATTGCATGAGATGTTTTCTAGTTTTTATGAAATATTTCATAAATTTTACAACTAGTTTCATAAGTTTTATGACGAATTTCATAATTTTTTTTGACAAATTTCATAATTTTTTATAAAAAATTTCATAATTTTTTATAAAATTTTTTTTTTTGAAAAATTTCATTATTTTTTTTGAAATATTTTATAAATTTTATGAAATATTAGTTAGATTGCAAGAATAAAAAATATCTTATACGCAAAGTATTTCTATAAATTGTATGACAGGTTTTATAGTTTTTTGTGAAATATTTCATAAGTGTTATGACGAATTTCATAAATTTCACACAGAGTTTCTAAAGTTTTATGAAGACCTTCGACGAGTTATGAAATGTTGACGATTTTTTTAAATATTTCATAACATTTTTTAATTATTTTATGAAATATTTCAAAAATTGTGTTTCCTAAAATTGCGTTCATGCACTTTATGAAATGAACGGTTTCATGTCCATTCGTAGACTACTTTTTTTTATTTTGGCTGAACCAGTATGAAAATACTTTTGCAATGCCTGTCTTTTCCCCTCCAACAGTGTGAGATGGTTGTTTTTCTTTCGGTGTAACCCACCCACCCACACACACATGTCAAAATCTTAATTACATTTACTGTTTGTCGGCTAAATATCAGCATCGACCCACCTCAATAGTTGTTATTTATTTATCATTATTTTATCACAGAATGTAATTCCCACTTGTCAGAGAGAGAGAGTGAGAGAGCGAGAGGCAGAGGCAGAGAGGTGCCTGCCGCAGATGTCCTTGCTGCACATTGTCATTCCATGTTGCTGTTGTTGTTACATTTCAAACAACATGTGATGAAATGTAATGAATATTAATTGGAATCCATCACCATGGCAAAGTGACGGAGTGTACTTTAAAGCTCAATAGATGGCAGCCGGAGGACATGGTCTCTCCTGTGGTGTTCCCCTCAATGTCCATCAAGTACCCTCTTCGCCTGTTGATTCTGCACCCCACCACGACTACAACAAACAGGAAGAAATGCAAATATACAATGCAAACATAAAGTTATTAAAAATTAATTAAAACACCATTAATTTTTCAGAGATAAACCAACCGTAATCACCCAAATCGTCCATAAGAACACCAATAACACCTCGGCAGAAAGTTAAGGATACCCGGAAAAAAAAACCTGAATACACTTAATTATACAATTTGCGGTCGGTGTGTCAGAGAGTGAATCGAAATAATTTCGTTTGTCACAGCAAGATTCTGTCCAATCTGTGGCAACGCATCCGTTCGCCACGGCCCAATCGGGCTAGTGGCGGGTATTTTTTGACCGGTAACGGCAACGGCAACGGCACCACCGCCGCCCCTACCGCTTCCAACAGTAGCATCAACAACAACAACGTGACCGGTGCCACCACCTCAACATATTGGGCCAATGTGGACGGTAGTCTGCGGAGCAGCAGTGGTGTGACATCCTATGGCGGACGCCTGTCAGCGGCGGATGAGTGTATAATTAATGTAACGCAGGCCGATAAAGACTTTGAAATTAAAGCCCTGCCGGCAACAATAATCACCACAACATGTGTTACCGACAGTGAGGACGACGACAGCGACGACCAACTGAAACGGTATATTAACGGTGATGATGACGACGACGATGATGGCGACGACGACGACGACGATGAGGGGCACCGTCTAAAAGGTGGCAAGAGACATTTTCGGGGATATTTTACAAGTCATGCCAACAGCAACAACAACAACATCACCACAATCTACAACACTTCTCGTCCCAGCACCGCAACAGCACTAGCGCCGGGTGTGGCGGCAACAGATCGCACACCCGCAACAAATCCTATGTCTTCATCTTCAACAGCAGCAACGACAGCAACTACAACAACGGCCAGAATGATTGCACCACGTTATCGTTTTCGTGATTTGCTATTGGGCGATTTCTCCTTTAACGACGACGGTGAAAGGTGAGTACACTTTTACTGTTACTGTTACTTTTCGCATTCGTATTCCCATTTCTATTCTTAGCCTGTGAGATTTTTTTGGTTTTTTTTTTAATCTCTGATTTTGAGTGAAATTAACATAAAACAAGAGCGCAGCCCACCCACAACAAATCGGCCTGAGGCCATATTTTTGTGTTGTTCTTAAAATGTATGTCAAAAACGAAACTCAAACTAATTAAACAAAGGGAAAGACAAGCACATACGGTTTTAGAAGCAGCGATGCGGAATTGAAAATACGCTGCATTGTAGTAAACTACGTCAAGGCGTAGAGAACGACGGTATACTGTACTGTACGTATAGAGCTCATTCCTGTGGTAGTAGAGCTCGTCAGCAGACTTCTGTAGATATCGAACTAATCAGCAGACTTTCCTATAGAAGTAGCTGCGGACTATCACAGAGCAAATTGGAGTTGGAGTAGGAGTAGAAGTCTTCGATGGTCTTTCCTATAGTTATAGAGAACGTCAGCGGACTTTCCTATACTTTGTCAAGAGGATTTTCCTGTAGCTCGTCAGCAGACTCCTATGGGAATAGAGATCATCAGCGGACTGTTTCTATAGACGGAGGTCTGCGGCGAAGTTTCATATATGAAAAATGGGGTAGGAGTTGAGGGCACCCGTAAACATTCCCATGGGTATCGAACGACCATTCCTTGGACGTAGAGCTCGTCAGGGGCATGGTATGAATATAGAGGTCTTTCATGTAGAAATATAGTTTGTCAGCAGATTTTTATACTGTAGGAGTATCTCTATATGGAACTAGTAAGTTGTAATGCGCCTATGGTGCCCGTTGAAATATGGAAAAAAAAATTTGTTGAAAAAAAAAAAATTTTGTGGAAAAAAAAAATTTTGTTGAAAAAAAAAATTTGTTGAAAAAAAAAAAAATTGTTGAAAAAAAATTTTTTGCTTGAAAAAAAAAATTTTGTTGAAAAAAAAAATATTGTGGAAAAAAAAAATTGGAAAACAAATTTTGTAAAAAAAAATTTTTGTAAAAAAAAAAATTTGTAAAAAAAAAAATTTTGGAAAAAAAAATATTGGTAAAAAAAATTTGGGGGAAACAGAATTTCTGTACAAAAAAAAAATATTATTTTTTTTATTATTTATTATAGAATTATAGAATGCCTATTTAAATTCCTACGTACTGCGTGAGTCAGGGAATCAGTGTATCAGTGAATCAGTACTGCGTGACAGAGTCAGTGAATCAGTGAATCAGTGTCGAGGGTAAATATATATTATATATAAATATATATATAGGGGTTGGAATATAGAGGTCTTTCATGCAGTAATATAGTTTGTCAGCAGATTTTTATACTATAGGAGTATCTCTACATGGAACAGGAGCTGAGGTGATCGGTAGACTTCCCTCTAGGTATAGAGCGGACATTCCTTGGGTCGGACATTCCTATGGCGGACTTTCCTTGCAATAGTGGTATTGCCTATTTAGTAATCGATGTCGTAGGTTGAATTTAGGCAGCGCCTTGCTTCGCCTTGGTAAAGAGTTAGCCAGATAACTTTTTTTCAATTGCTATAAGCAATCAAGATTATCGGTGGAGCTATTCTTTGGGAATAAAGCTTAACAGTAGTCTTTCGCTAACCTTCTCCACAGAAATAGAGCTCGTTTGCTTTTTTTCCTATGTGGAATAATGTCACATAATATTATTCACCGCAACATTTCTCCGTAGGAAACTTTTCTGTTGCCAATTTTCTCTTCCAAACAATTTGTATACTCACCAGGGCTCTCCATATGACGGGTGTTTTACTACAGAATATTTCCATTTATTATCATCTCATAAACGTTTTCAGTCAGCCATTCACACACGTAATATTAAAAGGTGTTGCATACCTTATGCCAAATTGAATATATCCTCCATCCCTTCTGGCATGGAGAATATACTTTAACAAGCCAAATGTTAATGTATACTGTGCCATTAACATGCTTTGGTGTGGGGGTAGGTTTATATTTTGAAGCATACCTTAAGGATTTCATGCTGTGTGTAACGTTTTTTTTTTTGCATTTCACTCGTACAAAGCCTTAAAGTGATAGCTTTTTAATAAAGCGAATTTAATTGTATTTCATTGAACAAAGGCATTTCGTACTTTTTGTTCTCTTTGCCCTTATTTCGGAAAGTTTTTGCGGTGTGTGTTTTTTTTAAATCAAATACTTCCTTCTCCTGAAGGGAAGTTTACTTACGACTATTTAGCATACTTCTGGGAGGCTTTTCAAATTTGTCTGTGGGGTGGGGGGGGGGCATCCCCACTCCCACCCATCTCTCCCAGTGTCTGCGGACTGTTGGTTATGTAAATTTATTCGCTCTGTGGGTTTTTCGTCTGCTTCGGTGTCGCCTTCATTACCAACGCCTTGTGCGCGATTATTTGCTGGATATCAAATCTATTGTGTTGTTATATTTTAAACGGTGCAAATGTATTTGTTTTGTGAGCGGCCGGGGTGCAGAAATCAATACAGATTGTTATGCTTTTCGAACAGCAAATGTTTTTTCTTGATTATGCAGCAGATTGTGTGAAATATTTATTGTTGCAAATCGATAAATATTCCAATAAGTTGCAAGTGTTGTGACAATAAAGCGCGCTTAAAGGCTTTTTCACTGTTTTCATTATGAAACATTCTGACATTAAAGTTGAATCACACGGCAGATATTTTTGGACACGTTTCTGTGCCGGACAACTTGCGGGGTGTGACCTTTTCCAGTTGTTTTCTCTGCATTGGTATTTTTTTTTGAAATATTACAACATAACTGCTTTTGTTGTAAGTCATTTGGCTCGTTATTGCCTTCCCCTGGCGTTCCGTCTTCGCCTGGCCCGACCGCCTTTAAAGTCATTTACTTGTTGTCTCGTTAATGGGGTTGAACGATCTTGACCTGATTTGGCCTGTAAATGCTACTCTAATATGTCATTAATGCAAATAGTTGTTGTTCAGTTAAGTGGAATACAATGGAAGCCATGAGACAGCAAACAGCCGGTCCAATAAAAGAAGGGGGGGTTTCAAATGGCGATTCGTTTTGTGTGTTGTTTCGATAGGAAAAAGTGGCAAGTGACGACCGACAAGCAAATTTATGTTAAAAGTGATTAAAGCATTTCGAAATAGAAGGTATTTTTAGATTGAATGGAGAACATTTATTGTTCGTCCTGAGGCATTCAATTCAATTCTCTTATCGGTTCCGCCTATTGCTTAGGCTCACCTATTCGAACCATTAACCCTTAAGCTCTTATTCAAAGGGTTTTTTTTAAAACAATTTACATATCTAACGCCTAAACGTATGCTACACTAATTTGTTTTGGTAATTCAACCCTCATTATGTTATTATCGGAAAGTTTCCGTTTCCGTTTCGGTTTCCTCCATTGCGGTTCAACTCACTGGTACATGAAACGTATTTTATGCGAACGAACAAGTGCAAGAGTTTTTTTTGTTAATGACATTTATCGATTTACAACAATTTGCGTTGTTATTCGTGGCCATAAACACAGTTAAATTATATAAATAAAACAAGAACAAGAACAGCTCTGCATTATCCACTTTAATGTTGACAAGAAAATGTTGAACTTAATTGGTGAAATTCTTTTTATTGATTTTTCCAGAAAGAAAATGAAACGTTTAACCTGTTCGGAGGAAGGAATTAAGGTAGTCTCATTCTTAACACAGCCAAAAGAAGAGACACAGGGGAATAGATGTGGAAAAAAACTTAATGGGAAAAAGATCTTTGTTGGTTAAAATAGTAAATTGAAAAAAAAGAAAGAAAAAGAATACTTTTCATCGATGAAAGGGCAAAACAAGGTGGTGGGGAGGGGTCATCAATTCAATTATATTTCAATTGTTCCTACGTTTCGTTCCCTGGTCCTTTCTCTCTCTCTCTCGCTGTCTTGGTTTCTAGCTGTCACTACAAATGGTTACAATTCAATTTGCAATTGTTTGCCACCATTGTCCACAATGATCCTCCCGGTGTGTGTGCTGAGCCATTGCACGGTTGAGTTTAATTTTGGCTGTGATACCATCGCCCCCACACCACCCCTTTGCCGCCACCCAACGGTCTAATTGAAATTGTGTTGGGACAAAATCCGTATTCCATTTACGAATACTTCACTGAGACTCTATTCTGTTGTGATAGTGTTTCTTTTTTAATTGTATTGTATGGAAAGTCATAGACGTCGACAAGGTTGCATCCTGCACATCACACACCTCTGTGTTGTTGTTGCGTTTGTTAACCTATGAAATATGATTGCGAATATGTGTATGGATGGGGAAGCCATGAGTGGAGGAGGATGTATGAGTATGTGTTGTCTACGCTTTGTTTGTTTTGTGTTTTTCTTTTTCTCTCTTCATTTTCCACTTAATAATTTAACACCTCAAGGCAGTTTGTCACAATCCAATTATAGCCACCGCAAATAACGCCGGAGACAGACATGCCGTCAGTCGGTCGGTGGGTCGTTGGTGACACTCTCTCGCAGATGATGACGGCTGTGATGGCACAGGCGGCTTAGGCAATGAAGTGGCAGCGATACGTTTCTTTGTATTGATTTGTACACTGTGGTACTAAACATGGAAGAAGTGTACTGCCAAATTGATGTTGAACCGAGGGGAAAGACTAACCTCTAATGCTACTGATCGACTCGGAAATCATTGTAGTACAATCATGTTCGTCCCTAAAGTGTTTTGAGGTCCGGAAGATGATTTCACAATTTTTCGAGACCAATTTTTAAAATTTTAACATCCACAGACTACACAAGTGGGCATTAGTACAGATTAACAAAAGTGTTTAGGCGCATGTGGCTGAACTACTGTCATATTTTTTACCTTGATTTTTTAAGTTTTTTTTAAAAAAAGTCAATTGTCATCGGAAAATTTTCATTGTTAGTTTGGTTGGCAAATCTTCATATAGGAGACAACGAACATAAATCAATTTTATTAGAAACGAATGCTTTCAAAATATTGATTTCACGTGTATCAGAAGACACTTGTCTTCTCCAAATCGATTTTTCTCATTGGTAAAGATACACAACGACGAGAATTATTTTTTAGTTGCATTAATTTATAGCATAATTTATCATGGTTTGTCATTGTTAAATTGTAGACCTTCTAATACGGATATTAAGCAAGGGGGATGATCAATTTGTATGAGAAATGTATATTTAATTTGCATTTGCAGAAGAAACTGAACATGGGACGATCACACCTTACAAGACATGATCGTTATTATCATCGGGGGGCAATAGAGCTTGAGCAAAAGGCTATCCATGATGCCATATCCAATCTTAATATATATTTACCCTCGACACTGATTCACTGATTCACTGATACACTGATACACTGATACACTGATACACTGATTCACTGACTCTGTCACGCATGTCGGAAGGAATTGAAATAGGCATTCTATAATTTTCTATAAATAATAATAATAAAAAAAATATTTTTTTTTTTTTTGTACGGAAATTGTGTTTTCCCCAAATTTTTTTTTCCAACATTTTTTTTTTTACAATTTTTTTTTTACAAAAATTTTTTTTTTTAACATTTTTTTTTACCCCAAAATTTTTTTTTTTTTCAACAAAATTTTTTTTTTCAATAAAATTTTTTTTTTTAACAAAAATTATTTTTTTCAAGAAAAAATTTTTTTTTCAACAAATTTTTTTTTTTCAACAACATTTTTTTTTACCACAAAAATTTTTTTTTTTCAACAAAATTTTTTTTCCATATTTCAACGGGCGCCATAGGCGCATTACAACTTACTAGTAAAGATAATAAAAAATAAAATAAAAAAATTATAACTCAATATTGAATTTGAATTTGATGTGAACAAAAACTTGCATCATCATATTTTACTTCCCGATTACTATGAATAATCAGAAAGAATCTAAAGTAATCTCTGAAAGTAGTCGGATTATTTTCTAATTACTTTGGATTCTTTTTGATTATTTATAGTAGTCGGAAGTAATCCTGATTACTTTTTAGATTATTTGTAATTGTAATCAGTTATAAGTCTTGAAAAACTGAATATAATTGCAATTTAATCATTACTGCAACTCTACAAAAAATGTAATTCAATTAGTAATTATTACGATTTGTAATCATTATTTAACAGATTTGCCTACCACACCACGCCCGTTCACTATAACGCTATAAATCATTTTCAAAGCGGTGATTTGTGGTCGCCTGCAAAGAAATACAAAAATGTGAAAAAAAAACATCAATCCGTTGCGGTTTTGTAACACTGTGTTAATTTCGTATGTGATCTTGGCCATTTATCGTATTCGTTCGCATGTCGGGGTATATGACTGTGTATGTGAGTATGTGTCATGACATCCGCACAATCACACATCGCTACTAGTTTAACTAAACCCAACTCCACGCCACCGAAATGCCTACAGCCGAGTCAATTCAATATTCAAAAAGGTATGAGAAAAAAATCATGGCTGAAAGAGAGAGAGAGAGAGAGAGGGAGAGAATACAGAGCGAAATAAACAAAGTGTAATCATAAAACACGTTTAGTTTTTGACTCTTGATACAAAACGTTTGCAAAAATCACCCAACGAACAAACAAACAAAAAACTACTCTTACAACTGCACAACACATTTCCATAAAAAAATGCTACATCTACACATACCTACACAGAGACATGTATTTCTTCTGCCCCTACACGTATAGATGTGTGTCTAGAGCAAATCGAAAAAAAAAACCAAATCTAAGCCTCTAAGGATTTGCCAAAAGTTAAACATCTGCGCAGCTTATAAACGTTACTAAACATGCAGTAACCTACAGTGATTGGTCATGAAATTAGGACAACCTTCGAAAGCAAACTATTTGGACGATGATTCTGTTGTTTAGCTGTTTGATTAGTCCAAGGTAGCATCTATTTTTACTGAGGATATACTGTGAATCAGAGTCTTTTGCGTTATGTCGAACCGAAAATCATTCCGAGCTCCAATGAAATCCCTGTGTAAGAGTCATCTGAAGAGTGGCTGCATTTGTATGTGATATGTACCCGATAATTTAACTTACCTTCTATCTTATTTTTTGGTAATGAGTTTTTCAGACACTCTAGACGAAAATGACCTTAGTTTAGGAGGTCTAGAAATAACTTTACTTATGTAAACTGGTTCTACAGGTTGCTGGTCCTGGCCTGCTTATTAAATGATTTCCAGAAACACCATCAGTCTTTTTTTTTTTTTTTTTTTTCAAAAATTACAAAGATGTGTTAATTAGTTGACCAGCATTGTAATTGATGTGTGTATGTCCATATCCCTGTTTCTATAGATGTGCATATGTCTGCGGAGGTTGGGTGGGGTGGCGTTTGGTGCCCCCCCACCCCCCTAGACATCCATCCAAAATCTTGACAAGATTCTGTATCGCTAAATACGATTGGTAGTACACGTGCTTCTGACAGATATTACAGACTTAACTAACAATTGCTCTGTTGTTTTTTTTCCCTCGGAATAGTTGGCAAATATTTGTTTTACCCTCCATTGATTCTTTCGCAAATGCGTAGGTGTGTGTGTGTGTGTGAGTTACAGCCGAATTACTTTCCACTGGCAGACGGAAACTATAGTTAGGAAAAATATCGCACAGTGGCTTCAAACGTTAGTTAGTGATGATATGATAATAATCTTAATATATATTTACCCTCGACACTGATTCACTGATACACTGATTCACTGACTCTGTCACGCAGTACGTAGGAATTTAAATAGGTATTCTATAAATAATAATAATAAAAAAAAAATATTTTTTTTTTACAGAAATTGTGTTTTCCCCAAATTTTTTTTTCAGCAAAATTGTTTTTTACAATTTTTTTTTTTACAAAATTTTTTTTTTTACAATATTTTTTTTTCCCCAAATTTTTTTTTTCCA
This sequence comes from Hydrotaea cyrtoneurina, assembly GCA_958296145.1. Classification (NCBI taxonomy): domain Eukaryota; kingdom Metazoa; phylum Arthropoda; class Insecta; order Diptera; family Muscidae; genus Hydrotaea; species Hydrotaea cyrtoneurina. Next base: position 75,910,324 of record OY282516.1, on the reverse strand, counting down.
CAAATTTTTTTTTTTTTCAACCAAAATTTTTTTTTTCCACAAAAATTTTTTTTTTCAAGAAAATTTTTTTTTTTTCAACAAAAATTTTTTTTTCAACAAAAATTTTTTTTTTCAACAAAATTTTTTTTTCCATATTTCAACGGGCGCCATAGGCGCATAACAACTTACTAGTTATACATAGATATGGTCAGCAGAACTCCCAAATGTCCCAACAAGCATTTGCATAACTTTACAGGAGAAGCAAAAAACGTTGTGAAATCTAAACAGCGTTCTTCTTATGTCGTTTTGTATTTCACCTATGAAATTGCAAATTGTGGATATTGAAGTGTATAACATGGCAGAGACATGTATTGTAGGTCTTTCCACCAGAATCAATTTTTTTTTTTTATGTTGGCTCATTTTGGATTTGAGTTTGCAGGCAACATATATTTGTTTGGAGCAGATCCCGAACATATTATGTTTGGGCTGGCATCAATGTTCTCAAACATATGTGTGATTGCATGCAAACATATGTGGTTTTAACACTCATTTTCGGACGTTGCTTGTCCTACTCTTATACACCTCTGTCTGTATTTCGACTAGGGTTGTAACGAAATTCGCATTCGCATATGCGAATGCGAATTATTCGCTTCATTTTGGACATTCGCAACCGCATTCGCACTCGCAAATAATATTATTTTATTATTCGCTCTCGCATTCGCATTCGCAAAAAAACTATTTCCACATTCGCATTCGCGGAAACATTTAGGCCAAGTCATTTAACTATTAGTTTTCCAATCTGGCAACACATTAAACAAAACATAAAAACAATGGTAATATGGCAAATGAAGCAGAATATAAACAAAGATAAATAGCTTCGTAGTCGAACATTTTTTCCTTCGCTTTTCTGAAAAACTACGTTTCAAATTCTAAATTATAAAAATTGGCTTTCGCATTCGCTTTCGCATCCGCATTCGCTAAAAAAAAATTTTACCTTTCGCAACCGCATTCGCTAAAAAAAATTTTTACTATTCGCTTTCGCATTCGCTTTCGCTAAACACACATTCGTTACATCCCTAATTTCGACTACACCCTGTTCTTAATCCACTTAAGGCAAACTTTTTTTTGATTTTTTTAATTTTTTTTTGGAATTAAACTGAACCTCTCTCGTCGATCAAATTTTGTTACTGATTTTTTCCCTCAATTTTTCCACGTTTCCCGTTCTGTTAAAAGAACGTTGGCGCCAAGTGGGTTAAGTCGGTTAAGTCTTTTGCAACTTTGACCCCTCATCCGATTTTGCTTTTTGTGTTTGGGTTGCTGAAGATTCTTTTCCATTTCTCTGTTGCATTGTATCCGGAACACAGTTCCAATTAGAAAACGATTAGAAAACAATTCGAAGAGTCATAGTAAAAAGTCAACCGAAACGTGTCAAATTCTAAAATCCAATTGAATCCAATTGAGTCCGGTGAGATTCTAATGAGATTTTAAATACATTTCACGACACAAGTGTATAAATAGTATTAAGTCATTAAACCAATGCGATCGTGGAAACATTCCGAAAGAATTCTCCAAAACGTGCTGATCAAAAATGTGTTATTGAATTATATTTATGCCAAAAAACAAACGTGGCCATGGCTTTTAAAAAACTTTGGAAAATAACAATTCTCTTAAATGTAATCTATTGCATTGAGTCCATTAAAGCAAAGGTAATTTTCGTTCACTGCCATTTCCATGTAATCTGCAAAGGGAAAACGACTTAGGAGCTGTAAGGACAAAAGGGTGATAAAACCAAACTGTCACCGGAAATCCAAAAAAAACGTGTTTTCGATTGATTTGGGTGAAATTGTGTAAAATACATGTCCGTGAAAATTTACAATTTTATCAGTGAAACCCAAAGACGCAAAAGACGTTTGTAAAATCTAAACCTTCTTCTTGTTATGTGCTTTTGAAGTTCGCCTATAAAATTGTAAATTTGCATGGACATGTATTTTGAATCGAAAACATGATTTTGGTTTTTTTTTTGCAGTTTCTTTACGAAATCGGCTTTAAGTCGTTTTCCCCTTTCCCTCCCAATGTTTCTTCCTTGCTACTGCCACATTCTTTCTAGCCATCAATAAAATTCCGACTGCAATCATTCGAGCAGTCCTTTGACTCGGTCTATATCAAGGGTTTTCATCGTGTCGCTCCCGATGACAACATCTACGAGTGTGTGCTTGTCAAGGACATCGCAAAGTTTTTCATTGATGTGCTGGTCAATCAGCTTGACAAGGACCGTGAGGTCTACAAGCTGAACAATATGGAGGGCTGTGCGTTCATGTCGAATCCGCTGTTCAATCGCGTCTTTCATAATTTCTACGAGAAATTGATGGTCAATCGGTCGGATCCGCTTATGTGTCCCATTAAAGTCGGATCGTATTTATTTCGGAATGCCATCAATAGGAAGGCTTTGCCGCAAGTACATCCGAAAGGGAATTTCTCGCTAGCCCTGCGCTTGAAGTCGAATGCCCACGATAATATAATGTTGGAGCTGAAATGGCTATATCGTTTAACTTAAGCCTGAGACCATGTGTGTGTATGTGAAAAAATAATAATTATATGAAACGATTTCATTTAATAATTGGTAAATAAAAGGTTGTGGAAATCAGAATAAAGTTTATTCATCATATAAAGAATATGAAAGGTGTTCCTTCCTTATGAAGATTTAAATGTTTGAAGATTTTTTTGGGGGGATTTTTCATAATGAGATTTTTTTGGGAGTTATTTTTCATAAGAAAAATGAAATATCACCTAGAAATTATGAAAAACTCCCTAATTTTTAGTTGGGAAATTTTTGCAATGACATTTTTTGGGGGCATTTTTTATAAAAAAAAATTTCACAAATTATGAAAAACCAATTTGTTTGGGGATTTTTTTTTTTGGGATGTTTTTAAGGAAAATTAAATATATCACCTACAAATTATGAAAAACTAAAATTTTTTTTGGGGATTTTTTCATACTGGAATTTTTTGGGGAAAAAAATTAAATATATCACCTAGAAATTATGAAAAACTCCCCAATTTTTAGTTAGGAAATTTTTCATACTGAATTTTTTCTGGGAAATTCTTTTTTTTTTCATAAGAAAAATGAAATATGAAAAACTCCCCAATTTTTAGTTAGGAAATTTGTTGACATTTTTTTGGGGTTTTTTGGGTCATAAGAAAAATTAAATATTACAAATTATGAAAAACTCACCAATTTTTTTTGGGGATTTTTTCATACTGAAATTTTTTTGGGGAATTCTTTTTTTTTTCGTAAGGAAAAATAAATATCACCTAGAAATTATGAAAAACTCCCCAATTTTTAGTTGGGAAATTTGTCGCAATGACATTTTTTTAGGAAATTTTTTTTTGGAGAATTTTTTTATAAAAAAAAAATATCACAAATTATGAAAAACTCTCCAATTTGTTTGGGGATTTTTTTTAAGGAAAATTATATATATCACCTACAAATTATGAAAAACTCTCAAATTTTTTTTGGGGATTTTTTCATACTGAAATTTTTTTGGGGAATTCTCTTTTTTTTTCATAAGAAAAATTAAATATCGCCTAGAAATTATGAAAAACTCCCCAATTTTTAGTTGGGAAATTTTTTGCAATGACATTTTTTTAGGAAATTTTTTTTTGGAGAATTTTTTTATAAAAAAAAAATATCACAAATTATGAAAAACTCTCCAATTTGTTTGGGGATTTTTTTTTAAGGAAAATTATATATATCACCTACAAATTATGAAAAACTCTCAAATTTTTTTTGGGGATTTTTTTATACTGAAATTTTTTTGGGGAATTCTCTTTTTTTTTCATAAGAAAATTGAAATATCGCCTAGAAATTATGAAAAACTCCCCAATTTTTAGTTAGGAAATTTTTCGCAATGACATTTTTTTGGAGATTTTTTTTTTTTTTTTTGGGTCATAAGAAAAATTAAATATTACAAATTATGAAAAAATTAAATATCACCTACAAATTATGAAAAACGTCCCAATTTTTTTTTTGGGGATTTTTTCATACTGAATTTTTTTTGGGAAATTCTTTTTTTTTTCGTAAGGAAAATTAAATATCACCTAGAAATTATGAAAAACTCCTAAATTTTTTTTTTTTTTTTTTAGGGACATTTTTCCTAGGTCCCTAAGACTTATCCCCGAGAGAATTCTGGAATAATTAAACGAGACTAACTAAAAACTGATCCTAAGTCACCTACTGAATCTGAGTTTTCAATAATTATTGACTATCTTATAATTCGCCCACTCTAAAATTACAAAATAAAAGAAATGGCCAACAATTTAAATATCTGCACGTAAAACACCTCACAGTGTGGGCGGAGATCTGGAGCAGGAGCTTAAAGAAAAGCACCCAAAGTGTTCTTTGTTTTTTCTCTCTCTTTGAGATCGTGTTTCATAAACCCATAATGCGTAATAAAAAACAATAAAAGCATACAAAATTCCTCAAGAAAATAATACATTTCCTTCCTTCGTCAGGATAACAAAAACAACAGCAACGAAGAAAAAACCAACCAAAAACCTCCTCGGTATTGGTGGCTTTGTTTGTTGTCCTTGGGTAAATGTCTCGGAAGTGAAAGTGAAATTAAAAAGACGAAGACGAAAAAAAAACAAGTAAAATTCCAAAGCGTGAAAAGTGGAAAACTTGTGCATGATAAATTAGATTTGTAGAACATTTTCTTGCACGTAACTTGCGTTCGTTCGTACTATTATTTTGGGGCTGAAACAAAGAAAACTTCAACCCGGTGGGTTTTTGTCTGCCCGATTGTTCTAGCCCAGTGAATTGTGGCACAGCTGATATGGTTGAACGATTTACTTCGTTAAACGCGAAAACGAGGTGTCTTCTTCAGGGTGGCGGGGGAGTAACTTACTCTCTTTCCTTTATGGGGGGATACTCAATCATATGATGTACCTGTGTGTGTCTGCCAGTGATGTCAAGACAGGCAACCACTTTCACTTTCACTTGGCATTGGCACTGACACCCGTTGTTCGAAACCTTTCGTTTCCCAACTAAACGTTTCTGTATCTCGGTGTCTGTGTGCCTCTGTGTGTGTGTCTGTCGGTGTACTCCCTTCGTTTCGTTGCCAATGTCTCGGTTGGGAAGGAGGAGGCAGTTGAACACATGTCGTTTGCTACCGCTAGCAAACATGCCACTGTTACCGCTGCCGGCACCACTACCGTCCCTATCATCATTTGCACGCGTAATGTGAACGTGTTCATGAATGAAATATTAAAATGTTTATGCCACATTTAGTCGCATTGATGTTTATATTGCCACACATATACCAGAGTTGTTAAAGTATCGGGTACTCGACCTGCCGTGGTGCATTAAATCGGTACTTGGCACGTACAAGTATTTGGTCAATACCTGAAGATCACAGTTTAAATAGGCTTAGTGGATTCCTAGACGAAGGTACGAAAGCCGCGACACCAAAAAACCACAGGGTTGAGATCTTGCTAAGCTCCGCGTTAGGCGAGTTAGTAGCCTGGGGGTTCGATTCCCACCAGCCATATGACCTGTGTCATGCCGATTTAGTCTTGCATCCAGAATTGGAATATAAATTTACTTTGTATGGCAACATCACACCTCCCGATTGACAATAGAGGTGGTACAATTCCTTCACCTCCCAACATCCAACCTTCCGATTGACACAAATTAATTCAATATTTCTATTCCACAGTCAACAACTGTTACAACAACACATTCAGATAGGAATGCTGAACTCCTGGTACAACATCAGGTCGACTTTAATACGGACGGCTCTATATGAAATAACTAAGTGGGTTTCCCATGTGTTTGCCAGGCTGAAGATGTAGCAAAATGATTAAGATCCCCACCAAAGAGAGAACTTATGCTCTGACAGTCAAGTGACGATTAAATCTCTGTCTGTCTCAAGATCTCTCAACGAGATGGCTCGGTAGTTCGTCGATTACCTCATATGGATATCACTCCGTATCCTCATTTCCTAACGGCAACACAGAGCATTGTACTTATAGGGGGCATGTCCTGAATGTTGGTCAAGAAAAAAAATAAAGATCGGAAGTAGCCTACAGAATACAGCCGAACTGGCAACCGCAGGTACGCCTCAAGCCACTTGCAAACTCCTAATGCGGATAAAACGATGCTGTCCGAGGCTTTTTTCAAACCAGTCAAATGTAACCACGTTTATATGAGAACTCACCCCCCAAACAATTTGGCCCCTTTCAAGATCCGTTGTCTCATTCGGTCCGTCATTCTTTAAAAGCAATGGCAATGAAGGCGTGATTGGTATTCTAAAGTGACCCTTTAATCTGTGGACTAGTGGAAATTTTTTTGTTTGCCTTGCCTGGCTACTTCTGTTCCCCTGCGGCTGACTCCATTTTTTTTTATCACACTTAACCAAATTGAGAGCCAATTCTAATTTTCCATAATCTCAAATTCAAATTAAAATTTTACATAATGAGTATTTTATGCGATAATTCCAATTAGTTGTGACTACCTGCGTTTCCCAAGCCCCCCAACTCATCCAACTCAGCCACGTCTGTCACAGCACCATTTCCACCAACTCAAGCCACTGTGAACAGACAAGGTGACACGCGATGGAACGTCTGTGTAGCGTGCGTTTAGATCAAGTGGTATCGGGGGGGGTATTTTGTGATTTTTGGCAAGACCAACAATGGCGGCAGGAGCAACTGATTCCTCAAAGCCCATCGCAATGTGTCGCAATCAGACACATATACGCACGCGAATGCTCATCACAGGCACATACATGTGCGTGTGTGTGTGTGCTTTTCGATGAAATCTTTCCTACCTGTTTACATTGTTTGGTGGGCCACGAAGTATTTGAAAGGAAGAGGAGGTAGGGGGGTTCCAATTTCTGTCTGTCTGTCGTTTTGGTTTCATTATTATTCCTATGGGAGGCTTAAAAAATATTCGTTATACTCCGTTTGTACGTGCGATCATATTAACGAAAAGACTCGCCCGTAAAACGGAGATGAAGCTGAAACAAAAAAAAAAGAAAAACAAACATACGACGTCCTTGCGTACATATGCGGTAATCACATGCGCCGACATATGTCAGGTGACATTACCCTCGTCCCCGTTGCCCCAGCTCCGAGTTGCTGTGCTTCGATTGCAGTCGTAACAATTGAAAAGGGTCTAAATGTCGTTGTCTATTAAGGATCACATGATGCCATTATTTTGGGGCCGAAAAAAAAAGGTTAACAAGTTTTATGGGTACTTAGCTGGTTTTTTATTTAAGCAGAGGCTGATAGGAGGTGATGTGTGTGGTGGGGTGGAGTGGTGTGGGGGTCTCTGACGATGACAGCCACAATTTGCATAGGAAATTGTGTGTGGCCGCATACAATTATTCTGTGCAAGAATAAGCAAAGAATTGTCATAAAAATGTTTAAATAATTTGGGTCAAAATGTGAATGTGAATAGTTTCCGTTGGAGTTTTGTTGTCATGTGTGTGTGTGTTTTTTTTTTAACAAGTCATGTGCAGTGAAAGTTTAACACCTCGTAGGTGTCATGTGTTTTTGCCACATTAGTTATTAAATAGATTTGGTTGGAAGGTGGAAGAGAGTTTATTTTAAGCCATTCATTCTTTGAGATTCTAATGGCTGATAATTATTTTCTGTTGAATAATTTGGTTTTTCTTTAGAGGTTGTGTTTAATTGGCACTGTGGCTAAATTTTGAAACAATAAGTGACGTACAATAAGTGAATGTAATCTGAAATGGGCAACTCTATAAAATCTTAATTATGGTGAGAGTTACAAAATGTAGCGAAACGGGTTTTGAATCGCAGTAGTTAAAAGCTGTGAGCGTTTTTCATATATCAAAGTCCTTCATCCGGTTCAAAATCCATATTTATTTATTCATTTATATTGTAATACTAAAGCCTTCAAGGCCAAACTTAAAACTAAAACCTAAAATATGAAAAATATGAATGAATTTTAAAGGACTGGCACCCCAGCCATATCTGCATTTGTGTGGTAATTCCTTTCCTGTCCTTGCGTCCAGAGAGTCGTGACTGGACATAATTTTTGGATAATTTGACTGTTCTTAGCCTTAATGATGAACCCTTTTTTTTTAAATTTTGAAGAGATAGCAATAAGGTATTTAATTTTATAAAATCACAGATTCGATAATTCTGTTTTTTTCGTTTGGTTTTTGAAAATTTGAAAAATAAAGTAAAATGTATTCTCCCCAACTTATTTACCTATTTCACTTAACATCCATGAAGGAACAGACGGGGAACTTCTCTCGAATCAGTGAGATATAATTGTGTAATAAACCGGGACCTACGGAATGCCGGCTCCGAACGGCTAATGCTTTTCTAGAGAAGTTCTACGTGGCTGAGAGATTACTCTCTTACTCGCCAAGTCTCCTCAAACAATTGCCATAGTCTTGCCAATCTCTTATTCATCTCTCCACAGTCTTGTTTTGGAACTTTGTATTGCCATCATTTGGAATTCCAGGTTTCTCTAAGAAAAACTCAGGGATTAGGCACCAAGCTCCATTCAGAAGGTTTTATACCAAAATCCACAGAAAAATTGTATTCTCTACTTCTTTCCATCAGAATTTATTTATATAATTTATGTAATTTATTTAATTTATTTAATTTATTTAATTTATTTAATTTATTTAATTTATTTAATTTATTTAATTTATTTAATTTATTTAATTTATTTAATTTATTTAATTTATTTAATTTATTTAATTTATTTAATTTATTTAATTTATTTAATTTATTTAATTTATTTAATTTATTTAATTTATTTAATTTATTTAATTTATTTAATTTATTTAATTTATTTAATTTATTTAATTTATTTAATTTATTTAATTTATTTAATTTATTTAATTTATTTAATTTATTTAATTTATTTAATTTATTTAATTTATTTAATTTATTTAATTTATTTAATTTATTTAATTTATTTAATTTATTTAATTTATTTAATTTATTTAATTTATTTTATTTATTTAATTTATTTAATTTATTTAATTTATTTAATTTATTTAATTTATTTAATTTATTTAATTTATTTAATTTATTTAATTTATTTAATTTATTTAATTTATTTAATTTATTTAATTTATTTAATTTATTTAATTTATTTAATTTATTTAATTTATTTAATTTATTTAATTTATTTAATTTATTTAATTTATTTAATTTATTTAATTTATTTAATTTATTTAATTTATTTAATTTATTTAATTTATTTAATTTATTTAATTTATTTAATTTATTTAATTTATTTAATTTATTTAATTTAACCCTTTTCCCATTTTCCATCAGCTAAAATCCTTTGGTCCCTTCTTTATGAAATCTTCAGCTAAGCCTTCAGCGACAGAAATCCCTAAGATCAGCCAGTTTAGGAAAATACCTGGCGGCGTGGCTCAGTTGACTCCAACGGCTGTCACTTTCATTCACACACACACACACACATTTCAATAACTTTAAAGGAAAATATTTTCTTTCACGGGAAAACCAAAACCAAAAAAACATTGGGTATGTGAACACATTTTGCCGTCAAGATTTCTATTAAATTTGGTTTGCGGTGTTAATTAAAACCCACGCCATTGTTTTTCTTTTTTTATTTTTAAAAACCGCACACACACGCACTAACCATAACCGTTTGGTTTTTGTTTTTTGGTTTTTTCAAGTCTCCCAGATCCGTATGTAATGAAAATTGAAAAGTTTAAGAAACATTCAATTACAAAATTGCTTTGGCACGATATGTTTATGTTTATGTCTATGTTCGTGTTCATGTGTGTGTGTGTGTTTGTGGTACGTTCTGTTTGCACAAACAAAATGAGTTTTTCATTTAAAGGAAGGAAATGATAACAGCGCCCTCAAGCCCACAAAACGGGCGCCACTGCAACACGGATGGGAAATGTGGGTAATTCCAAAAATATTTCCAGCCAAGTCTATTTAAATTTTAATTAGAACTTCGGGGAAGTTTTCAACTGTGCTGAGATTTTTGGAGTCGGACACGGCTTCTCAACGTACGTATTTCACTCAATATTCTATAAACTGTTCTCAGGTCTTACAGTTCCAAGCCGGTTTCGTGTTGAGGAATAATCTTATCAGTCTCAAGTATTGGGCAAGAGTGTGGGTCCCAGACTTTCGGAAATGTTACTTACTTAGTTAGGTTGGCTCTACAGCCTGTTGTTGGTCTTGGCCTGATTAATAAGTGATTTCCAAGCATCTTCATGACTTCTTCCACTTGGTCATTCGGAAATGTTTGGCAAACAAAAACGCTATGACCTACAATGCCATGGCAACGTCTTGGGAAATCCCCATTCTTCCCTGCCTCCCTTGGGACAGTCTCATAATCCGCGGTTAGTGGGAAGGGTTGAGGGTTCTGCAAACCATTCCTAATTTCTATAAACTATTTTGAGGTGCGGAGATTTTCAACGAAAAAATAATTTAAACTCACTCACTTTTAGCTACTGCCCTGTCGAACATAGGAATGTGAGTTTTCTGATTCTGAACTCTTAACTTGTTTTATCTGAAATTGAACGAGCCATGCAAACAAATGTCTAAGCAATAAAACTTGGCCAACAATTTTTGGAATTTCCCATTAGTATGTAAATGTGAAAATATTGTTTTTATTATTGTTTGGTTAGACTTTGCTCTAAGGACTTTTGTTTTACAGCCAAGAGGTTTACATACACACTTGCACTCGCACTCGCCTGACTGCGTGTGGCTGGGTTTGCGTTGATTTGTTGTGTTTTACATGATAATTGAGGATAAAAATAAATGGAGAGCATGCAAATTCAAGCAAAGGTCCGTTGTGGCATATGAAGGATGCCCACCCACCTACGAGGACGTACACTCGTCACCAACAACTACAACTACAACAGCAACAATAGTCATTAGAACCAAAAAAAAAAAAAAAAGCCAAACAGACAAATACACTACCTCGACGTTTGCAAGCTCATAAATATGACATGTCCTTTCAAGTGCTATTGTCTTGTCCGGGGCGAGTTTATGACGGTGCGGCGTGTATTTGGATCCTACAGACTTTCAGCCAAAGTCAAGGAATTTGCAAAAACTTTTCTGCCTTCTTCATAAGGACCAACTCTCGGCTACCAGTTACGTGGACAATGGAAGCTGCTAGAAGGGGGAGGGGGGAAGGCAATCTCAGAAGATTTCCATTTCGCAAATGCAGACAGGTGGGAAGGCACTTTGTCGTCATCTTCGTTGTTACCATTGTTACCAAGAATGTTTACGTTACGGCCCGACAAATCATACAAAAAAATCTTTTGAATGAAAAGCCTTTTTTTTCTTTTATTTTTGTTCTTCTTGTTGTGGCAGTTGGACACAAAGTTGGCCTTGTTTGTTTTCTTTGTTGCTGCTGTTGGTGTTGGTGCTACTCGTTAGGGGATAAAGTGATATATTGTATTATTTTGTCCGTTGGACAGAATTTCAGTCGGTATGAAAACATAAAACTTGACCTTTTCACTTGAACTCACTTGGAAAAGATGGAAAAGTTTTTATTATTTTTTTTGTCTATAAGAAAACAATTCGATCATTTTTAGGTTTCTCGAACATATGACACTGTGGGGAATAGCCATCAATGTCCAGGAGAACATCTTGTTTTTGCTCTAGTCCCACGGATGCCTCCGCTATCATCATCATCAATTTTTCCCCTTTCCCTTTTACGAAAAAAAAAACTTGTCACAACAGTTTTAAGTTGTACTGGAGCATGATGTGATGCTCAAAAAGTTGCGCAAAAATTACTTGGCGTAAAAGTGGTCATTGAAGCGTTTAGTAACTTCCAAAAAAAAAAAACAAACAGGCGAAAGGATTTTCTAGTAGATTTAAAAGGAAAACGCTGTCGAGAAAATTATTTACTTTTGACTGTAAAATGTGTAGGAACTGTTTTTTTGTTTTAAAAAAAAGAGAAACCAAACCTACAATGAAATTAGAAAAACGCCTTATCCGGGGACTCAAACGGGTAAACAATTCCATTAAAAGGACCAGGAGTCGTTAAGAGTAATTTGTGTTGGATAGGAGGACCTCAAGCAAGGCGGGTCCGGTTAAGGCATGACTGTAAATTTAAAGAAGACAAAGACACAAACAGAAGACTGAAAGACAGACAGAAAGACAGACAGAAAGACAGACAGAAAGACAGACAGAAAGACAGACAGAAAGACAGACAGAAAGACAGACAGAAAGACAGACAGAAAGACAGACAGAAAGACAGACAGAAAGACAGACAGAAAGACAGACAGAAAGACAGACAGAAAGACGGACAGAAAGACAGACAGAAAGACAGACAGAAAGACAGACAGAAAGACAGACAGAAAGACAGACAGAAAGACAGACAGAAAGACAGACAGAAAGACAGACAGAAAGACAGAAAGACAGTCTGATGAAATAGCTAAGAACTCGAATTTAATGATAGGGTGCCGCTATAGATATATGGATAGGAAGAGAGAACGAATGAATGGGCACATGCCAGGTGTATGGACAAACCTCATTTTTCTCCGCAGAAGGTTATTGGAAGCCGTTATTTTTGTATGTCCTTTAAAGATGGCTTATCAAGGGGTTGCAGGTACCACCGGCGAGTTGACACTGACCTGGAAAAAAAGTCAGTGGTTGTTGAATTCCCCTCCTCTTTAAGAGTTGTCGTGAAATGTTGACATTTAAATTGAATCGTTCACATTTCGGAGCAAAAGGTCCTGGTAGATTTGTCTAGGGAAGCGTAGCCAAGAGGAACACCAATGCGGTTTCGTCACCACAATTATCAATGAAAACACTGCCAACACAATAATCAATGTATTATCATCCTCAGCCCTCCTTTTGTCATAACCCCTGCCCTCTCAGCGTTCAAGATATTGTCAATGACACTGCAAAGACACCCATCCAGTCATCATCTCGCGCTACGTCATCTCTGCAGTTTCTTGAACTGTATTCAGTTGAAGGGACATGACTAACATCATCATTGTCATAACACTCATCCAAGGGACACTACCATGCCCTGCCGGCGACTGCAGCATCATAATAATTTGTAGTTGCCAATACCGTCCACCTCCTTCCGCCTCTCGACTACATTAATCCTGCACCATTTTATCATAAGCATCTTTGAAACTCTTCGGATAATCGTGTTGCGAAATCGTCATTATCTTCACTCTCATCAGTTAGGGGGTGGACGTTACGCCCTCTTCAACGCCAAGGAGAGAAAAACGAAACAAAACAAAATATCTTCCTTACAGAAGCCACAAATAATGAAATTTATTTCAGAATTTATTGCATAATTAACATTTAACGAAAAATAATGATCTCAGCACCCACACTTCTCCCGTTGCTGCTTCTGTTAATTCGAGGATTAAAATCAAATTAACATTTCCTTAGTCGCCCACTCGATGTGGCCATTAAAGGACATCACCACCGTTCAATTGATGTTACAAGCAGCGTCTCATCAAAATTGGCAAACATAAAAGTAATTTTCCATTTCAATTCGTTATGTAGAGGCAATGTGTTTGGTGGCAGGCAGGGGGGGGTGGTCATTAGGCCAGTCAGTACGTGAATTCACTCTGACTTTATGGGGGAACATCTTTTGCTGAGTTTTGAGGCAAACGATTAAAATGGATATTGACTTTGGATGATTCTATGAGCACTCAGCTGCCTCTGGTGACACTGGAACAAAGGACGTTAATGAGCGATGTCTTCCAAGTAATTAACGATTTTATTACAATTGGATGCTGACAGTTCCCACTTTCTTCTAATCTCATCATTTATTTCCACCGCTTGTATACTATTGCTGCCTTGAAGCAAAGAACGAGCCTTCTGTCCACTGTGCGTTAGATATAAAAAAACGTTCCCTTTAATATCTGATATTTTCTCTATATATTGGTCCACGTTTGAAAGGAGAGCAAAAAGACAGCGTAGGGAAAGGAAACAGAGGAATAGGTAGATGGAACGATATACAGAAAGAAAGGCTGGCAGAGAGTACTTCAAAGAAAGACAGAAAGAAATAATCCAAGAGGAGTCTGACAAACTGAATGACAGGCTGAAAGGACCTATTAAACCAAAAGACAGACATAAGCTGAGGACAGAGATAGACAGAGGGATAGTGATAGAGAGAGGCATAGAGAGAGAGATAAAGAGGTATGGAGAGATAGGGAGAAATAGAGATATTTATAGATATAAAGATAGAGAGAAATAGATAGATAGAGAGAAAGAGGGATGTAAAGAGAGCTAGAAAGAGATAGAAAGAAAGATCGAAAGAGAGAAAGGAAGCTAAAGAGAGAGAGAAAGAGAAAGATAAAGAGAGAGAGAGAGAAACATAAAGAGAGAGAGAAAGAGAGAGGGAAAGAGAAATATAAAGAGAGAGAGAAAGAGAGAGGGAAAGAGAAATATAAAGACATAGAGAGAAATATCAAGAGAGAGTGAAATATCAAGAGAGAGTGAAATATAAAGAGAGAGATAAATATAAAGAGAGAGAGAAATATAAAGAGAGAGAAATATAAAGAGAGAGAGAGAAAGATAAAGAGAGAGAGAAAGATAAAGAGAGAGAGAAAGATAAAGATAAAGAGAGAGATAAATATAAAGAGAGAGATAAAGAGATAGAGATAAAGAGTGAGATAAAGAGAGAGATAAAGATAGAGATAAAGGTAGAGATAAAGAGAGAGATAAAGATAGAGAGATAAAGTTAGCGAGATAAAGATAGAGATACAGAGAGATAAAGAGAGATAAAGAGAGATAAAGAGAGAGATAAAGAGAGATAAAGAGAGAGATAAAGAGAGAGATAAAGAGAGATAAAGAGAGAGATAAAGAGAGAGATAAAGAGAGAGATACAGGGAAAGAGATAAAGGGAAAGAGAGAGAGAAGTATAAAGAGAGAGGGAAAGAGAAATATAAAGAGAGAGAAAGATAAAGAGTACAAGATAAAAATAAAGAGAGATAAATATAAAGAGAGAGAGATAAAGAGAGAGAGAGAGAGAAAGGGAGATAGAAGGATGTTACGAGAGATAGAAAGAGAGAGAAAGAAAGGGAGAGAACGAATGAGAAATATAAATAGAGGGAGAGGGACAAAGACAGTGATTGAGAGATGCATATATAGAGAAAGAGAGAGACAAGAAAAGCAAAAACAGAAGTAAAAACGACGGACCCAAGAGAAAGACATACAGAAATGACCGATAATTATAACAGATCGAAAGAGCCCGCCTACAGAAAATCTCAATGAGACAGATAGTGATAGACAGACAGAGAAAAAAGTATCGTTTCAACTTTTTTCTTCCTATGCGGGTTCTAAAATGATTTCCCCCCATATACTTGAACTGCTTATGGACGAAAGAAAGACAGAGGAAAAGACTGGGATTGGAATGAATTTTAACAGATGATCAATGACAGCAAGACTTCTGACATCGTTGTAGGTGTACCGACAAACAGATTATCAGCTGCAATAGCAACTACCTCACACTGTAACCCAGTCTTTCCCTAAAGATGTCAAATAATAAATGCATTGATGTTTATAATCCTGAAATATGTTTAACTTTTTTTTGTTTCAATACATAAACGAAATCCTTTGTTATAATTTTTGTTATATCCGTGAGATTTCCTCAATTAAGAAAACACAGTTTAGCCAAAGCACACAATTGCCATAGACTGATTGATTACTCCATATTCAATTTGAATACGTAACTCCAATCCAATCATATCCATTTCCCTGAACGTGGTCACAAGCCATGACGACACAATGAGAACCGTGGACGTCAGTCCCGCATGGGAAGGCACAAGGGACAAACAAAACCAAATGTCCCGAGGTAGAAAATGTAAATGTCATTCGATTTCATATGCTTGCCGTAATTATGAGATACACGGCAATTATGGCAATTACGGTCTTCAATGACGATGACAATCCGAGTCATAGCGGCGTATTTATGAGTTATTCTTGCTTATTGATTTCCAAACACTGATGTGTGAGCAGGAGCTATCCCGTTGATGTCACAGCGTATGAATGTCAATCAGGTTGTCAGAAATGTTTGGGCCAAATCATCGACATCATCAGCGGCGGGATAGTGCAGGTGACACAGCACACATATTAACGCTATTATGATCATGACGATGATGGCTGTAGAGTAGACCGTTTATCCCTTAACGGCCACAGGATGTGATATCCACGTTTGTACACAGAGGGAAAAGTGCCTAATAAATACCTAATAAAATAGAACAAAATCAATAAGATATCTCTATGATTTTTTTTCAAGAAGGAAGTCGCATTATGAAAGAAGATAAAAAGAAAAATAAACTATTAATACTTACAAGTTCATGTCCTAAAAAATCGTTGTACCGTGGCCATTCTAGTAAAATATGGCTCAAAGAAGTAGCACTGCGGATCTCTTGAATTCTAGTTATTCTTGTTTCCCTCCAGACAGAAATTACGTGATCCCATGGACTGCAATTGTGTTGCAACCAGCACTTTTGTTCGAAATATTTATCTTTAAGAGAGACAGATAATTGCAAAAGCATGTAACTTAAAGAATTTGAAATATTCGTACCGCTATACAAATCTGTAACGGATTCGGCCGCAGTGGAAGGACAATTATCAAATATTTCTTTTTCTGCATTGGTCCAACGAGAAAATAATTTTCCTGTCGGATTTTTCTTCCCGTCTTTCCGTTTTAAAAAGTATGTTTCCTAGAAGAATCGGAATTGTTCAAAAATAAATAATAGACATATAATAAATTAGATTAGAACAAAAACCTACCGCTTTTTCTTTGGTGAACACTTCGCAGATGGCATTAGACCATTGCTGCATATGTGCATATGTGAACTTAGCTCGATTGCCAACATAATTCTCCACAATGCAGTGCACTAATGTTTTCTGATGTTTTGAATCTATATAATTATTTTGATCATTGAATGTAAGTACAAGCTGTCCTTTCACAGTACTTTTCAAAAGGTTTACGAGGGTAGCGCCGTTTATAGGATTTTCTGCTGACATCTGTGAGCCGAGTGGGGATTCCGTAAACCCTAAACTATTTAGTCTGTCAGAAATTCTTTCCAACAACTCCAAAATCTGATCATTTGCCGATGCAGTATCTCTTTCACATATAAATGGTAAATTCTGCAACAATACTTAAATGAAAAGAAAATTTCTACATAATAATGATTATTTACGTACTTTACTGCTTTGAACTTAATGATTTCCCCAGTATATTTGTTGTCCAATTTGTTAAATAAATAATTAACGTCTTCGATTTCCATTTTTTTAATGATAGCTGTTGAAGTGATTCCAAAGCCAAAAAGTATTTGGCACGTGTCATCGCACAGTTCCCACGATTTAAAAATAGGCAAAAGATCGATATCTTCCGTTAAACACTTATTGGTCGCCATTATTTGGACTGAAATATTAATATAGCAAGTGAGAAAATTTCAGTCAGAGGTGTCCCACGACTTTGATCATTCAATTCGTATTATACTCGACCAGACCAGTTCTGATACGTATTTCTTTCAGTCACTCGTATCTAATGATCTTTCTGTAAGGCGAGCGTATAAAAACACTTTTTTAAAAACACTTTCTTTCACTTTCTTTTCTTTCATTTAACACTGTATTATATAATAGATTAGCATATAATTCACAAATTAATCTAAAAATCACTCTATATTTTGATTTTTTTAATTGTTCCACAAAAAATATCTAATTATTTCTCCACAACGTCTTACCATGATGCCTGTTCACTTTCAACTAAAACTTTAACTTCAATATTGGAAATATGCAATAAAAACAAAACAAAAAAACGAACTATGAACTACAGTTATGAGCGGCGTCACATGTATGTATGTATATGCATATTTGTTTTTCTAATGCGCTAAGCATAGGCTGAGCATTCTTCTACTCACACACAACACAGCATTTCATACGAAATACAGTAATGTCCCATTAATTGGAACACCAAAAACAACCAGGGTAAATTAATTTGTCGATTTTTTCAGCAATGTGGTTTATATACTAACGTATACTAGGTTTTGTTACTAATCTTCTAAAAATCGAGACTTGTCCAAAGAAACAAATTTTACTTATATAATAAATTATATAATGCACTTATAAATAAATATTTTTTTTGTCATGCACTGCTAAGTAAACTCTTAACAGATGTATCCCTCAATGTTTGGACCAAAATCTAATATTCAAGTTATTGGGTAGCTCAAGTTGAAGTTAACGCGACCTCACTGTACGTTTGTCTATCACAAGTTTAAGAAAAGAAGAAGATCTCTTTCGTATGCTTTGTTGGTACACTTTGGCAACAGCAAGTCTCAACGTAGATTTTGTTGCTATTTATTTTAGGGCACAAAGAGAAATTCCAAACAAAATTATCAAACGCAATGCCAGTGCATTTTGACGAAATTTTACTTCCACTACTTCTCTATACCCCTTGTCAATCGTACGACAAATATATGCATTTGAAATAACAAGCAAGCTAATATAATCAAGAAGAAAGCCTTATTAATAAATTCAAGAAGATGATTTGCACAAGATCATGTAGGAGCCTAATGAAATCAAAAAGGAACCCTTTTTGAAAAAATCAATAAGACATCCTAAGGAAATCAAGGAGAAAACCTTGTTGTATACAATTTATAAGAAAACCTATTAAAATCAAAAAGTTTTTCTCTATGGATTGTTTTTTTGGTGTCAAAAATAACGGAAATTGAGTAAAAAAAATTGAGAATAACATGTTTCCTTCTTGATTTTACGTTTTTTCCTTCTTGATAGAATTAAAAAGATTTACAACATTAAAATAATAAGGAATCGCATTGAAAAAATCTTCGTTTCTTTCTGCTGGGATACCCCTTAGCCTAAAAACGTTTCATAGAGAAAATCTTCTTGACTCTATTAGGCAGTTTTGGCTCTGTGTAGGTATACATCATACACATACACTTCAGCAGACACGTTCCAAATTGCCGTAAATGGAGAGGGGATTACCTGTTTTCGGTGGTTTGAGGTGCTGCTCGGGAAAACATCCTTTTTTTTCGTCCTTGGAAATCGGCATGTTTATTTAAGGCACAGATAAACCTGGCAGCAAAGTGAAAAGTGAAAAATAAATTGAAAACATCAACGCACAGAGATATTATCGAAATGGGTAAAGCCCCCCATCCCCCTACTACTTTTCCGTTTGTTTCCTTTGCTTGTAAAACAAGCGGCCCTACAAGGCAAGATGGCAGCCGCCGTACCCTTTCCTTTATTTGTATCAATTAATGGCTTTTGACTACACTTCTCATTTAAATACTTGTTGTTTTATTGTTATTATTTATTCTGTTTTTTTTTTCATTTCAATTCCTTATTTTCTCCGGATAGGGGTACGGCCTTCTGTGCCATCCAAACAGTGGCCATGTGTCTTTTACACAAAACGATTTAATTAAAAAGTTGTACAAACAGAACAAATAAACTCGTTATCGTAGCCCATCGTCCGTGTCTCGAAACCATGGACACAGTTTAACAAACATATTTCGGATATAATTTCCAAGGTGTCCAAGGTCGTTTTGCAGACATATTTTGGGTCTATTCTGCCCAGAATTCCCTAATAGCGTAGATTTAAAAAAAAATGGGAAATTAGATAATTTAAGTAAAGTAGGCGATGTAGATAATTTAGGTGATATAGATAATTTAGGTGATGTAGATAATTTAGGTGATGTAGATAAATTAGGGGAATTAGATAATTTAGGTAAAGTAGGCGATGTAGATAATTTAGGTGATGTAGATAATTTAGGTGATGTAGATAAATTAGGGGAAGATAATTTAGGTTAGGTAGATAATTTAGGTGAGGTAGATAATTTAGGTGAGGTAGATAATTTAGGCAAAGTAGATAATTTAGGTGATGTAGATAAATTAGGTGAAGTAGATAATTTAGGTAAAGTAGGCGATGTAGATAATTTAGGTGATGTAGATAAATTAGGGGAGGTAGATAATTTAGGCAAAGTAGATAATTTAGGTAAAGTAGGCGATGTAGATAATTTAGGTGATATAGATAATTTAGGTGATGTAGATAATTTAGGTGATGTAGACAAATTAGGTGAATTAGATAATTTAGGTAAACTAGGCGATGTAGATAATTTAGGTTAGGTAGATAATTTAGGTGAGGTGGATAATTTAGGCAAAGCTGATAATTTAGGTGATGTAGATAAATTAGGTAGATAATTTAGGCGATGTAGATAATTTAGGTGATTTAGATAATGTAGGTGATGTAGGCGATGTAGATAATTTAGGTTAGGTAGATAATTTAGGTGAGGTAGATAATCTAGGCAAAGTAGATAATTTAGGTGATGTAGATAAATTAGGTGAAGTAGATAATTTAGGTAAAGTAGGCGATGTAGATAATTTAGGTAAAGTAGGCGATGTAGATAATTTAGGTTAGGTAGATAATTTAGGTGAGGTAGATAATTTCGGTGATGTAGACAAATTAGGTGAGGTAGATAATTTCGGTAAAGTAGGGGATGTAGATAATTTAGGTGATGTAGATAATTTAGGTGAGGTAGATAATTTCGGTGATGTAGATAATTTAGTTGATGTAGATAAATTAGTTGATGTAGATAATTTAGTTGCTGTAGATATTTTAGGCGATGTAGATAAGTTAGGTGAGGTAGATCATTTTTAGGATGTGGATGGTGTAGACCATGTAGGTGTTTATGTAAAGGGTGGTCCAAATACAAGACTATTTTCACAAATTTTAAAAATTCTTTCCCTCGATATTCGCCTTAAAGGCCCGAATCGTTTACAGATTTTCCCGGGTAAACCACAAAAAAAATCGGAACTGCGAGACTTGGAACGACTTTCTGCTGAAACCAGAGATTGTTCCATTAAAGACTTCAAACTTCGACCTCAAAAACAAATATGATCATGCCTCTGTAGCGCTCACCGTTGAGCGAAATGACGTTTGGACCTCAAATTGATGGGAATTTCAGTTTAACTGAATGTTGTCTGCATGTTATTCGTTTGTATTTGTCGTCATGTGTGCTTTATGTTTTTCCTCTTGGATTTCCATTAATCTCTGCCTTTATCGGCTGGCCCGGGTTTCCTCTCATCCATGGGCCAGGCAAAGACCTCTGACATTTATTTGTTGTAAATTATAAAAGTGAAGAGAATATTTATTTAAAAACTCTTGAAATATTGCCCAACAATTTGGCCTTATTTGTTGTGTGTTCAACCTTTTTTTTTTATTTATTTATTCAGAAGTTGTAATAAAATTGAGCCTTAGCCCTATGGCCAGGTGTAAACGCGACTTGAAACTGTGGGTGGAATGATATGTGAAGTTGAAGAAAGCGCTGACTAGAAAATCCTGGAGAGATGGAAAGCTAAATTTCAGTAAACACATATTTTGTGATTTGATAAAAGGGTTCTGTTTAATTTTTGTAAATTCTCGCGGCTAATTTTTATAATCTCCTCCTGTTGAGAAGTAATTTTTTTGTAAATAAAAAAGTAATTCGTTCCTACAAAATATGTGTTTAGGAAAATTCAGCTTTCCATCTCCCCTGAATTTTCTAGTCAGCGTTTTTTTTAATGTTCAACTTCACAGATCATTCCACCCACCGAGATGTACTGAAAAGAGAACGGTTTCAACTCCATTTTACAATTGGCCGTAAGGCTAAGGCTCCGTTTTATTACAAGTTCTGAATAACTAAAGGAAAAAAGGTTGGACACATAACAAATAAGGCCAAGTTCAGTAGTTTACTAACAGGCAGGATTGAAACACACAAGGGATTCCATTATCATTAGTTTTTTTTGTGTTAATACTATCGGTTATTTTAAGAATCTACTGGTCAGTGATTAGCAGCGGATAGAGATACCAGTTGGATCTTATCCGGTGATGGCAAATTTCTTTGCCATTAAATTAACTTTTCTATTTTAGGGTATTTTCTTTTTTGTTACAACAAATAACTCCTGTTGAGGATTTCAATAGACTTTTGTGTAACTATTTTGTTCCCAAAATATCTTCATAATCCGCTGTCATTTTCCTTCCATCTTAACTGTCCAAGTAGTTTATGGCCTTCCAAAAAAAAAAAAAAAATATTCTGTGACCTTGAACTTTCCTCCCCTTTAATTGTCATTATTGTTTGGACTTTTAAGTGTTTCGAGGTTCGGTATTTCGGTACTTAATCGTTTGCCACTAAACGGGCTAAGAACGAAAAAAAAACAACAACCTCTTCATAATTCACCAGACAGTTTTACGCTTAATCGCTGGCCGGCCAATAGAAAGAAGAAGTAGAAAAAACAGCGAAATTCTCGTCTCCTGGAAAATTCTCGTCACACAAAATAAATAAAATTATTTAAATGTTAATGGCCATAAACATGGAATTTATTAGTTTCATTTAATTCCCCCAAAATAGATGATTATACATTTGCAGCTAATACAATGAAAGCATAAATTTAAAACGTTTCTTGGTCGATAAAATGGTTGGTACCGGTGTTTCCCGCTTTTTTCTTTGTTTGAGTATTTAATTTGCGTCTGGCGTGTAGGTGGAATTTTATTAACGTTGCACAGTGGTTCGAAATACTTTTCATTGCTAGTTATTCCATTCAGGAACCGACGGGGGAACTCCTCCTAAACCTCTAACCACCCAATTTTTTTTAAAATTTATAAATGTGCCTTTAAAGGCGGGTTTAGATAAGTGAGTGGCAAAGTATGGATGTTCCACCCCATGGAACATTCATCACCGGTTCAAATATGCATTTATTTTAATGATTTTTGCCCGTGGGGCAAAAAGTGACCAACGGAACTTTTTAGCACAATTTTCCTTTGATCCATTATCACCACTAATCTCCCTCTCTCTCGCCTCTGGGCTGCTCAATTTTTTATTTCGTGCACTTCCTATAACCAAATTATAATCTACAGGTACTTCTTTGAATATTTCACCAAGCAGCCATGGGTCTAAAATAATTCCCTAGATCGCGCCAATCGATTTGTTCGATTTGTATGGGAGACAAAAAAAAATCAACAAAAATCAACATATTGCAAAAAACGAAAACTACGGGAACTTTTAAGAATATTTCACAAAGAAACCAAATATTTATTTTACATTTGAATTCTGGGGGAAAAAATCAAATAAACAACGAAATTAATTTCATTGTCCAGAAGTTTGATCTAGTGACAATTTTTGAGTTGTATAAAAAACAGATTGTAGACAAGGAGTAAGGGATTATTTGAAGGTATTAACATTGTAAATGGGACAATGGGTTATATTTTAGAAAAATATCCTAAAAATTTACTACTTTTTTGTATTTTTCGATTTTGAAGGGGAGAATTTTTAATATATTTTTTTTTTTTAAGTTTTTATGTTTTCTTCATTAACAAATCGCTTATTGCATATTAAACATTTTCGCCTTTTTCCAATTTTTATGTGATATTTAAAAAAAAATTGATTTCATCACTTTGTCGAACGGTATCTTATATATTTAAAAGCTATGAAAATTAATTTTATTTTTATTATAGAGTATGTTTCCTAATCTTCAACATCAATGTAGTTTAAGTGTGGCACATATTTTGCAAAATATCGCTTTTTTTTTTTTTAAAAAAAATACAAAATCGATGGGGATTTATTTTAGAACCATGTTCTCTGGTTGAACTATTCTTAGAATATTCCGTAGTTTTCGCTTTGTTGATTTTTTTTCAATTTTCAATTTCAATTTATTAACATCAAGCTTTAACCAAGCCTATAAGGCCTAATACGGTTAACAATTTCAACAATTTATCCAATACAACAATTGATATTTTTTTTTAAATATATAAATAATTAATAATAGTATAAAATTACAGTATATTATAACGACCAACTTTACTACAATGAGTCACTACACCAACTACTACCTCCCTTACAAATTGACCCACTCTAATATATAAGATTCGGACCGGCTGTTTTTACTGACAGTTCTCGGTCCAGTTCTTATTTGTTACTCTAGACTAGAAATGGAATAAAACTAGCAAAATCATTTTGTAATTTCCATTGATTTGTTATTTCCATTGCCCGGTAATGTTAAGTCATTACCGGTGGCATTACTTTGAAGCATTAAATAATGTGTTTAAATCTGGACATATTTGCATTTTCAACCAAAAAGACCTGCTCTCGCTTATATTACCTAGTAATGATTACACATTACATTTGGCATTATTTGGGTAAAATAAGTAAGGACTTGGTGATGTATAATTTAAATCGAAATTATATCGCCATCGATCTCAACCAGTCAACATTTCACTCACAAAGAGCTCGTATTTTTCTGAATTTTTCTGTATTTTCGACAAGATGCTTCACCACGACCCAAAAATGTTTTTGCTTGGCGAACTGTGACTGCAAGATTTTCACCATTTTTGTAGTGACTTTTAATGATTTCAGTGCGTTGTTGAAGCGTGTATCCTTTCATTTTTAGTAATGGCTTAGTTTCTGCTTGTCAAATGTCAACGAATAAAAGCTTCAAAGGGTGATTCAAAATAACACCTCTTGCTGGCGAACCCTGTATACTACAGGCATGCTGGACCTCAGTTCTCGGTTATTCACCGCAACGAAAGACGTGCCTACTCTCCGATTCCTTCAGTCTTTTTTTTGTGTACCACTGTGCACCTGTTTAATTGCTGTCTTAACAGTGACACCTTCCAGGCGCGGTTAATGTCTTTCTTTTCGTTTCGTTTCTCTCCTTTTCCTTTTCATTTGTTTGTTAGCATTTATTTTATCACCGGGTGCTGATATGTTTATGTGCGTTTTATTTACCGTAAGCGTTTTTTATGCAAATCCAACTGTCACGCAGCAATAAAATATTTTTGCATGCGTTCGTTTTGTATTCTGTTCATTGTTTTTTTTATTATTTCTGTGACTTCCGGTAACCGGCGCTGGCAGAATAATTTTCTGGCGCAAGTGTTTTCGCATGTACGCTTAACTATTCGCCGCTCCCCTCACCACCATGTCTATGGGGGATTTCCGGTGCTTGTAATGTTTGCTAAAGAGGTTTGCCTTCTCTTTCTTGTTGTCGTTGTTGGCCGATGTTGCTCCTTGTCTTGCTAATTTATTCATTTTCATATTTTTGCTTAAGATTCTACTGCTCGTTAGGTTTTGCTGAAATTATGCTTCAGCATCTTGAGTACATCTTGTGTTCCACTTTTTATTCGAGCTTCTTCTTCCCTGGCCTGCCATTCGCTTGTCTATTTCATTTCGTTTCGTTTTGTTTAAAGCATTTGCATTACAAATTGTTTCTTTGCAACGCAACGCAACACAACACAACGACAATTTCTGTGGTGGTCATGAATTTTTTAACAATTTTCCCTGCACCTTGGCCAGCCACCTACATTGCTCGACTGACGGTCGGTTCATAAATTTACAAAAGCAACGACGACGATGCTGCTTTCTTGTTTTACACACATTCAAAGATAACGTTTATGTGTGCGTGCGTGCGTGCGTGGGAATGGCGCCAAAACAAATTCATTTTTAATGCGAAGTTATAAATTTCAATTTTAAATACGTCACTCCTGTTGTTGGATCCGAAAGTGAATTATAAAAGTGCGATAAATTTAAATAACAAAAAAAAATCCACACAATTCGATTGGGAGGCAACTTATGCGTCTAAAGAGTTTAAAGATGCTCGAAATTGGGATGGGAAAAGTGGCCGGGACTGATGGAAACCCACTGAACAAACCTTGTGGTCAAAAAATATTTTTTTTAAATTAAAAAAAAATTAGCAAAAATCTACGATCTGGTTTTTTTGTGGCGATTTCAGGCACGTGACAGCCTCGGCTGGCAGTAGCACACACTGTCAACCGAATTCGCTAAGGCCTTGAATAGCGTGAGTTTTTAACCCGGGACGTATTTCCCGGGAAATTTCTCAACTATAGTGGAGTCCGGTTATAACGAACTTCTAGGGTCTGGGAAAATTGGTTCCTTATAAGCGAAGTTCGTTATATCCAGGGTAAAACAGAGTACAACTCTTGGGACTTAAAAAAGTGTTCGTTACACCGTGTTACACACATTCTGTCCTATGAAACAAATTTACTTTTTCGGAAAGGGGATAAAAAATAAAAATACACGTGTATCGCCCAAAAAACGATAACCATTTAAAAAAAAATTAGGAAAATCTGAGAATTGATAAAAATCAATTTTTTAAAAAATTTGACGTGATACAGACATTTCCACGAGTCTGCCTGCCAAAAATCAGCTCGATTTGATCACTGAAAAAAGGTTAAAAATCGGTCCAAAGGCTTTTACACAGGCCACTACGAGCTTCATACTTCAAACTTAAAAAAAAAAAATTCTGACGTGTACAGTAGGGTGGAGTGAAATTCAAAAAAAAAAAGTTAACCTCGGAAAGAGATGTAGTCTGGGGTCCTAATGAGGGGAAAAATAAAGAAAAAAAATTTTAGGGGTCGCGCCACTCCCTCGAAATTTGGAAATTATCGCTATTTTGGCGTTGATTTTAGAAAAATCCTAAAAAAGTTTTATGTCAATAAATGTTTGCAATAGCGTAAACAATGAAATAAGGTCATTAAAAAATTTAAAAAAAATTTTCTCATTGTTCAAAAATTTCAAAAAGTAAAATAAGTCAAATCGTCCCTTCTTCAGAAAATTGACTGAACAATGAAATCGCCACCAAAACTACAAATATTAGTCGATTATCCTCATATTTGCCTCAAATACTTTTGTTTGGGCACTGAACAAGCCCAAAATATAAAATTTCGAATAAGTTAAGTCGTTAATTTTTAGGATTTGTCTAAAATCAACGCCAAAATAGCGATAATTTCCAAATTTCGAGGGAGGGCGCGACCCTTAAAATTTTTTTAAAGAGGGTGTAGTGTTGGTTGATGTTTGCCTTGAATTTGCTTTCACCAAGGCGGTGATCGTTCCAAATGGGAACTCCAGGAGAACGATTTCTACAGAATTCATACTGGGCCATTCATTCAGAAGGCCATTCGACTGTAGCGTGACTATGGATTAAATAGAACCAACACAAATGTCTACAGTATTGAATGACTGAAAAGGATATCAGATTGCACAAAGCTATCATTGACGATTGCCCAAACATATGACTAACATATGACTAACAAAGTCAAGTCTATTAAGAAATTGTTGCTAAAGATTGTGATTAGTCTGCAACTGCAACAATATGATTCGATTCCATGTCTATCATATACAGTCTTTTTTGTTTGCTCTAACAAAAGTGTCGCGCAATCCTTTTCTCTTTTAAGTGTTTGGTTAAACGTCCAAGCAGTTGTCCCAACACATTATCTTGCAATTTGTTTGGTTGCTAACACAACTTGTGATTATCCTGAAAAGGAGCCCTCAAGATATTCTCCATTGTTGGTTGGTATTGTTTTTTCTTCTTCTTTTCTTTTAAAGAACACAGTAATTAAGTTACTGGAAATAATAGTGCACTTGATATGCTGTAGTACCCCCCTCTAACACCCAATCAGTCGGTACATTTTGTGCAGTTCAGTCAGTCGGTTGCTATAGGTTCCTTCGTCCTGGAACCCGCAATAGTGCTGACCCCCGTTCGATGGGCATTACTAAAAGCATTTCCAACAAGTGCCACAGAAGTGCATGCCAACTTTTGCTATGAGAAACTTGTTTACACTTTCGCCTGTGCGCTCGTGCGTGTGTGTGTGAACGAGTGCGAGTTTACCAGTTTCCGTTGGTGTGAAAGTAACATGAGATTGAAAAGCCGAAACGAACGAAACTGAAAGCTGATAGAAAACCCGTTATGAAGAAAATCAATAAAGTGTGTGTTCGTTCTTCTTCGACCGTAGCCCTCTTCCCAACCACTCTACCCGCCCCACCCCCACAAAACTCCCCATAAATATTCGCCGAACTTTTAGCCAAAAAAAAAAAAACTACTCGAACATGGGATGCATTCAGTCGATGAACAATGGAACTTAAGTGCTACGTTCAAGTTTTCAATACGTTTTTTTTTGGGGGCAAAATTCCGTTTGGAGGAAATGTTGAAAGTCCGGATAATTTGTGTGTGTGTGTGCGTGTGTTGTAAACATTAGATTAGCCCGTAGGCTAGATTGTATTTGCCAAACTACTCATTGGACTAATGAAAGTGTTTGCCTAATGTGAAGTAAACATTTCATTGGCATCGTGTGAGGGAGGCGGCGGACATGTGCATAGTTCACCACCCTATTCGTACCAAGCTGCATTTGTGAGGTAAAGTGTAACGTCTCTAGTGGGCATTTTTTTTTTTTTTGTAAGTAAACTATTTAAAGGAAGAAAGGGATGATAACACCGTGTTACAAAAAATAGATTTTTTTCTGTCCTATGAACCAAATTTACTTTTTCCGAAAGGGGATAAAAAATAAAAATACACGTGTATCGGCGATTTTCATGTACACGTCAGAATTTTTTTTTTTAAGTTTGAAGTATGAGGCTCGTAGTGGCCTGTGTGAAAGCCTTTGGACCGATTTTTAACCCTTTTTCAGTGATCCAATCGAGTTGATTTTTGGCAGGCAGACTCGTGGAAATGTCTGTATCACGTCAAATTATTTTTTAAAATGGTTATCGTTTTTTTAAGGTTTCAGTTCAAAAAAAAATTTTTTTTTCGTAACGCTTAAGTAGTTTAAAAATTTGGAGTCTCTTCAAGTTATGCTAAGAAAAGTGAAAAAAAATTTTTTTTTTCAAAAATAATAAAAATTGTGGAAAATCTGAGAATTGATAAAAATAAATTTTTTAAAAAATTTGACGTGATAAAAATAAATTTTTTAAAAAAATTTGACGTGATACAGACATTTCCACGAGTCTGCCTGCAAAAAATCAGCTCGATTGGATCACTGAAAAAGGGTTAAAAATCGGTCGAAAGGCGTGTACATGAAAATCGCCGATACACGTGTATTTTTATTTTTTATCCCCTTTCCGAAAAAGTAAATTTGTTTCATAGGACAGAATGTGTGTAACACGGTGTAATGACTAATGTAAAATTAAATCTTAATATATATTTACCCTCGACACCGATTCACTGACTCTGTCACGCAGTACGTAGGAATTTAAATAGGCATTCTATAATTCTATAATAAATAATAAAAAAAATAATATTTTTTTTTTGTACAGAAATTGTGTTTTCCCCAACTTTTTTTTTTCGAAAATTTTTTTTTAGAAATTTTTTTTTTTTAGAAAATTTTTTTTTCAACAAAATTTTTTTTTTTTACAAAAATTTTTTTTTTTACAAAATTTTTTTTTCCCGCAAAATATTTTTTTTCAAAAAAATTTTTTTTTTTCTACAAACATTTTTTTTTTCAACAATTTTTTTTTTTCAAGAAAAAATTTTTTTTTTCAAGAAAAATGTTTTTTTTCAACAAAATTTTTTTTTTTCAACAAATTTTTTTTTTCCACAAAATTTTTTTTTTTTCAACAAAATTTTTTTTCCATGTTTCAACGGGCGCCATAGGCTCATTACAACTTACTAGTAAAATATATTTACAAGAATTAATTTTAATAGTGACCCGAAGTCTGAATTTCTCTTGACCGGAGATTACAAACTTTGACAGCGTTGACAGCATGCACTGCTGCTGTGTCATACGAGACAGTCACCTATATCGTTTACATTCTAGTAATACATACATTTCATTTCAGTGGAAATAAATCAACTTTTACCAATTCTTAACATTTTCCAAAAGGCTAATTACCACAATGGCAGCATAAGCGCTACTTCTCTCATTTAGTTGCATTGGCTTGACAACCGTCACATTTCATCCAATGTCCGTCCCCCCCCAGCAACGAAATTGTAAGAATATGCCCTGGGAATGTGGAACGACATCATTACTGCTAGGCACTTATGGAAACCTACATTCATTGAAGTCTACTGAAAGTTGAGGCGGCTGATGATTCGCTGATGATAGCATTTTCGCCATACATAAATTTACCCTCTAAGTCACATAATTACAGCGCATTCTCATACATGTGCAGGGAAGGATTTTCGGAGGCCTTCTAAAACGAAGGCCTAATACTTCCAAAAAGGTCCGATACAAATACCCGATTGTCTGATGGCAGGCCTGCCTATTCTTCACAAAAGGATGGGATCTACAATTCCAGTTTCTAGACCCGTTTTTAGAATGGAAGTTGGTAGGTGATACCTTTTACAAATTGTTGTCTCTTGGAACCTGTGCGCATCCCAAACAGGTTTTCTTCATTTTTGAAAGGTCAGATATCCGGCAGCTTTTTGAAGGGCATCTGTGGAATACGGAAGTAAAGTCAATATCAGCTTTTGTTACATTTGTGCGGAGTAGAGCAGCTATCCTTCTAGAATGCATTCCATTGTAATGAATTGTATAATGTCTTGCCATCATATGCTACTTAAACACAATTATAAACTAACATAAAGGCCCGTTTCAATGACTTTTGATAACCACCTCCGCTGACAAAATTCTCACTAACACACACACACATATAGCCAGATAGGCCTGCTGCTGCTTCTATTAAAATACAATACACGCACACACCACCAGAAAATGTTATTGGGTTTTTCTTGTGGTACTTGTGCCGTCCGTCTTGAGTAGTGCACTCGCTCACTCGTTCGGTAGGAGGCGCATGTGAAAAGCCGCCTCTTGTCACAGATTATTCGGTTACCAGCAACAGACACAAGTGGCGAGTGTATCTCCTCCATGTCGTGTGTGTACAAATGCCGTTTAACGCTGTTTATATTGGTGGGAAATTTATTGGCTTTTCCACAGGAATTTTGTTGTTTTCTTTTTTGTACCATGAATGCTTATAACATCAATTTTACGGCAATCGTACTTCTCTCGACACACTGAACACACACACACACACTTACACACACATACGTCTATAGACGTGTTTCCATTCTCGTGTGGACATTCTCGACTAATATTTTAGTGGAATTTATGGGGAATTCCACAGAGTGGTGAGTGTGTGTGTGTTGTCATGATGTTAGCATGGATTTCCCACTTGAAACCTCATGTACTGTACCCACGCAAACACACACACTAAAGAAATGTTTGCATGTGGTTGAAGACTATCACTTAAATCGCAATTCTTGTCGACAACTTATACGAACATTTATTTTCGATTTATTTTAAACTGAAAACGATCTTAGAGTAATAGAAATTCTGCAGACCAACTGTCAAATTCGGCTAAAATTTTTGTAAAAAAAAAACGATATAGGAAATATTTCAAAAAATATTGATATCAGGAAATTTGTTACAAAAATTTAATTATAGAAACTTTTGCCAGCAAAATTTGCTTATAGGATATTTTGCCGGCAAAGTTTGCTTATAGGATATTTTCCCAGCAAAATTTGCTTATAGAAAATTTGCCAGCAAAATTTTCTTTTAGGAAATTTTGTCACGTTTGTAGGATTTTTTTTTTACTAAATTTTGTTTATAGGAAACTTTGCCAGCAACTTTTGTTTGCAGGAAATTTGTTCACAGAATTTCGTTATAGTAAATTGTATACCAAAATCTTTTTTTTTTACAAAATTTTAACACATTTTTTTTTTAATTTTATTAAAAAAAAATTTTTCATAATTTTTTATTACAAATTGTTCTTTTAAAAATTTTGTAACAAACGTTCTATCAAAAATTAAGTGACAATAATTTTTCTATTGACCATTTTGTGACAATAATTTGTCTATTAAAAAATCTGTGAAAAAATGTTTTCATTAAAAATTTTGTGAAAATAATTTTTCCATTAAAAATTTTGTGACAATAATTTTTTCATTAAAAAATTATTGATAATAATTTTTCGTTGACAGTTTCGTGACACAAAATTTTCTATTAAAGATTTTGTGACAATTGTTCTATTCAATATGTGGTTAATTTTTGGTAATTGGAAATTATAACCTTAACATATTAAAAGTTGTGTCACAATATTTTTTTGTGGACAATTTTTTAGTACAAAAATTGTCACAGATTATGTGTTTATATAATTTTGTCACAAAGTTGTTTTACTCTACATTTTGTCATCAAATTGTTTTATTAAGAATTTTGCCAACAAATTTTTTTATTGAAAGTTTTGCCAACAAATTTTTCTATTTAAAATTTTGTGACAAATTTTTTTTTATAAAATTTTGTGACAAATTTTTTTTTATAAAATTTTCACAAACATTTTTTTTATAAAATGTTCACAACATTTTTTTATAAAATGTTCACAACATTTTTTTATAAAATGTTCACAACATTTTTTTATAAAATGTTCACAACATTTTTTTATAAAATTTTCACAACATTTTTTTTTATAAAATTCTCAGAGAATTTTTTTTAGAATTTTCACAATTTTTTTTAACAAAATTTTTTTATCAAATTTTTTTTTATAATATTACAATGTTTTTTTATAAAATTTTCACAATTATTATTACATTTTCACAATTTTTTTTTATAAAATTTTCACAGCATTTTTTTTTATAAAATTTTCACAATTTTTTTTTTTATAAAATGTTCACAACATTTTTTTATAAAATGTTCACAAAATTTTTTTTTATGAAATTCTCAGAGAATTCTCACAATTTTTTTTTTAACAAAATTTTTTTATCAAATTTTTTTTTATAATATTACAATGTTTTTTTATAAAATTTTCACAAAATTATTACATTATTAATTTTTTTTTGACATAAAATTATTGTTTTTGTGACAAATTTAAAATATTAAAAATTGTGTCAAGTTTTTTTGTGGAAAATTTTTTAGTACGAAAATTGATACATTTTATCATCAAATTTTTTTATTAAGAATTTTGCCAGCAAATTTTCTATTATTACTTACTATTATTATTATTATTACTATTATTTTGTGAACAATTTTTCTAGGTAAATAAATTTTTGTATCAATTGGTTTGGTGTTCAAACTTATGTCGCAATATTTATTTTTTTGAAAAATTGTCAACATTTTTTTTTAAAAATTGTCACATTTTTTTTTAAAAAATTGCCACAAAATTTTTATTTTAAAAAATTTTCACAAAATTTTTTTTTATTATTTTTATTGACTTAAAATTTTGTGACAAATGTTCTATTAAAGATATTGTAAATTTTTTTTAAACCTTCAAATATTAAAAATTTTGTCACAATATTTTTTTTTGGTGGAATATTTTTTGTGTTAATAATTTTTCCAATATTTTATAATTTTGTCAACAAATTTTTCAACTAAAAATTTTTCTTTAAAAAAATTTTCCACGAAATTAAAGTTTTTTCAAGGAACTTTCCCTCAAGCCTTGTTTTTGGGACAAATGATCTATTAAAGATATAGTCTATTTTTTTTTGTAATTGGAAATTTTAAACCTTAAAATATTAAAAATTTTGTCACAATATTTTTTTTGTAGAGTATTTTCACAATGTTTTATAATTTTGTTAAAATTTTTTTTTTTTAAAATTATATTATTAAAATTGGTCACAAGTTGTTTTTGATTTTTCAATTTTTATTTGATTTAAAATTATAATCTCTATCCGGAACTGTCCCTCCAGCCCTCGCTATTTGTGTTACTATTGAAAAATTACTTGAAATGTTTGTCTAACATGTGAACATTTTCATAGGGATACTAGAAAAGAATTTGCAATAAAAGAAACAAATGTATTGGCGTCTCCACTGGTCTTTTCTTCAAAACATTAATACATTTCTTTTACAAGTTCTATCAATGCCTCCCCCTGTCTTTGGTTAGAGAGTGATTTGAAATGATCACGTGTTCTATTAATAATTGTCTTGCGAGCGATTGATTTCTAAGTTTCTTAACCTTTTCTTTTGGCTCCTTCCTCTGTGGGGTGTAGTTGTTTTCGTTGTTTATTTTTTTCAGTTCAATAAACAAGCGCCAAAATAATGACAAAAGAGTATTTTCCCCCGCAATTCCTTCGCCAATGTTTTTACAGCGATTTGTTGTTCAAATACACACACACACACACACAAATGAACACTTAAACGAAATGTTTATACACATACAGACAAATAAGTTTAAACAGTTAAAGAAGATACGAGAAAAAAACAAAGCAATTGCCCTAAAATCCTTGCAATTGCAGTTTGTCTTAGCAAATAAAATGACGACGAAGACGATGAAGATGATAATGGTGACGATGCTAAAGATATTTGTGATGATGATGGGGATCGAAGAGAAGATGACGGTTGTCATGACGACAACAATAAAGAAATTTGTCTTAAACTTTTCTTTTAGCATAATCACTGAGCAATGACTGCTGTTGCTTGTTTGTTTTCAGGAATTTATTTCATTTAGTTTTGGCACATTGAAAGTAGTCGTCACTGAATTCCAATCAGTGCGCGCAGCACAGCTCCATAAAACATTCATGGTATAAAAATCATTACTTTACTTTGTTGTTATCACGCGCGAGCTGTTGTTTTGTTTTCATTCTCCAAAGAAGTGTTGATGGTTGTGGTGGAATCAATTTTGAAAATACGACTCATCGATAAATGGCAATTGTATCAAAACAAAATGATTGATGGCTGGCAAATGCACCGGATGGTGTAAACATGGCTTGCATGTGCCAATACGAGGGCAGATCGGAATAGAAAAATGTCTTTTGTTAAAAAATATTTTTGACATAATTTTTCTATTTTGAAATTTTTGTGACAACATTTTCGAATAAGAAATGTTTTGGACAACATTTTCTATTAAAAAATATAGGAAAATTCGTCACAATTTGTCGTAGAAATATTGGTCACAATTGTCACAATTTTAAAAATAAATTTTTTTTGAATTTGTTTCGAGAAAAACTTTAAAAAAAATTTCGAAAAAAATTGTCACTATTTTTCCGAAAACATTTATCACAATTTTTCCTAAACAAATTTGTCACAATTTTTAATTTTTTTTTTTTAAATTCCAAGCTCTTTATTTTTTAGACATTTTTTTAAATTTTTCCGAGAAAATTTTGTCAAAATTTTTTTAAAAAAAATTTGTCACAATTTTTCGAAGAAAGAATTTGTCACAATTTTTCGAAGAAAGAATTTGTCACAATTTTTCGAAGAAAGAATTTTAAAATTTTTCATAGAAAATTATGGAATACTTAAAATTCGTTCTGAGACAAGTTTGTCACGAAAAATGTGTCACAATTTTTTAAAGAAAAACTGTCACAATTTTTTAGCGAAAAAGTTGTCAAAATTTTGTTGTGAAAAATTTGTCAACCCGTTTTTGAGAAAAATTTGTCAAAATTGTTTTTTGAGAAAAATTTGTCAATATATTTTTTGAGAAAAATTTGTCTAAAATTTTAGGGAAAACTGTCACAATTTTTTAGAGAAAAACATTTTTTATAAAAAATTTGTGTCAACATTTTTTTATGAAAAGTTGTCAAAATTTTTTGAAGAATGGATTTCAAAAATGTTCATAAAAAATTATAGAAAACTTTAAATTGATATTGTATTAATTTTTTTTCAATAACTTCACCTTTTTGCAATTGTTTCTTATTGAAATTACAAATTGTGAACATTTTGTTAATTTGTCAAAATTTTTTAGAGAAAAATTTGTCGCAATTTCTTTTTAGAGAAAAATTTGTCACACGTTTTTTTTAGAGAAAAATTTGTCACAAGTTTTTTTTAGAGAAAAATTTGTCACAAGTTTTTATTAGAGAAAAATTTGTCACAATTTTTTTTAGAGAAAAATTTGTCCTATTTTTTTTATATAAAAATTTGTCACAATTTTTTTTAGAGAAAAATGTGTTAAAATTTTTTAGAGAAAAACATATTTTTTGAAATATTTGTCAAAAAATGTTTATGAAAAATTAGTCAAATTTTGTTAATGAAAAATTTGAAAAAAAATTTTTATGAAAAATTTGTAAAAAAATTGTTATGAAAAATTTGTCAAAATTTTTTTTATGAAAAATTTGTCAAAATTTTTTTTATGAAAAATTTGTCAAAATTTTTTTATGAAAAAGTTATCAAATTTTTTTTATGAAAAATTTGTCAATATTTTTTTTATGAAAAATTTTTCAACATTTTTTTATGAAAAAGTTGTCAAATTTTTTTGTGAAAAATTTGTCAACCCGTTTTTGAGAAAAATTTGTCAAAATTGTTTTTTGAGAAAAATTTGTCAATATATTTTTTGAGAAAAATTTGTCTAAAATTTTAGGGAAAAACTGTCACAATTTTTTAGAGAAAAACATTTTTTATAAAAAATTTGTGTCAACATTTTTTTATGAAAAGTTGTCAAAATTTTTTGAAGAATGAATTTCAAAAATGTTCATAAAAAATTATAGAAAACTTTAAATTGATATTGTATTAATTTTTTTTCAATAACTTCACCTTTTTGCAATTGTTTCTTATTGAAATTACAAATTGTGAACATTTTGTTAATTTGTCAAAATTTTTTAGAGAAAAATTTGTCGCAATTTCTTTTTAGAGAAAAATTTGTCGCAATTTCTTTTTAGAGAAAAATTTGTCACACGTTTTTTTTAGAGAAAAATTTGTCACAAGTTTTTTTTAGAGAAAAATTTGTCACAATTTTTTTTAGAGAAAAATTTGTCCCATTTTTTTTTATATAAAAATTTGTCACAATTTTTTTTAGAGACAAATTTTTCACAATTTTTTTTGGAGAAAAATGTGTTAAAATTTATTAGAGAAAAACATATTTTTTGAAATATTTGTCAAAAAATGTTTATGAAAAATTAGTCAAATTTTGTTAATGAAAAATTTGAAAAAAAATTTTTATGAAAAATTTGTAAAAAAATTGTTATGAAAAATTTGTCAAAATTTTTTTATGAAAAATTTATCAAATTTTTTTTATGAAAAATTTGTCAATATTTTTTTTATGAAAATTTTTTCAAAATTTTTTTATGGAAAAGTTGTCAAATTTTTTTGTGAAAAATTTGTCAAATTTTTTTGTGAAAAATTTGTCTAAATTTTTTGGAGAAAGAATTTCAAAATCTTTCATAGAAATTATAGAAAACTTGAAATTTTGATACAATTTTTTTTTCAATAGCTTGTCACAATTTTTTTTTGGAGAAACATTTTAAGGGAAAATTTGTGAAATTTTTTTTTTAAGAAAAATTTTTCAATTTTTTTTTAATTTGTTAAAATTTTTAAGAGAAAAATATTTTTTTATGAAAAATTTGTCACAATTTTTTTTAAGAGAAAAATTTTTCACCATTTTTTTAATTGTTTCCGACAGAATTTTTCATCGAAAATTATGAATTTTTGATAGAAATTTCTTTCAATAACTTCACATTTTTGAAAAAATTAATGATGTTTTGTTATTTTTTTTTTGTTCCAATATTCCAATTCCAATTTTTTTATAAAAAAATAATTTAAGAAATTTATTTTTTTCCAAAAGTTTCTTAAAATTAGTTAGTTAGAAATGTTGTTATAAGATTTCAAATTTTTTTTGAAACAATTATAAAAATATTATTAATAACACATTTGTTTTTTTTAAATTCCACAAATTTTTTTTTTTTGGATGGAATTTTCCTTATAAAGGTTCTCTATAGTTTTTTTTGGTAAATTTTCCATCTGCCTTCACCTGTTTTGCAACTTTTATCTGTGCATCGTACATTTACGAGGATGAGAACTCATATTAAATAGAAATTTATTTCATAAAAACGAAAATCATATTTAGTGTTGCCTTTGCCATTGTTTTTCTTTTTTAAATTTAATACTTTGTTTTGTTAACGACTTTGCATGTCTGAAATAAAAAAAGGTCACAAGGTCAAACTGAATGCTGTTGACAGACAGCATTGCTATTAAATTGTCCTCTCTCATGTGGTAGAATATTACAAATGGATGTCAGATTTTTAAGAAAGACTGTCACTGATATGCGTAAAATCTCCGCCTACGACAATTTCCAATGCATTTTTGGATAAAAATAAAACAATCATGATATGGGATACACGACATATTTCCAGTGGGCTGTGAACTAGAAATTGTATACCTCACATTCCTTCGAATGCTCTTCAAACTTTCTCAATCAAAGAAGGTCTTTCCACACTTAATTTTGATATTTAAAACTTATCTCGTGCAAACCATTTAAGGCTCAAATATTTGACTTGAGATAATGTGTGTGACAACTTAAATAAAAGTGAAATCACATCGAATGGGCCAAAAAAAACTCCGTGTTGACACGGAGCATATGACAGACACTCCAACACACGACGTTCAATGTGTGGTGTTACAAGTGACATCAGGTCAAGATTACACAAATGCCATTTTATGACATGTACGTAATGTTGTGAATGGAATACTTTATATCTAACGATAGATTAACTGAAGTGAACATAAAACCGACATTCATTCGCGTTCGAATGTGTGTACACACGTACATCAGTGAGTTTTTAATATTTTGCGTGACCCTCCTTAGCCAAAAACTCTGAGATAAATTTTCATTTGATTTTTTTGGCAAACATACCAAAATTGTTCCACGCCATTAAACTTACGGAATAGATGTGAGTTGAGCAATGAATGGGAGATTCTAAAAGATGCACATGTCTGCTTTTTGGGGGGAAGGTTAAACAACCACATATAAATTCGAAATATCTTAAACACGAGTATGCAAAAATAATCTGTTAATATTCCAACTTTCATGGAATCCTTTTCAGTATTTAATCCAGTTTCCAGATCGTTTAGTTCATCCCATGAGTTTAATATGGCTTGGAGATGATATTATTTGATATAGTAAGTATAAGAACTAGTAAGTTGTAATGCGCCTATGGCGCCCGTTGAAATATGGAAAAAAAAATTTGTTGGGAAAAAAAATTTTTGTGAAAAAAAATTTTTGTGAAAAAAAAAATTTTTTGTGAAAAAAAAAAATTTTCTTAAAAAAAAAATTTTGTGAAAAAAAAATTTTTGTAGAAAAAAAAAATTTTGTTAAAAAAAAATTTTTTCTTAAAAAAAAAAATTTGTTGAAAAAATAAATTTTTGTGGAAAAAAATAATTTTGTGGAAAAAAAATTTAGTTGAAAAAAAAAAAAATTGGAAAAAATAATTTTTGTAAAAAAAAAAATTTTTGTTAAAAAAAAAATTTAAAAAAAAAAAATTGGAAAAAAAAAATTTTGGTAAGAAACAAATTTGGGGAAAACACAATTTCTGTACAAAAAAAAAATATTATTTGTTTTTTTATTATTATTTATAGAAAATTATAGAATGCCTATTTAAATTCCTACGTACTGCGTGACAGAGTCAGTGAATCAGTGTCGTGGGTAAATATATATTAAGATGAAAATTCGCGACGCCATAAAATATGAAATGTTATCTCCAAAGTGAAACATGCCCCAAAAAATTTAACAGTTTTTTTTTTTATAAAAATTAAATTTGCATCTCAAGACTTTCAAAAAAAAGTTCACTTTCAAAATTACCCAAAATACCTTGAAATTATTTTGTAAAATTTTAGGTCATTTTTTCGTTATGCAAATTGCCCCAAAACCAAAAGGAAAAACATTTTTGATTTATTTTAATTTTGATTTATTTTTTAATTTTGAGTTATTTTTTTTAATTTGAAGTTATTTTTTACATTCGAAGTTATTTTTTTAATTTTGAGTTTTTTTTTTAATTTTGATTTATTTTTTAATTTTGAGTTATATTTTTAATTTGAAGTTATTTTTTAAATTAGAAGTTATTTTTTAATTTTGAGTTATTTTTTTTTAATTTTGAGTTATTTTTTTAATTTTGTGTTATTTTTTAATTTTGATTTATTTTTTAATTTTGAGTTATTTTTTAATTTTGAGTTATTTATTATAATTCTAAAAATTGAGGCTTTGAGAGAACAGAAATAGATTTCCTTTTGCATTCAGAAATAATGTGTTTCCTTGCAATTAATTTCATAATTACTTGCATCAACTAAATGTTTCTCGAAAACGAAATGCGTGCAAATTCTTTGCAACGTCTGAGACCCCTCGTATAACACAAATAGCCATCGCACAAATGGACTTTAAATAAAAATGTTATATAAAAATCTAAAAAAACACCCTCGTACAACATCTTCAACACACGGAAGGGAGACTCAACAAAATGCACCCAACTTACACAAGGCAAAGAATAGGCACAAACCAAAAGCAATCTTGTAATATTTGCGTTCCGACATGTCAACAACGACGCCACAGATTTGGTGTACAAGCAAAAACTCCTGCTGGCCGAGCAAATAAACCAATTGGCTAATTCCACCGAAATACCAGAGCAAAACCAAACAGGGACCGCGGACAAACAGGAACAGCACACAATACGAGGAAAGCATTGAATAAGAAAATCAGATGGACAACATTCCTATTTTTTTATCCGAATTAAATCAATAATCTATTAATGTTTTAGGAAAAGAAAAGAAGAAAACATGGAATGGCAGCAGCCACACAACTGGAACCCACGAGTGGAGCAGCGTTTGTGGCAACACCCAGCATGGCCAAACATAAATCGACCACAGCCCAGCTACCATTCCCCCTGGCCGACGTTCGACGAGTGGAGGGAAAACAAAAAGTAAAGAAACAAGAAAAACTCATCATGTCGGAACATTAAATTACTTTCAAGGCTAAACAATGATGATGATGATGATTATTGGGAAGTCAGTTTATCGGGTATGAGTTGATGTGGCTGAGGGGTGATTGGCAGAATTCAGATGGGCTCACCACATTTCATTTGATTTCGTGACTTACCTGGGTGATATACAAGCCCGTGTGCCATAGACTACAAACAATATCGTCGCCGCCGTATAAATAGGTAATGATCCGGCTGGAACATTGCACCAATAGAATCGTGCAGACCACACGCTAGGAAATGCCCAAAATAGTACACTCATTGGGGGTTGAGGAAGGCAGGACCTTTTGTGGCGCATTGCTCCATGAGAAATTCATAAAAAAAATTGTTTTCCTTCTGGTGTTTCAAATATTATTTTCATTTATTGATGTCTGTTATTATTGTCAAGGGGGGTTACCGATGATTTTTTGTATGTGAAGTGAAATCGAAATGGAAATGTTTTCTTTTTGAAGTTTAATTCAAAATGAAATTCATATGCCGCCCTCACACGATACAACTGGTTGATCAACTGAGTTGAACCAACAAGTTGGTCGTTCTCCTCACACCCTATAACTTTCCAACCAATTTCGTATCCATTTTTTTTTTTTTTTTTGGCTTTAATGTTCGAGTCCAATGACTCGAAATTCAGTTGGCATATTCAAGGGTTCTGATTTAGGGTTTCTGTTGGTTTTTTTTTGTTTACCTTTCAAGGCTTGAATTTTCAAGTCCAAGAACTCTGGATTCACGTTGCCTGTTGTAGAGTTGTGATTTCTGATTTCGGGTTTCTGATGGTTTAATTTTTTTTTTAACTTTAAATGTTTGAATTTTCTATTCCAAGGACTCTGGATACAGGTTGCATGTTCAAGGATGATGATTTCGGATATCTGTTGGTTTAATTTTTTTTTAATTTCAAGTCCAAGGATTCCGGATTGAGGTTGCATGTTCAAGGGTTCTGATTGGGGAATTCGGTTGGTTTATATATTTTTTTAAGTTTTGTAAAGTTTTAATTTTTAAGACCAAGGACTCTAGATTTCTGAGTAAGGGTTTCTGTTTAATTTTTGTTTAGCTTTTATATTTTAATTTTTATCTTTAAAAGTTTTAATTTTTAAGTCCAAGGACTCCAGATTTCTGGTTTGGTTGGTTTTTTTCTTCTATTTTTTATGGCTTAAATTCTCATGTCCAAGGACTCTGGATTCATGTTGTGCATGTTCAAGGATTCTTATTTCGGGTTTCTGTTGGTAATTTTTTTTTCAACTTTTAAGTCTTAAATTTCCATATCCAAGGACTCTGGGTTGAGGTTGCATGTTCAAGGGATTCTGTTGTTTTTTTGATTTTTTAAAGTTTTAATTTTTAAGACCAAGGACTCTAGATTTCTGATTTAGGGTCTCTGTTTTATTTTTTTTTAGCTTTTAAATTTTAATTTTTATCTTTTAACGATTTAATTTTAAAGTCCAAGGACTCTAGATTTCTGATTTAGGTTTTTTGTTGTTTTTTTTTTAGCTTTTAGCTTTTAAATTTTAATTTTGTATCTTTTAACGATTTAATTTTCAAGACCACGGACTCTGGATTCATGCTGCATGTTCAAGGATTCTTATTACGGGTTTCTGTTGGAGGTTGGAAAACTGGTTTAAGGTTCCAAATCCGGTAATTCGGATCTTTTTGATTGACACGTCCAGGATTCGTCTTTCGGTTACAGTTTGCTGGCTTCTGGATCATTCTAACCACAGCTCGCCCTGAGTCGCCACACTGTGCCTAAGGCCACTTAACGATGAACGCCTCAGATGCAAACACGTGAGACGAAATCTGTTTTGGCGCCATTTATGCTCAAAGTCACTGCCCACTCTACATTGCCGCTGTCTGCGGCGTCATAGTAAATCGTCTGTCACCTGTACTGTGTCGCCATCAAAGCCGCTGCCACCTTTACGTCTCCACTGTCTCAGCATAGGGTCACTGGCTAAAATGCCTTGTAGACGTCGTGCCATTGTCAACCTTACGGTGCTACCGCCTGTGTATAAGACCACCACCTGTGTCTAGGTCTGCCGCCTGTACCCAAAGCCAACGCCGTCTTCTACAGACGATCCCACTGCGTTGTCTAGGTCAATGTCTCGAGCAAAATGTCCTGTAAATGTGTTTGTGTCGCACAAGAAAAGTCGCGCCAAAACAGTTTCAAAATACAAAACTGTTGTATTTGTAAAGTTGAAGTTCATGCGGCTCTTGTGGCATCTTTCTTTGTCCTCCACCAGCTGAAGTGTAAACATTTCTTTGTTCTTCCTTTCTGGTGGTCAGTTGGTGCATCTGCTGTTGGGCCTGAATTTTATTTCTGGCTCAGTTCCAACTTCCTTATTTCTTTCATTCATCGACTATTAATCACTGGCAAATTATCTCTCTTTCTCTCTCTGTGTGATTCTCGTAATAAGAATTATTGCGAACCAATCAACCACTAAAT
Organism: Hydrotaea cyrtoneurina; assembly: GCA_958296145.1. Classification (NCBI taxonomy): domain Eukaryota; kingdom Metazoa; phylum Arthropoda; class Insecta; order Diptera; family Muscidae; genus Hydrotaea; species Hydrotaea cyrtoneurina. The sequence continues at coordinate 75,867,529 of OY282516.1, read as the reverse complement.
TCATTTTCAACGTAACAAATTACCAATTGTCCGTAATTAAATCAACGATAAACATGCGAAATCTTAGTTCATCTTTATCTTAAATACCGAAATCATCATGAAAAGAGAATTGCCTGCTTGACAAATTGCCATCCATTCATGCCTTCTCGACTGCTGTAGACTAAAATTGCAACAAGACTTGAAGGAATGCCCGAGGAAAACGTCAAAGTATAATCGGCAACAATTATTCAGTTGTGACAAAAGTTTGCCGTAATAAATTGAGGTTAATCGTATGCGATAACCGAACGACAGCGGGGGTAGTACGAAAGCCAAGATTTTCATGGTTAACAAGAAGTTGTTAAGAGTTTATTTGAATTTAATTGGAAACCAGCGGTGTAAATGGTAAGGCCATCTTATTTTTAGCTTCTATACATAAAATCCTTGGAGAATAGACTCTCAATAATGAGGACCCCCTTGGACATTTACAAGAATGATATGGGCCTTCCCTTATGGTTTTTTTTATAAAGGTCTCGTACTTTTCTCGTTTTTCAAATCCCTTCACTCATTACTAATAGACTTTTTGACGAAGCTTAGTCCAAAGTCTTCGGTCGTCATTACTCACTCAAGAAGTCTACGTACGTACACGTAATTGTATACACATTGCTCATAGCCTTGTTTGAAAAGGTCCTCTTTGTGATCAATCAAATGGATGCGATAACTCCTTTAAAAATCATGTCTGAAAGTTTTATTTTTACTTTAAGAAAATTCGAATAAAAACCGCCTTTTTACAGTCTTATGCTGGTCGGTTGGAAGTTGTGTGGGTCGGACTTTAGACAATGCCTTGACTTCAAGGTACAGGTGCGTTTTGTGAATCTGAGATTCAAATTCCTAGGAAGGTAAATAAGAAAAAACTAGTTTTATATACAAAAAGGAACAAACAAACATTGGTAAAATTTGTTCCATTGCTGCTGGAAGGCTTTCTCGAACACCGTCTAGAAGTCATTCTCGAAAATATTCTAGAATTCTTTCTTGCACAACTTCTAGAGGTCCTTCTCGAACGCCTTCTAGAAATCCCTCTTGAACACCTTCCAAAAGTCCTCGAACAACTTCTAGAAGTCCTTCTTGAACGCCTTCTAGAAATCCTTCTTGAACACCTTCTAGAAGTCCTTATTGAACACCGTCTAGAAGTCCTTCTTGAACACCGTCTAGAAGTCCTTCTTGAACAACTTCTAAAAGTCGTTCTTGAACACCTTCTAAAAGTTCTTCTTGAACACCTTCTAGAACTCCTTCTCGAACACCTTCCGGAAGTCCTTCTCGAACACCTTCCGGAAGTCCTTCTCGAACACCTTCCGGAAGTCCTTCTTGAACACCTTCTAGAAGTCCTTCTCGAACACCTTCTAGAAGTCCTTCTCGAACACCTTCTAGAAGTCCTTCTTGAACACCTTCTAGAAGTTCTTCTTGAACAACTTCTTGAAATCTAGCAGAAAAGTATTTTAATGGAACCAAAGTGCGGTCATGCCAAGCCCTTCTTGACACCTTCTAGACGGTTTTTTGTGGGTTTTTTTTCCAACATTTTGCCCCTTTTTTTATTACCTTTCTGAAAGGCCTTTTAATCGGACTCCGAACTTAAGTGTTTCCACTCTGATCCAAGACTGCCTTTATGTTAATTAAGCCGAAGTTTCGCTTTTCCCAAGAAGGCCCTCTCGAGACAGACTTGCACGGCCCTTCCTTTTACCCCTGAGCCGTCAATAATTTGCTCCAAGTACAAATTATTGACACAATTTCAATGAATGCCAAGCAACGATGAGTACCAAACCGGTCCGGTCACTTGAACCGCATCGACCGCGACAACCGGCACCGAGTTTCAATTACTACCGCGAGTTCGGTGCGCAATGAAGACGGTCCTTGAACATCCTCTCCAGACTATTAATTCATAAAGTGGTTTTACGTTTTCCAGCCGTATTCTCCTTCATGATTGCGTTGAGTTTGGTGGGTGTTGCCATGAAAACTAAAACAAACAAATTAAAATTTTGTCTTACGGCCGGTATTTGATTAAAAGAATTGAAAGAATTTTAAGGGATTTTTGTTTGTTTTTATATGCCAAAAATAATCTATTGAAAAGACAGAGTAGGAGTAAAACTTATACAAGAAAATCGGTGAAAATTGAATTTGAAAGTTGTTTGCCAGTTAGCGGCGGATTTAGTATACGAAAATTGAAAAATCTTATGGTGATCCATGAACGAATGATTTTTCTGCATTTAAACTCTTTAATGGTAAACATGGTGACCTCTTACATGCTTGAATGATGTTTGGAAGCAAATTCTGTCCATGTCCATTACTTTTACTAATCTTCTTTAATTAAACATCTCCTTAATGTCTAATACACCACAAATGTTCTCTAATTAATCCTTTGCCCTTAAAAATAATTTGAATATCCTGAACACAATTAATCGTCTCTGTTTCCCTCAATAAATCCATGGCATTGCCAAAGCATTTCTTCCCATCAGTTATCATTTGAACAGTCACATTCCCATTTGCCATAAATCAGAGTGTGCGGTCTGATGCAAAGGATAAGCGATGGAATACTCCAATGTGATGGAACACTCATGTTTGATGTGTTGTATTTATGTTGTAATCCGAGTATGAATTAATACAATACTTTAATGTCATTGGACAAATGTTTAACCGGGGTGTTCAAATTAATCTTTTATTACAAAAAAAAAGAAAAAATATTCCACAAAATGTCTTTCAGTGTACGCATGTAAATAATTCTTTTATGCCGACCAAAAAGCACAGCCGGCCACCCTGTCTGCGTGTTGGGAGTAGAGTTACAACTATATTTACACACACACATCCACACAGACATAACACTCGACAATTACCAATACTTGGGGAGGGAGAAGCCTTTAGAAATGTGATCACATCACAACTGACGTAATTTCGACTGTCATGTAAAAAACAAAAAAAAAAGACGACAATCCAACAGATGCGTCAGTTGGCCATGTAAGCGACAACTGGCCATGGCCATGTCTATATTTACATATACATACGCAGTTTATTTAAATAGTATCATTTGTCATATGTCTTTTTCCTAAATCCACATACAGAGGTGGCATATAAATACATATGAATGCGATAGTACTACTGTTTTAGCCTTTTTTTTTTCTATCTGTAGCCGGAAATCAATAGTTTGTCATTTACATATTATTACAATCTACGGTTAATCGGTGAGGGGGGGACAAAAATCAGAAATAAAATTACATAAGTGCTAAAGTGGAACAGAGGGAAAAACTACAGGGTCTTCTCCTAAAGGACCGCGAAAAAGTGTTTGTTTTCCGATTCAGAACGGAGTCCTTGCGGGCGCCTAAAGAGGCTTTCCAAAGGTAAAATGTGTGGCCATATGGAAAACCACACGTCTAAAAGAAAACATCCGGTTTAAGGACACATTTCGCGAAATCCACGTTTGCCCACAGAAGTACCACACTCGTTCTTATGGTTCGGTCATTTCTCTAAAAAGTCTGAGGTCCTGCCTTGTCCTTATGGTTTGAACAAAATCCACAAACTCATTCGTGAGGGTCTTGTCCGGGAATTTCTCTTACAGGGCCATCTATTAAAAACAGCGAACTTCTCCGCGTGCAACCCAAACTACTGACCTACATCAGCGATTACAAATACCACAACTACTCGCATCACTTGTATTCGATAGCAATGAAGATATCAATATTCGTTGTAGATTTCTATTGATTAAATTAATATCACTTTAAAAAATTATTGACTCTTGTCAATGTGACAATTGAGCAATGCTGCATAAAACGCCACTCCAAAAGCAAAATAGCGTAACTATTTTTAATCGTAATACAAATTGTAAGAATACTACTACCAAAAACACACTATACATTTAGACAGACCACTCTAATGCCTAAAACTATGCAATAGATTTCCACAAACACATCATCAATTCATAGACTGAGCTCCCATGACCGTTCATTCTTTTAGGCAGAGCCATTGAATATGTTCTTGCATTTGCTTGTTCGAAAGTCCTTGATCCTAAAGGTCATACTTAATTTTTGTTGAAATATTTTCAATAATTTTTTTTAAAATAATTTTCTAAAAATGTATCTTGAATTGAAATTTTGTTTGGAAATTCTTTATTTCAAAATTTTCCGAAATTTATATTTCATTGATTTTTTTTTTTTTGGAAATTCTTTGTGTAATAGGCTTTGGATAAACTTATGAACTCCCTATGGGGAATTTTGGTGTCAGTTAATGCTTTTTGCATTTCAGCATACACTCAGCATATACTCGTCCATATGCAGTGCAGTGCAGTGGAATATTTAATAAAATCTTCAAAACGACATTGAGTGCCATCAACAAGAATGTCGAGTGAATATTAAATTAAATCACTCAAGGCTGTTTTTATGGAACTTGAAGTGAAATTGAATCAGAAACAAAGGATTGATTAATAACGAATTCCCCCCATGAAGTAATTCTGTGTTGGTGTTAATGTGGGCCTGTTTTGGTCATTTGCCTTTTTTGCGCTGTGGGTTAAAAGGTTTTTTTAATAAGTTCATGTTAAATATTTGAAATAATTCAGTCCAGTGGTGGCTGTTTGTTTTTATAAATTTTGTAATCAAGCGATGACAGTTTCAGAGTTATAAGCGAAAAAAAAACACAAAAAAGAGGAATGTGGAATGAGGAAAGAGGAATGTGGAATGAGGAAAGAGGAAAGAGGAAAGAGGAAAGAGGAAAGAGGAAAGAGGAAAGAGGAAAGAGGAAAGAGGAAAGAGGAAAGAGGAAAGAGGAAAGAGGAAAGAGGAAAGAGGAAAGAGGAAAGAGGAAAGAGGAAAGAGGAAAGAGGAAAGAGGAAAGAGGAAAGAGGAAAGAGGAAAGAGGAAAGAGGAAAGAGGAAAGAGGAAAGAGGAAAGAGGAAAGAGGAAAGAGGAAAGAGGAAAGAGGAAAGAGGAAAGAGGAAAGAGGAAAGAGGAAAGAGGAAAGAGGAAAGAGGAAAGAGGAAAGAGGAAAGAGGAAAGAGGAAAGAGGAAAGAGGAAAGAGGAAAGAGGAAAGAGGAAAGAGGAAAGAGGAAAGAGGAAAGAGGAAAGAGGAAAGAGGAAAGAGGAAAGAGGAAAGAGGAAAGAGGAAAGAGGAAAGAGGAAAGAGGAAAGAGGAAAGAGGAAAGAGGAAAGAGGAAAGAGGAAAGAGGAAAGAGGAAAGAGGAAAGAGGAAAGAGGAAAGAGGAAAGAGGAAAGAGGAAAGAGGAAAGAGGAAAGAGGAAAGAGGAAAGAGGAAAGAGGAAAGAGGAAAGAGGAAAGAGGAAAGAGGAAAGAGGAAAGAGGAAAGAGGAAAGAGGAAAGAGGAAAGAGGAAAGAGGAAAGAGGAAAGAGGAAAGAGGAAAGAGGAAAGAGGAAAGAGGAAAGAGGAAAGAGGAAAGAGGAAAGAGGAAAGAGGAAAGAGGAAAGAGGAAAGAGGAAAGAGGAAAGAGGAAAGAGGAAAGAGGAAAGAGGAAAGAGGAAAGAGGAAAGAGGAAAGAGGAAAGAGGAAAGAGGAAAGAGGAAAGAGGAAAGAGGAAAGAGGAAAGAGGAAAGAGGAAAGAGGAAAGAGGAAAGAGGAAAGAGGAAAGAGGAAAGAGGAAAGAGGAAAGAGGAAAGAGGAAAGAGGAAAGAGGAAAGAGGAAAGAGGAAAGAGGAAAGAGGAAAGAGGAAAGAGGAAAGAGGAAAGAGGAAAGAACGATAGACAGATAGACAGATAGACAGATAGACAGATAGACAGATAGACAGATAGACAGATAGACAGATAGACAGATAGACAGATAGACAGATAGACAGATAGACAGATAGACAGATAGACAGATAGACAGATAGACAGATAGACAGATAGACAGATAGACAGATAGACAGATAGACAGATAGACAGATAGACAGATAGACAGATAGACAGATAGACAGATAGACAGATAGACAGATAGACAGATAGACAGATAGACAGATAGACAGATAGACAGATAGACAGATAGACAGATAGACAGGTAGACAGATAGACAGGTAGACAGGTAGACAGGTAGACAGGTAGACAGGTAGACAGGTAGACAGGTAGACAGGTAGACAGATAGACAGATAGGATGAAATCGCATGGTGTTAAATCACATGCGTCCATGTCCTGACAATCACATTTTGTTAAAATTTGCGATTGTGATTTGAAATCGCAAAATTGGAAAGTTTAATTTTTTTTGTCTCATATTTAAAATTTTACAAAAAAAATGTACTCATATTTTTTTTTGCAAATTTCTGGTTTTATTGTGTTTTATTATTAAATGACAAAGTTCAAACTTTTCAATAAAACCAAAAATTTTGAAAAATTGTTAGAACATTTTTTCTTATAAAATTATAGAATATGAGACAGAAGATTCCAACTTAATAGAAAATCATTTCCAAATGTTCAATATATGTATTTTCTCATGATAATATAACATTCTCAGGCAAGTAATTGAAAATTCGAAGAGAAACCCAATTTACTACTCAGAGAGAGATATTGTCTTTGGATATTAGTTGGATATCTTTATAGCCGATTCAAATTTCAAATGGTCTAATTTTTCTATCCGCTGTCTAATTTTTTCAATAAATTTCTATTTATCTTAAAAACAAAAGACACATCTTTCTACGCCTGCTACATTTAAGTTTATTTTACTATTTCTAATTGATCAATCGATTTCGTTTGGCCTTTAGTCAAAGAAACGGATTTTGGTTTATGAAATTTTCAAATTTTTCTTTGATCTTTAAATCTCCATCGGAATGTCCTTACATCAACTGAGTGGAATATATTTACATTTATTATTTAAGTCTTTTTTTTTATGAATATTAACCAAAGTATTAATATTTTATGCTACCTTTTGCTGTATTTGACATTTTTTTCTTCTTTACGACATCTATTTTTATGTGTCTCTCTTTTCTCTTTCAGGTAAGTCTGTCGGAACAAGAATTTGCTTTTAAGTCAAACCACATAACGTAAGTAGTTAATACACATTTGAGACTATACTGGAAGGGGGAGGGGGTGGGGGGTAAACAAGTTGATAGAGCAGGACGTACATGTTCGGCCACAAGTCCGCACGATGACATTTAAAAGTCGTCCGGATTGAAATAGAACATAATTTCTTTTGTTGTCTTTTTTCAATTCTTATGATTTTGTCTATTAAAACACAATTACACTCTACTGAGTGAAACAAAGCGTTTGACAAGATGCTTTAGGCGCCTTGGAAACCGTTAAATAACTGTATTGACATTTTTAGTGTATAAATTCAAACACAGATGGCGGCTCTGTCGCATAGGTGTGAGCCTGTGTGAGTGTTGAAACACGCACACCATCAACAACTTGTTACGTTAGGTTTTCCGTTGAGCGCTAAGGACATTTCCATGAAAATCTCCCTGCCTCCACCACCACTAACGAACGGTGACGTCATTTGTTGTACTGGAAATTAATGACGTCAGCAGTCTACTTTGTTAACCTTGAAGAGGAAAGAAAAAAGCTTTTTGGTTTTTTAATACAACACAGCGGCAACAGCTGTTCCGACACACACACAACAACTGTCCTTTTATTACTCACACACATCTGGCTGTGTGTGTTTCCCATCATTTCCCGCCATTTTTCTTCAATGAATCTCTGTCCACGTTCTGGTCTTCTTCTTCGTTTTTTTGTCGATTTGGGTTACTGGGTCCTTTTCGTCTTGTCCTTTCACTCTTTTGTTTATTACTTTCTTTCTTTTCCTTTCTTTTGTTGCTCTATGCCTGCTTTCTACTTGGGCTGTGTTGTGCGAGAGTCTCCCCATTTTGTAGCCCACCCCATCGGATGAGCGAACGAGTGAGTGCGTAAATCTGTCCCCGTGTTTGTTGTTTTCATGCGCTCTAGTGTTATATAACACGTGGTCGACCGGGGTAAGTTCATGTGTGTCTGAGCGTCGGTTTGAAGATGCAAAATAGTCGTAGTCAACTACTCTCCGCTTATAATGAAATGAAGTTGTGGCCAGAGAGAAATTTAGCGAGAGTCATAGAGCGATAGCATCATTATATGAAATAAAATTAAAACGCAATAGTAGACGTTTTTTCGTAGGCTACGGATTTGCAATCTGTTCAGTTTTAAAATTAAAAACTCTGCAAAATAAAAATGAAGTTGTCTTAGTTTTTCATCAAAGTTTGAGAAAGATGGAGAGCGAGAGAGGGTGTGGGAGAGATGGAAAGAGGAAACAAGATAAGAAAAATGTTAAATGTTATTAACAAACAGACACCGGTCACTGTCAAAGTTTTGTATTTTCCAAATTTATGAGATCAATGGAAATCCAAAGTTAAAGACAATACAAACATTTGAATGTGGATGATATTCATGCGGTTTTCATTGCGAATATAAAAAATTGTCGCCCTTGGACGGTGGAAATTCCTCATGAGAGAGAGAACACTGTCGCACAAAGGGACACTTTGTCGCCCGTGGACTTGGAAATTCCCAAAGAGAGATAGAGAGACCAATATCGCAAAAAAGGACTCTTTGGTTTTCATTGGGTTCAGTTGGGATCATGGGCTCATACCACATATTTTTAGATAGCCATGAAGACAAAATCTATTGGCTCATGGTCATCTGTAGTTTTATGATGTCTAAGGCAGAACTTTCACCACAAGCTCATCGGGGAAGATAACGAAACCAACTGCCTATGCCACAGTTCTTTAGGCGGATTTTTTCCAGGGTAACACTTCAGAGCGGGAAAAAGTGCAAAAATATAACCTATTACACCATGCGACAGTACTTTTTGAATTTGAAACTAGTGATAGTTTATAGAAAAACTGCCGTTTTCCATTTTGTGATATTTTCTCTTTTTTATAGGGTTATAGGGATATAGACATTTCTAAGAATTTATTTACAGTCCCGATTCACACTAGGATTTTTTTTTTGATTTTTTAATGATTTTTACCACTTTTCGACCATTCTCCAACTATTATGCACTTGTTGTTGCCAAAAAAACTGTTTCACTCGTTTTTTTAATTTAGTTCCCCTTTTTTGGTCTCTTTTTTTACCCCGTCTTGGCCCCTTTTTCGTCCCACCACTAACTCGTTTCCACCTGTTGTAGATTATTTCTCATTTATATTATACCAGTTTTGGGCCCTTTTCCCATTACATCCAGTTTTGGGCCCATTCATCGATTAAAATTTTTTCACACATTTTAGTTTTTCCACTTTCGTTCTTTTCTTTTTAACCCGTTTTGGTACGTTTTTGGCACTATTTGTTAGGCACTATTTGTTAAAAAATCCCTTTTTTACCCCCCTTTTTTGTTTAACTATTTTTTTTGGCCTCTTTTCTTTTACATTCGCTTTTGGGCCAATTCCTGTCCATTACAATTTTTTCACACATTTTTGTTTTCCACTTTTCTACTTTTTTTTCCGTTTTGCCACTTATTGTTAAAAAAAATCCTCCTTTTTTTAACATTTTTATTTTTTTGGTTTATTTTTTATTACATTCTATTAAAATTTTTTCACAAATTTTGTTTTTCCACTTCTGCCCTTTTTTTATCCCGTATTGCCACTTTTTTGTCCCTTCTCTAACAATTATCACCTTCTTTTTGCCATAAATTTGTTCCCCCTTTTTTTTTTTTTTTTTTTTTTTTTTGAATTTTCCCCCTTTTTTGTAACTTTTTAATCCTGCCTTGGCCACATTTCGTCCCACCTCTAACTCGTTTCCACCTGTTGTTGATTATTTCTCATTGATATCAGTTTTGGGCACGTTTTAGTCCCATTACCCATTATTTCTATTTTTTTGGTTCATTCCTTTCGATTAAACTTGTTTTCACACATTTTTGTTTTTTTTGCCTTTTGCACATTTTGTATCCCTTTTTCGTCCCTTCTTTAACTATTCTTTAACACATGTTTTTGCAATTTATTTTTTTTTTTTTTTTAAAGAAATCCTTTTTTGTTTAACTATGTTTCTTTGGCCCCTTTTCCATTACACCCATTTTGGGCCCTTTACTGTCGATTAAAATTTGTTCACACATTTTTGTTTTTTCACTTTTGTACTTTAATTTTTATCCCGTTTTGGTACGTTTTGGTCCCATTTCTATTTCTTTTCCACCTGTTGTACATTATTTCTCATTTATACCAGTTTCGGGCCCGTTTTAATTCCATTTTCCATTCTATCTATTTTTGTTTTGTCCATTCCTGTCGATTACAATTGTTTTCACACATTTTGGTTTTTCGACTTTTGTACTTTTTTCATCCCGTTTTGGTACGTTTTGGCCACTTTTTGGTCCCTTCTATAACTATTGTACACATGTTTTTGCCAATTTTTTAAATTTTTTTTTAAAAAAAAAAAACCTTTTTGTCCCCCTTTTTTTATCCCTTCTTGGTCACCTGTTTTTGCCAATCATGGACCAATTTCCCACCAAAAATCACAATACTCGATTGTTTTGTATTTCGATGGGATTTGGGGACACATTTTACCGGTTTCCCCCCCCCCCCCCCCTAATTTTTGTCCCCTTCCAATCCGAATTTCCATAAATCCGTTCTTAGCGGATGTCTACGATGCAAGGGCTGCATACTTTCAAGTCTCAGGATTCTAACTTCAGCCGTTTAGTCAGGACACTGATGAATGAGTCAGTCAATCACGCACGCAAGAGTTTCATATATATGGATATTTTTTTACATTTGGCAATACCGTACGCTCGCACTACAACAGTTTTTTGTTTTACGCACTCCATTCATTGGCGATAAAGAAGAAGCAAATAAGGCCAACACTTTATTTAAGCATAACACGAGACTTGGTGTCCTCTACTCTGCTCTAGTGTTTTTTTCTTTTATTCTTTGGTTGTGTACAGCTGCTGCTGCTGCTGCTGCAGAGAGGCAAATATTAACCAGAGAGCCCGTATGAGAGCGAAATGAGAGTTTCGCCAGTGTTAGTGTATGAGTGTGTTAAGCTGTTTATGTTCCTCCAGCATTTGCAGCAGCAGTTGTAGCTGTGGTCCTAGGACGACACACACACACACACACACACACACGGTAGCGTTGGTAGGGAACTGAAATTTCAGCCGACAGCGCTGCTGCTAATGTCAAAATCTGCCATTGTTGGATGCCAGCCGTTCGACACACAAATTTTCAGTTAGTTGATGATTGGCAAACGCGCGAGTTATTTACAAGGACCCCCCGAGAAACCACCAAGCGAAGCGTGTATCGTGTGGCTGGAACGTTAATCATTATTTTTGTTGTCTTCTGCTGTAAAGCAAAAAACCACAACAACAACAACAAAATGTGAAAGTGTCAAGGCATGGGCATAGAAAACAAAAGCGAAATCTAGCCAAGTCCTTAAAAGTGGAGTTCAGAAAATTATCCAACCAAAGAAGAAAAAAAAAAGGAAAAAAATACAAATTAAAATGAAATTTGAAAAAAATATTTCAGGCAAAGAAATGCGCTGATTGAGAGTGTGTGTGTATATGTATGTGAATTATGAGAGTGTGCTGGTTTAACAACTGCCAGCAAGCTTCGATTACAATGTCCTTGAAGTTGATTTGAAAGTTGTCGAAATGTGTTACACACGTGAAGAAGGAATAGAACAATAACCAAACACCCCCCCTCCAACAAACAAAATATGTGAAAGTGAAATAACAAAAGGTTTAAATTGAAACACAAATTTCAAAGGAAAGAAGGGAAAATACATATATACAGTGTTTTTTTGTCTTCTCTTTATGCAAAAATCGATTATGGAATTTATTAAAGTGTGTGTTTTCTTATACTTGAGTTGCTTTGTAGTCTCCTTGTGCATCTCCCAAGTTATGTATTTTCTGTTTTATGGTTTTTTTTTTTTTCATTTCCAAAAGTTTCTTCACAGTTTCTTGGCGAAGGAAAATAAACGAAAAAGCCATTAAAGCTGCACTTTGGCCATACAACCACGCACATCCATCCAATGTTACGCACACTTTTATTTTTTTCATAAAGAAAGCAACAAAAAAAAAAAAGTTCACTCACATAAACGCTGAAACACGTAGCCTTTAACTTCAGTTGCCGTTGTTGTTGTCTTTGCATTTTTGCAACAAAATGCTGCAGTGCTGTTGAAATCGATTTTCAAACAGAAAAAACAAACTCTTTATGGACCAACAACACCACCACTACTAACACACATTGCAAGGAATTCCTTACACACACACACACACACACCCATAGATTTACATAGACTTGACTCCTGGTTCCTTTAGAGGATTTGATTTCATCGCCATCAAGTCAGCTTCTTTTGTTTGCTTGTAACGGACAAACAAAATGTCCCTGCCATCGGAATTCCTGTGAAGGATGCGATAATAACTGAGATTCATATGAAAATATTTAATATTTGCTTTTCTTGTAGCGCCGGTGGCAATTTTGGGTTTCTACCCTCGGCATGATGTGGAGAGGTTTTGTCATATGGTGGGCGACAACAACATTTATTCACCAGCCAGACTTGGGATATTTTGCACTACGATATAAATTTAACCAAATAATTTCTTCTTTTAACTAAAAATCATATGAATATTCAAATATATTCGACGAATCCACGAAAAGCGACTAATTAAGGGAATTTCCTCTTGTTTTTTTTTTTGAAAATACCTTAAACACCCCCTGCAAAAAACTGGCATTTGTTCTCTCTGGCCTGTAAAGGTTCGTTTTAATCGATTTTTAACTTGTCAATAGATTTGAACACATTCCCTTCGATTTTGGCTGTCCGTGTACTTGGTGGTTGGGCCAGACTATCTCACCAGAAGTCTAGGTTCAAACGCCACCCATTATCTGCCAAGCCATCATATGTCACCAGGTCTTTTGTCTTTTGCATCCCAATGACAAGGGTGCAGTTCCCGGTAATTTATTTTCCTCTCCTTTAAAAGCTTTACAACTCTGCGATTGTACGAGATTCTCATCGGCCCCCCTATGATAAAGGGTGTATTTGGAATTCGTTCCAGCCGAACTCCATTTCTTCTACACTTGTTGTTGCTGTATCTTGTGTCAGTCTTGAGGTTTTATTTTCAAATTTCTTGTCACATTCTTTCCCACATATTCATGACTGTCCTCTGTGTATCTGTGAGTGTTGTCTTTTCTTTTTTAATTTGTTCACTCTCCCAATGGCCCCATATTGTTGGGGCTTAACGAAGTCCCAGTCATTCCATAACGGCTGTTGCTCCTGTTCCGACTACTCCTGTGCGTTGGTGTTGTTGTTGCTGTTAATTATTTATGCATAAACGTGGCCGACATTAACCTCATTTTGTTTGTTTGAAAGGTATGTGGGATGCTGTCCTGGCCGGACCATTCCATTGTCTGTGCTGTGTTTTTTTTGTGACACATTGTGCTAGCACAGTGTTTTGGAAATGGGAAACTTTTTTTTTTTTTGAATTATTCAATATCATTCGTTCTCCCCATTGGTTCGGAATCTTAATATATATTTACCCTCAACACTGATTCACTGATTCACTGATACACTGATACACAGATTCCCTGATTCACTGACTCTGTCACGCAGTACGTAGGAATTTAAATAGGCATTCTATAATAATTCTATAAATAATAACAATAAAAAAAGTAATATTTTTTTTGGACAGAAATTGTGTTTTCCCCAAATCTGTTTTTTTCCAAAATTTTTTTTCTTACAAATTTTTTTTTTACAAAAATTTTTTTTCCAAATTTTTTTTTTTGAAGAAATTTTTTTTTCCAAATTTTTGTTTTCAAGAATTTTTTTTTTCAAAAAAATTTTTTTTTTCAACGAAATTTTTTTTTTCAACAAAATTCTTTTTTTCAGCAAAAATTTTTTTTCCACAAATTTTATTTTTTTTCGAAATTTTTTTTTACAAAATAGTTTTCTCAAAATATTTTTTACAAAATTTTTAAAATTAAGTAACAAATACTTTCTCAAGCAAATTAACGGGCGCCATAGGCGCATTACAACTTACTAGTACAAAATAATATCACTCATTCGCCCCCTTGGATGTGAATACCAAATAATATCATTCATTCGCCCCCTTTGTTTATTGTTATGAATTAAAATCACTCATACCTTACATTGGTTTGTAGTTAGATATAATATTACTCATACGCCACGTCTAGTTTAAGATAATTCCACATAAAAGCACTCATGAGCTATATTCCATTGTTGTAAACAAACAAAATTCACTTGTCCAATTTATTTTTAGACCAAATCAAACCAATTATACGCTAAATTAGTTTTTACTCTGGCGTGTGTCATCAAAACAAAGTCATCGCCTCTTCATTCATGGAATGTGAATGAAATAATCAAATCAGTCAATCCTCCTCTTGAGTGCATAAATATATTGGAACTCATACATTACATTTCCATTCAATGTGAAATTAATATCACTCATACGCTACATTTGATTCAAAAGCAAATGAAAATAACTCACACAATCAATGCTTTACGAACACTCGCGTACGCCGCCTGAAAAAAGAACAGCCATGTCTTGTAATTGGATATACACCAGCTTTCGCAATTCAATACTTAACACAAGGTATTTCCAGTTAAAAGGATCTTTGCTAAGTATCATCATTTTTCATTCGGGTGCCTCCTTCTTGAAGGCTCTTTACCACCTGCTGCCACTCATGTTACGGTGGCTGGCATTTTGTCGACAAAGTCGGCATCATTTAGATTGAATTGCCTTTGTCGGAGTTAACAGTTTTGTTGGATATTTCCAAAGTGTAATTGAGAGATTCGTCTTTTTTTCATAGAATGTTAGTTCAATCGTTAGTTCGTAGTTACCCCAACTGTGGTGGCGCACCATGGTTGAGATCTTCCTGGTGATAATCATGTAAATATCTCGCCAGTCTGATCCTCAGAACGTTTTGCCCCAAAAAACAAAAATTTCGAAATTAAATAAATTTCCAAGGAATTAAAAACTTGTTGCAGTATTATCCTGGACTTCCCTGGAAGAAGGACATGCAGGTGGCATGTCTCTCCTCTGTTCAAACGCTTTTGCAAGGACAAATCTCATTTGACTGTTAAAGCTATTCCCTCCATGGTGATTCTAAGGGTGGAATATGTGATCGGCTGTCCTGACCTGGTTGTCCTTATACCCGTGTTGTCATGAATTAGTGTAAAAAAAATATAGACGACCACTATTATATGAGAAAACCAACGATAATATCATTTATGCCAAATAATATTAATCATGCGCCACAGCGTTCGCATTTCCAATTAATATCACTCATACGTCCATTCGTTTTCTTTAATACAAAATAGTGTTGCTCATACGTCTCTTCGAAATTACCAAATAATATGAATCATACGTCGAATCTTTGGGATAGTACTCAGTCAAATTTAACATTCGTAAATTTTTTTTATTCAAGACGATCTGGTACCACACCTTTCGCCACACCTTTCGCAATTCCCATTGATATCACTCATGCGTTCGTTCGTTGTCATAAATACCAAACAATTTCTCTCAGTACCAATCAAAATTAACCTTGGCTTATTTATTCCCAACAAGCCCTCATCTGTTTCTTCTCTCGAAATACCAATTAAAATTCCCCCATGCAGTTTTTTAGCATAAATGTAAATTATTGTCACTCCTTCGTGTGTTCTTTGTGAATGCTGAATAGCAATTGGTATCACTCGATTTGAATACATCGTCTTCTCAACACTAATCACGCGTAAAACAATTTCACTTATATGCCTTTACATTCTGTATTCCAAACCAAATTACTTATGCGCCGTTTGTTTTGAATATCGTCATCGACACGCCTCTGAGAATACCAAATAATATCACTCATTCGCCCCCATTGTTTGTGAATACCAAATAATATCACTCATTCGTCCCCCTTGGATGTGAATGCCAAATAATATCACTCATTCGCCCCCCTTGGATGTGAATACCAAATAATATCATTCATTCGCCCCCCTTGAATGTGAATACCAAATAATATCATTCATTCGCCTCCCTTGTATAGGCATACGAAATAATATCACTCATACGACACCACCACAGTTGAAAATTTACCGATTAGGAATGATGTTGCAAGGATCATTCATTCTTCCACTGGCAAAACATTTCTTTTGATTTTACTATCTGAATTCCAAATAAAGCCTAAGACGATACTAATCACTAACAATCCATATCGCTTCGACGCCTATTCATGCTGTACTACAAACAGAATTTGCTTTGATTTTAATACCGACCTTGCAACTCTACGTTGGAGAAAATACGAAGTATCACAGTTCTGTTAAATGATATCAGTTATAAGACGCGACTACTGTTGACAGTTCATGATGTTGCAAGGACATTTTTTATTCTACTGCCATCTTAAGTCAATTGTAAGACATTTCTGAATTTCTTCTTAATACAAATTACTACCAAACAATATCTCTTATTGGCCTTCTCGCCAGTAAATTCAAACAAAATTTCTTCTGTGAATATTGTCAACAAAACGCCTCTTCTCTCCGAGAACATGGAACAATGTCACTCATTCGCACCTCTGGTTGTGAACACCAAACAATATCACTCATTCGCCACTTCTTCTAACTCACAAATAATATCAATCATTCGACATCACTATTGTTGACGGTTCAGCGGTTGGGAATGATTTTGCAATGTCACCTCAAATAATTTTTAAGACATTTCTTTCGTATGAATTTCTAAATTCTTCCGAATGCAAATCACTGCCAGACAATATCACTTGTAGGCCTCTTCACTCGGAAAATTCCTTCTGTGCTGTTTGTTTTAAATATTGCCAGCAAAACGTCTCTTCTTTCTGAGACTACAAAACAATATCACTCATTCGTCCCTTCTACTAAATAAGAAATAATATCAATCATACGACACCAGTATTTTTTGACAGTTCAGCGGTTAGGAGGAATGCCATCTTAGACCATTTCCAAGACATTTCTTCCGTCTGAGTTTGTAACTTTTTCCTAAAATCATTACCAGGCAATGCCACTTATTGACCACTTCACTCGTAATGGCAAACAAAATTCCTTCTGTCCTGTTTTTGAATTGAATATTGTCAGCGAAGCGCCTCTTCTCTCTCGGAATACAAAACAATATCACTCATTTGCTCCACCTGGATTTGAATACCAAACAATATCACTCATTCGCCCCTTATTCTAAATAACAATTGTCAATTGTCTCTCTCGGAATACAAAACAATATCACTCATTCGCCCCTTATTCTAAATAACAAATAATATCAGTCATACGACACCAACTTAATTGAAAGTCCAACCGTTGGCATTGATGTTCCATTCTCCTCGCCCTCCATAATTAGGACATTTCCTATACTTCTACCATGTTTTTTTTTTGCTGTAGCCTACACCCCTCGCATGTTTTTCAGTTCAAGGTGTTTGTCTTTCACCGTTGCGGTATCGTAACTAACGATTAGATCTTTGACAATTCTATTCAATATCGAAAATAACAACGAATTACTTTTTGTTAACATGTCTCAATCGAACAAAGATGAATTGTGCTCACCCCTAGAACACTGTGGGTAGCGCCACCGACTGATAGCTAAAATGTCCTCGCTCGAGGGAAGAAATGTGTGTTTTTTTTTGTGTTACTTTTCCTTTCGGTGAGCTTGGCATTCAGGTTTCTTCATCTTTTCTCTTTTTTGCTAAGCATTCAATTTCAAAGCCATTCCACCCGTTTGTGTCAGTGGGAATGAGTGAGCGGGTAGAAGTGTGTGTGTGTGTGTGAGTGAGTTTGGGGATATGCGTGTCCCGCTGTTGTGTCTGGCCACTGTATGAGTGCGTTATTTGTTTTGTGCCAAAGCAACGCAAAAATATGGGTGCGTTTTCTATGTTAACCTAAGAAAAATCACTATTTTTGTCCCATCCTTTTCGTTTTTCTTTCTGTGTGTGTGTTTTTTTTTTGGGTTAAGAATAATCGTGATGACATTTCTTTTATGCTGTGGTTTTGTTTTTCTTTTTTGTACGTTTGCTCTGTTACTTCATTTGTTTGAAACATTTGTCGTTTTTTGCTTTCTTGTGTCCCGCTGCTGGGTTTCCCACTGACTTGTCTTTGTCGCCAGCCACGGTCTACTCAATTTGTTGTTTGACTTTGTCTGGGGTTCCCACACATAGTTAGTGGTGGTAAACGGTGTGGGGGTGGGGGTTTCTATTCACCTGGGTGGAATTCAAGCTTTGTCTCGCAAATTTACTTTTACTTTGTTGTCTTAGGACTTGATTAGAATTTTTCGTAAAAGACATTCCGTCCAGCCACCCACACAAGGCCAACAAACGATATTATGCTAATTTTGTATTTGCCTTTTGTTGCTTTTCCTTAAAAGGGCCAACAAATTAAATTAAAATAACAATTGTATTATTTTATTTTATTGTTTAAAATAAATTTGCATTGCGGTTTTTTTTTTTGTAGATTTTCCACGGTGGATATTTTATTGTTCACTTCCGTTGCCGGTACGCGCATATTTTATGTTAATACAATGAAAATATTCAAAGGAGATCCTTACACCGCGTGTTGTCATTTATGTCGCTCTTTCTCTATATGTGGACATAATT
Organism: Hydrotaea cyrtoneurina; assembly: GCA_958296145.1. Classification (NCBI taxonomy): domain Eukaryota; kingdom Metazoa; phylum Arthropoda; class Insecta; order Diptera; family Muscidae; genus Hydrotaea; species Hydrotaea cyrtoneurina. Next base: position 75,849,055 of record OY282516.1, on the reverse strand, counting down.
TGGGGGCAAACGCTTGTTATTTAAATTTAAAATGTAATTTCATTGAAATTTTAATGAAAATATGTGACAATAATTAGGGCTTCCCAGACAAGGAGGGGAGCCATAAAAAAGAAGTATACGTTCGCGCTACTGCCTGTGAAATTTATCGAACTCATACGCCCCCATGGTCATGTCAATAAATATCACTCATACGTCCCGATGGTCATGCAGATTAATATCACTCATACGCCAGCGATGTAATATCACTCTTATGCCAGAATTTTTAGTTTAATGGATCTCAAGCGCCACCGTTCTCTCCCTCTCACTCTATCAAATAATATCACCCAGACGACACCTTAATAGTCATAAAAATCCCTTATGCCTTACTTATTATTTATTCAAAAATAAAACTCTTACGTCTCACTATCGCTCTACACTTCAGATGTTGCCTGAAATGGGTACTCGTCCTTTTACACCTCCCCATGCTCGAGCAGAAGTATTTTACCGAAGAACAGATTGGAACTACAGTAAGTGCTCGATTTGCGCAACCGATAGGAAATCAAGCCTGTTGCATTTACTAAGTTTGTTGCATTTACCGAGCCCCAAATTAAATGTTGAAATCGAAAAATATGAGATGAAACATAACAAGAAAATAACGGTAAAATAAGATTTATAATACGCTCGTTCAGAGTGGACAGAGTCGTACGGAGAATAATGTTGAAAAGGGAGCATTTTGAAAAAACAAAATACCAAATTTTTGCGTATCAGAAAAAAGTTGCACTTATCAGGACCTTTTTTTCAAAAAGTTGCACTTATAAAGACCATAATATAAAAATATACCGGTTGCGCTTATCGGGGAGTTGCAATAATCGGGGGTTGCGAAAATCGAGCATTTACTGTAAGTATCGTCGTTTTTCAATGCGGTGGCGTTTCACGCACTTCACCACCTGCTGCCACTCGCAGCAATATGAGTGAAGTTATTCCGCCCGATTGCCTGGCATTTCGCCATCATTAATTTCAATTGAATTTGCCCGCATTTCAATTTCGTAAATATCAAGTAGTTTTGTTTCGTTTAGCCTGCATTGCAATAAACTGTTTTTTTTTTGTCTCGCTGGATTTTAATTGGATAACCTTTTGGCAGCAGCTGTCACGTCACGGCGTTCTCATAAAGAAAATGCTAGTTGGCGAATAAATGCCCTGCACAACCACAAAATGGGACCCACCTCAGCGGGTGGTGCCGACACATATAATCTTTATGTTTAGATTTTGGTTTGGTAGCCTTGTGGCAACGGTAGCATAAACCCACCCATCCCCTCGTACAAATGAATTCACATTAAATGTGAATTCGAAATTCATTTCGGGATGGCTGTGTTTGCCGGGTAACATTTAAAGTATTGGGGGTTACTAAAGCGTAACAGGAACTGTGAGAATGTTCTTGAAAACTCTTAGTCCTCGCTAGTCCTCCCACCATCATCACTTTCTGTGTTTCTTCTGTCCAGTATATTTTAAGATGGAGCAAGACTAGCAATGGCAGACGAAAAACTGATATCTGAGAGATGGGTAGCCTTGGAATAATGCAGACTAATAATAATAATGCAGATACTCAACCACACTCTAGAGGAACGAGCGCAGGACTCTCGTTAAGGACGGCGTGAGATCAATGGGAACGATCGTAATACTCAATTTATTTCAAAGAAAAACTCAGGATCCCGGTCGATAAATATTTTCTCAGCAAAATTACTTCTGAGAGCGTATTCGGCTAAAGAGATGGAGGATAGTGATTTTATTGAGGATGAAGCCACTGTCGTCGCCTACTTTTGTCTATTAAAAATAAACAAAGGAATCGTAGGGCTGATGAGAAGAAAACGTGAAAAAGTTGAGACCTATCGACATGTCGTGTCTCTCTATCCCCTCCCGCCCCCTCTCTCTCTCTCGGTCTGTCTATATAGAATATCACAAGAAGATAGATGTACAGATTGTAGGGCACTCAAGAGAGAGAGCGAGAAAGAGAAATAACAATAGTGAATGTGAGATGGTTAGATATAGAGAGGAAGAGAGAGAGAGAAAAAGGGAGAGAGAAAGAGAAAGAGAGAGAGAGAAAGAGAGAGAGAAAGAGAGAGAGAGAAAGAGAGAGAGAAAGAGAGATATAGAGAAAGAGATATAGAAAGAGAGAAATAGAGACAAATATATAGAGAGAAAGAGAGAGAGAAAGAGATATATAGAAAGAGGGAGCGAAAGAGAGAGTGAGAAATAGAGGTATAAAGAGAGAGAAATAGAGATATAAAGAGACAGAAAAAGAGAGAAAAAGAGAAATAGAGAGAGAAATAGAGTGATAGAGAGAGGAAATACAGAGAGAAAGAAAGAAAGAAATGGAGAGAGCAAGAGCAACGGAGAGGGAGATAAAAAGGGAGAGCGAGAAAGAAAGAGAGAAATAGAGAGAGAAAGAGAAATAGAAAGAGAGAAATAGAGAGAGAAAGAGACATAGAAAGAGATAGAGAGAGATAGAAAGAGGGAAACAGAATGAAACAGAGAAGAAGAAGTGGTAGTTGGAGATTAAGAGACAAAGGAATGAATACCTATGACTGATTTTAATTGTTATTGAAAAAAGGCGGTAGCTTGTTATTAAGACAACAGCCAACGTACTCGTTGCCAGAACCTACTTTCGCACCACTCGCAATATTGTTTTAACGAAATATTATTTTAATTTCAATCGTTTTCTCATTCTCTGGTTGGCGTATTCTGGTTAAGATCATCTGTTCTCAACTAAGGAGGTGATCAGCGAAGTCTACGCACACCACTGGTATAATCGCTTTGTCGTTGGTGAGTTAATGTCTAGAAATAGCAAAGACCCTGATGGTCCTACCTAACAGCATTGCATGGTTTTTCATGTCTCTAGCCATGGTTGATCTAGTGTCCTCTAGAATGTGGAAATCTATTCTCTGATATGACAGAAGTTCGCCGACAGACATCTTGCGTTGGTAGGCATTTGTTTCATTCTCATCCAGCCAGTTCTTTAGTGACATGTCATGAATGCGTCTTTTTGGCTTTTATGGGTGTTTCGATTCTCCCATTTCTCATTGTGCGATTTCTGTCTGACTGTCCATTGGCTGACATTGCTTCGACTTTAATGTCCGATTATCGTCTACAATTCGCTTGTCTGTCTAACTTTACGTTTCCACGACTCTTTGTCGTTCAGTTAGTCAGTGTAATTTGTTCTTCATTTGATGTCAATACTTCAATTTGTTTATTTTTTGCCTGTACAGTTACTTGGATTCAATTCACATGTGCGTGTGCTATTTTTTCCATTATCCATTCTTTTCTTTGTCAGGCTAACAATTTCTTTCACCCTCTTTATGTTTGGCCGTTCTTCGGCAATCCACATCTTCAGCCGATTCTTCGATTCAATTAATTTCCTTACCAACCCTCGTATCTTCGATGAATTCATTAATGCGAGTGCTTTGCATTGTGTCTGGATAGCTTCATTGCTGCTGCTGGCTTGGTGTTGGCAATTCTCAACTTCTTACTCTTGAGTTCGTTTTAATTAATCATAGACCTCTTAATGCGACAGTCACAGTGCATAAATTGCATTAAGTGCAAATGTCACTTTGAATTCCTGGTACATTTCAATGACGAAGGTCATCGTTTTTTCCAATTTTCATTGGACAAGGGAAAAAAAAACACATGACAGTGCCTGCGTTGACATAGACATTGTGGACTTTACTTTTGAAAAGTCAACAATAATCATTGTGGCTTCAACGCTGCCACCGCCCGCACACCCCCGGCAACATTTCAAATTTCAAAAAAAACTACAGCTATTATTTCGCCAGTAACTGCATGTTATGGCAGTCGTCTGTCATAGTGGCTTGGCCGGCCACTGAAAGGCTAACTTGTGGCTTATATTGTGGCAATAATGCCAGCCAACTAAAAATGAAACACATTCCATCCACGAATGGAACCTACATCACTTCATATAGTTGATGTTGTTGTTTTTTTGTCCATGTCAAGGAGGATTTTTGTGCCACCACTTGGGGGGCCAGTTGGAAATTGGTTGTCTGTAGGCCATCACTAACGCCACCACCTCCGTCATAACCGTGAACACACTCTCTGCATTGCCCGGCCTGGGCTGTGTTGTTTAGTTTGAAATGTAGCTTTTGACACAAATCGTGTGGATTATGGTTTTGTTTAGTCATTTTGTTGGCAGTATTAGGGTCAAAATTGTGCTATTATGGGATTTTTAAAATTTCATGAGATTTCACTTGGAAGTGGGTCACTTCTCTCGCTGACAACATTTTATTACTTTGTGCCGGCTGGAATTGGGAGCATGAGGTGGGAAACGAATGGATTAACTGGTACTCGTATGATAATTATTGTGGTTTGTCATGAGTTGTGCGACATGTTGGTTAAGCAAAATTCAATTATGTCGGTAGACACATCGCTGATATTTTTTCAAATAATAGGTGAGCTATGCGCGGTATAATTTGAACCATTGGTGCTCTAGATACGGGTTTGTCATGATGTATGAGAACAATTGCCGTCATTTGCCAGATAAGCGCGGCCACTCACAAATCTTTAAAGGTTTTACTGAAATACTTTATGAGACTTATGGAAGAGCGAAGGGAATCGCAGTAATGCTCGTCTGTAGGAGACCTGTCATCTATCTCTCTGTCTGTGTAGAAGAAAAAGAGAGAAGTACAAATTGCAGAGTTACACAGCGTAAAAGACGACAGTTTTGTGAACAGAGAGCGACATTTTGTGGACGACAGAGAACCAGTAACTAAGAAATATTGTGAACGAGGCAGAGAGAGATAGAAATATTGATAGATATAGACAGAGAGAGATAGAGAAATATATAGATTGAGATATAGATAAAGAGAGAGAAAAACAGACAGAAAGAGAGAGATAAATATAGAGAGAAAGAAAGAGAGACAGAAAGAAAGAGAGAGGAAAGAAAAGTAGAGGAAAAGGAAGATCGGAAGAGATAGAGATAAAGACAGAGAATTCCAATTTGTGGCAGACGGAGAGTAACCTGTGACTGAAAAATATTGTGAACGAGGGAGAGAGATATAGAGAGAGTGAATTATAGATAGAGACAGGGAGAGATACATAGATACAGATATAGATAGAGAGAGAAAAATAGAGACAGAAAGAGACAGAGAGAGAAAGATAGAGAGAAAGAGAGAGAGAGAAAGAGAGAGAGAGAAAGAGAGAGAGAGAAAGAGAGAGAGAGAAAGAGAGAGAGAGAAAGAGAGAGAGAAAGAGAGAAAGAAAGAGAGAGATATAGAGAAAGAGAGAGATATAGAGAAAGAGAGAGATATAGAGAAAGAGAGAGATATAGAGAAAGAGACAGATATAGAGAAAGAGAGAGATAGAGAGAAAGAGAGAGATAGAGAGAAAGAGATATATAGAGAAAAAGAGAGAGATAGAGAGAAAGAGAGATATATAAAGAAAGAGATATATAGAGAGAAAGAGAGATATATAGAGAGAAAGAGAGATATATAGAGAGAAAGAGAGATATATAGAGAGAAAGAGAGATATAGAGAGAAAGAGAGAGATATAGAAAGAAAGGGAGAGAAAGAGAGAAAGGCAGAGAGAGAAAGAGAGAAAGGCAGAGAGAGAAAGAGATATATATAGCGAGAAAGAGAGATAGAAAGAGAGAGAGAGATAGAAAGAGATAGATATAGAGATATGGAGAGAATGAAAGAGAGCGATATAAATAGAGATAGAGCGAGAGAAATAGAGAGAGAGCGAGAGAAATCGAGAGAAAGACAGCGAGAGAAATAGAGAGAAAGAGAGAGATAAAGAGAGATATAGAGAGAAAGAAAGAGAGATAAACAGAAAGAAAGAGAGAGAGAAAGAAAGAGAGATATATAGAGAAAGAAAGAGAGATATAGAGAAAGTAAGAGAGAGAAAAAGAGAGCGAGAGCGATAGAAAGAGAGAAAAAGAGAGCGAGAGCGATAGAAAGAGAGATATAGATAGAGATAAAGAGAGATAAAGAGAGATAAAGAGAGAGATAGAGAGAAAGAAAGATATAAAAAGTGAAATAAAGTTAGATAAAGATAGAGAGAGAAGGAGAGATATATAAAGAGAGAGTCAAGTAGATGGAGACAGATAACGAAAGAGATATATAAAGGTAGAGGGAGAGAAGAGAGAGGAAAAACAGAAACGAAGTAAAAGAGAACGAGAGAGAGAGATGAAGTGAGAGAGAATGAGAGATAAGGAGATAGTGGAAGAGATAGAATGAGAGATAGAGGGAGAGAGAAAGAGATTGATAGAGAGATGTATATAAGGAGAGAGAAAAATAGAGAGTGAAGAACAGAAAACGAAAAAAGAGAGCGAGAAGTGAGAGTGACAGAGAGAAAGAGGGAGAAAGAGAGATAGATGGAGAAAGGGGATACATAGAGAGTAAAGAAATGACGTAGGATCGAAATAGCGCTAAATAAGACAGAAAGAGACATAGAGACAGTGTTTTGATCCATTATGAGAGAATAAGCTTGTCTTTCTCACTCTTTCCTCACTGTACGAATAGAAGAAAGAGAGAAGGAGGTGGTAAGAGACCCAGAGCAATAAAGTAAACGAGATGGCGAAGGTGAGTGAGGACGCAAACCGCGGGTGGAGCAGGATGATGTGACCCATACATCATACATGCCAGGGGTGCAGATGATGTGTCTCATACATCAGCGGAGCTTTTAGGTATATGCTAATTTGATTGTTTAGCTATTATGCTAACAGAGGCCTACGCAATTCGCCAAGGGGCTTTTAAAATGAGTCGCAAACGGGGAAAGTGATTTGCAGACCAACACTGGTTAGAATTGGTCCTACAGTCCTAAAGCACTGGCGTTTTTCCGATTTATGTAAACATTCGGAGGATTGAAAATACGTTAGTGGACTCAACAACCCGTCTCAGCCTGTCTGGAACTCTTTTTGTATTGATTTAGAAAATTATTGAATTCCTACGAAATGTCTGTTTTAAGAGAAGGCTTTTAAATTCGGCTTTCCATTTTCGGTTATCCAAAAAAATTAATTGATTTGAAAACCTCTTTAAAATTCTGTTAATAAAAATTAAAACATAAAATGACTTTTCACGTTGCCATTAAGTTTTCACGTCTCATCTTACATTTCGAATTCAAGCCACCGTAAATCCTTTCTCCGCAACATTCTGTGTTCCTAGGGGGGTCACTAGTCCGTGTGGCCGTGCTAGATAAAAACAACAACAGCAATAACGAAACAAATACTTTATGTCATTTTGTAGTCGGACGGTGGCATTCAGTGGTCGGAGCTGTATTGCAACGTGGTCTGCTGTGCTGATGTTTGTTGGCAATTTCATAAACCTTGACTTTGTTGGGAGTGTGTGTGTGTCGCTTTCTGTGTGTATGTGTGGTTTACGTGATGTGTCCGCTTGGTAGTTACTCTTAAGCCATGCCCCTACACATACAGACAATCGCAATCAACGACAACATCATTATCGTGTTTACGAAATGCCATTTATAGCGAGAGAGAGAGAGACAGAGAGGGAGAGAGTTACATATACACGTACGCATATATAAACAACAAAAAAAACAGCAACATTTGAGAAAAATAGCTAAAAACCACAAGTGAAATATGACTTGTATTCATTACTCATAAACACAACAACAACAACAACAGCAAACATGTTTGTTGGTTGGTTTGTTTGTGCTCATCGTTTTGTTTATTGTTCATAATGATGAGAGTTCGCTTGGTCGGCTACTGATTCGTTTGGCTTTCATTTGTTGTCTTTAGTGCTCATGCTTGTCAGTGAGTGTGTGTGTGATGTTGTTTGCCGTGTGTGATGTTCATCAAATATGTATGCCTGTGTGTGTGTATGTCTGACTTGGCTCATATATGTAGGTATTTATTTAAGTGTGCGTGCGTGTGTGTTTTGGTGAATGTCTTGCCCTTCAGAAGCATTCCTTTGTTCTCACACCATCCTCTACTCCTTTCTGATGAGAGCACGGTTTGTTGTGTATGGAGGCGCGATACATATTCCAATACAAAGTTTCAATTGATCGCTAATTTTATTTGAAAGTTTTTGTAATGGGTTCTTTGTTCCTTTAGGGTTTTTGGACAACTGCCTCTTTCCCCTAAATTTGGCTGATGGGTATTTTTCCCTTTTTTTTTAATACAAGATGATTTTGCTCTGAAGACAACACTAGTTGGCAACACTGTGATACTTTGAAGTGTGTGTGTGTGTTTTCGTCATTGTCCCCATTTCATTGTGGAGCACTAAACAATTTAAGAGCGCCTGGAAATTGTCTATGTTCATTACAGCAAATTCCGTTTTTTTGTTCGACGGGTTAGGAAATATTTCACAAAAATTAGCCGAAGTATTTTCAAGTTTAGGACTGACTGATTACACCGTGTTACAAAAAATAGATTTTTTTCTGTCCTATGAACCAAATGCACTTATTCGGAAAGAGGGGATAAAAATAAAAATACACGTGTATCGGCGATTTTCATGGACACGTCAGAATTTTTTTTTTTTTTTTAAGTTTGAAGTGTAAAGCTCGTAGTGGCCTGTGTGAAAGCCTTTCGACCGATTTTTAACCCTTTTTCAGTGATCCAATCGACCTGATTTTTGGCAGCCAGACTCGTGGAAATGTCGGTATCACGTCAAATTTTTTAAAAAATAGATTTTTATCAATTCTCAGATTTTCCCCAATTTTTATTATTTTTGAAAAAAAATATTTTTTTCACTTTTCTTAGCATAACTTGAAGAGACTACAAATTTTTAAACTACTTAAGCGTTATGAAAAAAAAAAATGTTTTTTGCACTGAAATCTTAAAAAAAACGATAACCATTTAAAAAATAAAAAAAAATGTAGGAAAATCCGAGAATTGACAAAAATCTATTTTTTAAAAAATTTGACGTGATACAGACATTTCCACGAGTCTGCCTGCAAAAAAATCATCTCGATTGGATCACTGAAAAAGGGTTAAAAATCGGTCCAAAGGCTTTCACACAGGCCACTACGAGCTTCATACTTCAAACTTAAGAAAAAAAAAATTCTGACATGTACATGAAAATCGCCGTGTATTTTTATTTTTTATCCCCTTTCCGAAAAAGTAAATTTGGTTCATAGGACAGAATGTGTGTAACACGGTGTTATACGAGTATATTCAGTTTTTCAAGTCTTATAACTGATTAAAATATTAATATATATTTACCCTCGACACTGATTCACTGATTCACTGACTCTGTCACGCAGTTCGTAGGAATTTAAATAGGCATTCTATAATTCTATAAATAATAATAATAAAAAAAATAATATTTTTTTTGTACAATTTTTTTTTCAACAAAATTTTTTTTTTTTACAAAAATTTTTTTTTTTACAAATTTTTTTTTTTACAAATTTTTTTTTCCACAAAATTTTTTTTTTCAACATTTTTTTTTCCACAATTTTTTTTTTTTCAACAAAATTTTTTTTCCATATTTCAACGGGCGCCATAGGCGCATTACAACTTACTAGTTACAAATAATCTAACAAGTAATCACGATTACTTGCGATTACTATAAATAATCAAAAAATAATCCGACTATTTTCAGAGATTACTTTGGAAGTAATCATGATTCGTCGTCGTTCTCTCGTTGTTTTCGAAGAAGTAAGGTTCAATCACACCTTCGGACCAGGGAGCACACCAAACAGTGACTTTTTGCGGATGTAATTACTTGAGGATTCTCAGAACCCCAAATACGACAATTTTGTTTATCAACATACCCATCGAGTGAGAAATGTGCTACATAACCATAAACCATAATCTCCTCTTAAAGCACAATATGTGGCTGTGCCGGAATCACCATTTTTGTGTGATAGTTAAGCGATCCATTTTCGTCAATGCCAGACTTTCAACTGAAAAGAAAAAAAAAACATTGGTTTAACAACTTAGTTTGGCAGATGTCGAATTCCAGCCCTATACTTTTGAAACCACGAAATGGTTAACCCTATATCTGAGAACAAATTCAGTAATTCAAAAAATTTCTTAGAACTGAGAGGTGTCCATCTTGGCACTCTCACAGTTCAGCTGCAGATTGTCGAAAGTTATCAAGTAAACCCGGTACACTTAAGGAACCAATTCGTGTATTCGCTGTGTTGGTGAATTCTTCCTCCTGGTAAGACTTTCAGGCCTACCCACCACCTCTGCCAGCCTTTGGTTCGGAACAACAATTTAGGTGGCCAAATTGGTCAATTGAAAACCCTAAAACACTTTGATGTGCGTGTATGGAATTTTGTTTGTCCAAACATTTTCGCATTCCTTCCACTGTGTGTCACTCAATGCTGTTCATTTGAGAATATTCCTGTGTAATTGACTTAATTCTAGGATGGGGAATATTTCTAAAATTTAAAATATTTCTAACCGGCAAGTGATGGATAATACAGAATGAAATGCTTACAATTGTCCTGCGATTCGTGGAGGTATTACACTCCTGGTCCTTTCCACCACTTTGAGTCCTTTTTTTTTAGGTAGCCGCCTACTTTGTCGGTAATTAAGTTATCTTGTGAAGTTTTCTTTTTCTATTGTCTGCTTTATATTGTTTTTTTTTTTTTTTTTTTTTTTTTGGTTTTGTTTTGGTGGCTTTGCCGTTCTTTCGTCAGTTGCTGTTGTCGTCTATGCTTTGTTTTTGTTCAACTTTCTGTGGTTGCCTTTGTTGCTTTCATGATTTATTATGCTCACCATTTCGTGTGCTTTTCTTTTCGGTTTTTGTCAATTTCCTGCACGACAAAATTTGAGTGTGTTCGCTCGTGTGTGTGTGTGTATAAGTCAACACATGTCTATGTTTGTAAAATGTTTCGCGCCCGTGTCTTTGCCATTTTACCCGTGTCGGATATTAAGCAGGCTTTGGCAAAGTATTTAGGAAGTTTTGCCGCGGTCTTGTTGTGTTGGTCTCTCGCTGCTCGTATCGATCCAATAGGCGCTGGGGTTTTGTCATTGATTTGATTTTGATGTCATGGCTGGTGTTATCTCCCCGAAGAATGATGGCATTATTATCCGTGTAATGTCTGTTTTAAATTGATTTCACTACAAGTTATTCGCCGGGCTAATGTGTGTGCTAGCAACGCTAGGGAGGAGTGCCATAATCACTCCATTGTCTTGATAGGAAAAGTACGAGGGCTGTTGTTGTTGTTGTTGAGTGTGACATAAAATTTAAAGGGCTTTAGCTTTTTAAGGGCTCTTCTCTTCGATGTCATCAGTCATTTATTTGGCGGAATTTTAACAAGAGTCGCTGTCACACATGCTGAACATATGTAATTCATTCATTCACTCATTCATTTACGAGAATTATGCCTTACTGAATGTATTCAGATATTGCCATGAATTTATGGCGGCACAAGCGGTTAATTGAAAGTCATAAAAGAAGATTTGCGTACAAACATGGCGTGTGTATTGAGAAAATGCGAGTCAATGTGACAGCGGGGAAAATGGAAAGGACACATATATGTTTGTCAACATATTGGAATTTTTACTGTGGTACTTTTCGCGGCGCTCTAATGATTAATTAATTTCATTGATTACATGTGATAATATTACTCATACGCTCTGTTACATTGAATGATGTATTAATATTACTCATACGTTTTGTTGCATAGTCTATGTTGTATTTGGCATTAGTATCCATTGTGGCGTATGATTAACGCATTTCTGTGTATAAATAATTAATATTAGTCATACGCATTAAATGCATAATGTAGTTAATCCAATTAGCGCCAGCGTTCTTTTAAAATTATGGGAAACGGTGAACATTTCAATAACGAAATCTGATTAAGAGATACATTTTCAGAATAAATCAAAAAAAAAAAAAAAAAAAAAAAAAAAAAAATTAAAAAAATTAAATAAAAAAAAATTAAAAAAATTAAATAATAAAAAATTAAATAAAAAAAAAATTAAAAAAAAAATTGGCGTATGATAACGAATTTTTGTGTATAATTAATTAATATTACTCATACGCATTAAATGCAGAATGTTGTAAATCCACTTGAAAAAATTAAATAACAAACAATTGAAAAAAGTAAATAACAAAAAATAGAAAAAATTAAATAAAAAACAAATTTAAAAAAAAAAAAATTTTAAGAAAAATTAAAAATTTTTTTTTGTAAAAAAAATTAAAATTTTTTTTTAAAAATAAAAAAAAAATTTAAAAAAAATTGAAAACTAATTAAAAAATATCCGGTGCTAACGCATTTTTGTGTATAATTAATTAATATTACTCATACGCATTAAATGCAGAATGTTGTAAATCCACTTGAAAAAATTAAATAACAAAAAATTTAAAAAATTAAATAACACAAATTAGAAAGAATTAAATAAAAAACTAATTTTTGAAAAAAAAATTGAAAAAAAAATTTTTAAAAAAAAATTTTGTAAAAAAAAATTTTTGTAAAAAAAATTAAAAAAATCTTTTTTTTAAAAAATAAAAAAAAAGTTGAAAAAAAAGTTGAAAACTAATTAAAAAAAAATCCGGTGCTAAGTGGAACTTCTCTCAAGCCCTTAGACTTAATACAACTGCCACCAGACTTTGAAGCCCCGCCATACCTCGCAGCTGCTCTTTCAATGTCCCTTAATTTGTTCGCAAACATTTACTTTGCCCAATGTCCAAATGCCATGGTGGACAATTAATCTCCTCTCTGTTTATTTTCTACACAAGCCAAACAAAAAAAAATATCCCAAATATTAAATAAACACATAAAATTTGCCATAAATGTCCATGCAACACAAACTTCGTGCAAATATTCAGTGAAATTGAAATTGTTGGCATTGCCACAATTTCCCCCCAGTGAGTTGACTCTCTTCATTTTGTAACATTGCCAACGAAATTGGCTTCCAAATTATTTCAACGGCGTTCAAATTTAAATCTAAATTGCCGATAATGCAGATACACCCGTTTGATGATGGCCGAAATATGTTGGAGCTGGCGCGGAGCTCACAACACCGAAATATGTTGTCTGTCCTTCGTATTGATTTTTCATTTTGTGTGTACAAATTGAATTAACACGAAATTTTTAGGGAGCCAGCTCGATGGTTTCCTAAGGTTAGTAAAACTTAACGGGGGTTTTGGCGAAAGGGAGTGATTGGAATGGGGGAATTTCAAATGATGACTTTAGAGATGGAGAAAAATCTGTTGATAATTGTTGAAATATTTCGCGGTTAAACAAAAATTCACCACTAAGAGAGTTTCTATACGAAATGTAAAAGAACTTTTTCCCCATAAAAAGTGTAGTCTAAGCTATTTTTCTCTAAGAACATATTTAACTTTTCTCTAGGAAAATGTCAAACCACTAACATTTTCTCTCATAAGAGTTCATGCTGGCAAACATTTCCTTTGGAACAGATCATTGTAAAGAACGTTTCCCTAAGAGATCATTTGTCTGGAAGGAATGTTTCTCATAGAAAAGTTCAGATACTTTTGTTTAACTAATATTTTTGTCTGGAAACATTTTGTCTGGGAACTTTCCTCATAGAGAAGCTTAGGAACTTTTCTCTAAATAACATTTGTGTTGGAAAAAATCATTGGAACAAAATTTTTATTCTATAAAAATTGTGCCTAAGAAGGTTTCAGTTCCGAAATATTTTTCTCTAAATAAAACAGTCGCATTCTTGGAATTTTTCATCAGAAAAAGCACGACTAAGAAACGTTTACAACATGGACTTGTGGTCTATGAAATTGTGCCTAAGAAGGTTTGAGTTTGGAAATGTTTTTCTCTAACTAAAAAAAACACGAAGAAGAAAATATCACAACAAAGACTTTTTGTCTAAGAAATTATGTCCAAGAAGGTTTCAGTTTCGACATGTTTTTCTCTAAACAAAAAAGTATCGTTTTGGAATTTTGCGCCAAGAAAAGCACGACGAAAAAAAGGTTCATGCTGAGGAACTTTTCTCTTGGAAAACTTTTTCTTAAGGAACTTTCCTTTAGGCAACAAAATTCTACAACAGCCCTCGTATCGCGTATCGTGTAGATGCCACGTTATCGTTGTAACTTCATTTAATCTAACGATTATCGTGCTAAACGAACGATAACCATACTCTTGTGTTAACGCCCATAGCCAACAAATTCATTTCCAGTTTAATGTCCTGTCTTCGCTTCTCTGTGCGTAGTCGCCTGCTCTTCTCATCCTTGGCGTAGTCTCCGCTTAGCTCTTCCCCTCATTATCTGGCGTTAAGGTTGTTCCTGGTGTTCACTTGTTATGTGATTGCTGTTGTTGGTGTTGTTAAATGAGCAAATGGATATCTTTTGTCGCCCAGAACTGTTCATTCTCTTGAGACATTTAATGATACTACTTTTTTTTTCAGCTTTAATGTGATTTGATAACAAGCCATAAACATTTATGTAAAATGCTTCAACTTCAAGTGACAATACGGAGTCAACGACACATGGCAAGGATTCATTTTGATTTGGGGAAGTCAAAAGAAAGTGTACCGTCAAAATGTCACCGATGTGATTTAACAAACAAATTTGTTAATCGACCTCCTTTGGCTTGGCAGGATTTCCTCTCTCTCTCTCTTAGGGTGATGATAAATTGTTTATTTTGTGATTTCCTTGGGTTGATGGGCGGGGGAGCAACCAATTAAGGCTATCTTGTGAAAATTCAATCACACTCACTCACACTTCCCCGGCAAAATGTTATCATCAGAATCTCATTTTATCCGCACAGAATGAACGGAAGGTCATACATGCCAGCCCGCATCGGACGAGGATGGCATTGTTTTGCTAAAACGTGCTACCACAATTAATTAATCATTCCCCACCTGACATTTAAAATATTCGGAATGAAGTTCTATTCTACCCCACATTACATTCACATCACCAACGCGAGATTCAAACGTCACGAACAAAAGTATTTCCATTCACCTCACACTCTTACACACACACACACATTACGACTCTTGACTACCTCCGTTGGAATGGAATTTTAATATAATTTGTCAGAATGTTAATGTGCCAAAAATATGATTTTACAAAAGTAATTCGACTGGAAATATGTTCAAAGGCACATATCAAACCTCACGGATATAGGCACAGGGATGTCCAAACTGATGAAGCTCATATTTTAGGATCACTTGAATGTTTTACGAGTGTGGTTTAAAGTTTGAAGAAAATAACAAATTCACATGTAAATTTAGAAAATTAACATTAGAAAATTTAATTTGTGAAGTTTTACAAAACAAAAAAAAAATTCAAAGGTGATATTTTCCTCATAAAATGTTAATTTTTTAAGATTTTCTTTAAGAAATGTTTTCTTTTTACTTTTTTTTAAGAAAAGTAAATTTTTCTAAGAAAAGTAATCTTTTCTCAAAGAAAAGTTCATTTGTGAACTTTTCATAAAGTTCATTGGTGAACTTTTCCTAAAGAAAAGTTCATTGGTGAACTTTTCCTAAAGAAAAGGTCATTGGTGAAATTTTCCTAAAGAAAAGGTCATTGGTGAACTTTTCCTAAAGAAAAGGTCATTGGTGAAATTTTCCTAAAGAAAAGGTCATTGGTGAACTTTTCCTAAAGAAAAGTTCATTGGTAAATTTTTTTTTTAAGGAAAGTTCATTGATGAACTTTTCCCAAAATAAAAGTTCATTCCTAAAAGAAAAGTTCATTGATGAATTTTTTCTAAAAGAAAAGTTCATTGATGAACTTTTCCTAAAAGAAAACTAAAGAAAAGTTCAATGGTGAACATTTTTTCTAAGAAAAGTTCATTGGTGAACTTTTCCTAAATCAAAGTGAACTTTTTCTAAAAGAAAAGTTCATTGATAAATTTTTCCTAAAGAAAACTTCATTGATAAATTTTTCCTAAAGAAAACTTCATTGATACATTTTTCCTAAAGAAAAGTTCATTGGTGAACTTTTCCTAAAGAAAAGTTCATTGGTGAACTTTTCCTAAAAGAAAAGTTCATTGGTGAACTTTTCCTAAAAGAAAAGTTCATTGGTGAACTTTTCCTAAAAGAAAAGTTCATTGATGAACTTTTCCTAAAAGAAAACTAAAGAAAAGTTCAATGGTGAACATTTTTTCTAAGAAAAGTTCATTGGTGAACTTTTCCTAAATCAAAGTTCATTGGTGAACTTTTCCTAAAGAAAAGTTCCTTTATGAAGCTTTCCCGAAGAAAAGTTAATTAGTGACATTTTGGCAAACAAGTTCAGTGCTTAAATTTTCCTAAATAAAAGTTCAATGGTGAGCTTTTTCTAAGAGAAGTTTATTACCAAGATTTTTTCTAAGAAAAGTGTATTACCAAGCTTTTTTCTAAGAAAAGTTCATTACCAAGCTTTTCTCAAAGAACTTTTTCCTGAGAAAAGTTCATTAGCGAGCTTTTCCCAAAGAAAATTTCATTACTGAATTTTTCATACAGAAAAGTTCATTTGTGTTCTTAAAGAAAAGTTAATATAATTTCTTTATTTGTTAAAAAAGAGTTAAAAAATTAACGTTTCTTGAAAAGAAAAAAAATTTAAGTAAATGAACATTTCTTATTATTTTACATTGAACTTGAATTATCTACAAGGTTGGTTACCTTTGACCTTCATACACGACGACCACAGTCGACATTGTTCTCGCTTTATCTCTGTGCAAGACAAAGAATCCAGCAGAAACTTGTGTGGGGGCTGTAAAGGCAATGAGGGTTGTAATCGCATGTAAAGCCAACAAAAGAAAACCATTCAGATGATAAAGAGAAAGTTTCCTCATAAAGGAAAGACGAAATGAAAAGATTTTCTTGTGTCAAGTACATTTTTCAATATGAACTCCTCCCGTATGGCGGTTTGTGTAGTCAGTTTTATTTCCATGCGCTCCGTCAGTCATTTATTGTTTTGTTTGGTTGGTTTGGACCAACTGAAGGAGCAATTGAATGATACAAAACTTGAACAGAACCAAAAAGGATGTTGAAAAAAAAAATACATATAACTTGGTTTTGTGTAATAAAGTTTATTTTGTTAAAGGTCCGGGTCGATCCATCGCTGGTTCTGTGATGAGGGACTTTTTGGGTTTAAAGTCAATATGCAGCTGGATTTTTATGCGAGGTTTCGCCCTCTTTTTGTTTCGTTTTTATTCAATTACTTGTGCTGGTTGTTTGTGAGTTCTCGGGTTTTTTTTCACTCTCTCTCTTCCAATTACATATTTGGGTTCTTAATTGCTGTGAGATTCGGTTGTTTTTTTGCGATGTAAACTTAAATAATTGTGTAATTAAAAACGTCATTAAAAAAAGTATTCATTAATTGCTCGGCAAAGAGTAATGATGTCTAAATGTTGAATTTAAAGAGAAAACAGCGGCAGCCACCATTAACGCTCCGACCAGCCACAACCACATCCTCTAGCACCAGGGCAACCACTAGATGAGTTTACGTACTAGAATAGTTTTTCAAACATTTCCTTCGTACGGCCCACATTAAAAGTCTATAAATAGTTTGTGTTGAGAAATGAAAAATTCCAATCAGAAATGCGGACAGAAGAAATATTTTCCATGCAAAGTGGAAAATGAAATTTAATTCATTTCGAGGAAGGGAGTTGATACCGCCCCAGCAACTTTGTAATGAACTCGTAACTATGAAAAACTTTGTGCAAATTATTCAAGTTTCCAACTCTCATAGTTTTTTTTTTTTTTGGTAGCAAACTGTTTGTTGCAAAAGTTAAAGATAAGAACAGAAAGGCGTAGTTTCCTTATCAGCGGAGCGTTTTGCAGGCACTCTCTTCACTGTTACTGTGACCCGTTCAGGACAGGAAAGGTCAGTGGTCAGAGTTTGTTTAAAATGAACAGCCAAGTTGAAGGGCAATGTAAAAGCTTACTTTTTGTCTTTGCGGATAATGCTAAGTAGGGACATTGTCAAATGTCTTGTTTGTTTTTAAAGTGTTTGCTGCGAAATATTTTTAAAAACCTGAAAAATATTACAAATATTCTCCTGTGTTCTTTGTCTGTGTCACATTTTAACATTGTTTACTGCGAAAAATACGACCGCTTCTTGCTTACCTTAATTTTTTTGCTACGATTTATTATATTTAGTCAGATGGATGGATGACCATAAAAAAAAGAAGAAGACCGACGTGCCACATAACTAAATGGTTTATCATTGTGCGCGCTTGGCCCTTAAATTATGTTAAATGACATTTGATTTGTATTTATGGCAGAACGTAAGAAAAATATATATCACAAAACTCGTTAGGGAAAGTTGTTGCAGGATAAGTTTCTAAGCAGGGAAAAAGAAAAGACTTGAAATTTCCAGTGTCAAGATTTTATTGTAAAAATTGCATACATTTTTCTATATTTTCTTTTTGTGTTGTAAAAATATTTTTAATGTAAGAGAGTTTTGGCTGCAAGTGTATAAGCGGAGAAAAGCGAATAATTAGAATACTAAGCAGAAGAGCTTATTTTTTCTAGGCATTGTAAATTGCGAAACTCATAAACATTTATTTATTAATTATAAATTGATTACAATACAAAGTAAATTTATAAACTCATGAACATATTAAAAAAAAATTTTAAACATTTTTCGGTTTCGTAGTTTGACCGTAATTCAAGTTCCCCTGATCGGCCCATATTGGGTGTTGCTCTCAAGATCATAATCTCTGCTACAATTATTCTAAAACTACTTTTCAAATCGCTTCAGTAGTTACAGAGTTATGAGCAAAAAGTTCATGTATAATTATATTTTTCCATAATTAATATTACTAATACGCACAGGGGGGCCAAATAAATGATTGCTTCATAACTTTGGCATTTATTAATGGATTTCGCTGAAATTGAAATACATTTTCCCATAAACTGGCCCCTTGTACGCAGGACAATAGAAAAATAGTCGATGTTTTACAGTAACGCCTGACAAAGTGCTAATACGTTGTAGGGGGAAATTGCGTTGCCAAAATGCATAGATTTTTTTACAATGCTGAAATGTTTTCATTGAATTGGGATTCTTTGTTTTGTTTATATGTGATTCCAATTCAATAGATTTTTCAATTAAGCGGAGTAGTTTTAATTTAACATGAACTCTTGTGGATTTTTCAGGATTAGAGAGAGGAGAACATTTCCAACTAGATCTACGGGATGTCTATTGCAACCTTAATATTCCACCAGTTTACCACAGGGTTATGTACATTTTCAGATATAAGAAAAATAGAAGGACAAACTGGAAACCATTCTAGTTTTTCGTCTGTGAAACCCCAATATAAATAGAAGCATACTCGTGCTAATAGCTCTGTAGACTAGTGTAATTATTATTTGAATTAAAATCAAAATTTCTATTCAAACTACAATCCCTGTAGCCTCCAATGTCGGACACATTGTTTCATAGTGTTTATTTCAATAAAAAATTTTCAAAATTATCTTAAGTTCCTCCTGAACTAACAGATCTGGAAATATTCGGAAATAAGTAATTTTTTGCCATTTTCTATTCAAACTAAAATCCCTGTTTCATATTTGAATTATTGAATTTACAGCTTCGACGCGTTCTGCCAGTGTTACCACACAGCCTGGTGTTTCATATCACAATTCATTTCGACATTCACAATTCACACGTCAATTCAGCGGAGACACTTAGGCCGACACCACCTGCCCATGACAGAGTGACCACAGTGACAGTGGAAGTGTGACAAGAGTGTCTACAAAACAAATAAACAACATTATTAATTGTTAATTGTCATCATCATGATGATGGTAGTCATCGTCATAATATTTTGCCAACGATCATAATACAATTGACAGATGTATTTGTCGATATAGACATAGAAAATCGTAGATATAGACCGACCTATAGAGTCGACATACACATGCATGTATGTGTCTACATAAATGTGTACATCTGTCGTGTCGTGTTCAAAGGCGACATGTGTTTGATTTCATTTAAACCCTGACTCCGAAAAATCATGAGTACATGTCCGTTTGTATGACCGATATGTATATATTTTTACAATGACTCTGTGTGTGTGTGTGTGTTTCTGTCAGCGTGTCAGCATATGACATGAAATAAATTTATTTACATTTTTGTTGTTGCCCGTTCCGTTTCGGTTTTTTTGTTTAAAGCAATTATTATTACTTTTTTTCGTTCTTTCATTCTTGTCTAAACAACAATAAAACTGCCCTGTCTCGGGCGAAAGACTATTTTTTTTTTCTGCTAGTCTAGAGTACACACCTACATACACATATTGTCACATACATGAGTGTATGCGTGTGTGTGTGTGCATAAATATTTATTTAGTTGCTTGTTCTTGCTCAGCCAGTTAATGAAATACAAATTGGCGCTGACGAGCAGAATAAGAAGAATTGTGTTCATCAAATAGATGCACATGACTAAAATGGCTTGGACAGAAGAACACACACACACACACACACACAAATTGGCGTCTAATGAAAATAAAATACTTTATGAACATTAGCCCAGCTCACGCTTGGTATGAAACAAAACAAAAAATCCTAGATAAACTTTATGTTTGATTTTAAAATATCCAAGTCATGGATATACAAGGCTCACAAGTTATTAGTAGGTTAGGTTAGGTTGAATGGAGGATCGGTCATGTACCATCTCACCGTCTCCTGTCACTGACATACACCTAGGCCAGCAATTCGGCCTGTTGTGCTCTCCAGGTTTCTTCTACAAATTCCCCTTCCCCTTTTTCCTACGTTAGGAATTCGGTCGCCTCTATAAAGTTCCTTAAATTCCTTATGTCTTTTGCTTTGACGGCCGATAGGTCATCTAAGGTGTCCTCTCTTAACTGGACTTTCCTGACCTGCGAGAAAGCATGGCACTGGCACAGTGTTCCGCCTTCTCGGCGTCCTCTCCGCATCCTATTCTAAATAGGTGTGCCCTTTGGCTAGTGTGTCCTGTGACGACCCCAACTAGCCTACTCAGTTCATTTTTGTTAAACCCTGAGTATTCTCTTTGTTTTATTGTAATCGAGGTTTCCTCAGGTTTCCTTTGTGGTTCTTCCCACCTCTTCCTCTAGCCACCTTAAGGCATGGGTCGTCTTCATCCATTCCCTGAACTCCTTTTTTGTCTCTAGAAAAGGTTTAGACAGTTGCAGAGTATTTTGGTCGGATTCCCTTCCTATTTTAGCCAGTTCGTCAGCCCTGACATTGCCGGGAAACCCTTGGTGGCCTGGTATCCAGTTTATAACTATGTCGTTATTTCTCGATACGCCATTTATTGTTTCCTTACAGTACATGAGTGTCCTTGATTTGACATTATCATCTCTGAGGGATCTAAGGCTTTTTCGGCTCTGCTGTCGATGTGATCTTTCCAGTTTAGTTTCCCGTCCAGAATTGCTCCCAGATATTTGACGTTCGTGTTTATTTCTATGCTCTTGTTCCTGAAGCAAGTTTTGACGTATTGTGCAATGTTTGTCTTCCTTGTGAACCGACATAGTTCTGTTTTGTCCGGGTTGACGTTCAGTTGCTGATCGCTCGGGATCTGTCTTTTAACCATAGAGTCTATTAATCTCTCATTAGTTTTTAATAAGAAGGATCCGATCTCCATAGAGCATTTTGAAATGTCATTTTAAACTTTATTTACAATTTGTATTCAATTTTTCTTATCACAATACATTTTATAATAGGAAATCCATATTTGTCTGCCCGATTGACCATCGCCATCCGACTTGCCTGTTTGCCCACTAGTTTCCAAATAGTTTCTAGTTGAAAGTCAATATTCTTTGGCAGGAATGACAGCCACAGTTCAGCTGCAATTGCATAAAACAATATATTACTTACAAACAATTTTTTATTTACACACAATTACGAGGAAGAAACATTTGTTAATGGACCCACAGAACCGATTTCCCTTTGTGAGACAGGACAGGAATCCCTTCTTCGATTTGAATTCGGGCCAATTGAACTAAAAAAAAACACAAATTGTGGAATTAAATTTAACGCGATTGTGTTTTTAGGAACTTACCACGATTCCGCGTGTTGCTTTCATATATTTCGCATCCATTGCTTTCATTGTTTGGCTTGAGACAGGAAATCCCTCCTTTAAATGGTTTTTCCGAACTGAAAACCACCAAAAATCCATTGAATTCCATTTCACGCGATTGCATTTTAACGTCCTACCCAGATTCCGTTTACTTCTGGGGTCCATATCCGCAATTGTATGTGTTTGTCTGCAATGAGAGGGGGAATCTGCAATTTGAATTTGTCAACAATTCGCGCCAACCAAACACAAACTTACCAAAATTTCTTTGAATTGTATTTCCGTGAGGTTGCTTGAAGTTGTTGACCAGCTTCCATTCGCTCCGGCGGGCTTTGCGCTGGTAATGTTGTGAATGGGAATCCTATGGACGGGGAATCCATTCTCCGACTTGAATTCCACAATTTGCTGAAAACCAACGAAAAAACGCGATGAATTGAATATAACCGTACACTTTTCGCGATGTTCGATACGAATACTTCGATACTACGCGAAAAAATTGTCAAAAAACATTGACATTTGTATAGAAATCACAAATGTCGAAAATTGAGAGAGAAAAATATTTATATTTTATTTATTTCTCGTACATGAAAATATACACCGAAAAAAAATGTTCATTCTTTTCAGAAGGCAACAATCGGTCAAGTTCGAGTTCCAGTTTTTTTTTCAAATGCTGCAAATTAAATGCACATTTTAAATGCATTTATAAGTCATAAATACTTTTGGAAAACGTGTCGAACAAGCGTTAACCTTTAGCTGGGGTCGTGGTGGTGGTCACATGCTATGTCCAAAAAATTCACCTCCACAGTTAAAGGTTAAACAGCAGTCGATCCCGGTCAGTGGGTATACAAATTATAACGTACACTGCTCACTGGTTCGAGTCTTATCTTATCTTGTCTTGATTTGAACTTGAACTTGATCAGATTCTCTTTATATCCGAATGACATTCAGTTTATTTTTTCACATTTTTCACTTGAAACAACAGGAGGCGCGGGAATGAATTCTAGTCTTGCCAATTGGATGATCAATAATGATTATCATATGGTGTGTCATATTTACCACGGGGTATCGCGACATTATTTATGCGGCGAGTTTGTACACTTTAAGTTGCCAATTTAATGTTTAGACATTTGTTGTGGACCATCGTTGTGGTCTGAGGAAACTCTACACTTGTGCGTTGGGGTTGTGGTTGTCCCTTGGCCCTTTTTCTACGCCCGTCGAATTAATCTCATGTACTTTAACTTAACTATAACAATCAAAAGATTGAGATTGCTTTGAATAGTAGGATGGTGTGCTTTGCTGATGGACTCGGTCACTGGGGCACATGTCTCGCAGGCAGTGTTAGATCGTTTATGATGTAATCTTGGCCCAGTACAAACATCTATTGGATGTTGGTCGGTCTCTAGTTTCATGTTTTAGGACTAAACATTCTGGAAGCAATTACAAGTCAATCTTTCTTTTACGAGGACTCATGGCCCTAGGATCCGTCATTGATCACGGCCAGGTACACATCATGTCCTACACATCGGTCCCTAATAGAAACAACATTTCGCTGGTACCCTCTTTTCCCCTCTTTTCCAATCTTCTTAAAAAAACTCATCATTTTTATGATTTTTTTTGTTTATTTTTATTTTTTCTACAAACAACAATAACATTTTTATGATTTTTTTTTGTTAATTTTTATTTTTTCTACAAACAACAATAACAATTAATAACTAACTAATAACAAGGAAACCAAAAAAAATTAAACATATTTTTAACTACAAATTTGGATTATTAAAAAATATTTTCCGCTTGTGGCATTCAAATGCCGCTGGAGGTTTTTTGTATTCCTTCGGCATACAACTTCTCCAGCACGCCCGCGTAATATTGTCCGGCTTGGGCGGTTCCATTTCTAGGGCCGGCTTCACTTCTCTGTAGTATCTCATACTAAGTTTTACTGCTGATACCAAAAACATTTTCTGAAATAATAAGAAGAAAAATATTTTATTTATTTTGTATTTATTTGCATTTTATCAAGTTACTTACTGTATATATCGCGTGTCGCGTTTTTCTTTCAAATGACAATATTCTCCCTTGTATTTCTTTTGATATCTGAAAAAAAAAAAATTTGAAAATTTGAAAAAATATTTGAAATTTTTCTAAGTCTTTGAGAAATAAATACAAACAAAAATTTTTGTGAGTGTATTTATCTCTCTTCCGGAATTTTCCCTAATTTTCAAATTTTATTTTATTTCACTATACTCACCCAACCGGATCCTTTTACGCCTTGTCGGTATCTGAATCAAAATAGAAAATATGATTTCGTCGTAGACTGAAGTTTCTCCAGGGTTACTTCTAGGTTTTCAAAATGATCGGTAAGTGATTGACATGTACCATTGCACTGGGGGAGGGCTGTGGCTTTTTGGTACCTGTACCATCGTACCATCCTACCACAGCTAAGGCGAAGTTATTCCGCGAAATAAAAAGGGTTGCCAAGTGTAAAAAATATTTTGAAATAAAAACTGGTTTGGAGGGTTATTATCCATCAGCCTTCCTACCACGGCTAAGACAAATAGGGTTGCCATGTATGGAAAAGGGTTTTCGCGAATTGAACAGGGTTGCCAAGTGTAAAAAATATTTTGAAATAAAAACTGGTTAGAATGATTTATATCCATCAGCCTTCCTACCACGACTAAGACAAACAGGGTTGCCATGTATGGAAAAGTGTTTTCGCGAAATTAACAGGGTTGCCAAGTGTAAAAAAATATTTTGAAATAAAAATTGGTTAGAATGATTTATATCCATCGGCCTTCCTACCACGACTAAGACAAATAGGGTTGCCATGTGTAGAAAAGGGTTGGCAAGTGTAAAAAAAATATTTTGAAATAAAAACTGGTTAGAAGGGTTATTATCCATGAGCTTTCCTACCACGACTAAGACAAACAGGGTTGCCATGTATGGAAAAGTGTTTTCGCGAAATTAACAGGGTTGCCAAGTGTAAAAAAATATTTTGGAACAAAAATTGTTTAGAATGATTTATATCCATCGGCCTTCCTACCACGGCTAAGACAAATAGGGTTGCCATGTGTAGAAAAGGGTTGCCAAGTGTAAAAAAAATATTTTAAAATAAAAACTGGTTAGAATGATTTATATACACCAGCCTTCTTACCACGGCTAAGACAAATAGGATTGCCATGTATGGAAAAGTGTTTTCGCGAAATTAACAGGGTTGCCAAGTGTAAAAAAATATTTTGGAACAAAAATTGTTTAGAATGATTTATATCCATCGGCCTTCCTACCACGGCTAAGACAAATAGGGTTGCCATGTGTAGAAAAGGGTTGCCAAGTGTAAAAAAAATATTTTAAAATAAAAACTGGTTAGAATGATTTATATCCACCAGCCTTCTTACCACGGCTAAGACAAATAGGATTGCCATGTATGGAAAAGTGTTTTCGCGAAATTAACAGGGTTGCCAAGTGTAAAAAAATATTTTGGAACAAAAATTGTTTAGAATGATTTATATCCATCGGCCTTCCTACCACGGCTAAGACAAATAGGGTTGCCATGTGTAGAAAAGGGTTGCCAAGTGTAAAAAAAATATTTTAAAATAAAAACTGGTTAGAATGATTTATATCCACCAGCCTTCTTACCACGGCTAAGACAGATAGGGTTGCCATGTATGGAAAAGTTTTTCCGCGAAATTAACAGGGTTGCCAAGTGTAAAAAAATATTTTGAAATAAAAACTGGTTTGGAGGGTTTATATCCATCGGCCTTCCTACCACGGCTAAGACAAATAGGGTTGCCATGTATGGGAAAGGGTTTTCGCGAAATTAACAGGGTTGCCAAGTGTAAAAAAATATTTTGAAATAAAAATTGGTTAGAATGATTTATATCCATCGGCCTTCCTACCACGGCTAAGACAAATAGGGTTGCCAGGTGTAGAAAAGGGTTGGCAAGTGTAAAAAAAATATTTTGAAATAAAAACTGGTTAGAATGATTTATATCCATCGGCCTTCCTACCACGGCTAAGACAAATAGGGTTGCCATGTGTAGAAAAGGGTTGCCAAGTGTAAAAAAAATATTTTAAAATAAAAACTGGTTAGAATGATTTATATCCACCAGCCTTCTTACCACGGCTAAGACAAATAGGATTGCCATGTATGGAAAAGTGTTTTCGCGAAATTAACAGGGTTGCCAAGTGTAAAAAAATATTTTGGAACAAAAATTGTTTAGAATGATTTATATCCATCGGCCTTCCTACCACGGCTAAGACAAATAAGGTTGCCATGTGTAGAAAAGGGTTGCCAAGTGTAAAAAAAATATTTTAAAATAAAAACTGGTTAGAATGATTTATATCCACCAGCCTTCTTACCACGGCTAAGACAAATAGGGTTTCCATGTAGGGAAAAGTGTAGGGAAAAGAAAACGGGGTTGCAAACAAAAATTTCAGCAAATAACACCTGTTTTGAATGATCCATACTGCCGCGACTAGTAGGGTTGCCATGCTTAAAGAAGTGTTGCCGCTGTTTGAAAAACAGGTTCCCAGGTGTTGAAACGATTTTCCGTCATCGGATAAACATTATAAACGGTGTACGATTGAAGTTTTAGCAGGTTCCGCCTGTAAGACATCCAGTTGGGCGGATTAAAAAAAAATGTTGCCAGCATTTTGTGAAATTGTTGACCGTATTCAAGTCTTTTTCAACTCTCCTGCGTGTTTAGAACACGCCCTTGTTTTCTGATCATATAAGACAGTTTTGTTGTCTCTTCTTGAAGATCATTTAGTCGCATTTGTGGTTAGTTGGGAGTAATTTGTCGATCGTATTCGTAGTCATGTACCCAAATTTTTCGATACACTTTTATCTTTTTTTTCGTATTTATTCATCATTATTTATAAGGTTTTTCTGAGTCTTATTTTCAAGCGTGTGTTGGTCCATTTCTAGCTATTTTTATATCGATAGAGCAAAGGGTAAGCTCTTTAAATATATAAAATATTTTATAGATGTACATCAAAATATTGAAATAAGTTTATTTGAAATGTTTGCTGGCCCATCCAGTTGTCCATTACAAGAATTTTTCGGTGCTTGCCTTAGTGCTGATCCCCTTCCAAGGGCGTATCGCCGCCTTCTGCGCTTATTCGTTATTGCAATGAATTGTTTCTAATCAAATTGTGTCTGTAGAAAGACTTTCATTTTCATCAAGAAAAAAAACGCCTTAAGGTCTTGGTGCAGTAGCTAATTTGAAAATAAGAAAATACATAAACAAACTCAACCAGCAGTCGTGAGCCATTCTAATGTGCACACATATACAAATGTTCTCCATACATATTTGTATATACGTATGTGTGTATGATGATATTTAGTTCACATTTTAGACGTTTTTTGTTTTTGGTTTAATTTGTTGAATTGTCGCCGGACACCAGCAGCCTCTTAGAAGTGCGATTTTCTTTTGGCCATTGTACCACGCGCTCGCCTCCGAGAACACTTCCAACGGGCGGACGGACAGGCAATATTGTGTCAAAAAGCATAAAATAAAAGGCTGTTTTTCAGTGGTCATCAGTTGATTTTTCCCATGGTTTATTTTGGAAATTAAGTAATTTTTTTTTTGTTTTGGCTTTTTATGTTCAAGTAATAATAATGCGAACAATAATAATAATAATAATAGTGATCTAATAATAGGCTGAAATAATAAACAAAATATTAATCAGCCAAGCGGTATGCACGACCAGCATGATGATTTCAAATTGAATTTTCCCAAAAAAAAAACCAAAATATGAAGAAAAACCGAATGTCGTCGAATGCATCACATTGAAATTTAGTTTGTGAAACGCCGCCATGAGAACGTGAATTGTGTGGGGGAGCAAAAAAAAAAACTAAATTACAAAAAACCAAAAAAAAATATTTAAAAAAAAAAATACAAAATTACAACAGCAGCCCAAAAAATATAAAAATAAAAAATCAGTGGAAAAAAATATTTAAATTGCGATATCGCACGCGCCATGACCCAAAACTTTCAAGTGAGCTACACCGCCCTTGGAATGTCCGATGATAATCATACCAGCTACTCGATGCCCTCGGTGGCATCGTCTAGCCGTGCCGCACGCAATGTCAACTTCAATGAGGATTTGGCCGGCTATCCGCCACAACAGTTGCCGCCCCAGCCGCGACGCAGTTCCAAATTATTCTTTCAACGGCCGCGCTCCATGTCGGCCTGGAGTAACATCAGCCACAGTAGCATGCGTCTGGACGAAAGGTAAGCCCTAATTAAAGTCAATGTAAACTGTTAATGGGCAAACATAAATAAAATGTCGGAATTTTAATGTTTTGTCATACAAATGAATTAAACGTTTCACCTCCTCTTCGGCGCCCACCATCCAGTTTTTATGATGTGGCCATATGTTGCATTGTGGTGAGCTGTCTTCGCTGGGGGCCATAAATTTCATTGGCTTTAAATATTTATGGCTAAAGTTTTTTTTTTTTTTTTTTTTTAAATAGTTGAACGTGTTCGTTGGTGGTCCATTTTATTTCATTCATGTGTTTAAATTGGTTTTACTGCGAATGCGGTTGTAAATCATTTGTGAGGAACGGCAGCACAGCGCCAAATCAAATCTATTGTCGATCAACAAAGAATTATGTTTAGCTGATTCTGTAGAATTTGAAAAGAATTTTTGTTATTTAATTGTAGCTGTTAAACTTCATGTCCGTCCACCCGCTTTCTGCATGAGATCATGAACTGTTTGCTCAAAGTGTAAAACATTCTTAAGATATGAACTCAACAGTATTTTAGTTTCCCACAGTAATTCATGTCAAATATTTTGAAAATGTCATTTTCAACAAAGCTGCACACGCCGACAACTGGCTGGCAGATGTCATTGTCATCAGCACCTTTTGCTGCTCATAAATCAAGAGTTAGATTTGGAAGACAAACAAACAAGTCTCAGTCTGGCTGCAAAAATCCTTCGTGCGATGCGATTGCTCTTCCAAATTATTTAGCAAATATTTGCAAATGTATCCTACAAATACAAAGATTATATGGAGCACGATGGCATTTACTTAAGGAGCGCTGAAGGGGGGGATTTCGTGCCAACTACCTTCACTCCCTATCAGTACAGACGCGACGCTTGAGCTGTGTTTGTATTTGAATTTATTATTAATCCTTGTGTGTGTGTATTTTGCCATGCTTTGCATATGTGTCTGTGTGCCTTTGCAAATCTACAGATATATCCCATCACACACGTTGTAAAATATATCCCCCCCAACATGTACCAAAAAAAAAAATAAAAAAAAACAACCCTCAGAGGCGAACAAAAACATGTAAAAAACGAGTGCAAAACACCAGAAGTCGGCCAAGGACGTTCAGAGCATCCCCTACAATTAAATGTTAGCTAAATTTAAATTTAATTATGTGTCTGTGGTAGTCCTTGTCATGGGAGACTCTCTCAAGCACCCTGGACCATACGATTTATAGAACATTTGAGAAGTAATAGTTGAAACTCATCCGATATTAGTAAGAAAGATCAGGGGTCTTCAAGACTTTGTATAGATTGTATAGTTTATATTTTGAATGTGTTAAACTTTAATGAAATGAAAAGTTACAAACATGTTATTGAAAGCTGCATACATGCTTCGAAAAGTTTCAAAAATGCTTCGAAAAGTTTCATAAATGTTATGAAAAGTTTCATAAATGTTACGAAAAGGTTCATGAATGTTATGAAAAGTTTCATAAATGTTATGGAAAGTTTCATAAATATTATGGAAAGTTTCATAAATGTTATGAAAAGTTTCATAAATGTTATGAAAGATTTCATAAATGTTATGAAAGGTTTCATAAATGTTATGAAAAGTTTCGTAAATGTTATGAAAAGATCATAAATATTATGAAAGGTTTCATAAATGTTATGAAATGTTTCATAAATGTTATGAAATGTTTCATAAATGTTATGAAATGTTTCATTAATGTTATGAAATATTTCATAAATGTTATGAAAAGTTTCATAAATGTTATGAAAATTTATTATGAAAAGTTTCATGAATGTTGCGATAATTTTCATAAATGTTATGAAAATTAGCTATCATCAGTTTCGTAAATGTTAGGCTTAGTTTGTATAATGTTATGAAAAGTTTCATAAATGTTATATATTTTATGAAATATTTCATAAATTTTATGAAAAGTTTCATAAATGTTATAAAAAGTTTATTAAGAGTCATAAATGTTATGAAAAGTTTCACAAATGTTATGATCAGTTTCGTAAATGTTATGAACATTTCATAAATATTATGGAAGGTTTCATGAATGCTACGAAAAGTTTCAAAAATGTTATGAAAATCTCATAAATGTTATAAAAAGTTTCATAATGAAAAGTTTCTGAAATGTTATAAAAAGTTTATTAAGAGTTTCATAAATGTTATGAAAAGTTTCATAATGGAATGTTGCCTAAATGTTATGAAAAGTTTCATAAATGTTTAAATATATTCATTAATGTTATGAAAAGATTCATTAATGTAATGAAAAGCTTCATAAATATTATAAAAAAAAATTCAGAACTGTTATGAAAAGATTCATATGGAAATTTTCATAAATAGTATGAAAAGTTTCATTTATCTTATGAAAAGTTTCATAAATGCTATGAAAAAGTTTCATAAATGCTACGAAAAATTTCCTAAATGCTATGAAAATGTTCATGTATATTTTAATTTTTTTGAAAATTTTCAAATGTTTTTTTTTTTTGACAATTTTTGTATATTTTGAAAACTTAAGTTTTATGGAATTTTCAAAAGTTTTCCACATTTTCAGTTTTATAATTTTTTCATAACCTCGTAAAAAAAATGTATAAATATTTTATGAAATATTTCAAAAATTTTACGAAAAGTTGCATAAATGTTTGAAAAAACTGTCATAAATTTCATGATTTTTTCATAACATTTAAATGTTTATACCGGTTCCGATTGATGTTTTAAGGGCCTTACAATTTTACGAAATATTTCATAAATGATACAAAAAATTCATAAATGTGAACATAATTTTTATAAATTTAAATTGATTTCTAGGTCTACTCCAAAGATCACAAAGTTCAACTGATAAAGCTGGGACGATCTGGCCGACACTTTCCAGTTATTATTGGTAGTAGTGGATGGTCTGCCATTTTTGCCCTGTAAAGTTCCCCCAGCTCTCTGCAATGATTGGGTCTATGACATTCGGTGTTTTCTTCTAGATTTCTTAACATAGAACGTTATCCGTATGGAAATATACCGAGTTACTTCTAAATCTATCCATCCATCCATCGATATTCTCGGAATCCTTTAACATTTGGCCTTCAAAGAGGTCAAGCGTTTTTCACAAACTTAAAAACACAATCAAACCAAAAAAATTCAAAAACTCTGGGAGTTCTCTTACAAGTGCATCTTTGTGTTTCATTTTTAATACATTTTCAAAACCTGTGGGCGATTAATATTAAAAAACCCTACCGTCATTCCACAATCAGGCGAGTAGGGTGTTCGTGTAACCCTCTAGCAAAAAGAATCACCTTGGGCGTCTTAATCTAAAGCTTCCAGTTCAAGTGCTATTCCGGTGAGGCTGCAATTCAAGCAGTAGGAACTGGTGATGATGACGAATGAATTCTATTTGAATTCGTTAAGCAGTTCTTCAATTCACTTCATGAAATGTAAATAAATGAAGAAAACCCGTTCAAGTGTACGCATACAAACACATTTTCTTCTTTTTTCCCCCTTGCCCTGCTGATTCGGATATTCATAATTCATAATTCATGTGTTTGCAAAGGATTTTTTTATTTATTTAACTGAATGTAATATTTTTGTTACGCTTTGCAATTCAAGTGTGTAGAATGGAAAGGAAGAGGCAGCTTGTATAGTTTAAAATTGGCTTAAGAAATTATTTGGCCCTCTTCAATATTCTCTGTCGATTCAACATGAATTTCCCTACACACATGCAAGGATACAAACACATGGGCTTGGAAAAAGAAAAGTAAAGACATGGGTTTAAAATGTAAGAAAACTCCAAGAGTTTTTGATTTTTTTTTGGTTTGATTGTGTTTTTAAGTTTGTGCCAAACGCTTGACCCTCTTGCAAAGTTTATGAAAATAATCCGGGATAAATTTAAAGCAGCTTACGTGAGGTTGAGCGAGAAATTGATTTTTGATGTTGACCCTTAAGGAAATATCCTTGGGAGTCTGGGTAATTAAGATTTTGACATGCTTGTGATAGGCGATCAAGAGATAAGGGTCAACCGATTATATTGGAAATGTAACAGTTTGTGGCGATTATAGGAGGGAACTCAATACCAAAAGTATTAAGATATAAAGCTGCAATGGTATTGAATTAACCAATGCTTTTGTTAAATAATATGTCGGACAACATACAGCACCAATCATCATCAAATATAATTTTTGAAAAATTCAGTTTGTGTTTCTTTTTCAAATTAAACACACATTTTAAATGGAAATTTCTCATCTGTTTATTAGTATTTTTCGTAGAGGATCTACAAATTGCAAATCATAAAGAATAGGGCGGATGAGACTCACTGATGAGACTTGCTGATAAGATTAACCAATGAGACTCACTGATACGATTCACAAGTGAGACTCACTGATGAGATTCACTAATGAGATCCGCAAATAAGACTCACACATGAGATTCACAAGTGAGACTTACTAATGAGATTCACAAGTGAGACTCACTTATGAGATTCACAAGTGAGACTCACTTATGAGATTCACAAGTGAGACTCACTTATGAGATTCACAAGTGAGACTCACTTATGAGATTCACAAGTGAGACTCACTTATGAGATTCACAAGTGAGACTCACTTATGAGATTCACAAGTGAGACTCACTTATGAGATTCACAAGTGAGACTCACTTATGAGATTCACAAGTGAGACTCACTTATGAGATTCACAAGTGAGACTCACTTATGAGATTCACAAGTGAGACTCACTTATGAGATTCACAAGTGAGACTCACTTATGAGATTCACAAGTGAGACTCACTTATGAGATTCACAAGTGAGACTCACTTATGAGATTCACAAGTGAGACTCACTTATGAGATTCACAAGTGAGACTCACAGATGAGACTCACTAATGAGATCCACAAATGAGACTCACTTATGAGATTCACAAATGAGACTCAATGATGAGACTCTCTGACGAGATTCAAAATGGGACTCACTGATACGATTCACAAGTGAGACTCACTAATGAGATCCGCAAATGAGACTCACTAATAAGATCAACAAATGTGACTCACACATGAGATTCACAAGTGAGACTCACTAATGAGATTCACAAGTGAGACTCACTGATGAGATTCACAAATGGGACTCACAGATGAGACTCACTGATGAGATTCACAAATGGGACTCACAAATGAGATTCACAAGTAAGACTCAGTAATGAGATTCACAAATGAGACTCACTGAGGAGACTCACTGAAACTATATGAGCTATCTGGAATAAAATGGCAGATTCGTGTTCAGCGTGCCAGAATTATGTAAGGAAAGATATTTGAAGGTCTAACTTCGAAAAAAAAAATTTCTCAAATTTTTGATATCACAAAAAATTGAAAATAAAAAATCGGTTTCGAGCAAAAGTAAATGCATTTTGGAGGGGAAGTTTTTTCACCATTTCCAAAAACTAAACATGCAGTTCTTCATAGTTTTCCCAGCCCTACCACATACTGCGAGAGCAATCTCCGCAAAAAAAAGTGACTAACCCTAATGTACAATTGACCATAATGTATTTTATTGCCGCAATACCTTAACTCTTTATATGCACCGACCTGCATAACCCTGACAACATTTTTAGTATGAGACACAAAACACACACAGACATCCATAAAATTTCTTAATGGACATTTCTCTAGCACCTACATCGACCGCACACACAAGGACAGTGTCGAGCAGCAACGGAAACATTGTTCTCTTTCCACGAGATTATGTCCCACTCAGGCAGTCGCCTTTTAGCCGCAATTATCAGCTTAAACTCACATTATGTTCGGGGCTCCGGTGTTTTATTTATTTTTTACATCCGTTTAAATGGCAATCTGTGGTTGGGGGGGGCTGTACATTGTTTTTCCAGTCAAGGGCCCATTACTCATCGGATTGCAGTGCTGCGCTGGTCGTGTGCAACGGAAGTAGGCAGTTGGCAGTTCGGTGGGATTTGCAAATAAACCAAGAAAAACAAACATTTTGTCAGAGTTGTGAACTCAAACATCGCGTGTTTGGTTTTTTTTTTATCAAACCCTACCAATCTCAGCAATTTGTAAGACGCTACCCGAGCACTGAGGTGTCGGCTCCACCTAAAAAGTGGCAGAAATGAAAATGAACACCGTTTTGTGCCCGCGTTCAATTTGCATATTCAACAAGTTTTGCAGGCATAACTGATTGCAAAAATTAATGCAAATTTCGCTGTTTCTTCGCCCCCCACACGTCTTCGTGCTATTCTTTGTGTAAAGCAAAATAAATCCACTTCAAGACAAACATTGAAGATTGGAGGAACTTTAGTCTTTTTATGGAGTTGGCTTACAAGTGGTTTTGGCGTTGTTGTTACAGTAAACAGTAGACAAGTGATTGTGGACAGTGAACTTGTACAGCTGGAGTCTACGATAGTAATAAATTACATTTTCAATGTGCATTAGGGTGCAGTGAAAACATGCTTTTTTTTTAATTTGAAAAAGTTAACCTCGGAAAGAGATGTAGTCTGGGGTCCTAATGAGGGGAAAAATAAAGAAAAAAAATTTAAAAAATTTTAGGGGTCGCGCCACTCCCTCGAAATTTGGAAATTATCGCTATTTTGGCGTTGATTTTAGAAAAATCCTAAAAATTAACGACTTAACTTATTCGAAATTTAAAAGTTTGAGCTTGTTCAGTGCCCAAACAAAAGTATTTGAGGCAAATATGAGGATAATCGACTAATATTTGTAGCTTTGGTGGCGATTTCATTGTTCAGTCAATTTTCTGAAGAAGGGACGATTTGACTTATTTTACTTTTTGAAATTTTTGAACAATGAGAAAATTTTTTTTAAATTTTTTCATGCCCTTATTTCATTGTTTACGCTATTGCAAACATGTATTGACATAAAACTTTTTAGGATTTTTCTAAAATCAACGCCAAAATAGCGATAATTTCCAAATTTCGAGGGAGTGGCGCGACCCCTAAAAATTTTTTAAAATTGTTTTCTTTATTTTTCCCCTCATTAGGACACATCTCTTTCCGAGGTTAACTTTTTTTTTTGAATTTCACTCCACCCTAATGTGCATACATGAGGTTAAATGATGGGATTGTGTGGAATCTTCAAGGGATGCAAATAATAATTGGGGACCTGATGAAAAGGACAAGAGTTTTGTTCCCGGCCCCCATGATATCAAAGCCACCACAGAGTACCATCCACCCTCCCTAATTCTCACTCGCTGATGAGACTCACTCACGAGACTCACTGATGAGACCCACTGACTCACTTGTGAGACCCACTGACTCACTTATGAGACCCACTGATGAGAATCACTCATGAGACTCAGTGATGAGACTCGCTCATGAGACTCACTCATGAGACTCACAGATGAGACTCACTGATGAGACCCACTGACTCACTTATGAGACCCACAGACTCACTTATGAGAATCACTCATGAGACTCACTCATGAGAATCAGTCATGAGACTCACAGAGGATACTCACTGATGAGAATCACTGATGAGACTCTCTGATAAGACTCACTAATTAGACTTACTACGATGTGACAAGAGTTTCCACTTCTACATATACGGTTCAAGATTGGTTAATCAGCATGTCGATGAGATGGACCGATGGGGAGATCCACTCCTGCATTGATGGGCGTAAACAGTTCTTGGATCCGATGAACTGAAGGGCAACTGGTTTAACCCGTTTGTGGAGGAGATGAACTGTCGGGCACAGTCACTCCTAAATTGATTTAATCAGAATCCACAACTGGGTGATGAGATGAGCTGTCAGGGAAATCAACGGGAATGAGATTAGCTAATGAAGAAAACCCCCAACAACAGCCTTCACAATTCTTAAAATCGTTCTTAATGTTATAAAAAGAATTAAATATGAAAGAAAAGCAAATACACAAATTTCCAATTTCAGAATAACACAGCGTAAAACTTCCACCAACGCTAACATTGAACACAGAGACTTTATTGATGGCGTTCGGGGGGTGTTAGCGTCAACGTTGTTGTCGTTGTCTATCGTTGGTGTTGTGGCATTTACCAGCCATCAGTGTCATATATCAAAAGTGCTTAACACTTGCCCAACTTACATGGGCCACGATATCGTTTGTCTATCCTTGAAAAGATGAAGAAGAAAAGAGAAAACGCAACAAAACGAGCGAGTATCACATTTAATTTCTCTCACTCCCCCCCATCCAACTTTTAGTAGATACTTTTGAAATTCTATTCCGTACTCTTGTATTTTTCCCCAAAAGCATTTTGTCTTGTTAATGTTTAACATGTTTTCTTATTTTTGTATTTTTTTTCTTTTGTCTCTTTACAGGTGAGTACACTTTGCTATTTAGAGATGTTGTAAAAAGACTCGTCGAAAAAAAGGCCACCACCACTCCTTGAAAGGTTGAAAAGGAGATCCAAGAATTTAAAGGCTAACACAGTCAAGGTAAATGCCATACATTACTATCAATGCAATGGGGTTGAAAATGGGGATTGGGTTCTTCATCACTAGGTTCTAGGTATCTCTATGAGAGTAAAGTGATATTAATTACCGATGGTAACGTGTGCCTGCCAGCAGTGCCTAAATGCATTCGCTGCTATTTGTACTCATGGATCAATACAAATTGTTCGTCGATAATCTAATTTTGTCTGTGAGGCCTATGTTAAATATGTGGACGTCTCTCCAGCACCTTTCTCGTATGTTCAACGTTAAAATTAACTCTATAAAAGCCACTTTTATCTACATGACATCATCATCACTCTTGGCCCGTGCTCAAGGTTGCACTGAAAGAAAACACCTGATCTACATGAGCTCTGTTAATAAATATTTTATTTCTAAGAATTAAAGAATCATACCAATAACTTTAATCTGTCATTGCATTAAGAAACAAAAAGATTTCATTAATCCAATGAAATTGTTTCATTGCATTAATGAAATTATTTCATTGCATTAATTAATACAATGAAATTATTTCCTTAATCTAATGAAGGTATTTCCTTAATCTAATGAAATTATTTCATTAATCTAATGATATTATTTCCTTAATCTAATGAAATTATTTCATTAATCTAATGAAATTATTTCCTTAATCTAATGAAATTATTGCATTAATCTAATGAAATTATTTCCTTAATCTAATGAAATTATTTCATTAATCCAATGAAATTATTTCCTTAATCTAATGAAATTATTTCATTAATCCAATGAAATTATTTCCTTAATCTAATGAAATTATTTCATTAATCTAATGAAATTATTTCCTTAATCTAATGAAGGTATTTCATTAATTTAATGAAATTATTTCACTAACTTAATGAAATTATTTTCTTAATCTAATGAAATTCTTTCATTCATCTAATGATATTATTTCATTAATCTAATGAATTTATTTCATTACTCTAATGAAATTATGTCCTTAATCTAATGAAGGTATTTCATTAATCTAATGAAATTATGTCATTAATCTAATGAAATTATTTCCTTAATCTAATGAAGGTATTTCATTAATCTAATGAAATTATTTCATTAATCCAATGAAATTATTTCATTAATCTAATGATATTATTTCCTTAATCTAATGAAGGTATTTCATTAATCTAATAAAATTATTTCACTAACTTAATGAAATTATTTCCTTAATCTAATGAAGGTATTTCATTAATCTAATGAAATTTTTTCATTAATCCAATGAAATTATTTCATTAATCTAATGAAATTATTTCATTAATATAATGAAATTATTTCCTTAATTTAATGAAATTATTTTATTAATCTAATGAAATTATTTTCTTAATCTAATGAAATTATTTCATTAATCTAATGATTTTATTTCCTTAATCCAATGAAATTATTTGGCTAGCTAATCTAATGAAATTATTTCATTAATCTAATGAAATTATTTCATTAATCTAATGAAATTATCTTATTAATCCAATGAAATTATTTTATTAACCCAATGAAATAATTTCATTAAAGCAATGCAATTATCTTATTAATCCAATGAAATTATTTCATTGATCTAATGCATTGTGTCAAAGATCCAATTAAATGACTTCATTAACACAATGCCAATTTTATAAAGACTACTTATTCCCCTCGACGACGACACCTTATTCCCTCCTTTCAGTGTATCTAACAAGTACCCACTACTTATGGTGTCCTCTGCGACGTGAGGGATTACTAGCCATTTCATTGCTGTTGGTATTCGGAAACGTGTTTTAATTTGGCTCGTGCTAATAGGGCCACTGGCCGTGTGGGGGCCCACTTGCTTGCTTGGTACAAACTGCCATTTAATAAGTTCCAAATGCCAGACGTTATTTCCTGTTCAACAAAATCATTTGAAATGTAGGAAATGCTACTTGGATTTAGTTTGCCATTAAATGTGTCAGCCCAGAAGGTGAACAGGGCGAGGGTCAGAGTTTCCTCCATTCAATGGGTGTAAATGGTGGTAATACAACTAATTAAAGATGACAGCCTAAATCATAATTACGCC
Source organism: Hydrotaea cyrtoneurina (assembly GCA_958296145.1). Classification (NCBI taxonomy): domain Eukaryota; kingdom Metazoa; phylum Arthropoda; class Insecta; order Diptera; family Muscidae; genus Hydrotaea; species Hydrotaea cyrtoneurina. The sequence continues at coordinate 75,810,530 of OY282516.1, read as the reverse complement.
ATTCGGGCACATTATTTTTGTGGAACGGCAGGGCGTATGTGTTCGTGATGTTTCAGTCCGGTGGCAGACATGTTAAGTCTGTTTGGAGTTAAGCCCTGGCGCTTGGGAAGATTTGTGTTGTCATTTATATTTTGGTCAAGTGGCAATTAACGATGGGTTAGATCATTGCAGCATTAATAGAATGAAATATTAGCGTCTGCCCAAGAGTATTCGTTGGTATATGAAGGGCAGCAAACACAACAATTAATCTATGTATAATTAATTGCCTAAATGGACACCGCCAAAGTCTTCAATATGTGCAATATGCGTTCAACTGTATTGAGTGACCAGACATCAAGACAAATATTTATTTCTCGGTCATTATTACAAGACATAACGTCATGGCAAACCAAAAAAATATTTATTACCTTTTAAAAATAAACCATGGACAAGCATAACATCCATCAGCATGACAATGTTTTACTTTTCTAAATACTGAATATTTGTTGCGAGCTGGGGTGGCGGCTTGTCCTGGTTCATCCTCCCACTCCCCCCACCCCATCCCAAGTCAAAGTGGTTATTATTGTTATTATGTGTGTGTTTTTTTTTTATTACGAGTTTATTATTATTTCGTTCGTTTTTATTGCTTTTTCTTTTGTTTGATGGAAAAGCAAACAAACCAACAAACAAAAATAATCAGAGAAGGAAAATAATAGGAAAATCCTGGTGTAAACGCCACCAACAATATTCACAAGGTTACACTGGGTGGGCACCTCAGCAAAGTTCATTAGTCAGTGCTGACTTCTCTGCTAGCATTTTCAAGCTTGTTACTGTTGTTGGTTTTGTTTAAGGGTGTGATTGCCGGGGTGGTTCCGAGAGAAAGTAATAGAGTGGGCAGCAGAGCGTTGTACCACGTGTTCTGCGGGTGTTTATGTTGTAACTGTCACTTTCAAAACTTCACTCACATACATGTCGTGTACACTCTCAGTGACAGAGGCAGAGAGAAATGCCCAGAGAGCCGAATCACAATTGGAGTCGTTCACAAACCCATAAAGCGATACAGAAAATGGAATACAAAAAAAACTCCGTTTGCAGAATTCCCGAGCATGGTGTAGAGGAATTTCATTTTGTGTATTTCCTTTTTTTTTCAGTTTGGTGGTGGTATTTCCTTTTGGCTGTTTGTTTTGATTCCAGCATTTGTTGGTTGTTTTATTTACATTTCACATTTGGCTTTCCTTGAAAGCTTATTCGTTGTGGGTTCCTCGGAAGCCTCAGAAGCTTTATTGGAATTCGTTGTTTCCGGCGAAATGCAACAGATGTCGTTTGGTAATTTACCAATACAACGATACTTTTCTACATTCCACGAAGGCCAAAGGAATTGGAAGGAGCTTTTTACTTGCCGATGTGTATGTGTGTACTGGCTTGTTTAATTGAAATTTTAAAAATCGTTAGTAAATCGGAAATATTTCAATTTCGAGAAAATGTAAATAGAAATGTATTTTCAAAGAAATTTTTTTACACAAAATTCAAGGATTTTTCTACAAAAAAATTTCAAACGCCAACTAAAATTTCTAAATAAATATTGAATTGTAATGGAATTTTCTAGGCCAAAATTGTAGTTCCACAGAATTTTCTATACAAAAATAAAATTTCGACGAAATATTCAATCACAAACTATAATTTATAAAAAATTTTTTATATAAAATCCAAATTCTATTTGTTTTTGTAAAAACAAATTGCTCTATAAAAGAAATTAATAGTATATATTTTTTTTTTTTTTTAAATAATTCTTTACCGAAAAAAATGTCAGAAAAATTCTTTATAAAAAAGTCAAAAAAAAAAATCTATTTTCGAAAAAAAAAAAATAATTTTGGCGAAATTTTCTATAAGAAAATTCATTTCATTCATTCATCATCCAATTTTGACGAAAATTTTTATATGAAAATCCTATTTCGACAATATTTTCTATAAGAAAATCCAATTTCGACAACATTTTCTATGAGAAAATCCAATTTCTACGAATCTGTATAAAAGGAAATCCAATTTCTACGAAATTTTATAAAAGAAAATCTAATTTTCTATAAGAAAATCCAATTTCGACGAAATTTTCTATAAGAAAATCCTATATTGACAATATTTTCTATAAGAAAATCCTATTTCGACAATATTTGCTATAAGAAAATCCAATTTCTACGAATCTGTATAAAAGGAAATCCAATTTCTACGAAATTTTATAAAAGAAAATCTAATTTTCTATAAGAAAATCCAATTTCGACGAAATTTTCTATAAGAAAATCCTATTTCGACAATATTTTCTATAAGAAAATTGAATTCAATGAAATTTTATATAAGATAATCCAATTTCGACGAAATGTTCTACAAAAAAATCCAATTTCGAAGAAATTTCCTATTAGAAAATCCAATTTCAAATACCATTTTTTCTATAAGAAAATCCAATTTGGACGAAATTTTCTATAAGAAAATCCAATTTGGATGATATTTTCTATAAGAAATATCCAATTTTGACGAAATTTTCTATAAGAAAATCCAATTTCAGGGAAAATTTTTATATGAAAATCCTATTTCGACAATAGTTTCTATAAGAAAATCCAATTTCGACGAAATTTTATATAACAAAATCAATTAAAAAAAATTTAAATTTCAACAATATTTTTTACAAGAAAATCAAATTGAGAAAAAAAGTCGCATTTCGACGAAATTTCTTTAAAAAATCCATATTCATCAAGATTTTTAAGAAAATCTCTGTAGAGATTATTGTCGATGTTGACATCTCTCTCTTTACATCTCCCTGATTTTCAATCCAACATAACATTCGCTCAACTACGGATACCCTACTCCTCTTCCAATGTCTTTCCTAATAGTTCTCAATATCAAAACATTATTTTGGTACTCATATCATATTTTCGAACGCACACACACACACTGACAAAACACTATCTACACGTGTTCTCTGTCTTCAGTTTGCTATTGAGCCACTACAAGTGAAGGGGGACCCATGTAATCGAAACCACACACACACACACACAACACTCCATCACACTTCCTAATCCATTTAGAAGACAATTTTCATAATCATGAATGTCACACAACATGTCCATGACACATCCGAGCCAACGAACCAACATTCTTTCCAAGCCCATAAGAAAAATATCAGACAGACACATGGACAGACGGACAGAAATCCTTTGGCCATACTTCGATCCACAAGACAAGACACAATGCAAGAAAAAATATTTGTATAGTGTCGTCTGTCCTCAGTGCTTCGGCAACGTTAGCGACTAATCGGTGTCCATGTTGTGCGAAAGGATGGATGACCAAGTATGGGCGGGGACACGTGGAGGATGTATTGGTTGTGTGGGGGGGGCCATTCATATGTTAATATTCAAAGAATGACAATAATGTCATCGCCAATGTACGAGAGTTGTTCTCGTGCGTGTGTAACGAGTTATGTCTCTGTGTGTTTGTGTTAGACAAATGTCTAACAAACTAATACTATTATAATCATTACCACCACAACTACTGCTGCTGCTGCTGCTGCTGGCGATTGAAATGAGGAATCTAACAACGAACATCAGCTCAGTTATTCAATAAAGGCATTCGTGTTATCAGCTATTAGAGAAATGAGACGACAATTATTTCGGTGCGAGAATGAGAGCCAGTGACGTGGAAAGTGGGTACAAGTCAAATATGTGAGATTTGGCAACAATTTTGTATAAAACCATCAAAAGTATGGAAAACACAAAAATTGACGACGCAATTTAGGTTGAGAAACCATAACTACGAATAGAATTTTCTAGGAGAACAAATAATTTTTTACCGTACTTTCGATTAAAAGCCAAAATTCGACAAAGTTTTCTAAAAGAAAACTTACATTCAATAATTTTCTAAAAAAACTCATCATTCTAAAAAAATTGTGATGAAATTGCTTTAAAAAATCTAATTATACGATTTAAAACAATCCCTATAGCGACCAAGTTTTCTACAAAAAATAAAATTTCGACAAATTTTTCTATAACTTAAAAAAATAAAATTTCGACAAAAATCTCTAAAAAATTAAATGACTAGAAATTTTTTTTTAAAAAAAAAAATTTTACGTTGTATTAAAAAAAAAAATTTTGACGTTACTTGAAAAACAAAAAAAATCGACAAAATTTTCTGTAGGCAAATTTTGGCAAAATTTTCTATAAGCAAATTTTGGCAAAATTTTCTATAAGCAAATTTTGGCAAAATTTTCTATAAGCAAATTTTGGCAAAATTTTCTATAAGCAAAATTTCGACAAAATTTTCTATAAGCAAAATTTCGACAAAATTTTCTATAAGCAAAATTTCGACAAAATTTTCTATAAGCAAAATTTCGACAAAATTTTCTATAAGCAAAATTTCGACAAAATTTTCTATAAGCAAAATTTCGACAAAATTTTCTATAAGCAAAATTTCGACAAAATTTTCTATAAGCAAAATTTCGACAAAATTTTCTATAAGCAAAATTTCGACAAAATTTTCTATAAGCAAAATTTCGACAAAATTTTCTATAAGCAAAATTTCGACAAAATTTTCTATAAGCAAAATATCGACAAAATTTTCTATAAGCAAAATTTCGACAAAATTTTCTATAAGCAAAATTTCGACAAAATTTTCTATAAGCAAAATTTCGACAAAATTTTCTATAAGCAAAATTTCGACAAAATTTTCTATAAGCAAAATTTCGACAAAATTTTCTATAAGCAAAATTTCGACAAAATTTTCTATAAGCAAAATTTCGTCAAAATGTTCTATAAGCAAAATTTCGACAAAATTTTCTATAACAAAATTTCGACAAAATTTTCTATAGCAAAATTTTCACACAACTTTCTAGAAGAAAATTTCGACCAAATTGTCTATGAGCAAAATTTCGTTACATTAAAAAATCTATGAAATTTTCTATAAAGAAAGAAAATTTTAATTAAAAATTTTTAAATTTTGTGTAGAGAAAACAAATTTGACGGAATTCAAAAAAAAATAAGTTTCGAAGAAATCGTTTAGCAATCTGAACATTTTACACTAAATGTCACGAACTGAAATTTCGGCAAGATTTGAAATTTAGTCTAAATTATATTTTTATATATTTTTTTTTTGGAGAACATGTTTATATTTCGAGAAAATTTGAACACGTTTTTTTCTGGAATTTTCTTGTATTCTATTATAACTGTTTTAGTTTTCTGAGTTATACCACTTTAGCAATTAACGTCACTTGTATATGTGAATGCGGAAGACTGCTGTCGATTGAATCGAGTATTTCTTTTTCATTTTCTGTGCATCAACTAGGCCCGATTACGATTGAGTGTGTCTATAGACGTGTACTTGTTCGTGCGCGTGTGTGTGTGTGTGTGCGTGCGTGTGTTTGAATTACTTTCTGTGTGTGAATGTGGCTTTGGTTGGGAGGTTACCAGGAATGCCCATCAATAGGATTTTCCTATCAACTAGAGAAGCGGATGCTGTCGGTTTCATTTGATTTGTTGAAGTTTATTAGTCAACTGTCACAATGTCCGTCCCGCTCAGTCTGTGCGCTCCTTCAGCCTATGCGGATGAATTCGATGTAAACTCTTATTTTATGAAGTGTCTGCTGTCTAGTAACTCTTTGTGCATGCACATGTGTGCCGCAGTATGTAAAAATATGCGAATGTTTGCTGATGTCATTTGTTAATGTGTTGAGTGGGTGGGTGGGTGTGTATTTGGTGGGTGGGAGTACATCTTGCAATGATTGCTTAATATATTATTATGACATGTCGGATGATTATGCGGTTCCAAAGATACACCGAGTGATACTGCCATGGAGACATTTCACCAAACAAACCCATCTCTCTCTCACTCTCTCTCTCTGTATGTGTGTGTGTGACGGAGGTATTGAGAGGAGATTTGTGTTTATGATAAATGTTGGTTGGCATGGGCTTCGTCACTTCGGTTCTGTCGGGCAGAGACGTATACCAACACGTGCATGCAAGTGAATGCCTGTCTCTGTTTGTGTGTGTGTGTGTGTGTTGGTCCTGTTATTAGAAAATGTATTTCGAAATTATGGCCACTTATACAGTCATCATGTCATTTGGGTCTACATATGCTTGTGTTCTGGCAGTGGTTTTGAAAACTGGTGGGGAGGAAATTGTTCTGTATTTATGGTTATTAATAAACATTAAAATTATGTTGGAGTGGGCACAGCCGATTCGAATCGATGCGACAAGAGGATAAGGGAGCATGAATGTATTTGAAGCTATTAATAGAGGGTTCGCTCAGAGTCATGTAAATAAATTAGGTTTCTCAGTAACCGGAAAAGTATTGGCGTAGTTACCGGTGGGCCATTCTGTTGCACAGGCTAATGAATAGTTCGAGAGCACGTCCACGAAGCCAAACAAAAAGAATACGCATTTTTTTTTAAGTTTAAACAAGTTTTTCTGAAATTTCTACAAGATTTCTCTAAATTCAAGATAATCTAAAATTCAACAACATTATCTAGAAATTTCAATTTTTTTAAAAAAATAAAATTTTGGACTAAATTTTTAAAATAAAATTTTTAAAATAGAATTTTCGACTACATTTTTTAAATAAAATTTTCGACTAAATTTTTTAAATAAAATTTTCGACTAAATTTTTTAAATAAAATTTTCGACTAAATTTTTTAAATAAAATTTTCGACTAAATTTTTTAAATAAAATTTTCGACTATATTTTTTAAATAAATTTTTTTACTAAAAATAAAATTTTCGACTAAATTTTTAAAATAAAATTTTCGACTAAATTTTTAAAATTTTCGACTACATTTTTTAAATAAAATTTTCGACTAAATTTTTAAAATAAAATTTTCGACTAAATTTTTAAAATAAAATTTTCGACTACATTTTTTAAATAAAATGTTCGATGAATTTTTTTTTTAAAAAGTGATTTTCGACGAAATTTCCTATTAAAAAAAATTTCGACGAAATTTCCTACAAACAGAGAATTTCGACGACATTTTCTATAAACAGATAATTTCAACAAAATTTTTCTATAAACAGAAAATTTCGATAAAATTTCCTATAAAAAGAAAATTTCGACGAAATTTTCTATAAACAGAGAATTTCGACGAAATTTTCTATAAACAGAGAATTTCGACGAAATTTTCTATAAACAGAGAATTTCGACGAAATTTTCTATAAACAGAGAATTTCGACGAAATTTTCTATAAACAGAGAATTTCGACGAAATTTTCTATAAACAGAGAATTTCGACGAAATTTTCTATAAACAGATAATTTCGATGAAATTTTCTATAAACAGATAATTTCGATGAAATTTTCTATAAACAGATAATTTCGATGAAATTTCCTATAAACAGAAAATTTCGACGAAATTTCAACAAAAATTTTTTTTTCCACAAAAATTTTTTTTTTCAACAAAATTTTTTTTTTCAAGAAAAATTTTTTTTTCGCCAAAATTTTTTTTTTCAAGAAAATTTTTTTTTTTCAACACTTTTTTTTCAACAAATTTTTTTTTCCATATTTCAACGGGCGCCATCGGCGCATTACAACTTACTAGTTTTCTATAAACAGAAAATTTCGATAAAATTTCCTATAAAAAGAAAATTTCGACGAAATCTTTTCTTTTACTCTGTCACATTCTCTGAAACCTCATTTTCCCAACATTTCCTACCGACTGTTTTCTGATGACACTTCTTTTTGACCAACTTTCTGTTTTGGCCAAGTCACCAGGGACTTTCCTCGTCCGTTGTTGTTGGAGCGCGCGTGTGTTTGTGTATTTGTCATGTGTGGCCATGACCATTGAAGAATTTACTCCGATGTGCTTCTCGCACATCACGAACACTGTGGGTCACAGTCAGGGTTTTTGTTTTTGTGTATGAAGTTTCCATGCCTGTTGTTGTTGTGGTGATAGTTGGTGTTGTTGTCGTTGCTGTGTGTGAGAGTGTGTGACGCACTTTATGGATTTTTATTTATTTCAGTTTTTGCACAGTAAGTGTTGATTTCGACACAGTCGTCTTAAATGGAATACAATTATTTGCTACAATTCCACAAATTACACAAAAAACAATAACAATTTCTGTATTAGCTCATTATTGTTCACAGTGGGGGCCCAGCTCATGACACCAAACACGTTGCGACACATTGTTAATGCGAATGGTGGTGGATGACGATACGGTGGCTATTTGCTGCTGCCGCCCTCAGCCACCTGTTGCTATCGCTCGCCACTGTTTCGCTGGCTGTTGTCAGTTGCACGGGTTGGCCGGGCAAATGCAAAGTTTCTCTTTCTGTTGGGCCTTTAATTTACGATGAGAAGTCTCCGCATGGAAATGTATTGTTTTCATTGTTGGTAGAGGCCGTTGCTGGGTATTTCTTGATCAGAGCCATAAATTGTTGCCACATTCTCATGTGTGTGTGTTGGAACGTCATACCCAGTGCTTTTGTATGACCTCTGTTTTTTTCTTGATTCACTTAGTTTGCTGCTGTTGTAATTGTTACTGATGCTATTGCACACAATCTGTCAGGGTCGTCGCGAATACTCGATTGTACGAAACAAAGTGGCCTTTTCCAATTGACAATATCATCATTTCCTATATGGAAAGGGAGAGTTGGAGTTGGACGTCGAAAAGTTTTGAGGTGTTGCCAAAAATTAAATATTTTAAATAAACTATGTACACCATAAAGGCAGTTTAAGTGTTTTTTTTAAATGCAAATTAAGATGAAAGTAAATATTTTCAATTGTGACAATAAGTTGTATGGCGATCATCATCAAACTGAAAAGGAAGAGGATATTTCTGTTTGCATTAAAATATCACATATGTTTCATCATTTGGATCACCTGAAAATGTCCAAGGGGCCGGATTTAAACTGCATGTAGTTATAGAAATTATATAATGCACAGCTCATCGATATCGGATAAGTTCCACGTCTGTTCCTTTACGGAAGTTTGGGGAAAATTCGTTTTTATCTTGCTGAACTAAAAAAATTCAAAAATGGAGATTTTCCACTAACAGAAACAAAACTATATGAAGAAAATTGATCAATAACACATAAACCGAAATTAAAAATTTAATTTATTTAAATACAATTTTTAAAAATTAAATTTTTTTATGAAACTGAAATATTAGCGACATTTTTTATGAAACTGGAATTTTCTACGAAATACTCGCAACAAATTTAATTATGAGGATTTCTTCACTGTAACTGAAATTGATTCTGTACAAACACTGGCCAATTGAATTTTGCTCCATGCTGGCTGATATATACGATTTTCGCAAGCCACACCTGATCACGTTTTACGGATTCATTGGGCATTTGCTTTGGATCACTCGAAGGTTTTTTTTTACAAAAATGATTTTTTTTCATTACATTAACATGTTTTCTTTTTAATATTTTCCACGAAACATCTTTGAAATATTTTCATTTATTTTTTAAACATGAAACAAATTCAAAGCATTTTCTTTTCATCAATTTAATGCATCAAGGAAAATGTTTATAGTTTATATCGTAAGAGCCAACAAGAAAAATTCACAGGACGGACAGAGGTTTTTGTGGTGGTAAAGAAAAATAAATTGAATTTTCTATCAGACCGATTATGAAAACTCCCAGGAAGACAAAGCCCCTTTTTTCTAAACAGATCGGAAGAATAATGATAAGGGACCATTTGACTGCCGCCGGTCACACACAATTTCTAATATTTTCCAATTAAGAGCGTTTAACAATTTTCTATCCAATTTCATTGAAAAGCGAGTTCCGAGTGCAACTTTTTCATTGACTTAATGAAACTTTTTCATTGCTTTAGAGAAATTTTTTTTAGTGATTCCAGTAGACCATTTATATCACATTAACGTAAGTTTTTCATTAATGTAAATTTTATATTAAACAACTGAAACGTTGTCGTAACATCAGTAAAACATTTTCGTAAATATAACCGTTTCATTGCTTCAATAATTTTCCATATTTTTTTTTAATGACATTTTTTCATTGATTTAATGAAATTTTGTCATTGAAATTTTGTAATGCAACTTTTTCATTTATCCAGAAAAACCTTTTCGTAATAATTTGCTTCAATAATTTCTTATATTTTTTTTAATGAAATTTTTTCATTGCTTTAAAGAAATTTTGTCATTGCTTTAATGAGATTTTTTCATTAATTCAGTAGACCATTTGTAATACTTTTATGAAAATTTTACCTTAATGTCAATTTTATATTAAACAACTGAAACTTTGTCGTAACATCAGTAAATCACTAAAACAGTAAATATAACCGTTTCATTGCTTCAATAATTTTTTATATTTTTTTTAATGACATTTTTTCATTGATTTAATCTAATTTTTTCATTGCTTCAATAATTTTTTATATATTTTTTTTATGAAATTTTTTCATTGCTTTAATGCAAATTTTTCATTAATCCATTAGACCATTTATATCATTTTTAATTGTTTTCTATTTTCTAATTTTTAATTATTTTCTAATGAAACTTTTTCATTGCTTTAATGCACGTTTTTCATTGGTTTAATGCAAGTTTTTCATTGTTTTAATGCAACTTTTTCTATTGCTTCAATAAAACGTTTTCATAGCTTTAATGTTGATTTTACATTGCACAAGTGCAATTTGGTCGTGACATCAGTTCATGACATTTTCGTTGATTTTTCGACATTGTGAAAAATGTCGTTCATGGGTGGCTCAATATATAGTCGATGTCCTTATAGAGTAACAACATGTTTAAAATTAATTTTATATTTTGTGAAAAGTGACACAAACACCCCCCCCCCCCCCCCATCAGTTCTTCATTCCGGCCTCACCTTATGTAATCCATATTACAATTTGGTTTTTTATTTTTATTTTTTTTTTTGGAAGGGATTTCCTTGTAACAACTTTATTGGGCGATTATGTTCCACTTTCTTTCCTAATCTTTACTCTGTCTTTGCTGTAGTAATCTGCCATGCGAAGTTTATCGCATCAATGAATGCATTTAACAGAAATGTACTTAACTTGGCCCCCTGTCCCACCTCTGGCCTCCCGCCTATCGAACTGTGTACCTAACTGTACAGCAGATAAATCACAACAGTTTAAATCTGCCTCTTGTTCGCCCCCTTAAGGAAAATACTTTACGTTAAATTCTAAAACTCTTAAGCTGTTGATTAACATTTAAGCTTTTTTCCATATTGATGACATTTTCAAAACTAAAATCTCTCACTCTCTTACGCTCTGAGTATTCTTTTAAAGTAACAGCGTCTGAGAACTCTCGGTCGAGAGTGAAAGTCTGTGTTTACTTTCACACAGAAACTGTTCTACACATTTCCGGTTTTGTTTGTTATTTTTTTTTTGTTTGCTCTCCTCCGTCACTTTCGTTCATTGGGACTTGCGCTTCGGTTGGTGTTGTTATCCTGCTTACCGCTTGGATTCGATGTAAACGCTTAAATGTTATTAACAGAGACTACTCACGAGATAACAGAAAGTTTAGCTGTGACTGCCAGCCTGCCACCACCACCAACCAACAGTGGAGCAGAGGAATTTTCAAGTTTTACCTTTAGTTAATTTTTATACGTTAGTGATGAAACACGCTTTAAGGAAACTACGCGGCTAAAAAGAAGAAAACACATTCGAATAACAAAAACAAAACAAAATAAAATAAATTAAAATAAAATAAAAGAAAAGAAAATGTTTTGAATTTTATTTCGTACCTTCGCCCCATGTGTATATAGAGAAAGATATCGCTAAATAATTGGTGAAATGAAATAAATTAGAGAAAAAAAAAAAGTTAAACGAAAAAAAAGATTAAAAAAATTGGAATTGTGTTTGGCAAATATTATTTCAATTGTAAGTCATCTTCGAAATACTATTAAGCGCCGGCGCTTTAAGTTCTAGGCAAAGGGTGAAAGAAAGAACTATTTTCAAATAAAAGAACCAAAAAATGTATATTTTTTTCTTCAGAAATACCAAGATGAAGTGAAAATAAAATAAATTTAAAAAAAAAACACATTTTAATTAAATTGGATTGTGAATTAAACAAAAAAAAATATGTGATAAGAAAACTACTTGAGGTTTCTTTAAGAAATTAATGAAAAATTAATTGAGTTCTAGTGTTCGTTCATCGACCTATTCAGTGAAATGTTTTTTCAAATTTAAATAGCTAACCAAACAAAGAAAATAAAATTAAAAACAAATCACTTCAACAATAAAATAATAAATTCTCAGTTTAACAAATAATAATAATAATTTTATATTAGGAAAAAAAAGGATAACAAAGCAATTATTTTTAATAAATTCTCTTGTAATAAAAAATAAGCAAAAAAAAAATATTTTTTTCAAACTCAAAAAAACGTTTTTTAAATATTTTGAAAAAATACCAAGAACAACGAAAAAAAATGTGTGAATAAACGAAAAAAATGGAAAACATAAAAATCCTATTAAAAATGATTATTAAATACAAATTTCATTTTTTGTTTTGTTTTCTATCAAAAACAATTTGTGATCATCAACGGGTGTTTTTTTTTCTAGAGCTAGTGAACTTTCAATGATAATCCAACAAGAGGTGTTATTTTGGTATTCAAAGAAAAATGGTATTTTTTGAGATAATTAATCGAATGTTTAATTCACAATAAAGAGGAAGGTATGCTGTTAAAGAATGAAAAACAACATCAGCCAAATGGCCATCACGACCACGCTTACAGGACCATATCCTTTTGAAATGAAATTTGCCATAAGATTTTCAAAATTTTTGTAGTGAAATTTTTAATAATTTCAATAAGTTGTTGAAGCGTGTATTTTTTCATTTGTTATTAATGGCATAGTTTCTACTTGTCAAATGTCAATGAATAAAAGCTTCAAAGGGTGACAGCTACCGAAATACCGGGTGATTCAAAATAACACCTCTTGCTGGAGAACCCTGTACAATACTGAAATACAGTCAACTCGCGGAAACGTGAACTAATTATTGTTGAGGGTGTTCACGTTTTTGGAATCCTGCAATTGTTCAACAAGATAGTGCTGTTTTATCTCTGAAAGGAACTTCTATTAATTCAAAAAAAATAAAAAGTTTTTTTTGATTAAAAACCAATTCATTTTGGGAACAGAGTAACTAAAATTCGTTGTCCAATGCGAGTATAATTAACAAAACAGTCAGTTATCTTTTATTAGAGACCTCTGTCGAGTCAATATGGTGTTCACGGTTGTGGGTCGTTCATGTTTTAGAATGTTCACGTTTTTGCGTGTTGACTCTGACATATAATTTCATGGCATTTATTTCCATCGCCGCTTTGAGTTACAAGATCAATTAGACCAATCCAATTTTTGACCAGATTTTCCAATAAATCTGAATATTTGCTCGCAAAGCTTCAAAGCGTGGTGGTTTTTCAGCCCGATAAAAAGTGATAGCACCACATCCGTGAAATAAAGTTATCACTAAATTGTCTGTGGTGCAATAAGACGTTTATTAGGCGACCTGTGTGAAAAGTTGCGCCGGCTTGTTGAAAACAAATATTCGCTGACCCATCATTATTTCTCTCCATTTGACAAAAAAAACCACCGCTCATATAGCTTGCATTCGAGAACAACACACTCTTAAACCAAATTTGTCATATATTGCAATTATTTTAAAATATATTAAAACAAAAAATGTCTTAGGTAAATAAATAAAAAAATTTTTTTTGAAAAAATAATTAGAAAAAAAAAATTTCGTTCCAAAAATTTTTTTTTAATATTTTCCCTTGAAAGATAAATGTTTTTTTTTAAAAAAATAATTAAAAAAAATAAATTTCGTTCCAAAAATGATTTGTTTATTTCATAATTAATAAGACATTTTTGGAGGGCTTACTTTTTTTTTTTCCAAAAATGTTTAGAGATTTTTTTTTAAAAAATAATTAAAAAAAATAAATTTCGTTCCAAAAATGATTTGTTTATTTCATAATTAATAAGACATTTTTGGAGGGCTTACTTTTTTTTTATTAATATTTTGCCTTTGAAAATTATATAAAAAAAAGGTTTGTTTCTAAAAATATCTTGTTAATTATAAAATAATTACAATTTTAATATAATAAAAATTATGAATAAAATTTTTTTTTTTCAAAAATTTTTTTTTTTTAAAAATAATAATAAAAAAAAAATTTCGTTCTTAAAATGAATTGTTTATTTCATAATTAATAAGACAATTTTGGAGGGCTTACTTTCTTTTTTTTAATATTTTGCCTTTGAAAATTATATAAAAAAAAAATGTCTTTAAAAAAAAAATAATGTTTGTTTCTAAAAATATCTTGTTAATTATAAAATAATTACAATTGTAATATAATAAAAATTATGTATAAAAAATTTTATTTTTTAATTATTTTTTTTTAAAAAAATTTTCGTTCCAAAAATAATATTTCATAATTAACAACAAATTTTTGGAAACAACAATTATTTTTTAACATTTTTTTTAATATTTTCCCTTTAAAGAAAAATGTTTTTAAAAAAAAAATATCTTGTCTTTTTATAAAATAATAACTCACATGTGTGGTTCGAATCTCAAAACTAGTAGCAATACTTGTTGTTCATTTCGTAGGTTACATTTCCTCCCACTCACACACCGTCAAACAAGTGTTATTCGAAAATCGATAGAAATTCACACACTCAAACACACACACACATCGCGGTCTCATGCCTTTGGACTACAATGAAATTGAAACTGTAATTACTTAAAAATATTATAAGAGCGTTAATGTAATGATTTTTGCCTCGTATAAAGTGGAGTGGTGTGGGGTTAGGGGTGGCTACCCACAATTAGAAAATAATGAGGAAGGATTTCACCAATTGTTGGAAACAAAAAAACTTCGCCAAAGGTCAATAGTTATTAATACCAAGAGTATTTTCGGAAGAAGTTCTTTAATGACAGGAAAATAGAAAAAAACGAGTATATACATATGGTTATCTTAATACAGAAAAGGACCCAATGTGAGTCTTCTAATACACATTCTGTTGAAATTTCAAGCAAATTTAATGGAAAATAAAAAAAAATTCTAAGTAAAACAAAAAAGGCTCACACACACAGTTTTTTGAAAGACAAAAAAGGCCCTAACTCTTACTTTTCTTTTCTTTAATAAGAGAAAAATATAAAAAGAAAGTCCAGTTGCCTTTATATAAAAAGGCCCCAACTCATTATTTCTTTGAAATTAGTTTTTTTTATTAATTCTTGTAGGGTGACTTCTAATACACATTCTGGTGAAATGTCAAGCAAATTTAATGCAAACTAAAAAAAAAAGTTCTAAGCAAAACAAAAAAGGCTCACACACACAGTTTTTTGGAAAAAGGCCCTAACTCTTACCTTTTTTTTCTTTAATGAGAGAGAACTATAAAAAGTAATCCAGTTATGCATATTGTTACTTTTTATAAAAAGGCCCCAACACAATATTTTTGGATTTTGTTTTTTTTTATTAATTCTTGTAGGACGACTTCTAATACACATTCTATTAAAATTCTAAGGAAATTTAATGGAAAATAAAAAAAATTCTAAGTAAAACTAAATAGGCTCCCACACACAATTTTTTGAAAGAAAAAAGGCCCCAACTCACTATTTTTTGAATTGTGTTTTTTGATTAATTCTTGTAGAGCGACTTCTAATACACATTCTGTTGAAATTTCAAGCAAATTTAATGGTAAATAAAAACAATTGTTAATAGTTTTTTATCATCGACCTTTGGGGTAAATTTGTCCAAAAATTAATTTGGCCTCGCAATTCTTTGAATTGCATCTTCAGGGGATGCAAATATAAATTCTTGAACTAGTAGTGTGACTATAATCGTATGTTGTTTGTTTTGTGAGCCAAACAAAAAATTCCAACTCAGAGTTTTTTTTTTTTTTTTTTTTTTTTTTTTTTTTTGTGAAGCCCAAATCTTACTTTTCTCACTAACTACAAAAAAAAAATGTAAATTATGAATTCCTCATTAAGTTGTGAGAAAAAAATACATTTACGACAATGTCTGTAAACCGTGTACTCTCTCCCTGCGGACACCTCTCGTAAACGGACACTTTTTTTTCTGTACCAATCCGCTTCAGTTATTTCGTGTACTTCTCTCATAAGTGGACAAAGTTCTCAGTCCCTTAAGTGTCCGATTATGAGAGTGTTTAAGTTTTCTTTCATTCTACTTAAAAAGTGTTTTTTTCATGAGTTAGGGCCTTTTTGTATTAAGGTAAAGCAAGAGGTCCCAATGTGAGTTTTAAACATAGAAATGAAATAAATCGGTATGTGAAATCCTAAGACCTAAGAGAACATTCTGCACGAATGGTCGGTGCTTAATGGGTTAATGTCATTACAGCGTCTTAATGACCGTGTCTGTTCATGGATAAGAATTACATGTAAATAGGAAATTGATGTAAGTCTGCCTACCCTAATAGATGACCCCAATTAATTGTAATGATCGACCCCCCCCCAAAAAAAAAATTTCAGTGGGAAATTTCGAACACGTGTTAGACATTTCCAACAGAAGAAGGACAACGAATCCTTTTAAATGACATATTTGACATTCACATTCAAATGTTTGGTTTACTGAAAAGACAAAGTTGGAGATTTTTGGCAAAAGCTTTAAATCAAAATTAAATCCATCTTAAAATCAAAGTAATGGATCGGTGGGGAGCAGGGCGAAGTCACAGTCTGACAAATTTGCCCGTAGTGGGATTCGAAAAATGTGCTCGACTCCTACTGCGATTCTTATTGACTTGGACCCGATTTACACGTTGATGTTCCACCCAGGTTGTGAGAATGAAAATTTGAATAACAAATATATTTTTTGACATTGTCAGTTTGACACTTCGCAAGCGTATTTGTCATCGTGTAAATGCCCCTGACTTTACGAAGGGATTTCCACAAAATTTTGTAAATTGGAACTTAGATTTCCCATAAAGTAAATAAAATATTTTGAAAACAAATGAATCTGTGAATATTTTTTAAAATTTTAAATATTTTCGCTTACATTAACTTTTTTTTATGTTTAAAAAGGATCGGAGGACGAAATTGCAATTGTCGAAATGTTCTAATTGAATAGCTGAAGTCGCAGTCGAGCTTTTTAAAAATGCTGGAGTTGCAGTCGACTCCACTGCTCTGGTGGGGAGTATGCGCTTCTGGGAAGAAGTTTCCATGAAGAAACTCAAGGGGAACGTCGGTGAGCTGTTTTCCTTATCGTTGTTATATTCACAGACTGGGACCGACCTCCGGAAGGCAAATCTTTTTCCAGAGAAGTTTCATATGGCTGAGACATGACTTTGTTACTCCTAAACCCTCTAGATTCAATTGTGGCCAAATGTTTCCTCTCCCACCAACTTGTTATTCTTGTTATTCCAAGTTTAAACGATTTCTCTGCCTTCAACTTGAAAGCAAATGTTATTAAATTTCTCAAAAATTAACTGCAATCATTAGAGCAACTGCTCTTCACCTAGTAGATGATTTCACTCTCAAGTGTTGGCAACAATTTAAAACTTTCCTCTGGTACACAGGAAATATTGAAGAGGTCCATTGCCAGTTTTCCCCCCACCACTGAGTACCATTGAGGGCATGTCTTCGAGGAAATACTTTGAAGCACTTGACGAATATGAATTTTTTTTTTTTGTATACAACTCTTCACATTCTTAACATGTGAGTCTCTAAGTTTCCCAGAGAACCCCCCGATGCCATTTCAATTGTCTACCTTTTACAAATCCTTTTTTTCTGTCCAATTCAATTTACTATACACATACACATGATATGTGGCAGGATTAGAAGTATTTACAGAATATTTGTTTTCATCACCCTCCATCCCATTCACCCCCCTTTTAATTTCCATAAACTTGTATTAGTTAGTTGTGTCGTTCCGGTAATCTGAAATGATTCCTCTTGTTCCGTGTCGGACAAACTGTTTACCCGGCCAGCAATAGTTTCACTTGCATACACAGGATAATCAGAACGACAACGAGAACGACGACGACGGCGACATGTTTTTGTCGGTCGTTTTAGATGAGAATCCGTTTGGGTGTTTTTCTGCTGCTGCTGCAGCTGCCGCCACAAAAACCACAAAAGTACTTTTGCTCGGTGCTATTTAAACGAGCAAACGAGTGAATATTTAATGACGTAGTGTTTTTTTCTTTTTTGAAATTTCATAGTGCACCCGTCCCAGTGTCGGTCTGACTGACAAACGAACGGTCTATAAACATAGATTTTTATGTGTAATATTAAAATGGCTGCAATGATATGTTCTGTTGGTTGTTGTTGTGGTTTTTTTTTGTCTCTTTTCCTCATTTTTACAACTTAACACTGATTTCAGTTTGACATGCAATGCAGGGAAGTGCCACACAGTGGTACACTTTTCGGAGGTGGGCAATTGTGTGCAATGATCTGGAAAATCAAATGGTAGACAAGAGGAGATATGCTAGATTTGGAAAGTCGCTCTATGGCGAAGAAGGGGGTGGGCCAAAAAGTCACCATGTAGTTTGGAAAGTTTAATAACTTTAAATTTTATCTGAAGAAACAAAAAATGAAAGTAAAAAAGTCAATTCATTACTATCATGCTGCATAAGTATGATAAATTGAATTGTTTGAAATTTTTTCAATACTAACCCACTTAGCGGCGGGTATTTTTTTTTAAATTTTTTTTTTATTTAATTAGAAATTGTTTTCAAAATTAACCCACTTAGCGCAGGATATTTTTTTTTAAATTTTTTTTTTGGTTTAATCTGAAAATGTATGAATTTTTTTCAATATTAACCCACTTAGCGCCGGATATATTTTTTTTAAATTTTTTTTTTTGGTTTAATCTGAAAATGTATGTTTTTTTTCAATATTAACCCACTTAGCGCCGGATATATTTTTTTTTAATTTTTTTTTGATTTAATCTGAAAATGTATCTATGAATTTTTTTCAATATCAACCCACTTAGCGCCGGATATTTTTTTAAAATTATTTCTGATTTAATCTGAAAATGTATCTCTGAATTTTTTTCAATATTAACCCACTTAGCGCCGGATATTTTTTTTTTTAATTTTTTCTGGATTTAATCTGAAAATGTATCTCAGAAATTTTTTCAATATTAACCCACTTAGCGCCGGATATTTTTTTTTAAATTTTTTTTTTTTTTGGTTTAATCTGATTGAACCCACTTAGCGCCGTATATTTTTTTTTTAAATTTTTTTTTTTTGATTTAATCTGAAAATGTATTTGAATTTTTTTCAATATTAACCCACTTAGCGCCGATTTTTTTTTAATTTTTTTTTATTTAATATGAAAATGTATCTCTGTTTTTTTAAATATTAACCCACTTAGCGCCTAATATTTTTTTAAATTTTTTTTTAATTAATCTGAAAATGTATCTCTGAATTTTTTTTCAATATTAACCCACTTAGCAGCGGGTATTTTTTTTTTTAATTTTTTTTTTTGGATTTAATCTGAAAATTTTCCTCTGATTAAATTTCTTCGCTGATTGTCCCTTGCATTTTTCATCGTCTCCCGTACTTTTAAGAGGACGGTGGCCCCAAGTGGGTTAAATGAAGAATTCCCCAAAAAAAATCTCATACAAAATTGGGCTGTTTTTCATAATTTTTAGGTTTTTTCATATGAAAAATGCCCCAAAAATTTAACAATGGAAAATTCCGGCATTTTCTTATTTTGGATATTTTTTTTTTTTTTTGCGACAAACAATTTTTTTTTAGTATTAAAAAATCATAGAAAAATTTAATTTTAGAAAAATATTTAAAAAAAAATTGTCATATTTTTTCGGGGACAAAAAATATTTTTTAGATTTAAAAAAAAACAATTTTTTTGTGCTAATTTTAGTAAACTGTATGCCTTATTGTCGGCGATTTTTGGAAAATATTTTAAAAAAAATTTATATTTTTTTTTGCTGACAAAAAATATTTTTTTTTTAATTTCCAAAAAAAAAAAATTTCTGTAATTTTTTTTTTTGACTGATTTTAGGTATCTAATTGCCATGATTGGCGGAGAAAATAAATTTTCTTTTTTGGCTGATTTTATTTCCTTATTTTACACATTTTTTTTAAAATTTTTTTGTTGCTTTTTTTTTTATCAGTATCGTCGTCAATGCTGTATGCGAGACCTCCGCCTCCACTGAGATTTTTTTTTTGTGGGAAAATGCATTGATCTTTACAAGAATATCCTGCTCAAGGACACGACAGTTCCTTTGACAATAAACAACTGGTTACTGAAATCACACATCCCACTATATACCGATACTAAACCGGAAATTGTTTCTAATTGCAATTCTTTGGCTCTTTAAGCCGAACTGGCAGACACTCTTATCGGGTAATTCACACTTAACTTTTGCTTAGGAAACTAAAAAAAATCCATAAGTTTACCTACGACCACCTTTTGAAAATATATTTGTTTATTTAAATTTCTCACAGGTGTCTATCCGTTGAATAAACCTCTCTTTCCTCCCGCTTGGGGTAGTGTCGACTTTGAACCCACCAGCTGGACAAGGACCAACCAGGGATGTCAACTTAAATTGTTAAAGCCAAATTTGTCAATAGTTCAGCTACTTTGCGACACAGTCAGTAAATGCGAATGTGCGTTTGCCGGTGTATGTGTTGGTGTGCTTAAGGGTCCAAAAGGTGACTCCAGGGTCCACATCCATATGATATGTGTGTGTGTGTGTATGTACAATTGTTGAAGACTACACAAATACGCTCAGCATCTGTGGAGTGTCAGTGGCTCCAAACTGGTTTCACTTCTCGAGTACTCGTTGAACTCTCAACTTTCCGACAAACAAACAGAGGTGGAAAGAGATGAAGAGAGAGAGAGATGTAGAGAGACTGGCATTTTTATTGTGTTGATAAGGTCAATACAAACGCCATTGTCTTGATATACGAGTTTCGTTTGTGTGTGTGTGTCTGTGGGTCTCTGTGTGTGTGTACAGTGACCATAAATAACAATTTTTTTCGTTTTTTTTGTGTCTTCTGCTGTTCTGTTTGTGTTAGTGATATTCACACATACAGAAAGCGAACTGTATAGAGTTCTGTATGACGAAGTACAACAAACGAGTGCGATGTCTGTACATGTACATGTGTCCATGTCCTGTAGAACAACATCCCATCGTAAATATCCTGCATCGAAATCCCAACAATGAAGAGGAGGATGCAGGCGGCAGGACGGAGGTTGAACAACAGAAAATAAAGTCGCAGCGTTTGAATGTAACAAAAGTAATGAATAAAATTGCCTTTATGTATGACTGACTGTGTACACATGTGAATATGTCGGTATTATTCATTTATTTATTACAGTTTTCCATTGTTCCCTCTTATATCCATTTTTCATAACAAATGTATGGTTTTCTCTTTTTGTTTTCTTCAAATACATTTTTTAGTTGGCGTTTTGCTTGGACGTTTTGGTTAAGTTTTTTTGTTTCTATATTTAAACTTTATTTTGAACTTTGTCAAATCGGTCATACGCCATTTTAAGTTTTTAAAAAATTTTCAAATGTTTTGATTTTTTTCACTATTTTGGGACGGCAATTGAAATTTACTTTAATATTCCCAATCTTGAGCCCAGTGTGAACTGTCGAATACGACAGAGCACAGCATTTTGGGAGAAATTGTGCGTATGCTTAATATTTAAATTCCTCTCAAAAGTCCAATATGAAAATTTTAACAAAATATTCTGAAAAATTCTCCCAAAAATCCAAAATGAAAATTTTAATAAAATATTTTGAAAAAATCTCCCAAATATTATGAAAAATACCCTACATGAAAAATGTTTTGAAAAATCTCACAAATTTGAAAATTTCGCCAAAAATTCTGAAAAAATCCCCGAAACAAATTATGAAAAATTTCCCAATTTTTGTAACTCCCCAAACATTATGAAAAATAACCCAAATGAAAAATTCCACAAATAATTTATATACAATAATCCAATGCAATATCTCCAAAATATTTTGTAAAATGCCCCAAAAAAATGTGAAAAAAATATGAAAATTTCCAAAAAAAAATTCTGAAAAAATCCCCCAAACAAATTATGAAAAATTATCCCAAACAAATTATGAAAAATTATCCCAAACAATTTATGAAAAATTACCCAATACAAAATCCCCCAAATGTAAAATGACCCTCCCAAAAATATGAAGAATACCCCAAAGTAAATTAAAAAATCCCCTCAATATGAAAATGTTTTGTAATCCCCCAAAAATTCTGAAAAAAACCCCAAACAAATTATGAAAAATTACCCAATACAAAATCCCCCAAATGAAAAATGACCCAAAAAAAAATGAGGAATATCCCAAAGTAAATAAAAAAAATCCCCTCAATATGAAAAATTCCCCAAAAATTCTGAAAAAGTCCCCAAATAATAAATATGGGTATTTCCAGGATCGATAACGTGACATTCGTACGCCTTTAAATGTAAAAAAACATGGTAAAAATCAATATTTCCACAAATGTTTTTTACGTGAATACAGCATTTCATCAACACTATTTTTGTTACAAAAGACAAGCATTGGGAACTTGTCGTTATTAAAGAATTTTTGGAAAACATTGGATAGATAACGTGACAAAAAATGGAAGTCATTTGTGACTTGATATTGAAAAAATCAAAATTCTGCGAAATGTGGCCATTAATTAATAAATAAATACTCTTAAAGCATAATAAAGAAATGTAGTTTTCCATTTATAAGAGTTATTTTTATCTAAAACTATTGCTTTATATATTTATAATGTATTTTAGTGATTCGTAACGTGACATCGGTAACGTGACAAAATTTCCACATAGACAACTTCACGTGTTTAGGTCGACAATTGTAAAAAGTTGTTTTGCTTATACTGCCAACTCTTTCTATTTTAAAGATTTCGAAAGCTTCTCTTATGGTCATTATCATAAAACGCTTTGAAAATATCTCTCCATTACAAATAAAAGTGTCTTTTTTGCATGCAGACTGGACGCTTATGTCTTCACGAGAATAAAATTGTTTTACTTCGCAAGATTTGTTTCAGTCGTAGATTCCACAACCTGGTTTTCTGGCGGAATGTATTTCTTAGAGAGCGCTTTCAAAATTATAATTTTTTTATCCTCCGCCTGATGTAAGGACCTTTCAACCTTTTTTAAAGCTTTTCCAAACGCCTGCTTACTGTTATAAGGATTAACGACGTGTTCTTGTTGCTTTGCATTGTTCTGAAGATTTTCCCCTTGCTTTCGCTGCCTTAGACGATCCCTTTCCCGCTTACTTTCCAGAAGGTTATTGTTTTTGTTCTCCAGTTCCTTCAACTTTGCCCGATGTATTTTCATTTTCATTGCAACATTTTGTAGGTACTTCTGGCGCTTGACGGGGTCCGACTTAATTTTTTGTAGACATCGTCGTGATGCTTCTTTATTTTTATTTTTAGCCATCTGCATAAAAAGTGAGCATAATACGTATGTACATTTATGATAACCAATACTTTTTGTTATAATATTTCCCACTTACGATGAGTAACGTGACAAACTTTTGATTGAGATTAAACCTTCTTCAATATCAAAAGCGGACTATTTTTTTTTTTATTTATGTTAAGCACGATTAACTTTATTTAAATAATAATTTTCAGCTTCATTCTTCGACGGGATGAACAGTACTGATAAAAAACAGTGTTTTGGCATCGATAACGTGACACAGAAATAGCAGGACAAAAAAAGGCAAAAATATACGGTTTGTCAAAGCCTACAATGTGTCTATTTATATTTTCTTATTAGTTTATCGTTGGAACAAAATTGTTGAAACAAGATTGCAATAATAAAACATATATATAATAAATAACAACGAAAAGCAAAACCAGAGGAAAGAGTCACAAAAAAAAAAAAATAATATATTGTAAGTTTTTGTGTAAATTTTTCACAACAAAACCAAAAATATGCTTTAAACGCATTATATTCCTTAAATTCAAATAGTTCTTTAACAATATAAATGACAAAAATGGCGGTTTAACCAATTTTAATTTTTTCGTCATGGTTGACCTTTTTCTGGAAATAGCCATATACAATAACCAAATACAAAATTCCACAATTTGAAAATTTCGCCAAAAATTCTGAAAACAAATTATTATACAAAATATAAAAAAGTCCGACCCTTAGTGGGTTAACATTGACAAAATTTCAAACAGTTCGATCAAAAGAACATTTTCAGTCGAAATTCCAAAAAAAAAAAATCCGGCCCTAAGTGGGTTAACATTGACAAAATTTCAAACAATTCGATCAGAAGAACATTTTCAGCTGAAATTCCAAAAAAAAAATAGTTTTTAAAAAAATCCGGCCCTAAGTTGTTTAACATTGACAAAATTTCAAACAATTCGATCAAAAGAACATTTTCAGTCGAAATTCCAAAAAAAAACCGGTTAACATTGGCAAAATTTGAAACAATTCGATCAGAAGAAAATTTTCAGTCGAAATTCCAAAAAAAAATTAAAAAAAAAAAAAATCCGGCCCTAAGTGGGTTAACATTGACAAAATTTCAAACAATTCGATCAGAAGAACATTTTCAGTCGAAATTCCAAAAAAAAAAAAAAAAATTAAAAAAAAATTAAAAAAAAATTAAAAAAAATCCGGCCCTAAGTGGGTTAACATTGACAAAATTTCAAACAATTCGATCAGAAGAAAATTTTCCGTCGAAATTCCAAAAAATTTTAAAAAAAAAATCCGGCCCTAAGTGGATTAACATTGACAAAATTTCACACAATTAAATTTCCACTTGGGATTAACTTATTTTAGAAATACCAAGCACATTGTCCATTTTTAAAACTACTACACCAGATCTGACTGAGGTCCTCAGTCAGAATGGTCCTCAGCCATTTATAATTGAATCGGCTAAAGTATAGATAATTTGTTAAAATTTTTTGTTTTTTTTTTAATGGAAACTCTGAACTTTGTCATTTAACGTTGTCATTCTATTAATATTTATTTATTTATTATCAATATTATTACAAATTATGGAGGAGCAATGGCATCGATCTATTAATATTAATCATACGCACGATTTCAAAAATGTCTGTGCGTAATACAAAGTCGACCATTGTAGTTGTGGTAGACATATGCATGATATGGTGTAATTCACATGACTAGCACGGCTGAAATGACCCACCCTGTATTAATCATTGTAGGTAGCGGCAGAGCGGAGACATTTGCCAAATCGTGCGTATGATTAATATTAATCGAATGAAAAGTTCAACCTTTCCAGTGCTATCCGTAGTTTAGCCGATTCAAATGTAATATTTTGTGCGTATGATTAATATTAATGTAATATAAAGGATACTTGGACGACAAATTGAAATAAGCTTAGAAGTGTGAGAGTTTTAAACCGCGCACAATTTTACAGTCTCCCTATTAGGACGGAGTTTTTCCCTCCCCCAATAAAATACATCCATGATTTTGTCGCTTTTTAGTCAAATTGCATTTTCAATTTGGGATGAATTTTCGTGGCGCTTAATTTCATTCCTTTGGGTTCAACAGGTCCCCAAATCCTTTTAAAATCCATTTACGAAATAATCCTTCTCCAATAAGGGGGCCTTAGTTTGGTCACTCTCCTGTAGTGGTCATTTTCTCTGGCCACCCCACTCTAAACAGAGTTTATGAAACTCCCCCGCCCCCCCATAAGTAAACTATCTATGACCAGATATAGTGGGGGGAAAAAACAACAATAAAGAAATTCCGATAAGTTGAGGCCGGCCGACACAAACTGAAATGTGTTGATAAGTAAAATAAATAAATGCATAACAAATGAGAACAAACAAAAAAAATATACTACAGCAACAGCCAGAGAATGAAAAACAAGCAAAACGAGATTATTTATAAAGTGCGGTCGCTGTGTGTGTGTGTGTGTGATGAGGCAGTGTTGGTCTTAAACCATAACGGAAATACTTTTGTGAGACATTCGCCATGGCAAAGAAAAGCAAAGCATAGAAGAAAAAAAAAACCAAACGGATCGGAAACAGCCGACAACGGAAACCAACACCAAACAGAGCAAATAAACACATACACACACACACACACAGGCAAATACTTTGGAAAACAAAGTGTGGCTCATATAAATAAACATTAAACTAATACTAATACACCGATACTTAGGGACCTTTTTTCTGTTACGTGTGCTGGTTGTTTTTTTTTTCTGTTTCTGTTTTCTTCCTTTGGCTGTTGGTGTGTGAGTGGGGATGTGCGTGCGCGCCCCCCTGTGTGTGTTCATACTTTTCATAAGACCCGTCCATTGTTTGCTTCGTTAAAGAAAGTGCAGACCAGTCAAAAGAAGACCACGTCCGTGTTTAACAAAATATAACAAAAAAAAAAAATACCAGAAATACAACAAAAAGAAGAACATAATCTCACTCGTAACATTGGAGTTACTTGTCCCAGTCAACATTCATTCATTCCTCCATCATACGTTCCTGCAACCAATGTCTGCCTGCTTAAGTAATCAAACCGTATTCCTCATTTTGTTTGTTACCAAATCTTCATCATCGCAACAACAACAACAGTAGCCCATGAAAAATCATTCTTATTTTCTGCGTGCTTAGTTCGTAACAACCGGCAACCGGAAGGCAACAAATACTGGTAAGTTTAGACAACCAGAACAAAACAAAAAAAAAACTAAAAATCATAATAAAAAAATAAAAATATCCAACTCCTTTGTGCAGTATAACACGGGCAAACTGTTGGCTCAAGTAGTACCCCCCTCCCTCTTCTATGTGAGACGGGACAATTTAATTCATTTTCGTTGCCCCCTTTTTTTCTTCATTCTGCTAACGAAAGTTGAATTGGCTTACAGTTTTCAGTTGTGCTGATTTTTCTTTTACTCATCCAGACATTATAAATAATAAATCAATTCCTCAACTGCTCTGAAATTGAAATTGAAATGACGGAGCACCGCTCAAAAGGGAAGTGAAGTGAAAAGGATAAAAAAACACAACCAAATGTAATGTAACGTATTAAATTACAACTAACAAAAAACTGAATGAATTTTTTGAAGGATTTTTCCCCCGTTTTTGTTTTTATTGTTTTTTTATTTTAAATTGCTTTTAATTAATAAATATTTCACGAGCAGCTCACACAAAAACTCATTTTCTAAATTATTTATAGAGTTTCATAAATACTCATGACACAGTGGGTCCGAATAAGAGAATTTAAGAATTTTTTTAACATAACCAAATTTTTAAAGGAAATATTTCAATTTATAATAAAAATCTGTTGTAGAGTGTACACTAGTTAAGAAAAATGAATGATATCCAGTAAATTTCCCCCACATGTCCTTTTTAACTTGATGATTGTTTTGTTGAAATTTTCGATGATTTTTTTAATGATCGTCTTTCAAGTTTGAGTTCCTTTTTCACATAACTTTTAAAACTAGATTTTTAAAGGAAATCTGTGAACTGTGTATCCACCAAATGTCCCTCTAGGTGCACATTAAAACATTTCAATTCATTTGGTAAAATTGTCACTCATGTTCGAATTTCTTTTTCACATAACTTTTAAAAACACATTTTAAAGGGAAATTTCTCAACTGTTTATTAATATCTGTTGCAGAGGGTGTACATTTTCGGGGGAAATCAATATATCCACAAATGTCCCCTATAGGGGGAAATTTTGGTACAATTTTGTCTAGTGTAGTTTTCAAAGTTGTTGTTATTTATTTCTGTAGGATCTCGTGTGAAATTGAAGGGTTTTCTGTAAATTGTACACTTTCTACTTGTAATCTGTTAAATGAAAATAACAACAAAAAATTTCAAAACCAAAAAAAAATTAATTCTTTATTAATTTTTTTTGAACAAAATTTTTTTTTTCATAATAAAAACATTTTTTAAATTCTTTATATTTTTTTTGAACGAAATTTATTTTGATAAAATTTTTAATTGTTTCTAAAATTTTTGTTTTTAAAAAATACTTTTTTAAAATTAAAAAATATTTTTTGTTTTTTTAAAAAAATATTTTTTAATGTTTTTAAAAAAATATTTTTTAATGTTTTTATTTTTAATTTTATTAAAAAAAATTTCGTACAAAAGAAAAAAAATAAATAAAAAATTTTAAAAATAAAAATTTTAAAAAAAAAATTCCTTAAAAAAAATTAATGAAGAATTTAAAAAAATTGTTTATGGGAAACACGCAATTTTCAACGATATGTCCAATATCTTCTTTTCAAAATTAGAAAACCAAATAATAAAACCATAACCATTTCATAAAAACTTTATAATTCTTTTTTTGAACGAAATTTTCTTTTGTACGAATTTTTTTTAATAATTTTTTATAAACATTTTTTTTAAAGTCTTTATTTATTTTTTTTTTAACGAAATTTTTTTAATAAAATTTGTAATTGTTTCAAAAAAATTGTTTTAAAAAAATAAAATTTTTTTAAAAAAAAAAATATCCTAATTTTTTTTTAAAAAAACTATTTTTTAATTTTTTTGAACTATTTAAAAAACTATTTTTTATTTTATTTTAAAAGAAAAAATTTAAACTTTTTTTTTTTATATTTTATTAAAAAAAAAAAAAAATTCGTCCAAAAAAAATAAATAAAGAAAGACCAACTCCGAAAAACGTGTGGTCAGATTGAAAACCACACGTCTAAAAAAAAAACACCCGTTATCTTAAAACTAAAAAAGTTCATAAAATTGTTTTCAATACATTTTATTTATTTTATGGGAATTGTAAAACTAAAAATTGGTGTGGCAGTTGGAATAATTTTTCCTGACTCCGACTCTGAGCAAATTTGTCAGACTGCGACTCCACAGTCTTGACTCTTATCTGTTTAAAATCATATTGAATCACTGGTTGCAAGAGTAACAACGGCCACTTTTACTTCTCGTCTCTCTAATTTTACGCCGATTTTAGTTTACCTTTTTCTGGTTTTGAATTTTGCGACTCTACAGCCTTGGTTCTAACTTGTTCAAAAGCATTTCGAACCACTGTACTTCTCGTCTCTGTACTTCCAACCCTCGTACCTTTTTTAACACCATTCTTTGTTTAGTTTTTTCTGCTTTTGAATTTTGTGTGTGTGTGACATCGGGAAATTTCGTGAGACCTCCGGCTTCGACTCTACAGTCATGTCTATAACTTGTTCAAAATTATTTGGAAGCACTGTTTACTGTTGCTTCACTTTCATACGCAACTACACAACTTTCACTTTTCGTCTCTGTACTTTCAGCTCTCGCCTATTCTGTTTCTACCCCTCCTCCCATTTTTCGATTTTGTGTGTGTGTGTGATGGTTATCTTTGTTAAAATGATCCTGATTGTAGCCTGAATAAATCATGATTTTTTTACGAGTGTTTCGGCCGCTGCCCTCTGACCACCAACCAAACACCTCCACTGGTCCAAAAGAAAAGCCACTAGTGTCCGTATCAGTGGTCGTCCCCTGTTGTTGGCCCCGGTCTATAAAGACAATGAAAGTGTCGCATTAAGCAGACTGCCGTCGTGCCTCCACCTAACCTCACTAATAATGACTTATAGGCGAATGTTTATGGAGAGTCTCAATAAAAGGTGGTGCCTTCCTTATTAGCATCCTTACAAATTACAAGTTTTATTATGCTCTTGAGGGGATGGTGGGGTGGCGGGGGGTGGAGGTGTTTTGAACAGAGATTTGTTCTAATAATTGATGGCTGTTCATTAACTTGGTAATAAATTTCCCGAAATGTTGTAAATTATTCACCTGGAATAATCTGGTTAAGGACTTTTGTCGCACACAGAAAGTGTGACTCTGTGACACGGGAAAATCACTTTAGTCGATCAACTGTGGCCAGTGGAAATTTCAAATGCAATGAATCGTAATGACAACCCATCAATATGGAGTTTGATATTTTATTTTATTTATTAAGTGAGCGTAAAGAATTAATTTGTTTCGTTGGGCACGTAGACATTTCGGAGAGATGTAAACAGGCCGAGTGTTGTGAATTGTGGTCTGAGGGTCAGGGAAATAAAAAAAAATATATATATCGTATACAGTTCCCTGATGTGAGAGAGTATCCCTGTCTGAGTATCCCTTCATCCCTTCTTTTTACTTAAGACAAATCAGAAGTCTTTGCATTTTACTTCCACGAAAGCACAAAGTCCGATTCTAGAGCAATTTTGGGCATTTTCACATTTCTAGGCAAAAAATTCGACATTCTGAAAATAATTTCCGACAAATGTCCTTCTGGCATTTTTAGCAGACACTGTTAGCTTTAATTTAAGTGTAGGGTCATCGTGAAAAGTGGACCCACTAAGTCCGACTCTAGAGCAATTTTGGCCAGGTGAAAAATTCGACGTTCTGAAAATTATTTAAGACAAATGTCCTTTTGGCATTTTAAGCGGCCACTGTCAGCATTAATTTAACTGTCTGTCCTTCGGTCGTTTAGTGACAAATGAATATTCCGAATTTATGTGGTTTTCCATGAGCCCTTTGAGGACCGGAGGTCTTTAGCGAACTAAGAATATAACAAATAATTTAACTTCACCCACATTATTTTTTTGTAGACTCCCTGAATGGCACCCACAGTTTTTAGTTGGCTCCGAACAGATACATGTGTATTTAATTTGAATTTTAAAAAGAAACTCCAACCTGGAACACCCGGTATTTCAGATAGTGAAATAAAGTTGTAAATTTAATTTAGATTTAAACAAATTTCCTGTAACTCAAACTTGTGTGTTTGCACCGTAACTTTTTCCAAGAAGTACGCCCTCTCTCTACCACTCTCGGTGTCTCTGCCCTTTCATAAAGCCATAATTTCATTGTGCAGGCCATACACGTGCCACATATTAGGGATAAGTGAATTGGCATCAAGAAATCGAGCGGGCTATGATTTCTGCTCCCTAAAACTGTTACCTTTCAGGTAACAGGGATTTGACTTTCGTAAACAATTCTGCTTCTTATTTTATGCTATTAGAAGGGGGAATAAAACTAAAGATCAAAGTAAACAAATGAAAATTGAAACAGATTCACACACTCATGGCCCAACTACCTCACTGACTCCACTTGGGCCATTTGATAGCAGAACAAAAAATAAAGGATAATCTTATTCAACTCTCGAGCATATGGCCAAAGAAAAGCAACGAAATTAACCAGCTGTACAAATAATAGTTGGTCTGGCCAAACACCCAGGCGCCATTCAAAAATTGCCCCCCCCCGACCCAAAACAGAAACATCTCAATGGGTGAACTGGCAATGAACACTTTAATAGATACGGGCCGCCGTATCAATGCCGGCCTTCGTGGGCGGCTGGGGTTTTGGTGCTGATAATTGTAAAAGCTTTCAAACACGCTTACGAAAATCACACAGCGCCTCACGCACTTGTGCTAAAATGTGTTGCTGTGTCTACACACACCCACTCACATATAGACATCCACTCATACATATGTACGTACCTACTCTGATGACGAGTGGGTCAATGAATTGGTGGCAAACGCCTTTAAAGATTCATTTCATTTGGTTCAGTTTGCATTCGGCTGGCAATAAGAGTTGCGCGAGGCACAGTGTCTCCCAATCGCAGTTCCATAGCGAATGTCTGGGAAGCCTACACAATTGCCATAATGGCATCTCTGTAGAAAATCTTGAAATTATAGTTTCCAAAGTATCCAAATGAAAAAATTAAATATTTAAAAAATCTAAATTTTAAAAACAAACATAAAACAATTCAATATTTAATTTTAAATTAAATTAAATATTTAAAAAAATTTAAATATTTGAGAAAAATTAAATTTAGAAAAATTTTAATGTTTAAAAAAAAATGTAAATATTAAAAAAATGTAAATATTTAAATTAAAATAATCCACCAAATAGAAAAATTAAATATTTAAAAAAAAAATTTAAAAACAATTAATTTAAATATTTAAAAAAAAAATTTATTTTAAATATTAAAAAAAAAATAAAGTTTAAATATTTAAAAGAAATATAAAATATTAAAAAATATTTGATATTTAAATATTTAAAAAAATGTAAATATAATAATCCAATATTTCAAAAAACTAAAATTTAAATTACAACTTTAAAAAACAAATTATGATATTATGAAAAATCTGTTTTGGGCTTTTTGTGGTGGTACCTTTTCTTAATTTCTAGTTTTGGGAGTTATTTCGTTATGTAGTAACCAACTTCCATATGAAACAAAGACAAATAATTTTAGAGTGTACAAAATTTTAAAAATGTAATACTTAGAAAAATTTAAATAAAATTTATATTTAAAAAAATATAAAATTAATATTTAAATATTTAAAATTAAATTAAAAAATTCAATATTTCAAAACATTTAAATATTTTAAAAAATACAATTTTTAAAACATTTAAATATTTTAAAAAAAATCAATATTTAAATATTTTTAAATAAAATAAATTTATTTTAAAAAATTCAATATTTAAAAATATTTAAATAAATAAAATTCAATATTTAAATATTTTAAAAATTCAATATTTAAATATTTTAAAAAATTCAATATTCAAAAATATTTTAAAAAATTCAATATTTAAAAAACTGCAATACTTAAAAAAATTAAAATTTAAATTACAACTAAAAAAAATTATGAAATTGTGAAAAATTTTGTGTGATTTTTTTTCATCACTAGTTTTGGAAGTGATTTCCTTATGAAGTTTACAAAATATCAAATAAGCCACCAAATACAAAATTGGATATTAAAATTTTTTTTTTTCAAATTTTTAAAAAAAAATTAAAATTTTTAAAAAAAAAATTTCAAATTTTAAAAAAAAAATTTTTTTTAAAAAAATTAATTATTTAAAAAAACTTAAAATTTCATTAAAAAAAAATTAAATTCTCAAAAGGCTAGTTTGGGCACTTTGTGCGATTTGTTTTTTAATTTTGTGAGTGATTTTCTTCTGAAAC
This sequence comes from Hydrotaea cyrtoneurina, assembly GCA_958296145.1. NCBI lineage: Eukaryota > Metazoa > Arthropoda > Insecta > Diptera > Muscidae > Hydrotaea > Hydrotaea cyrtoneurina. Next base: position 75,777,786 of record OY282516.1, on the reverse strand, counting down.
AAACTCCAAACAATTTTCTTTGTAGAATGTTTCGATTGGCTATATGAAAAACCCTATTTTTATGTGCTTTCCACAGTCAATTTTAATTATTTTCACAAGCTTTTCGTCTGATATTGAACTCATTTGGGTAATTATAGCACACTTTTAACTTCACAATTGCCAAATGAAGAAACCGCAAAAAATTCTGTCACAAAAAAAAAAACACTTGTGAAAAACCAACTGCAACTTGAAAAACATGGTCAAATAATTTGTAAACTCTCACTGGAGTCGTCTGCATTGACTTCCCAAAAATGTGGGATACTAAGTTTAGTTTCCTGACTTTAGTCAGTTTAGTTTCTAGAGATTCTCCCTTCAGTCCTATGTGCTCTTACACCAGCTACAGCTCAACCTCTGTGAATTGATATGATTTCTAGTAAGGAACTAGAGAACTGTTTGTCATTCTCACACTTCCAGGCGTCGCTTTTGATGTTCTGAAAAAAAAATCCTTCCAGAATTTTTAGTTGGCACTGTAAGCTTTAATTTGAGTCTAGGCTTAGTAGTGAAAAGTATTTACATGGATACATTTATATCCTCTCTAGAACAATATTTTGCCAATTCTGTCATTGCAGATAAAGAATTTCATATTTCCGTTAATATTTCAGTCCGCCCTTGTAGCATTTTTAGCCGATACTATTGTCATTCATAGGAGAACACGTCCATAGTTAAACTTTGTTTCATTTGGCTTCCATGAACTCAACCATTTTCCCTCTAGAGAAATTTTAAAATGTTCACACTTTGAGGTATTTCCATTTGGCTTCCATGCACTGGTTCCTATCTCGAGCATAATTTTGGCATTTCCGTTATTTCATATTCAGAAAATTATTCCAGTCAAATGGGTTTGTAGAGTTTTTAGCTGATACTATCAGCTTTAATTGGAATACACGTTTATGGTGAACATTATTTTCAGTTGGCTGCCAAGGAATTTTTTCTACATTTTCAGACTGAGGTCATTGTGGATGGTATTTCTATTTGGCCTCCATGGATGAATTTAGTCTCTCTCTATCTGTCTCTCTTGAGCATTTTTTTTTGGCAATTCCGTCATTGCAGGCAAAGAAATTAATATTCGGAAAATATTTCATTCGGCAGCCATGGAATTTTTAAACGTTGAATGTCTTGTTCTGCAAATTATTTCAGACCAATCTTCCTCCAGCGTTTGCAGCCTATTCCCATGGCATCAATTAGAGGTCAGTATCATAGTCCTGGATATTTCCATTTGGCCTCGCTCTCCATGATTCCTTTGCGGTCTGTTGCAGGGGCGACTAAATTTGTTAACACATTTCCTGTGATTTCGTAACACTGTATCCCTTGTGTGTATACAAATACTGTGATCCGTGCTGCCTTTGTTGGTCCATTGGATTTTGTGGATTCGAATGTATGCACGTGTATTGTGGTTTATGATGATGAGGATGGTCGGTCGGTCTCACTCTCTCGGGTTAGTTCAATAACTACACATGTTTGCGTGTGCCTGTGTTTGTGTAGTTCATTTGTTTGCTTCGCCTATGGGTGTATTAGCATTTCCAACGGTGTAGTAGGGGGCGTGCGGGCGGGTGATATATTTTTAGTAACCATAATTTAATCTTTGGCTTCTCCCGTACACGGGGCTGTTTGATCAGCATGCATGTATTCTTTGCCCAGCCAAAAATAGGCTTTAATTAAATAAAATAAAATATGCTTCATTCGTTGGCCGCATGCCACAACTTCCTGTGTTCCAGTTCATGTTTGGCCCAATTACAATGTGGCTGCTGCACGACAACATATTGGCTGGTGAGAGCTGGTTGTGGATGGTTAAAAATAATATTTACCTTAAAGGTTTACTTTGAGGAATTTTAAAAGATTGTTTTTTTTACGAAAACCAGAAAAACAGGAAAAATGAAAATATCTCAAAAGGTGTAATTAGCCATTTCCCCAAAGGGAATGCCCAGCTCAGCCATCGTGCCAATGGAAGAGTTTTGCAAACGAAAATTGAACGAAAAAAACGGACGTATCCGTCACCAGATTCCCATTTTCATTTCTTTACAAACGTTCGCCTGCCAGCTGGTCTCCTGATTGATATTTTTTTTACTCGTTGCTTTCTCAATCTCCTCACTCACTGTCGCCCATTCGCATTTCGTTTAATTAACACCAAATTTTTTTTAGTTCAGATCGTCGTCTTGCTTTCATTTGGGGCGAGATTTTAATAGAAACTCCATAATTATTATTGATTTTTGCCAGCATGCATGCGTTGGCATTCTCTTTCGGTTGAGTTCAGTACCCAAAAAAATCTCTGTTTACGATAGCTGACCATAAATCCAGTACATTTGTTTTTGTTGTGGCTTTTTTTACATTTGCACACATGGACATAATTTAATTATAAAAATTACATTTATTACCAATTATGTTGGTTGGTTTGTTTGGTCAACATGGACACATGCCGACGGTGGGGGCGTATGAGTGATGTGGTTGGGGGGCATTTATTAAATATTACTCATGCGTCACCATGGCCAATGGTACAATGTTTTTTTGTGGAATTTCTGTGGATTTCATATTACAAAATGAAATTATGTGGATTTACTTTCACCGCTTTCTATTTATCATTCATTTATCAATCAGGCGATATCGCAAATGATTTCAGTTGCCACAGACTTTTAAAGTTTTTATTTCTTTTCTTTCTTGTATTAATTGCTGTTGATACGATGTTTTCAAATGGCCATCAATCATAAGTTTGCATAATTCATATCGCTTGTATTGTCTGTCTTATTTTTTTTTTTAGAAGATTCTTTGTTTGTCTGCCATTCCTCAATGTTTACGTTTATTCCTTTCGTTTTCCAATCATCAAGAAAATCTTTTTCTTTGAATTAGGATTTCTGAAGACGACACAAATTGAATTCTCCAAAACCAAACATGACAAGGCATAATTTCCTAATTTCAGGCATTTAATTTCACAATTGTGGCTGTCAAGAAATTCTCGCCCCAAAAATGCTGGCACGTCATACGCTATGCCAACTGTATTCAGTGGTAGGGGGGGGGAGGTATTCGTTGTTGTTGTTCTTCTTCTTTTTCACAGGCTTCATTTGTTGTTGTTTGGGGTTTATTGTTATTATTGCTCTGCCTCTGCTGTGGGTGTTGTCAAGTGACAATCTCGAAATGTAACAAATATTTATGATTTGAAAAATATAAATATTTTATAATATTCACACACACCATGAAAACGTGCACGTGCCAAACGGCCCACCAAACAACCAAAAAAAATAAATATATATTTCGGAAGCCGTATAAAGGGACCCACACGTATTTTTTTTATTCTTCATTCATCTAAACATATGCGGGTGCGGCGGCTTCAGATTGAAATATTGAATCCTGATATTATTTCAAAGGTTCGAGGGGAAATGATTCTAAACAAATTTTTAATATAAAAAACTTCTAAGGACTATAATTTGAATTTTTTGGATTTTCAGGCTCCTCTGCAAGGTGAATTTTGTGAAGTGTTGATCACATTTTGCCTTTTAATTTTATTTTCAAAAATAAATACACCTTTTTAAAACATTTCTCTTTCAAGTCTATAAGTGTATGGCTATTTTATTCCCCAGCTTAATTGAACTTTGTTAAGAAAAAAAAAATGGAAACTATTTTTGTATTTTCATTTTTTGGAAAATACAAAAACATTTTTTCACACATTTTTCTTAAGAAATGTTTGTAAAGCTATGACACACCTTTTTGGCGTAGAACATTTTTTTTTGAAAATACAAAAACAATTTCACTCATTTTCGTTTAGGGGTTTTTTTTTAAATACAAAAAAAAAATTGATTTAATTTTTTTTGTAAAAATACAAAAAACAATTTTCACACATTTTTGTTAAGAAATATTTTTTGAAAATACAAAAAAAAAAAATGTTCACTCATTTTTCTTAACAAATGTTTATAAAGCTGTGACAGACCTTTTTGGCGTAGAACATTTTTTTTGAAAATACAAAAACAATTTCACATATTTTCGTTTAGGGTTTTTTTTTTAAAATACAAAAAAAAAATGTTATTTTTGTATTTTCATTTTTTGGAAAATACAAAAAATTTTTTCACACATTTTTCTTAAGAAATGTTTGTAAAGCTATGACACACCTTTTTGGCGTAGAACATTTTTTTTTGATAATACAAAAAACAATTTCACACATTTTCGTTTAGGGGTTTTTTTTTAAAATACAAAAAAAAATTGATTTAATTTTTTTTGTAAAAATACAAAAAACAATTTTCACACATTTTTGTTAGGAAATATTTTTTGAAAATACAAAAAAAAAAATTTCACACATTTTTCTTAACAAATGTTTATAAAGCTGTGACAGACCTTTTTGGCGTAGAACATTTTTTTTGAAAATACAAAATCGTTTAGGGTTTTTTTTTGAAAATACAAAAACAATTTTTATTTAATTTTTTTTGTAAAAATACAAAAAACAATTTTCACACATTTTTGTTAAGAAATATTTTTTGAAAATACAAAAAATAAATTTGACACATTTTTCTTAACATACGTTTAAAAAGCTGCTAGACATTTTTGTGAATATGAAGGGTTTTTGATGAATTGGGAAATTAATTAAATCGCTCTAGTCACTCCAATAGTGCATTGCCCGTCGCCCTAGTGATTCCAATAGTATATTGCCCGTCGCCTTAGTGACTCCAATATGGAAGTGATTTTTCAAAAACAAAAAAAAAAAAAATAAGTGGGAAGTCATTGATTGCCCATCGCTCTAGTTTATTGGCAAAATGATCAACACTTCACAAATTCATGTTCAAAGGGCGCACCCTAATATACACCAAAACACATACACCGACATATATGCCCACCAACACTTGTGTATTTGCCAGTACATGCAAATTGTGTATAATAATGAATAATTAATTTAGAATACATCTAAATGTATGCTCACACACACACACACAGACATTTGCACATACATACAGACACACACATACACATACCTACGCACACTTACAGACGCATACAAATAAATTTGCATAGTAAATCTGCCGTTGGTGGGCATGTGACGCAGCGCCACACCGAATTACATAAAGGTACAATAAATGACGGACGCTGGAGTACAGGGACTTGGGTGGGGGAGGAGGGGATTCCAAGATATATCTGAGCAAGAGATATTCACTCTCATAAAGGAAAGTTGTAGGAGCATTTCTTGAACTTACCACCAAAGCCGTTGGAGGAAATTTGTAAAGAGATTTAAAAAAACAATTTACGATTAATTTTATACTTTTATTAAAAAAAAACCCCAATTGTAATGGATAAATTGTTGGAATTGTTAACCGTATTAGGTCTTATAGGCTTGGTTAAAGCTTGATGTTGATAAATTGAAATTGAAATTGAATTACAATAAAAATCTAGAATCCTCGGAAATTGGGAGAAAACCGGGAATTTTAAGAAATGCTGTGGTTGTGTAGAAAATGTTTAAGGCATGTTATGGTGGCAACCGAAGGTCTCTGTTGGCCTGGGTCAGATCAGCATCACGACCTCGACCAGGTGCCTAACCACAATTCTAGGTTACTGAAAAATTCCAGCCAGCACCAAAAATTTAAGAATTTCCAAAAATTGTTTTTTTTTTTTGGAGAATTTGAAATAATTTCTCATGACCCAATTCAAGAACAACGTCAACAAACACTACTCCCACTTTGCTCCTTCAAATAGCCTCATTTCCAATGGCTAACATCCGGTGGCATAACCTGAGTGTTAGTCCAAAAATAAAAAAAAAAAAAATTGGGTTCCTTTCGATTTAAAATCCATACCCCATTATTTGTAAGTGGCCGGTTTTTAAGCCGTTGTTCCCGGGTCAGTAGCCACACACATTTATGATGCCTTAAATCAGTCAGCACTTAATTTGTACGGCCTTAGTCCGTCTTCTTCGCTTAATTTTTGTCTCGGAATTCTGAAAAATCCCCTCAGAGGTGTAAGGGTTAAACGAAACTTAAAAATTTATGAAAAATACCCTAAATGAAGAATTCCCCCAAAATAAATGAAAAATCCCCCCAAATGTCGTATATGAAAATTTCCCCAAAAATTCAGAAAAATCCCCTCAGGGGTGAAAGGGTTAAACAAAACGTAAAAAATTATGAAAAATGTCCTAAATGAAGAATTCCCCTAAAATAAATGAAAAAATTCCCCCAAATGTCGTATACGAAAATTTCCCCAAAAATTCAGAAAAATCCCCTCAGGGGTGAAAGGGTTAAACAAAACGGAAAAATTTATGAAAAATGCCCTAAATGAAGAATTCCCCGAAATAAATGAAAAAAATCCCCCCAAATGTCGAATATGAACATTTTCCCCAAAAATTCAGGAAAATCCCCTCAGGGGTGAAAGGGTTAAACAAAACGGAAAAATTTATGAAAAATGCCCTAAATGAAGAATTCCCCAAAATAAATGAAAAATCCCCCCAAATGTCGAATATGAAAATTTCACCAAAAATTTAAAAAAAAAACAAAACGTAAAAATTTACAAAAAATTACCCAAATCAAGAATTCCCCATTTGGTATGAGAGACTCTCATAATAGTGAATACCCGAATACCCACATGTTGCCCTGTGGGGGGCTTAAGTTTGCATACAAATGTTCTTCATGAATTTGTGCAAGTACTTGAAAATTAGTTATAAATTGATGAGCGGCGACAGGAATATCCAACAACTGAAAACGATAATCCTCTAATATGCGCAAACAAACTCTCAAACACACACACACACAAAAGCAAGTAAAACTCCAGGGGCAAACACAAGGGAAAAGGCAACAACAGCAGCAAATTTGTTGATATTTAAGTTATGACGTTGTAAAGTTTTCAATTTCAGTTGAAACTTTTTGGTAATTCTTCTAATGCTACGTTGTGGAATGTCAGCGGGTGGGGGGTGGGTGGAGGGTCCCTGAAATATGAAACCTTGTGGCACACATATGATTATGCGATGTCTGCATTTAGTGTCGAAGTCCATTTGACTTGATGTGTTTGTTCGGGAGTGTTTGGTAAACACATGCGCACCCTTCGTCCCAATCTAAGTCCTGGGCCGGTCAGTGTGCAGATGTGATGTGAACACTTGATATTGTTCAGTGTTTGCTGGCAAAAGTCCACCATGTGGAAATCCGCTGATTAAAAAGTAAATGTCAACATTCTATCAAATTGTCAGTTTAATGGATAATAAATTTGATTTCTCTCCCGCTCCCGCTCCCGCTCACACACATACACATACAGCTGGATGATATGCAAAATGGTGTAACAGCACAAATATAAATGATATTTTATTGCAGAGATTGAATTTTAATTCATTTTTGGGAAAATCTCTCTGACCCATTTCAGACTAATGGGTATTTGAATAATAATAGTAATGGGTTAACTGCTCTTGGTTGCTTTTGCATTTCACTTGGCCGCATGTTCAGCCATTCGATTATCGCCCCCTCGTGCTGATAAAGAGCGTTAAAGTTTTTAAAAGCTTTCGCTTTTTTTTTTTTCGTTCATTTTGGCCCACTGATAATGGCCATAATGCAAAGTGTGCGCACGTGTATGTTCGAACACCACTCGACTGAACGTAACTGACGTAATGTAAAATTCCTAACGCCATGATGACGTTAGAGTGGAACGCGGACGCCGCTCACGATGATGAGATGTTGTTGTGGCAGCAGATGGTAATGCTTTTGATGCTGCTGCTACTGCTAATTGTGTTAATGATTATGTATTCCCATTTAGAGTTTGAAATCATGGCAATGTTAGTTGAAATGTTTTTTGATTATTGACAGATTTGAAATGAATCGCAATTGATTTTTGATAATTCATAATTTCATTAACGTTGGTAATGAAATTTCACTTATGTATTCCCCGATTGTCGTTTGTTTGAAAATGGAAAATATGTGATTTTTGTTTTCTTGGACAGATATTTTTTGTTATTAGAGATGAGGGCAGAAGCTGTAGACTTTGTCATGATGAACTTATTCTCATCCAATTGTTTGACAGTGGCTAAAATTCCAAGACCAAGTATAATCTTGCCGATTGGAAACACATAAAAAAAAGAATGCTATAAGAAAAAACCTAAGGCTTGAAAAGTCTTCCGCTATTTGAAATTTTAATTTGACAACATCTGTTCAAGAGACTTAGAAAAATGGGGAACTGATTTCCAAATGCAGTGTCCTTAATTCGAAATAATTCAATTTCCAGCCTGCCAAAAGGGAAAAACCTGCTTCCAGAAGGTCTTCAGAAGTGAGACCTTCACGTAAGTGGTCCTTCGACCAGAGACGTAATTGTCCTCAGGAAAGAGATCTTCTCGTTTAAAATCAGCAGACATGAAATGTACTAATTAAAAGTCATCAGGCATGAGATATTCTCGTAGAAGATCTTTAGGAATGAGACCTTCACTTAAAAGGTCCTTCGACCAGAGACGTAATTGCAGATGTTGAAGTGCAAAGCATCGTTCTTTAGGAAGATCGTCAGGAAAGAGATCTTATCATTAAAAGTCATCAGACATGAAATTTACTAATTAAAAGTCATCAGGCATGAGATATTCTCGTAGAAGGTCTTCAGAAGTGAGACCTTCACGTAAATGGTCCTTCGACCAGAGACATAATTGTAGATGATGAAGTGCAAAGCATCGTTCTTTTGGAAGATCGTCAGGAACGAGATCTTCTCGTTAAAATTCATCAGACATGAAATTTACTAATTCAGAGTCATCAGGCATGAGATATTCTCGTAGTAGATCATAAGAAATGAGGCCATTTTGACGAAGGTCATAAAATTTGAGTCCTTGTTGCAAGTCATCAGTGGATGTCATGTGGAATGAGACTTTCTCATCGAAAGTTATCAATACAGCTGTTGCAAATTAAAGAATTCGACATGGAAACGACATTACACGCCCCCACCCACCCCCACCCGATTTTCCGCAAGCCTTCAGGCTTCTAATTGGAATTTAATGTTGTAGCGACATTAAATGACATTTAGTTGCGCTAATTATATACAATTATCAAATCCTTCCGGAAAATACGGAAAAAGGACACAGAGGCTCTTTAAAGGGAAATGGCCGACACACAAAACATTGCACACACCTGTGATTTATTCACACTTCCATCGAAAACAATACGTCCATCTCTTGTGTTACCCCTCCAAAAAAAAAAAAAAATCCCCCCTCTGACATCAGCCAGTGTCCTTATACTCAGTGGCTGTGGCGAGGGGACTATTGTTTTGTGTTTGTGTAAATGCAAAGTTGTATGGGTGTGTGGTTGTTGGGGGGGTGCGCTTACAATTTCTGTAATGATTTTGTCATTTTACGTCATTGGGGGATTTTATTTATGGATCATTGAAATGTAATCACTTGAGAGGCCTTTACAGACAACAAAGCAACACCTTGTTGCCATCGCTTCACACAACTTGCGGGCACAATTTCACATACCGCTGTTTGTAGCTATGCCTGTAGGTGACTGTCTGTGCGTGTGTGTGTGTGTGTCACACATGTATCTGTGTGTATACTTTTCACATTCATTATTTTCCGTTGTCGTTGGGTTTTGTTCCGATTCATTGTTTTTTTTTTGTTTTTTCGTTTTCATTTTTGTTTCATATTTAATTTCCTTAATCACCCCAAACATTTGATGGCACAGTGGGGCATGGAACAGCGGCAAGGCCCGAGGCAGTGAGTGTTAAATTGTTAGTAGAACTAAAGGCTGTGGGAGAAATGTGACGGATTTTTACCAAATTTAACCATAACTTTGACATTTCTCCTTGGATTTTCTTTAAGGCCGTCAATGAAACTAAGATTTCTCTATAAATTCGTTCATTTTTTTTTTTTTAAATTTTGTAAAAATGTCAATTTCAAATATTTTGGCCATATTTTGATGTTTAACAAACCTAGGAGTATATTTTAAAAAGTCAACTCGAAATCAAAGTTTTTTCTGATACACTCGGAAAAATCTGTCTTTTTTTATTAATGTTTACACACAAGTTAATAGCGTGTTGGGAGCTTATATCAAGTAACACTTCGAAACAAAGTTTATTTGTCTGCAAATATATTATTGCTATTATTATCACGTATTTGAGCAGAAGCATTAGTGTGTTTGGGGAAGAAATACACGATAAATTTAGTAAATTCATATATATTTTAAAAGTCAACTCGAAATCAAAATTTTTTCTGATACACTCGGAAAAATCTGTCTTTTTTTTGTTAATGTTTACACACAAGTAATTCGCGTGTTTCGAGCTTATATCAACTGACACTTTTCTGCTTCGAAACAAAGTTTATTTGTCTGCAAATAAATTTATATTGCTATTATTATCACATATTTAAGCAGAAGCATTAGTGTGTTTTTGGGGAAGAAATACACAATAAGCTTAGTAAATTCAAATTCAAAAAATGTTGTTTTTGAGTGGGAATAACAGTGTATTTGCAGCTGTCTTTTTTTTGTAATTTTCCATTTGCCCCTACGCTCTTGAAAATATTAATAATAGCCGAGAGTATAAGATGACTTTATGAGTCACAAATTGAAAAAAAAAAATACTAAAACGTAACACAAAGTTGTTTATATACAAACATTTTAATTTTGTGGTACGGAAAAAAGTTAGGTATATTTTTGATGCTGAAATTAGTTAAAATTACCATTTTTTCCAGCGTGTAGAAAACAAAATCTTTTTTTTTGTTGTTTTGTTTTATCGTAACCTCTGTGCCGCCGCATTTGGTATTCGGCTTTTGCTCTGGACTTTTGACGTTACATTTTTTTGTTCAAGGCTTTCCTTTACACTCACACTTGTTGTGGTCAGGTCATTAAATATTTATAATTTCTATGTCGTTTCATTGTGTGATTATGGATCGAACTCACATGGCAAACGGGTCTTTTCAAAGACATGGAAGTCATGGCTGCCCGAAAATACAAAAGGAGAAAATCATTATTAAGGTTTTTAACTTAAATGTTCTCTGAGTTCATATGTTCATTCGCATGTGTGTGTGTGTGTTTTGGTTATCCTTTGGGTTTGTTCATATGTATCGGTCAAGGTTGAAAATAAATGGAAATGAGTGCGTGTGTGTGTGTGTGTGTGCGAGAGACTCAGTGAAGTCATACATGTATTTCCATTGGAAGCTTGCACGAGCGTCACATGCCGCCAAGCGAAAGCACCATAGACACACATACTATTTATGTCTAACTCAGTAAATACTTAGCCTTATGTACTACACGCACACATATGCCTCATTTACAGTGTAGTTCTTGTTCATGCCTGCACACATACTTAGGTCTGTCTATATGGTTATTAGTTTCAGACACATTTCTTAATGTGTTTAGACACATTTGATATGGAAAAGTTTTTGTCTTTTTGTTTTTATTTCACTTTGCCATGTGGCAAACTTTTGCAATGCCTCTTAAATTGAAACTCAACATTAGGATCACAAAAAGGAATAACAAAAATATTTTCTTCTTATTCAGTTTGTCCATAAAGCAACCGACAGGGATGTGTACTCTCAATACTGTGAGCTGCTGTGCACGATAGAATTTTTATATTCAGACTAACATTTAGACACAAGTCGAAATATTCATCAGGCGTCGGGAATGATTGTAATTATCATATATTTTAGTTTCCCTCATTTTTGAAGAAATCCCAAATGGGCTATCACAAAATCTAAATAGGATTTTATGGAATAATGCAATCCTTTTGCGATTGCGACAAAATGCATTAATTAAATTCAAATAGTTGTAATTTGGAATCCTTAATTTATTTAAGGTTTTGCTAAAATATAAATGTGGTTACAATTTTAACCCACCAGACTGCAAGAGTGCCTAGAGGCACATTCTTTTACTTATGTTGGCTCTACAAACTATTGTTGGTCTTGGCCTGCTTAATAAATGATTTCCAAGCATTTCGTTTTTCTGCTTGGCATCTCCAGTTCGTGATACCAGGGATTTTTAGGCACATAAAAGTATCAAGTGCTCACCCAACAAAACAATAGAAAAATGAAATATTTTGAAACTGCCAAAGAAAATTGATCGGGGGAATAATTTTACGATTCTTCCGCAAGTTTCTCTTCAAAATTGTAGTCATGTTCTTAAATGTTCTTCGAAATGGAAGAGTTCGCATTTGGGGAAAAATATAATTTTGATAAATGAAAAAAATATTGGCAATTCAATTTTACTTTAACGAAATTTTGATTCACGTATAGCAACTGGTCACATATTAAATGTTATTCTCATTCGCTGTGAAAACTCCCTGTATAGTTTGCTATTGAAAGGTGTTTCTTTCTCTGATATTCATGGATTCTTTTAAAAATAGTAACAGAAACGGTGTCTGATCAAGATTATCCACACCATGTTCGTGATGTTCTTTGTTCTTTGTAGAGTACCTGGCGGTCCGATGTTATGCTAACAATCCATTAACTTTTCAGAGGCCCATCAAGGTCTTGAAAATAGACAGGATGCGCTATTCTGAAGCCAGGCGAGGCAGACACATGAATAAAATACAAATAGAAAAATATATAATGGGAAAGTTTTGCACCATCAAATAAAAGTTTTCGAAAAAAAAAATTATAAAAAAAACCGTTAAAATTTTTTTTCTTAAAAATTGCAATTTTAAAAGTTTTTTTTGAAATTTGGTTTTGTATTTAAAAAAATAGTTTTCATTATTTTATTTAAAAAAAATTATTTTTAATTTTTTTTTTCAAAAAATTATTCTTAATTTTTTTTTTAAAAAAATTATTATTAATTTTTTTTTTTCAAAAAATTATTTTTAATTCAATAAAAATATTTTAATATTATTTTTTTTTCAATTATTTGTTTTCAAAAAAAATATTTTTTAGTTATTTTTTTAAAAAAAAAAAAAATATTTTTTAATTATTTTTTTTTTAATAATTTTTGTTCATAAAAAAATATTTTTTAATAATTTTTTTTCAAAAAAAAAATATTTTTTAATAATTTTTTTTCAAAAAAAAATATTTTTTAATAATTTTTTTTTCAAAAAAAAATATTTTTTAATAATTTTTTTCAAAAAAAAATATTTTTTAATAATTTTTTTTCAAAAAAAATTATTATTTAATTATTTTTTTTTAAAAAAAATTATTATTTAATTATTTTTTTTCAAAAAAAATTATTATTTAATTATTTTTTTTCAAAAAAAATTATTTTTTTATAAAAAAAATATATTTTAATTATTTTTTTTCAAAAAAAATATTTTTTAATTGTTTTTTTTTTTTTCAAAAAATTGTTAGTATTTTTTTTAATTAAATTGTTTTTTTTAATTAAATTGTTTTTTTAAATAATTTTTTTTTTAAGTTAAATTGTTTCTTTTTTTAAATAAATTGTTTGCAATTTTTTTCTAAAAAAATGTTTAATAACACCGTGTTACACACATTCTGTCCTATGAACCAAATTTACTTTTTCGGAAAGGGCATAAAAAATGAAAATAGACGTGTATCGGCGATTTTCATGTACACGTCAGATTTTTTTTTTTTTAAGGTTGAAGTATGAAGCTCGTAGTGGCCTGTGTGAAAGCCTTTGGACCGATTTTTAACCCTTTTTCAGTGATCCAATCGAGCTGATTTTTTGCAGGCAGACTCGTGGAAATGTCTGTATCACGTCAAATTTTTTCCTCGTGTTCCCCCCTAATTTTTGTAAAGGTCGATATGTGCTTAAATAAATTTAAAATTGAAGTTTTCGCTACCATTTTTGTAATTTTGCGAGACGTGAATACTCGCACTTTGCATTTTTTACATTTCTATCTATTTTGGAATTTTCCGATAAATAGAATCAACCATTTTTGTAACAGGTCAACTCCCCAATGGTTGAGGTAATCAAATATTGTAAATTTCGATATGTGAATACATGAACTTGGTCTTTTTTTAGTTGCCCTGACTGGCAAAAAGACTTTGACTCTCTTTGTGCAACAGAAGACGAACTCATTTATAGATTGTGCTATTTAAGAACAACAGCAAAAAATATACTGCCCCTCCTCTCATTCAGATTGAGACCTTATTCTGCTGCAGTAATCGTACCTTATCATTTTCTGCCGGTCGTGTGACGTTCCATCCTGTCAATTGCCACCAATTTGTCACATACTTCCTCCGCCAAGAACAACCCGTCGCTATGGTGTTGTATGGCTGGGCGGGGTGGGGTGGTGGGCAGGGAGCCGAGGAATTGGACTGAGGACTACCGATGACTTGAGTCAGTGCTGTGCTGTGCAGTTCACTGCAGTCAAATCACTGAATAACTAATGAAACAGCACTTGAGGCATCAAGTGGCAATTACCAGTAAAATCACAACACAATTTTCTTCTTTTCCATTCTTTTTTATTTCCTGTTCTTCGAACAACAAAAAGAAACAATGAACACAATATACGAGTAGATGAAGAAAAGACGTTATTTTTTATAAGAAACCCAAAAAAAAAATGTGGGGGGAAATCATGAAGAAGATGGCTTTCAAGAGACATGTTTTATGCAATATAGAGATGCCAGAAAGTAACAGTAACACTAGCGACAGAGAGACAGGCAGACAAACAGACAAGCATACACAGCCAGCTATTGCTCTACTCTGATTTATACTCTGGAGGGATACAATGTTCGTAGAGAAGAAAAGAAAAGAAAAGGAGGCTTGTGAACGAAGGGGTGAGGACGAAAAGTGCGAAGAAATGTGATATTTTAAAAATGTTATCACTCACATGCGCTTGCACACGCACACACTCACACACATGCATCGCAAGTAAAGCACAGCAGTCTTAGTGTCACTAAAGAAAGACAGAATGAAATGTACTCCACAACAACTGCATCAGCAAGGACCTAGAGAAGAAGAATACAACATATGCAGCTGTGAACTGAGAATTTCGTATTCATGTGTTTGTGTGTGTGTTGTAAATAAATCTGTTAACCGTTGTGCGTAGGTGTATATGTGTGTACTGCAGCCGATCCAGGGGGACACATGTATGAGGCCTTGCACAAATTTCTTTAAAGAGGCAATCTTCTCTGTTACGAAATGCAGTCCTTGAGTCCATTTTTGTAGGCCCTCTGAAATTCTTTATGACACAAAGTTCCTGGTTTCCGCACGGTACGAATGTTATTTTTGAGTTCACATCAAAAGAATAAAAAAAAATATTTTTTTGTAAAAAATTTCGACAATTTGTTTTACAAAAGAAAATTTGCCAACTAAAAAATTGGTAAAAAATTGTTTACTCCAGTTTATAAAATTTACCAAAAAAATTTAATTTCTTAAAAAAATTGATATTCATAAATATATAAAAATAAATTTTAGAAAAAAATTACGCAGAATTTTTATTTAAAAAAAAAAAAAATTATTTTTATAAAAAATGGATTTTTATTTTTATAAAAAATTGGAAAATTTGTATTTTATAAAAAATTGGGGAAATTTTTATTTTTATAAAAAATTGGGAACATTTTTATTTTTATGAAAAATTGGGAACATTTTTATTTTTATAAACAATTGGGAACCTCTCATAAACGGACACTTTTTTCAGTTTCAATCCGCTTCAGTTCTCTTGTGTACTTTTCTCATAAGCGGACAAAATTCTCAGTCTCTTAGGTGTCCGCTTATGAGAGAGTACACTGTATTTCTATACGAAATTGGACAACATTTGGATCAACATTCCAACATTTTTATACAAAACGTTTTATTTTAAGTTTTATAAAATATTGTTTAACATTTTTATTATTATAAAAAAAATTGCAACCATTTCACTTTTTTAAAACAATTGGCAACAAAAATTATTTATAAAAAAATATGGCAAAATTTTAATTTTAAAAACAATTTTTATTTCATAAAATTTTTGGCGAAATCTTTATATTTATAACATGTTTAAAATACGTTTTTATAAATTTAAAAAAAATTAATAATTTTATTTTTGTAAAAAATTTCCTCAACAATTTCGTCAAAAATTTAAAATTTTTTTTTAATTTTTATTTTATAAAAATTTTTTAAATTTTATTTTATATTTTTTTTTAAATTTTATTTTATAACATTTATTTAAATTTTATTTTATAAGTATTTTTTTAATTTTATTTTTTAAAAAATGATTAAATTTTATTTCGTAAAAAAAAATTTAATTTCATTTTATAAAAAATTTGGCAAACTTTTTTTTTATAAAAAAAATTGGCAACAGTTTTATTTAAAAACAATTTATTTTTTTGTACAAAATTGGGTGAAAATATTTTGATTAAAAAAAATTGGGTGAAAATATTTTTAACTGATTTGGAAAAATTTTGGAAAATATTTAATGTTTATAAAAAAAAATTTCGTCAAAAATTTTATTTTTATAAAAAAAAAATTAATGTTATAAAAAATTTGGCAAGACTATTTATTTTTTTATAAAAACTTCCTCTAAAATGTTATTAAAAAAAAAATTTGCTATCATTTTATTTTTATTCATTTTTTTTTTCAAAAATCTCATTTCTATAAAGAACGTCAGGGACCGCAAAAAAGTTTTTTTTCTTATAAGAATTTTATTTTTAAAAAAATTTCATTCTTTTAAAAATTTTATTTTTAACAAAATTTCAAACCTATAAAAATATTATTTTTAAAAAAAAAACATTCTTATAAAAATTATTCATTTTAAAAAAAAAATTCATTCTTATACAAATTTTATTTTTAAAAAAATGTTAACGAACATTTTATAACGGTATACATTTTGTGTTTATAAAAAAAAAATTGGCAACAGTTTTATTTGTATACAATTTTTAGTTTTATAAAAAGTTTTTTTTTATAAAAAGTGTATTTTTATAAAAAGTTTCTTTTCACAAAAAAATGTTTTTTTTTTTTAAATAAAAACGAAATTGTTTTCCTTCTGCCCCATAGTAGAGGGCCCACTCGAAGGCCCCCGCTAGGCCCTTGATTTGTGGCCGTCAATGTGTCGAGTGTGCCCGAGTCCTTATGCGGTTGTGTTCAATGACTTGTGAGTGTATGGGTTTAAATAAGCCAAGGAAGTTGTAACACATGCACTATATGATGATACATTTGGTTATGAGGATATTTCATACAAGTGGCAAAACTAACGATTCCCGCCTGCCCCTTCTCATCCACACAAACACACACATGTATTTTGTACTGAATTCATTCATACACTGACATGAACTCTGTCGAGGGAAGATTTGGCGGTTAGGACAAAATACCTCTACTGCCAATATGGGGGGTTTTGTTTGTGAAGAAAACGTGGTACCTCCTTAGGAACCTTCTTTTGTGCCTAAAGTTGGCATATTTCAGAACCATGCCTGAGCGGATAGTATGGCCTTTTGAGGTCCTCCTCTTTGGAGGAAATTTTAAAAAACCGAAAACATTTTATCGCGCGCTTTATTCATTCGATGGTTAGCTCCTCCTCCTAGTACAGTCTTACCTTTGCATTGCAAACCAAACTTTGCATACTCACCGCCTTCAACTCCTCTGCATTTCCAGTTATTTCCTCTAACAAAAGGGAACCATGGTTATGAGAGAGTGTGTGTGTGTGTGTATTAGTTCCATAAGGGTTCATTTGTCAACATAACTAATACTACTAAACATACAAAGTTGGAATTTATGTGGCCCCATCAACACCAACGACAAGGATATTTACTGTACTGTATCTGTTTCCTAGGATGCCTGCGATGCATGTGTGGTAGAGCTGTCTTGCATACAGGCTTCACAGTAGACAGTTCCTCGAAATGTGCACCCAGGATGTGTTTGTTGGCAAATATTCGAAAACTTTCCACTGTCATAGAGAAAATGTCTTTGTATTGTGTTTTGCTGGCAGGGAGGGGGGGAATTGAGGGGCACGAAAAGGAGGTGCTTATGCCATTATAAATCACTTTGTAGATAATCACGGGCAATTAGGTCTAAAACCATAGATGACATTCTAAATAATTCTACCCGGTGGGCCACTTTGAAATGTTTGCCCGTTTTCCTTAGAATGCATGAGAGATGAGTGTGTGGGTGAGGGTGTCTGTGAAATTATTTAAAGCAACTCCTCCGGATGTTTCCATTTTGGCGGAAGTGCATCGTCATCGATAAACTGTTTGTGGTGCCTGTGCTGTCGTTCTTCATTGTTGTGGTTGTCGTTGTTACGCAAAACGTTTTTCTGCATTAAAGTTAAACGCATTTTCATGTCACATCAACCCGGTTGTGGTGTTCGTCGTTTAACTTGAAGTCTTAAATAATCGAGGATCCTGGATTTAAAACTGGCGGCATTTGTTGTTTGTCTACCAACAGCTTTCATCGTTTGGCCTTTTGTCTTTTGCCTGGCCTCCTTGTCCATCTTGTGTTCACTTAAGTGAAGATTTTCCTTTTTTTTTCTCAGTGAAGTTGAAAAATGCCCTCCTCCTCTGTCTTTCTATGTCTTCATTCTCGGTGGTGGAAAATAATGTGCCACTTTGTTTGCTTGCTGTGGTGTTTGGCACAAAAAGCGGTCAGAGCTTATTCCTCTGTCCTCAGACCATTCCTGCCCCGGTTGGTGTCCTCTTATATTTTCGTACTTTCTGGCTGACCAAAAAAAAAAAAAAGAGAAACCGAGAAACCAGTGGGCTTTTAAATAAACTATTATGATTCGACACAAGTGTTTTATTGCACACTGCAGCAAAAGTTGCCTTTCCATGCAGACTTTGTGTTTGAGTGCATCGTCCCTACCCCCTCCGTTCGTGCCTCCGGCCATCCTGGTGCTGTAAAGTGGTGTGCATCATCCAATTGTCAT